>BTHU01000003.1:74853747-75478747 GCA_036184795.1 Tokudaia tokunoshimensis
AGCATTGTCATTACATTAGAGGAGTTCTTTGGGTGACATGTAAATTAGGGATGTAGTAAATCTCACTGTCTGGTATACTGCCCGTGGTATAATGCTTGGCCTGTCATTCTGCCCTGTCCACAGGTTAAAGTGTTACGCAATCAACTGGTCCTTTTCCACAGTGCTGTTGCTGCCTACTTTGCTGGGAATCAGAAGCAGCTTGAACTGACACTTAAGCAGTTCCATGTCAAATTGAAAACCCCTGGAGTGGATGCCCCATCTTGGCTTGAAGAACAGTAAACTCACCTGGAAGAGAAGGAACAGTGTATTGTTGAACAACTAATGAACTAGTAAGAGTTAAATAGTGTTGGGAGGCAGTGAAGCGGCCACCATTGCAGTGGCTCTTGCACAAATAGCTTTTATTTTTCTTCTTTCATACATAACAATTGAGCTGTTAAATTTGATGGGAAGGTAGGTGATTTTTATGTAAACATACTTTCTATAATTCTAAACATAATAGTTTTCCTTTTTGAGAAATCTTTTTGTATTGTGAGGGTTATGGCTATTTCTGTAGGTTGAAATATTTAATATAGATTTGCACTGACAAGATAAAAATTCAAGGCTTTTTTTGGTCCCAGAAATGAGGGCCAGCTATAGTTTTTCAAGGGAGGTTTACATGATTTGTATCAATGTCAGATATTTTATATATGAATATATTCAACATCTTTAAGAAGTTCATGTTTGTGTATTATCTTAAAGAAAAAAGAAGCTATTTTGCGAGTAAGTTTTATGATGTCCTGCAGTGTCACACGAGGGACAGCTCGAATAAATGATTGATTGGCCCATAGTTTGTTGCAGATACACTTTAAAAATTGATCTGTAACACTGTAATTTTGTTTAGATATTTTTAAAGGCCTGGGAATCACACTGTCATAATTTTTATGACATGTTTAAACTTATGAATTTGACAGTTGTGTTAGCAATTTTGATTTATAATGAAATCTGCTTAAGAGGGGTAGGGTTTTTTTGTCTGTTTGTTTTTTTTAACATGTGGACATAGAAATGGAAATTCTTAGCAGTTTCTAGAGTAGAAATTTGTAGATTAGAAAGCTAGTTTTGGAGTAAATTCTATTTTGATCGAGAATTTCCAGGCCATGTTCATTGACTTCCATGTGTAACTATACCAGTTAAGCCTTAAATCACAGATACGTGCCTTCTCAGATGCAGTAATTCTTGCCCAACCATTGTACATACGTGAAGAAACCCCTATGGATAACATTTGATTCATCTGTAACGTTGGGATTTTCTGTCTTCGTAAAACCACACTTGAGGTGGATGGCAAAGCCAACTTTTGAATTTTTTGTTTGGTTTCTCTTAATTCCTCTTGAAGAAGGGGATGATGGGAGAATTTTTCCCACTTGGGTAATGAAAAGATTGTGTAAAGTGTGTGGAGGTCATAGGAAGGGAGAATCCAGTGCTGGGTTAGTTTTGCAGCACTTTTGGTCTTATGTATGTGGTTGGCTTGTCTACTGTGTGGTTCCTCAGTGATGTAATCTTGTTTAAATGTAAAGTTCCCTTGATTTTGTCATACATATAAATGAGTATTTTCAGAGATACCACTTTACCTGTTATTTTTATTGTGTTGAAATGAAGTACTTAAAATTACTGTTATATGTGACCTTTGTAGACTGTATGATGTGTTACATATGTCCAAATGCCTTTTTAATATTTTAGTCTTTTTATTAATATGCCTGTTTTGAGTGCTTAATACAGTATAATGTGATTGTAAGTCATGAGCCTATCTTAAATCATTCCCCCCTGTGTATGTGTACTCTTGAGAGAGCTTCATTTTATTCTTCCAGCAGAGGAACTTGTGATGGTTATTTACATTCCCCAGAGTGTGCCTCTGGTGTGAATTCTGCCTTCTTATTAAAGTGTCTGCTGCAGTATCCAGTCGCCGTGGCCTTATAAATTTTAAAGATGAAGTAACTAATATTTGGAACTTGAGAGAATATACTTTTCTGATCTTTAGGGGGGAAGGGTGTTTCTCTTCTCTGCTGTGCTCCAAGTCATTCTTCTTCTCAGTTTGAGTCTCTCAGGAGCTGAACACCTTGGTCTCAGCAAAGCTCAACAGCTGTGGTGAAGGACTAAATATTAATAGACTCATGGATTAATGAATCTTTTCCAGAAAAACTACAAATGGCAGTGATTTCTGAATAGTGAGCACATAGGCAGAAGTGCAACTTCATGCTAGACAGTGGTCTGGTGTTCACTTTGGTTCAAAGGCAGTTAGTTCCTAGCTACTGTAGCAAAATAAAAGTCCAGCAAGTGGACTGTAGGGACTCCTTGCCATCTACAGGAAATCACCTGACAGACCTGAAGTTAGGTGTCTAAGTCACTTGGCTATTAGTACGATAAACTCGAGTATAAATATCCCTTAGCCAACTGTTATTCTTAGGGTCTGTTTACAAGAAGACACGCCATTAGAGTGCAGACACACTTAGGGTCTGTTTACAAGAAGACACGCCATTAGAATGCAGACACACTTAGGGTCTGTTTACAAGAAGACACGCCATTAGAGTGCAGACACACTTTCAAGATGGTTCTACATTGCTGGTTTGTTTTCAGGAGTAAAATGTGCCCATTTACAGAAGCATAGGTAGGAACTTGAACACATTTTTTAAGCAAAAATATAGAAAGTAAAATGATTCTTGTGGGTGTTATAGTTGTAAAGGGAGCTGTTGTCCAGAAGATAAAGGATAAACAATCTGAGGAGTTTGGAGATGTGCCTCAGGACAGTGGGGTGGGGGGAGCATGGCTTTTCTTACATTGAAATAGAAGTTATTCTAGGAAAACATACACTGAAGAAACTGGTTAGCTAAACTCTGTGCACATGCTAGCTAGCCCAGGAGCTTCCAGCTGATTCTTCTGTCTCTGATCCCCAGGTCAGGCTGAGTGCTAAGGCTTCAGGTACACACTGCACTGGGCTTGTTCATCAGTACCCACTATGCCACCTCTCTGGCCCCTGTGCTTTTAAATCAGAGTCTGAAAAAGGTCCCCAGACTTGCAGGAACAGTCTGGCTAAGTCTAGACTTTTTTAAGGTCACTCCCCTCATTGCCTCCCCCCAACCCCCGCAAATGTGGGCAAACCACATTAACTTTACCTGAGAGACTGATGGACACAAGTATATAGGCAGATAAAATAAGGATACAAATCAAACATTTACTGACAAATCATGACATTTAATTTAAAAAACAATTCTTTGATATACAGATAATTTTACAATTTATTGGAGTCAGGTACAGATTGGCATGGTAACGAGATGGGTGCACTTGCTTAGTTTTAACAAACAGAAAAGCACAGTATCCAGTGCTACAGAGTGGCGTCTGTTTCTCAGGGTTGATGGGGATTTTGATTTTCTAATCATTTGCTAGCGCCAAGAACACAGCTTTGTGTAAGTGTGTAGTATAAAATGACTGAAACGTGCTTTCAGAAATTGTGGGAAATGCTGTCCTACTAATCTCAAACCAGAATTCGTCGACTACTTCTTTGCATGAGATTGCAAACAGCGGTTTGGTTTCAGTTCTTTTCCCTTCCTGGTGTTTGGGGACGGGGACTTGTGAGGTCCCACTTGAACCTGCTGTGTCGTCAAGGATGGCTTTGAACTGAGCCTCCTGCTCCTGCTTCTTGAGTGCAAGCCCGACGTCAAACAGCATTTAATTTATTATTATTTTTTTTAAGATTTAGTTATTTAATGATATGAGTATTTTATTTACATGTGTATATGTGCACTAAGTGTGTGCCTGGTGGCCCCAGAGTTCAGGAAAAGGTATGCATCCCCTGGATGTAAGGGATGGTTGTGAGCCATCCTGTGCACGCTGGGATCCAAACCCAAGTCCTCTGGAAGACACCAAGTGCTTTTAAAGGCTGAGTATCTCTTCTGCCCCCAAACAGCAATTTTTAAAATTAAACATTCTAACATGGTGCATTCTAGAGCAGGGGAAGATGGGTCATCTGGAAAAGGTACTTGCTGCCACGCCTTATGACCTGAGTTTAGATAGTGTGTCTTAGGGTTTTATTGCTGTGAAGAAACTACATAACCATGGCAACTCTTACAAAGGAAAACATTTGATTTGGATCTGGCTTATAGTTTCAGAGGTTCAGTCCATTATCAGCATGGCAGCATGCAGGCAGACATGGTGCTGGAGGACCTGAGAGTTCTACATCTTAATCCACGGGCAGTAAGTAGAAGGATTCTGTGTGCCACACTGGGTGGGCCTGAGCATAAGAGACCTCAAAGCCTACCCTGCTGTGACACAATTCCTCCAACAAAGCCACACCTACTCCAACAAAGCCATACCTCCTAATAGTGCCACTTCCTGGGGACCAAGCACCCAAACACATGAGTCTATGGGGCCAAACCTAATCAAACCACCACATACATCATGGTGGAAGGGGACTCCTGCAACTTGTGCTTTGACTTCTACACACAGGCATGTTCTTATAGACAGACAGACAGACAGACAGTGGGGTAAGGGACTGGAGAGAGAGCTCAGCAGGTAAGAGCGCTGCTCTTCCAGAAGACCTAAATTCGGTTCCCAGCATCCATGGCAGGTACTTGTAAACTGCCTATGGTAGTTTAGGGGATCCATCTCCCCCTTTTTTTGGCCTCCAAGGGCACCCACATAAATGTTATGAACACCAATGCACTCCTGTTTTAATGAGGGTATCTGTTGCTGCAGTGAAACACTATGACCAGAAAGCAAGTTGGGGATGAAAGGGTTAATTTGGTTTCTACTTTCATATCATTGCTGTTCATCAGTGATGGAAGTCAGGGCAGGCACCTGATGGCAGGAGATGATGCAGAGGCAGGCCATGGAGGGGTGCTGCTTACCAGCTTGCTCAACTTGCTTTCTTAACCCAGGACCACAAGCCCAGGGATTGCCCTACCCACAATGTGCTGCCCCCAATCACTGATTAAGAAATGTCTTACGGCTGAATCTTGTGGAGGCATTTTCTTAATTATGGGCTTATCAATTCAGATAACTCTAAGTTGACATAAGACTATCGAGCACAACTCATACACATAAAAAAATATAAATATATTTCTGATTGTTTTTTTATTACAATTTTTTATGTTGGTCTAGGTCTTTCTAGTTGTGAATTCACTGTTTTCTGTTCAAAGATGTAGTTAATTTTGCATTTGTTCCAAGCTTTCCAGAGGCCGTGCAATCTTAACTATTATTATAGTGTCACAGGAGCTATTATTAAAATAGATAATGCAAACCACTTTCACTAAATTCTGTGTTTGCACCTAAAGGTTTCCTGCCCAGCAGGTTTCCTTGTATAAATGGTTCTTCATGATAAACTGCCAAGTGGTCCACTCAGATGAACTAGAAACAAAGGCTGCTCTTCAGGGTTGTGTATAATAAGGAAGAACTATATGTTACTCTGTTGTTATCCTACAGGGAAGGGAAATTAGGTCCGGTCTGAGAACCCTAACACCATTGCAGTTAGTTTACTAATATATTGATGGAGCTGGGAATTTGGGTGACATTTTTGAGACTTACCATAGAAATAAAAACACTTAAAACTTCTGCTTGGTCCCAAAATGCTTTTCCGGAAATATAGTCTTCTGTTAAAGACTTGAGCTTAAGTCTGTTCAAATGACCATGAGTCACAAGAAAGGCCCAAGAGCCAGGTGGTGGTGATACACACTAATCCCAGCACTCGGGAGGCAGAGGCAGGTGGATCTCTGAGTTTGAGGCCAGCTTGGTCTACAGAGTGAGTTCCAGGACAACCAGAGTCAAACAAACCCTGTCTGCAAAACAAAAGAAAATGTCTAAGAGGAATAAGGTGCCTGATTGGGGAGCTAGGGAAATGCTCAGTCAGAAGGTGCTTTCTGTGCAGGTGTGAGGTCCTGAGTCCACATAAAAGCCTGCCATGGAGCCTTTTGCTCGTCACATCGAGTGCTGGGGAACTGGGAGGCTGAAACTTGCTGGCCACTGTTCTAGGTGAATGGAGAGCTCTGGGTTCAGTGAAAGAGCCTCATAAACCTAGGCGGAGAGCTACTGAGAAGACATCAGACGTCACCCTCGACCGGCCACACACAATCAGAATGTGTGCTGGTTTAAAGGTGAGTTTCTGTAACATTTTCTTACTGCTCTGCTTCTGGCTTGGGTGTACACGTTGTTTGTATAAATCATGTCAGGGTAAAATGTGGGCCTAGCCAGCATAGACATGCAGAAAAGTAAGCCATGTCATATTCATGCTGTCTCGGAGCTTTGGTGTCTGAAGTGGCCATCAAAGGAACTACAAACTCTCACTGTGGCAAAAAAGAAAAAAGTCACCATGCTTGTTTCATGGAGGGGTCAGCAAGCAGGGAGGTAGGAAAAGGTGGTGAATGATCCAGTTGAGCTACCTAAAGAGATGCGAAAGAGTGACACTCTTGAAAAGGCATAAAATACTCAAGAGAAACTATATGTGCTACCTCGCCTGAAGTGTTTTTGTACATTGACTTATTTTGTGTGTGGACACATTAGTGTCACAGCATGAGTGGAGGACAGTGGACAACTTTGCAGGAGTCAGTTCTCCTGCCACGTAGGTTCCAGGACTCAAACTCAGGTCACCAGGCTTAGCAGCAAATGCTCTTACCTGCTGAGCTATCTAGACAGCCCACTCACTACTCTGTTTAGTCTCCTTCCAAATGATTTCTGATTATGTTAGAAAGATATATATATTATACACACACACACACAGTACATATACACACATATTACCGTAGTTCAGGGCAGGTAATTACAACTTTCCTTGAGAAATATGTCCTTACTATGGCCAGATACTGACCTCCCTTGAATCTGTAGTCCATAGTTTAAAAAACCAACCAGCTGTATGAAACCTTGAGAGAACAGCTGAGTACCTTGAATGTGTTTGATGTATGAGAGGTCTTTAACTCTGCCACTATTGGGGGGGGGGGGGTACCATTATCAGATGTGTGCCCAGAGCACATGTGGAAGGAGCATGAACTTTGCTTTAAAAATGATTAGCTGCAGCATATTGGTGCATAACCATACATGGGAGAAAGAAAAGAACAGGTCCTTTTTTGGTGTTTTGGGACAAGGGTTCACTGTATATCCCTGACTGGCCAGGACTCAAGAGGTCATATCCGTCTGCCTTCTGAGTACTAAATTTAAAGGGATGCCCTTCCTTACCCAGCAGGAAAAGGTTTCTTAAATAATGGCAGGATGCTTCTGGTGAGATAGATGGGTGGTATATATTGTACGGTATAATAGTAGTAAATCAACTTTTCTTAAAATTTTCATAATATTAATTTTCAAGTGGCAATCTGGTCTAGAAAGGCAATAGGATTCTGTCAAGTCTTTCTTCCACTAGGGTGGCAGTGGGATACACACACACACACACTTCTTGCTCCATAAAGATTCTAGAACGTGCACCACCTACCCCAGCATGTGACAGGAGCAGAGATAACAACACAGCAAGCGAAGGCACAGAATGTGTCCAGGAGATGAGACCAAGGCTCAGAAACACCTCCCTAAGCCAGGCATCCCCCATCCCTCTCCTTGACTCTTCTCTAACTAGCTCTTCGAAAGTTCAAGAGAATTAGGCCCAAAACAAAGCTAACTTTATTTTAGATGAATTATCCTGTCTGATTGTGTGCTCTCTGCTCATGAACAAGCATATAGTATAGTACTTGTCTGTACTTTCTAGTTCCTTAAAATCTAGCTGACTGCTTAAAAATGTTTTTTTTAATCAAAAAGGTACTTTTTTGAGGTAGCCAGGTTATCCCTAGTTTACATTAATAAACTAATAAAGGAGCCTGACTGTATAAAGATAAATCGTAGATGTGTGTGTGCTCTCACCAGTCCCCTCTTCCATCAGCCCTCTCCCAGCTAAGACTGAGAACATTACTCCAGATCCAGATGTCCTAGTCGGCTCATCGTCATAAAGGAAGCCACAGAAACCCAGGCAGTGTTTGGGTACCAAGGTCTAACCATGGCGATGGTTACTATAGAACCACTGCTTATCACGGGAGCTGTAAGTGTGTGAGTTTAAACTCATGAGTGTTTGCTGAATGGCTGGTGTTGACCTGCATCTCCTGGTCCCACCAACACCCTGAAGAGGACCACATGACTCCTGAACCGGATGCCAGCAAGCTCTCCTTGGAGGACAGACTCCCACTCATTGCTGAGGTTTTCTGTGTGTGGGTTTATGAAAACATAAGCCAAGGGTCTGATAGTGAGGTGTGGTGACACTGCTTGTCTAGATTTGACCCCAAGACAGCATCCCACCCCACCACCCTTAATCTCGTGTCTACTTTTCAAAAGGATGGAATTTTCTTCTTGACTTTTAGTTAGCGTGTCTCTCCCATTAAGAGCTGTAAAATAAGAGAAATTAGTTAAGAATAATAAGATGAACAGTTCTTAATATGACAAAAGAAAAACAAAGTCTTGGTGCACCGAGATGGTGCCTTAACTCACAAGGAGAGGAAAAGTGCAGCGTTGAGGCTGGCAGCAGGCTCTGGTCCTAACTTGCCTCTTTGTCCTTTTAAAACAAAACCGCAGTGACATAATGGGCTGTTGTGCTGTGCTGGGGTTTTTGAGACTTCAGAGTCACTGTTTGTGCCCATGAGCAGAGCAATGAAAACAAGTCCTTTTTCCCTTCAACACGAGTCATTCCAGTCCACGCCACTTAAGACTTCCTTGCCAGCGACCTCCACAATGACCTTGGTTTATTCTAGGAAGAACTCTTCCCATTCAGTTCTTGGAGCTCATTCTTGACTCTGAATTCCTGCTCACTGGCAGTGAATTGGGTTCACCCAACTAAGGAAGCATTCATGATTATTAATCTGCTGACATTTCATTATTACAACATTTTCCTCCTCTCTTGTCCCCTTTGCAGCCTTGCAACAGGCTTGTGGAAGCTGTTTGGCTCCAAGCTGTAAAGAGCCAGACCTGTCTTCTTCCCAAGGGCATACTGAAGTTGTCTTCAGGTGAAGTCGGTCTTCTCTCTCGGGTGTAACTAGAACAGTAGAGGGTCCACGGGAAATGCTTCGGTCCTCCTCCTCTTTGCTATGTCTTTGTTTTTGTTTTTATTCCACCTGAAAAAAAACAAACAAACCCATCTCCATCACTCCTTCCCTGGCCCTGTGAGAGAGAGCTGTGTTGTTTTCCAGTCTACCTGTGGGCTGCCTTGCTTTGGGTCAAGCACCGGCTTGTCTTTCTGAAATGTTAACCGGCCTGTGCAGGCCTATGTTTCTTCAGTAACCATAAAATGTTGTGATGCCTGCCTGTTGCCTTCATGTTTTTATATCCTGCTTCAAAGAGCTTGCATCTATCCGATGGCTCCCTCTGTACGGTAGAGGCCTGTGAAAGACAGGATTGGATGTTTTGTAGCCTTCCCTGTGGCTTGCATATCAAAACAGTGTTCTCAGGAAAAAAAAAAAAGAATTCCTATTACTGAGGCCTCTCTGGCCTTGAGTGACTGAAGACACACTGGTGTCACTGGGTGGTTGTAGGGAAGAGAGGAACCAATTCAGAGAACATTTATGGTTGAGTATGGAAGCTTCTAGTGAACCAGATAGGAAGTCTCAGTTCTGTGCTTGTGGCTGTTGAGGGGTGGGAGGAGTGTATAGCGCAACATGATCTGTGAACACAATCCCTTACTTGCTACTCAACTAAATCTTACATCAATCAATTTTAGAGCACAATAATCCCTTTGTAGGCTTTCAAGCTTAACACCCACCCCCACTACCAGTCTACACAGCATAGAATGCTTGCAGTCTTGACTCAGTTTCTCCCGGTAACATTTTCACTGTACTGGCTGGTTTTGTGTGTCAACTTGACACAGGCTGGAGTTGTCACAGAGAAAGAAGCTTCA
The DNA here is from genome assembly GCA_036184795.1 of Tokudaia tokunoshimensis. Taxonomy (NCBI): domain Eukaryota; kingdom Metazoa; phylum Chordata; class Mammalia; order Rodentia; family Muridae; genus Tokudaia; species Tokudaia tokunoshimensis. Next base: position 74,863,625 of record BTHU01000003.1, read on the forward strand.
GTTGAAGAAATGCCTCCTTGAAATCCAGCTGTAAGCCATTTTCTCAATTAGGGATCAAGGTGGAAGGGCCCATTGTGGGTGGTGCCATCCCTGGGCTGGTGGTCTTGGGTTCTATAAGAGAGCAGGCTGAGCAAGCCAGGGGAAGCAAGCCAGTAAGAAACATCCCTCCATGGCCTCTGCATCATCTCCTGCTTCCTGACCTGCTTGAGTTCCAGTCCTGACTTCCTTTGGTGATGAACAGCAATGTGGAAGTGTAAGCTCAATAAACCCTTTCCTCCCCAACTTGCTTTTTGGTCATGATGTTTGTGCAGGAATAGAAACCCTGACTAAGACACTCACCAGTAGATTATGGCTGGGAACCTCTCGGGGACAGAGCAGATGGGTCATCTTCCCAGAGTTTTCAGGTTCTTATCATCAGAGAAGGGATGCAGAAGTGAGACCAGGCAAAAATATTGGGAAACTTTATTATATAGTGTAAGTATACACAAGAAGGACTGTGGAGAGAGACAGAGACACAGACAGACAGACAGACAGACAGTCACCCTTTTCCTTTTGCTCACTTTAGGGGCAAACTTAAAAGAGGGAAGGATTCTGAATGTTCTATGGTGGGGTATCCTGGGAACAGATGGGGATTTTTCTGGAATAGGGTTTACTCACCCTCTCTAGCTTTTAACAGGAGTTCCATGTGCTTACCATGGTGTCAGTTGCATGATGACAGCAGACAGCTTTGCAAAGTTAGTATGGAGATTAATTAGGAAAATGCACAGACCAGTTGAGTTAGCTGTTGTCTTGGGCCCTGTTAGGTCCACTGGTTTGGGATGGTCTTGTGTCTACTGCTTGTGTAGGCACATAAGGTCCTGTTTCTAGAGCACAGGCCTCCAGCCACCGTGAAGACTATCTGTTTTCTCCTTCTGCCTGACTAGCTCCCCTCAGGCCTAGGCTTGGGTAGTTGAAATGACAGAGTCATTTGAGCCTTGTAGGTTCAGGGGGAGGTGGGCTATTTACTGTCTGACCTCAGTTTCTGTTCAGAGACTGACCCAAGTGCCTTTTAGAAGGAAAAGAAATGAACACCCAGCCATCAAAGTGTGTGCATTATAAATACAGGCACATAGACTAGGGAGCATGACTGTTTCAAGGTGATCCAGGTAGACCTCAGAAGCTATACAAATGGTTTTCTGGACCTCGAAAACAGCTCTGAAAGATAGACCATTTATTGCAGCTCAATACAGAAGAAACTGGCTTTTCATGACATGAGACACATCCAAAAGTACCAAGTCCTTGTTGATCTTCTCTACAGCTTTGGCTGAAAGTGTGTGACTTTTATTAAATGTTAATAAAAACTGTGATGACTCAGTCTCCTCAGCTCCATTCTCCCTTGATGCCCAATCCCTGCCCCAGCTTTGCCAGCTGACAGATGTATCTACCCCATCCCTATACACAGCAAGGGCCCCTAAGCCACCAGGCAGGGTCTGTAGACCCTGGACCATGAGCATGGCGATCCCAGGTCCCCTTTCCCCATAATCTCCTTTAGGTGAAACCTAGTTATGCCCAATAGACAAAACAGCCACTCTCAGAAATTGGTGCCCTTACAGACAGAAGCCATGGTGCTTACAAAAGAAAGAAAAGGTTAAGTTGGAAATCCTCATGGTGGGGAATGTGGGCCAGGGGTGGAGGTGCATGAACACCTACCGCTGTTCTCTGCTTTTTTAGACTCCCTTTAAAGCTGTAAATGCTTTTATGATCCCAAATTTTGGTTAAGTAAGAATTCACAGTAGCTTGCCATTTTTATGGGAAGAGAAATTGCTCTGTGTGTATGTGTTGCCATTTCCAGCATAAAAATAAAACTAATTTGTGTGTAGGTATGTTTGCCCTAAAGCCATTGCCTTCCCTCTTGTAAAGAAGACACCCAGAGTAACTGTGTCCAGCCACCCTCCAGGAAGCATGGCCATTCAGAACACTAAATTCATTGACCCGTGCCTTCCACAAAGGGCTAGGGTGTATTGAGGAACTGAAGTTATTTAGGAACTCTGCCACCTTTCAAGAAAAATAAGTAAATAAATGTGAAGTCGTGCAGTCTTCTCTGTACCCCAGGCCTGAGCGGTCATCACCAGGAGAGTCCGTTGTACAAATGAGTTTTACTGTATTAGCTAATAAGCATTTTAATAGCTACTGCACCAATGTTGGTTGGATGTAGAAAACACTACATAAAAGAGATTTAGGAGTGTGAGGAAATGTTGCCATCCATCCTATGACACTGATTGTCAAGTATTCAGTAACTCCTTTCCTCAGGAGGCCAGTAAGAAAGGGTGAACGATAACTCCTAGCTTTAACCCCAACAGACCCAGCTCCCTTTCAACATTAGCCCAATCTGTCTTACAAAACTATGTGGACATGAGCTAATTGCAGCGCCGAACATTTCATAGGATTTCTTCTTGTACTCCATATCCAGCTAAACTTGACCAGTAATATCCGAGACAAAACACCCTCTGCATTTGCTCGGGAAGATGGTTGCGGCTACTTCTCTGTGTCCACCTGGGAAGCATGAGGATTCTGGCTAGGGCGTAAGCTGCTTGGAGCCTTGGGTCCATCGCAAACTCTGCCGAAAGCATGCCAAGCCAAAACAAAATATGTATTATTGTGGGCTGGCCTTATTATTGCCTATTGGAGCCTAAGTATGATTGTTAAACCTGCTTATTAAAAGCAGAGACTTAGGGCAAAAGCATTATCTTCCATGCTTTTCCAAACTAAGTATACTCTTGATTCCCAGGGGCACAAAGGGGCTTTTTTCTTTTCTTCTTTTTCTTTCTTTTTTTTTTACAAGTTACCAAGTCAACAGTTGGTCCTTTCTCCTACCTTTATACCTCCTACAAAGTCTTCACATAGCATTCCCACAGGAAAACACACACACACTATTGCTGATTCCTTGGTTTGTTTGGGAACTGCTTATACAATTAGAGGTATGGCTTCAAATTACTCTATTTGTTCTTCTAGCTTCTTGGAAGGGTAAACAACTTGAAAAGCCAAAGCCAGTAGCAAAATAAACAGGCATCTGACCATTCGAACTTTTATCCAGGCCAGGAAGGAAAGAAGGCCTGGGCTGTTAGAGCACATTTCGCCTTCATGTGTTCTGCTCCAAGTTGGAATGTTGTCACAGGCAGCGTGTTCTAAACACTGAACTGGGGGTAAACTCAAACAATAGGTATGGTGAAGACTTTTTGAGGAAATTCAATGTATAATACTGTCTCCCTCTCCTTTTGTTTCTTACTCTGCTTTCACCTTCCAGAACTCTCTCTCTCCTCTTTCCTCTCTCCTCTCTCCTCTCTTCTCTCTCTCTCTCTCTCTCTCTCTCTCTCTCTCTCTCTCTCTCTCTCTCTCTCTCTCTCTCTCACACACACACACACACACACACACACACTCACACACACCTGAAGGGGGAAAGTGGACAATTTGCTTTACAGGCAGGCAGGGACAAGGGTCCTCAGATATCTTATTACCCCATACCTATGTTGGGTAAGAGTTATTTTGAATCTCTTGACTCTTACCTCAAACACACTGCCCCAGTTACTGACAAGTACCCGCACAACCTCAGGGGAGATGTCGTTGATGCCGCCATGGATATTAACGGAGAAAGCACTTGCTATAGAACATATTTGGAAATCGTTACTTAGCATCTGACAAGAAGTTCTACCCTCTTGATGATCAGAGCCCAGTCAATGTTTACTAAACGTAAAACTGTTTAAATTCTGTAGCCTGGGAAAATAAATTGGCATTTTTCCAATTTAAAAAAAAATTGTTAGAGTGGAACATGGCTCAGTGGCTAAAGGTGACCCAAGTTCCATCCCTAGAACCCATGGGGCAGAAGGAGAAAACTGGCTTCTGAAATAGTCTTCTATTACATGCACACCATCACATGCACACACACACACACCAACCCCATGCTTCATGAATAATTGGAACAAAAATGGGGGGAATCCCACAAAACTTGTTTGGAATATTATAAGACTATAACATTTGCAGTTTTTCCTGTAAGTGTTCAAGTTTGCATCCAGACTGATAGTCACAATCCACAGGTTTCATTTGTTGTGTGATTTCCACCCTTTAGAGGAGACAGTGTGCCAGTCTCCCTTAGCAGTGGCAACTGCTACATAGGTTCGTAAGCCTTTCCTTTATCTGCCAGAATTGGCCATTTCTGTCTTCCTGCCATTCCAGACCTTAAGAGGCAAAGCTGAACCCATCAGGTGTATCTTTTAAGAAGAATAAAGATGAAAAGACTGAGCTCAGCAAACACCAGTCTATTATAAACATAGGAGAAGGAATGAAGGGAGGGGGACAGGGAAGAGGGATTTAAAAGTCAGCTTGTTTCTTCAGATGTGTGCCTGGGGGAACTGACTTCAGTGTCCATAGACCTGTGAAGTCAGCACATAGGCTAAATCTACTCCTTTAGCAAATAAGTCTGCTTTATAATGATGAGATGTGCTTTAGAATGGACGCTGAAATGGAGTCATGCCAGTTTGAAGGCTTTGTTCAGTCAGTGGTTCCTAATGACAGATTAAACACTGTTTCTAAAGGAGGTGGGGAGAAGACTGAGAGTGTCTCAGAAGTGGAAGCCAGAAGAAAGAAAATTCACTTGGTGACAGGAATGGAACTTTCTGGAAAGACTATTCTGGAAGAGGGCAGAACAAGCTGCACAGAGAGCAGGAAAAGTGGGTATGTCCCAAAGACATCCTGCTGGCTCTGGGTGATACTCTAGCTAGTAAGAAACTAACATGCTTTGAGTGTCTTGCTTGGGAAGAAACTGGCCGCACCACCCTCCATTCGATCCCCAGGGACAGCAGCAATGGCAGCCACCTTGAAGTCATGAATCTGGTTCCCAGGCTAACTTCAGGCACAATGCTTTAGGGGACCTTCTGAGCCTACCCCCGCAGGCTGGTTAGCAAAGCTCTTGGCTGGTCACAGCAAACCTAGGTGGGTGTGGACAGCATATGAATGAATATATTACTTCCTAGACTGGAGAGCTCTGCATTGCTTACTTCCAAGGCTTTCAGACCATCTACCATACAAAAGGAAATCAAGTCGAAATAAACAAGATCTATCCTGAGGGGCCTCACACAAAGCTGCTTGTAGGAAGGGGAGGCCCAGATGGCAGGATATGATGCAGGGTACCCCTGTTTCATCAGACTGAAGGCCACATCTATGCACACATGACCCAAAGAGGGATACAGATCGATGTGGAAAGCCTTGGGATTGGCCTGTTTGTACAGTAAACAGTTCCCTAAGCAGTTTCTCGGTGAGTGAATTTGGTGAAGAGGAGGAAGAAGTCTAAGCTTTGGGACATAGGTGTCCAGTTACACTTGCCTAGGGTGGAAACCAAAATGGAAGGTTGGTGGGTGATGGGTAGGAAGACACAAGGGTGTCCCACACGTGGTAGGCAGCAGAAGGGCAGCACAGACCACCTTACTCTAGAGTTAGTGTGGTGACAGTGGGATTTGAACTTCCCAAGCCAGACATCAGAGAAAGGAAAGAGGGAAGAGTGATAGTTTGAGGGGAAGGTGAATTAACTTCCAGGCATAGAGTCACGGCTTGTGTCACCACCAGACAGATGTGGATCTGAGTTACTGGCATAACTGAAGACAAAACCCAAGGCCATGTGTATCCGGTTTTTACTGCTTTTCTTTCAGAAAGGCACCCAGATTCAAGTCAGAAGCGATCCCTGTGGGATTATAATGGACAATAGATCAAGGGTTGTTTGACTGCACTCAGAGGAAAAGAAGGGTCACCAGGGAGGGCCAGAGAAGCAGAGGGAAGGCCTGTGGGCCAGACCGATCAAAGACCAGAGGAGGATGGGCCCCTGGGCTTGACTCCTCCAAAGTGGTTTTTTTCTTCTTGGAAACCTCACCATGTTGCCAAGGCTGGGTTCACATTCCTAGGCTAGAGCAATCCCCTTGCCTCAGTTTCTGGACCTCTTGTCTCAGCAGTCCGGGACCAGAGACAGGAGCAGAAAGGGGCTGGTCTTCCAGCACATGCTTCCTACAGTGTGAGGCCATGCAGGGCTTGGAACAATGGAGGGAAGAGATCAATCTCTAAAGAAGGGGAAAGAGGGCTGGCTTGGTGACCCTTGCAGATCTCTGTGATGGGAGGACAGCCTGGTCTGCAGAGTGAGTTCAAGGACATCGAGAGAGAGAGAGAGAGAGAGAGAGAGAGAGAGAGAGAGAGAGAGAGAGAGAGAGAGAGAGGGAGGGAGAGAGAGAGAGAGAGATCCTGTTCCAAAAACACCAAAAATAATAATAAAATAAGGGAAAGGACATGCTCACGCTTAACACTCATGTATCCCCAGCCTTAGACCAGCCTTGAAATTTTCAGTGTTTGTGGGTTGTGATAAATTGTGAACTACATTAATGGCCAAAGGACCATCAAGAAGGCCAAGAAATAGGCAGCCGCAGTTATGGAGTCTTGGATACTGGGCTGGTTTGGACTAGTACTTCTCTTTTCCTATGCAAGGCTCGCAGAAGGAGGCGAGGAATTATGTCGGGAGTCCAGAACTTGAGGACCTGGTGGAGTAGCTGGAGGTCCTCAGGCCCCAGAGCTTGGGAAAGGAAAGCTCTGGTCGGTTATCTGGGCGCACCCAGGAAAGGGTAGGGTGACTTCATTCCCGCAGAGGGCGCTTCCCACCTCGGCAGCTGAGGTGCCGGTTTGTCCAGGGTAAGTTTTCTTTGACTACTCACTTCGCTCTCTGCCTGGCGTCGCTGCAAGTCACTTTGAGAAAAAAAAAATGCGATTAGACTGACTTCCCTGTTTCCCTCCGTGAGTGGGCGGGCTCTTCCCAGTTCCCAGACAGAGCTCCTTCATTCAGCCAGGCGGCCAGACTTTTTTTTTTTCTTTAATAAAGCTGAAAAGTTTGTTACCAAGTTTGTTACTATCATTCAGACAAAAGAAAGTAAAGGAGAGGAGAGGGGAAGGGAGGGAGGGGGAGAAAAGGATGGGAAGGCGAGTGGGAGAAGAGACGGTTTGGCGTGCCCCACAGAAGGTCTGACCTCCAGCCTGCTCTGGACCTCCTGAGAAGCGCTAAGCTCCAAAGAGAAGCTACTGTGGAGCAGAGCGTGCTGGCGCCAGGAGGTGTGTGAATATATGTGAGTGTGTGTGTGTGTGTGTGTGTGTGTGTGGTGTGTGTGATAAAGGTGTATGCGTGCCTACGAATATGCGTGGGGTGTTCATGCATGTGCGCGGGGTAGGGTGTCTAGGAGACTGCCGCAGAGGTTCCTTTTGTGGAAAGCGGTGACCTGCTCAGTAGCGACCGTGTCGCCTTCCCCCTCGCTCCATTAGGACACCAAGGCTCATCTTTTCCCGGCAGCGATTTCCATCTCCCTCTGTGGTTGCCCGCCCAGCCCCGCGCTGGTCTTCAGGTGCCAGGAGCCGCGTGCTGGGCGGCGGCTTTCGAGTCTCGGGAGCCCGGAGCTGGCGAGGGCGAGCGCAGTGGCGGTGCTCTTAGGGTTGAAGGGGGAGCCAGGGAGGCAGCAGAGCAGGAAAGGGCGTGCTGTCCTTTGCGGCCGGCTGGAGGAGCAGCCGGGTAGGCAGCATTGTTACCTGCAGCGGCCCCGCCCCTCCGCACCGCCCTGCCCCCTCACCGTCCCTGGCCTGCAGTCCTGCGGAGAGACGGCGGCGCCGGGACAGCGGGCGGAGGCTGCGCGGGCGCCGGGAGCGGGGGCGCGGTGAGTGCGGGACGAAGGGAGCTAGAGCCGGGGCTCCGAGCCTGGGTTCGGGGATGCTGGGCTGAGCGGCTGCGCGGGGAGGATGAAGGGAAACGCGAGCTCTGTTCCCGATTCCGGGTACCTGATCCTTGAGCTCAGGCCCTGTGCCCCGAAGCGCTTACACATGAGACTGGCCCGGCATCGGACCCCGAGCTCGGTGTGGCGCTGTCCGCGGGTGGGACCTCGGAGGTTTGGTTAGCTTTGTGGCACTTATGCGGGTCGCGCAGGTCACAGGAGCCCCTCTTAACGAGGACTCGCCCCTGCCACAGTGGTGTGGGGGGCAGGCTTCCCATGACTGCACATCTCCCTGGAAGTTCACCTCCGAAGTGGCGTCGGCGCTTGTGGAGTGGCGGGCTGGCAGTCACCCGTGGTCCCCGAGCGTGATGGTTCCCGATCGTGCCGGGTCTCCGTCTCCAGCCCCAGAGACTCCTTTTTGCGTTTCTGTCTCGGGCTCATTCCCTCTCCCTTGGTGCAAAACCGCAGTGCGGTCGAGAGCCGTTCTCCCTGGAGCCCGCGCTGGGGACCACACGGTGTCGCCGCAGCGGTAGTCCAAGCGGCTGGCGGCCACTATTCCGTGAACCAAGAGCTCCTCAGAGAACTGGGACCCCGGTTTGGGCGGGGAAGCCTGGACAGGACGAGCCACCCCAGGTTGGATCGGTACCGAAGGAGTCCCAGGGGTTTCGCGACTGACCTTCAATGGCTTCTGAGCTGGTCCGGGACTGGGGAGTGCCGGACATTCATGGAAGCGGAGGGTCGATCCTTTCCCGGGAGGGTTGTCCTTACAGTCCCCACTAGGGATCCTGCGCGGCGCGTGTGGGCGTCTCTTCGCCGGGACGCGCGCCTTCCCGGCCCAGATAAGGCGGCCTCTGAGCTAGTATGGGGACCGCCCATTCGAGACTCGCCTGCTGTCCCAGGATCCTGGGCTGCGTGGCTGCGGGACGCCGGTGGCCTTGGAGTGGGGGGGGGCTTGGGCTAAGCGCGGCGGGAGCCGGCGGAGCCAAGGGCCTTTTGGTGAGTGGATCCGCTAGAGCGAGGGGCTAGAGAGCAAAAGAGGTGGTGGGCAAGACTTGGGAAATAACTGCGTCCATCCTGACTGGAAAGAAATCGTGTTCTGGGTGCTCTCTCCCTACCCTGTTCCGGGAGAGTTTCACAAAGACCTGGAGCTAGTGTTGTTTGTTTATTTGTTTGTTTGTTTGTTTTTTAAAATCTGCTTTTGGTTGGACTCTCCGCGGTTGGTCCCCGGTTGTCTTCCTGGAGATTTTGTGCCCCCAGGAGCATCCTTCAGCGCTCCTGGGCCTATTCTTCCTGGTTTGGGAACTGGGAGAGAAGAAACTTGAAATGTGCTTTCAGAAACAGGCAGCTGTGAATGTTTGTTAATGTGACTGTGACAGATTAAGCCTGCCGTCTGTGGGTTCTCTAGGCCAGCTGAAGTGCCAAGTCAGACTGTGCTGCTCACAAACTGTGTGTACTTCTTGATCAAGAAAGGGCTTGAAAAGACGGGTCGAGGTGGAGGGATGTTCCTTGAGGAGAGAGCAGTATTTAAGAAAGGCAGGAACTTTCCCCAGCCCTGTCCCTCTTTTCCCAACTAAGAATACTGTGTGTGTGTGGCTTAGCCTCTTCCAGTCCTCAGTTCATCAGATGGACGGCTGCACTTCCAACTCATCCAGGACACATGTCGGGAGGCAAGGGGAAAGCCATCTGGTTCTGTGTCACTTTTTATTATTGTTGAACAGAGCCGTGCAGACTCTCTTTTGAAAAAGCCCTGGTTAGAGCTGGGAGCCAGACAGCTAGCTCTTCCAGGAACCCTTAGGAACGTTTTTATTCTAACTCTGTGTTCTGGCTTATCATATGCTGAAGGTTAAGTTCCTGATCATAGCATCCCTTACTGAAATCTGAGTTAAAAGATGCTCAAGGGAGCAGTAGCGTCCCCAGTGGGAGGGACGTTAACCCCACCTCTGATGAACTGTGGTTGTCACTCAGCAGACTTGAGGAAGGGTTCTGTCTTCAGAAAGCCTATTGGTGACAGCTCTGCATTTAACAGCCTCCTCGCTGTAGGGGAGACTCTAAATACTAGCCTGCCTCTGTTTGTCTTGGGGAGATTGATGGGATACTTGACGGTTCCCAGACAGAATCGGGGTTAATCCCATTGTCCCTGCTGCCAACTGCCAACTGTGAGAGGAAGGGGACAGTGTCATGTGTCCTGTCTTTGCATCACCTGCATCTCTCTCTCGGTGTCTTTGAGATTGTGTGTTGTCATCCCTGTGGTGGACAGTGTGGTAGAATGGTTTTTTTCGAGTCCTCGACTTTAACACCACATGTGACTGGAAAGAGATGGGATGCCATCTATGCCCTTCTTTTCTTACACCTCTTTAACATTGGCAATCCTGCCTAGTGTTAGTAATAAGGATTCACTGCTTAAGTAACAGGAATAAAAGCTCTAGCATGCAGCTAACCATTGCTGGTGAACTGACTCACTAGATGCTGTTGGAACTAGGATCTTTGACCATTATGGGAGGGGGTTGCTAGAGAAAGGGGCCAGGGGCAAGAAGATGCATTCCCCCTTGGTTCCTTTAGCTTCTTAAAATGACATTCTTCTCTCAGGCTGGGCAATAGTCATAGAATCACATCAATGCAAGTTCATGTGTATCTCTTCTTAACTTTTTCAAGCTTTTATCTGGTACTTCCACTGTGTACAGCACAGTACTCAAAAGCAAAAGTTTTAGTCCTTTGGGGTGTGTCAGAAGACAGTGACTGGGGATATCATGCTACCTTTGATAATTCAGCTTCTTTATTTAGTATTTCTACACACGCACTGAGGGGTTTAATACTACGCCTGTAAGTGTCTGATACAGAATGAGCATTACTTTCCAGATCAGACAGTTTTTTAGTTGGCCCTCTTTTCTCTCCGCCCTGGTGCTGGGTATCCAATTCAGGGCTTTGAGATAGAGGACTTGCCTGGCATTCGTGAGGTTTCTGTGTTCATTCCTCATTGCTGGGTGGGGACGAGGTGGGGATAATATAGAAATACATCGATATCTATGGAACCGGAAGTGATTTGGAGAATTAGAAACTTTAAAAGGGTTACTTTATGCTCAGAAGTATATAAAATATGTGAGAATAAACTGCCAAAATTACCTGTACAGTCTTGAAAATAAAGAGTTCAAATGTAACTATAAACTGTAATTGACAGTGAGTCATGCCAGCTTTAGGGGTGCCAGTTATGAAGACAGCCTGGTTATGCCCCTAATGATAATTATGAAAACACCTTCTAAAAGCCAGTTTCATCTCTAGTGAACCAGAAGTCAGCTTTGATACATACTTATAACTTCACTGATTTAGAAATTACCTAGTGCTGACAGCTGAATGTGCTGATGCCATTGAATTATACATGTAAAATCATGAGAATGATTGTTTTAGTGTCGAATTAATAGTTGGAAATGTCATTTTCTGTTCAACTGTTAAATTGTCAGGGGATGAATATGTAGCTTAGTGGTAGAACACATCCTGAGCATGTGGGTTGAACGCCCAGTTCCAAAGTAAAGAAAGACAGGGCTATTTGATGAGTAGTTGAGGAGGGTTGCCTGGCTGGCATGCATAAGGGTCCAGGTTCAATCCCCAGCAACACAAATTAAATAAAGAAACCTTGGACTGTTAACTATTTCATAAAAAAAAAAATTTGTCCTATATCATAGAGATGATTTAACATGTGGTCACTGAAATTTTTGTTTGTTTGTTCTTTTTGAGACAGGGTTTCTCTGTGTAGGACTGGATGTCCTGGGCTCCAGACGAGGCTGGCCTCGAACTCACAGAGAAAAGCCTGCCTCTGCCTCCTGAGTTGCTGGGATTATAGGTGTGTGCCACCACTCCCGGCCTGATGGCCACTGAATATTAAAAGAGGGAAAAAAAATCTCACAATTCACAGACTTTGGTAGCAAAGTGAAGATATGACATGTATTTCCAGAAGCCAGAACTTTGGCATTTCATCTACAAACTCAAGACATATTTCCTTTTCAAAGGATTTTTTAAACTATATGTATGAGTGTATGTATGTACACGAGTGCATATATGTGTATGTGTGTGTATGGGTGTATATATGTATCCTTGAGTGCAGATGCTTTTGGAGGCCAAGTGTCAGGTCTCCTGGAGCTGGAGTTATAGGTAGTTCCAAGCTACCTGACATGGGCACTGAGTCCTCAAAAGAACAGTATTCATTTTTAGTCGCTGAGCTGTCAGTGCAGAGCCCCTTTCCGCACATGTTTTTAAGTCAAATTTATTGTTTGTGAAGATAAAGGGAACCTGCATATGAGCAATTATTATTAGAAATAGTTACTACTTTCCTGTTTTGGTGCAGTTTTCTTACCCAAGCCTATGGAAGAGGTGGTCTCCGATTTCATAGCTGAAACATGCTGAAATTGAAGTGAGGTCATCCACCCTGCTCAGATTGCAGCTCAAGGAAGTGTCAGAGCTGGGCTCTGAGGGGGAAATGTTTCTAGACTCTGCTCTTACTCCCCAGGAAGTCCTGCCAGTTGTGGGTACAGTGGTTCATAATGTCTGAAGTAATAATATCAGGCGATTCATGTCTGTCTAACCCAATGTTGTGGGATCCATTCGTGTCTGCAAGTTGAGGCTCTAACAGCGATGACATAAGTGGGTAATTAGAGCCAGAGGAGTCATGTCACACGCTGGGACACTGCATTGACGCCTTCCGTGGGTTCCCGTCATGCCTTTGCTCACCTGGCCCCCAATGAGAAGAAATGAAGTTATTTTGATTCTGTTTTGAATTAGGTTAGTAATAGCCAGTATAAAGTCAAAACCAAACATCTGTAGGTCCATGAACATACAAATCTTTAAGATAAGTGAGTTGTATGAATAAGGGCTAGGCATGTGGTGAGCTGGATAGGGCCAGTGTGTCCTTGTTCATCTCCTTTGCTAACAGTGTCACAGGAGCAGAAGAGGGAGGTGACAAGTTTTGGGCCTCTTCTAGACTCCAAGGTGACAGACAGCCTCTGAAGGGGTGATGGGAGTCATTTAATGTACAGTAATTCTGTAGACGGGAAAATGGAAGTCTAGTGTGGTGATGTAACATGTCTGGCACATATTCCTCTACTTGGGGGAAGCACATCACCCTGTGGAACAGGAACATGGTGACCCTGGCTCCAGGGGAACAAGCTGGGCCATTCTTGTCTTCTTTAAGTTTCCTATCTGCTCTCTTCAACATGGAAGATGCCTTTTGACCCAGTGATTGGCGAAAACATGTCCAGACTGGAAAAAGGCAGGGTCACTGAGCACCTAACGCTTCAGCAATTTGGGCCAGTTTCCCCAAGGGCTGGTATACATCGTCCAAGAAAGCCAGGAAGCTCTTGGTGAACAAGTAGTTTATTCATAGAGAACGCTCCTGAACGCACTGCTTCATTGATTAATGGGAGATTTCAAAATTGGCTTTATTGCTGATTCCTTGGCAGTTTTTTTTTTCAGTAGCAAAAATGTAGTTTGGATTGAGAACGATATGTGCTTGTTACAGTGAGCTTTGAGATGTCCTCTTGACCCAAATATCTCAGCCTGGTGGGCCAGCCGACCCTGGCCTCTGAAGGATGAGCTAGTGTGAGAACATTTACCAGCACTGACTTTGAACTTGCTCCTGTCTGCGCAGGTCTGGAAGCTGACATGCAGCAGGGTTGTCTTCTCTCCTGGCAGCAGACTCATGAGCCAAGAAGTACGACTAGAGTTTGATGTTTGCGTCTGCTTCTCCAAGGTTAAGGAATTAGATCCTTAGAAGGCAACAGTACTATGCATGTTATGAATTGTGTCTCCCTGGCCAGCGATAAAGAAAATGGGACTCTTGCCACAGCAGCTGCATTCATGACTGGGCAGACGTCACCCTCTGCATCTCCTCCACCTCCTCCTCCACCGCCTCCACCTCCACCTTGTCCACATTCAGGGGAGGGCTTTCCCCCCTCCCCTCCTCCTCCTCTGCCACCTCCACTTCCTGGGGGACCTCCCGTTCCCCCTCCTCCTCCTCCAGGACTACCCCCAGCTTCTTACCTGAATGGCTACAGCTCCCTGGGTAAGAAGAAACGAATGCGAAGCTTTTTCTGGAAAACCATTCCGGAAGAGCAAGTTCGAGGCAAGACCAACATCTGGACCTTAGCGGCCAAGCAACAGCAGCACTACCAGATCGACAAGAAGACCATCGAGGAGCTTTTTGGGCAGCAGGAAGACACCTCCAAGGCTTCTCTGCCCAAGAGAGGAGGAGCTTTGAATTCGTCCTTCAGAGATGCCCGGGAAGAGGTAAGACTAGAGGATGGGGACGGGGGCGGGGTGGGGGCCGGGTGGGGGCTGGGGCCGGGGTGGGGGGAGACTGGGAGGGGGGGAGTCCTGTGGTCACGCCGCTCGGTGTTGGAGTTGCATGTTTCAGATCATTTGGTAAATTTCACTGGGAAATGAGAGCGTGCGAGCTAGATGTGCTCGGGAAGGAGGGCCCACAGGATGAGCTGGGGCCGAGCAGCATAAGTGCAGGGAGTGTGCCTGCAGGATCCTCCCAGGCATCCCCAGGGATTATGACCTCATGCAGCGAACACATAAGTTGGGGCCGCTCTGGCCTCTCAGCACCACCCTGTTGCTAGCGAATCTGCTGTGGTTTTCTCAGGGAGAAAAGTTCAGCTGGAGCCTAGGGTTTGTAGTCTCCCCTGGGACAGAAGGCCGAGCTCCAGAACCCAGCTATCTGGGAAGAGCTGCGGCCTGCTGGGATCAAATGCCTTTTGTTAAGAGACATAAGTACCAGGATTCCTTTCCCTCCGGTGTGCCCTCACCTCCGCGTGTGTTTTGAGATGGCCTCAGTGCCTCAGATCTCTGAATTAAGTCCACGGCTTTTGCGGAGATGGATTTCTAAAGGGCTATTTTCAGACAGATTTTATTTGAAGCTTGTTTCCAGTTAACACTAAATGTGTTACTTTGAAGGAGGAAACCATTGCTAAATTACTAAACATATATGCAACTTAACGTGAATCCTGTGTTTTTTTAAAATCTGTTGTAAAGGAGCAGAGAAAATAGGTCATTGATGGAGCTGCCTAGATAAGAAAGTGGGCAGGGCCCTGGGGTGAAGTATTCGCTCCATGCATTATTGAATTCTTGAGCCAACAGTATTGACCTCTTTTCCTGCCTTAGGAACATGTTAACTCCTTCCACCAGGCACCCCAAGAGCCCTTTAAGCTGGTTGTATGATCCCTCCTGAAATTGCTAAGAGATTTCTTCAGAAATACAGGGACCACAGGGATCACAGTTGTTGTGACAAATGAACTGTGAAGTGAATTGGAAAAGGGAGTCATTTGGAGAAGCTATAGCATCTTCAAGTACTGGTCACAGGCTTTTCTGTTTGTCCCTTCGTTTGGTCCGATGTCCTTCCTTTCAGTATTTCCTTAGTGCCCTGACCTTGGCCCAGCTCCCAGCAGAGGTGTCTGACTGAGCAGCTGGTCACGTCTCGCCCTTGCCTCCTGGTTATCCTTGTTATGATGAGTGGACAGGTGTGTATAGACTTGGGGCATATGTCCCAGAGAAGCACCTAGAATAGACAGGGTTCCGCTGCGTGTGCCCCTGGGAGGCAGCCCTCAGCTGAGAGAAGTAGCTCTAGGAGTTGGGAAAATTTCAAGGTGTTAAGGACCACTTGATGCTTTACAGCTGAAAGCAGGCTAGGCCCTGAGAGCAGGCTAAGGGCTCCTGAGAGACGAAGCCAGCAGGCAGGACTCTGAGTTGTTCTCAGTCATGACAGAAGCAGAATGATCCCTATCTGGGCCAGATCCAAGTTTCAGGAGCGAATGACTCTCTCCAACTTCTTCCATCTCTGTGGCCTACATCATAGACTTTTATATATATTTTTTTAACCTCTTTTTTGAAGGAGTTGTTTTAAAATAGTGTGTGTGTTCATTTGAGTTGAGGAGTGCTCACATGCTACAGTGGGTGGGTGGAGGCCAGAAGACCTCTTTCTTAGTTCTTGCCTTTTATCTTTTTTGAGACAGGGTCTCTCTTGTTTGCCACGACCTTTACCACAATCTAATGCCAGCTGCCCCACGAGCTTCCAGAGATTTCCCTGCCTCTGCGCCCTACCTTCACGCAGGAGTGCTGGCACTGGAAACTTCGTGTTACTGCAGTACGGTTTTCTGTTTGGGTTCTGGGGATGAGCAGGATGGCGAATGCTCAGGTCATCATGCTTGTCTGCCAAACACTTTACCCACTGAGCTATCACCCTAGCTCTATCTAAAGAAGTCGTTTTAATTTTGTAAAAGATATATTCATTTGATTTTTATGTGTGTGAGGGCTTTGCTTGCATGTGTATCTGTGTACCACGTGTATGCAGTGCCCTTGGATGAAGGCATTGGAAGAACCTGGAGTTAACAGATGGTTATGAGCCACTGTGTGGGTGCTCACCAAATGTGGGTCCTCTATATGAGCAGTAAGTGCCCCTAACCAGTGAGCTATCTCTTTAGCCCATGCTATCGTTGTTTAGATGCTGAGAATGGAATCCAGGGCATTACATATGCAAGGCAAGTGTTCTAATATTGAGCCACACCCCAACCCTAAATGTATATACTTCAATGAACATTATATATAAAATGTTTTACCTTCATGGTTTCTAGTGCATTCATATTGGGGTGCACAGACCATCATTCATCTCCAGAACTCTTTCACCCCACAAACCTGAGCTGCATACCCATTAAACAAGGACTTTCCATTCCCCCCTCCCTCTGGCCCTTGGCAGGTCCATTTTTCTTTCTGTCTCTGTGAATTTTATTACTCCAGGTACCACATTTGTCTTTTCAAGGCTGATTTATTTCTCTTAGCCTGATGTCCTCAAGGTTCATCCAAGCTGTAACATGTGTCAGAGACAAATCCCCACAACATTCTTCTGTGTGCTTATACCACGTTTTGCTGTAAGTCCCTCCATCCTTGGGTAGTTGGGCTGCTTTTACTGTTTATGAATGATGTTGCTGTGGACCTGGGGCAGAGATAGTACTTTTGACACATATGGGTCTGACTCCAAGAGATAGCATGCTAAAAAGTTAACATGGCCGAGTGCCAGGAGATGATCCAGCCCGTCAGTTCTTCACCAAGCAGGAATAAGGAGGTCAGATTGGTCCTTTGAGGTCCTTGCTAGTTGACATCGCCACCTAAGAGATTATTGGGGACTATTTTTGATTTTCTACATTACCTTCAGCATGACTAGAAGTATTAGGAGTGCTTTTTTTTTTTTTTTTTTTTTTTTTTGTGGAGATAGCCTGGTGTGTGCCATTTTCTTTCCTGAGTAGAACCTCTCCCACAGAAGCTATAGTTCCGCAGGGCTACACTCTGACACTGATCAGCCATAAATCTTCCAGCTCACCCTGCAGGGAGAGGAGTCCAGGGTCAAAAGCAATAGTCCTCACCCTCTGTCCCGGTGCCCTAGAGAACATGCTGAATAGTGTGTTCCTCGGAGGGCTTGCTCCCGAACCCAAACAACAGGCCATAATTCTGGAGGCTCAGACATGCCGAGGAGCAGATCGGGTCCCTTGTCATATAATAACCTCGCGTAGAAATGGCCTGATATTATATGATTGGCTTTTTGTTTTAAAGGGCTTATAGCGCATTACTAGAAAGTTCCATTGTGGTCCAGAGGAAGAATTTGCTGGAGGGTAGGGAAGATGTTGGTTTCAGAATGCCAGGCATAGAAAGAGCAGCACTTAAAATAGTAAATTGGGGGAAGGAGGTTATGAAACGCTACCATCCTTGTATCCTTGTTACTGAAAATTAACTCGGGAGATCACAGATGTGATGGTGTCATAGTAATTAAGCGGTAATAAAGCAATTGGAGATATACTGATATAGGCTGGGCTCCTAATAAAAGGTTCAGCTGAGACTTCCTTTCACAGTCCACTGACACCATCCACGAGACAGTGTCAAGTTTCTGTTCATCCATCCCAGATGTCCCAAGTCCTCAACACTGCTGTAGTTGTCTCTCTTTCCAAATACTGGTCTTAGTCAGAGTTCTGTCTTCCTTTATAATTTGAGCAATTTTTTAAACATATTTCATAGTTTTAATGTCTATTTATTTATTGTATGTGTTTGCTTGTCTGTATGTGCACCACATACAGACAGGAGCACTCAGGGGCCAGAAGAGGGATTCAGACCCTGGAACGGAGCTGCCGTGTGGGTGCTGGGAACTGAACCTAGGTCCTCTGCTAGAGAAATAAGTGCTCTTAACCACTGAGCCATCTCTTTAGCCCCTTTGAGTGACTCTTAACAGTATGGCTTATGGTTTATCAAGTTGGTGAACTCTAAAGAAAATGAAAGGAGAAGCAAACAGAACAGACCCTGGGCGACGACGGATCCATCTTCCTAGGTGAGGACAGATCAGAATGGGGCTCACCATCTGTCATTCACCGTGGTGACTGTGTGACACTGAGTGAATATTCACACAGTATAGATAGTGGACTGGAAGACGGAAGACGAGGATGGGAGTGAGAGGAAGAGGGAAGAGGAGGAGGAGCTAGGGGCAGGGAGGGAAGCTACAAGAATGATGGCTCTTTCCAGATCTGTGAGCAACGCTGCCTCATCCTCCCACGCCCTCGTTTGGGAACCAGTCGTTCTCCTGTAATCGTGATTACATCCCCATTACATCCTGAGATTCTGGGACATGCTCACAATCCAGAACTGTAGAACTAGATGGTGTGTGTGGATTAAAACAATGCAAATACTTCAGGCTTCTTTCTTTCTACCCCCTCATAAAATAAGGGCTTCCAATAGATAGTCAAGCAAAGCTAAAACAACAGAGAACTGCATCAGAGACCAAAGTGACATGAAGCCTGTACTGAAAGGAGAAAGATTTAAAATTGCTTTGCTTTTCAGGTTTTAAATGGGATGAAAATAGTCACTGGTTCAGGTGACCAACATATGTAAGGACACCCCCTTTGACATGGTGAAATGAAAGTGGTTTATAGAGTTGAGATTTGGTTCAACAGCAGAGAGCATACTTAGCAATGCTGAGACCAGCTTTCGACACCAGCATCAGGAAATCAAAACCCCAAACCACAAAACCCAAAACACACCAGCAAGGAAGCATACCAAGTGGATTACAGATTTATTCCTTCCACCTTAAAAACACACTAAATGAAGTAATCCCACTACGTAGAGGAATTCTAATTCTGCCTAAAAAAGGGACCTACAGATCAGTTGTTTTGCGATCTATACATGTGCATACCAGTGCACATAAACACACACACACACACATGCACAAAACTTAAAAAGTAGAAAAAGTGGATGGAAATCTCATAGAGACAGAAAGTACCAGCCAGGGCCATTGACTAGGGTGGGGCATGGTAACTACAGTCTAATGAATTCAGGGCTTTGATCTTGCAAAGTGTGAACACTTCGAAGCTGGGTGGCATCATGGTACCATGTGGATATACATATGATGGTCCCAATACTAAATATGTATAGCTTCCTACAATTGAAATAAGTCTCTCCTTGTGATACAGGAGGCAGGCTTTGTATACGACTGATGCTAAGGAAGAGTGTGAGAACTGTGGGGTGGTGGGTGAGCTCAGGAATGGGGGCTCCTGTCTTGAATGACATGCCAGGCCTTGGATTCTTCCCCTATAGAGAGAATGGGGATGAGGAGAGACCTGATACAGGTGGCACGGAGCTGGAGAGCAGGGGACAGTGGTCACGGCTGGGTTGGCACATCCTGAATTTGGCACCGTGACTTCTCTGACTTAGCTTTTACAACCCACTGGGACTTTTGTCAAATGCCACTGTGTGTGCATGGTTTCACCACACCACAGCCAGTCCTAAAGGGCTTTGCAGCTGAAACCCTAGCTCTGTGGCAGCCAGAGTTTGGGAAGTGAGATAAGCTCCTTACATGGGCAGTGATAACCCTCTTTTGAAGGGCTTTAACAAATACCTTTATAGCTGTTATAAGGATCCCATTTGATAAGACGACAGAATCAGTCACTAGGTAAATCTGAGGGTGCCAGAGATCAGGCGCTGTCCTGAAATGCTATCGTTTGTCTCTTGTTCCTTGTTTGGGTGAAGTGCTGGCCTTTGTTTTCTTGGTAAGCTGATCAGTCATGACCAGCCCAGGCTTTTCCTTAGGGACTGGCTGACTGTGACCAATTTCAGAAACTGCTTGGACTGTGGGGACATCTCCTGCAAGCTAGAACTGCCCTTGACTTGAACATGTTGGCTACCCCTTTGAGGGGCTTGGGCCCTTGGAGGCTTGTCTATCTGGTGAGAACATGATGCCACCTGGCATCCACACTAACAACTCCGGGGATGCCCCTCGACTTGTCCAGACTGTGATTGGATGCTTTTCACTGACCTGTCCCTGTTTCTGGAGAGACCTCCCCACCTTGGTGTGGGAGGAGGCTACATTTACTGATTCCGTGGGAGACCCACCAGTACTAAACGCACAGGAACCAGAGAGGACAAGAATCAGAGAGAACCAGGCTGACACTCTGTGCCAGCACTGCTTTGGGGGAAGCCACAAGATGACACTTCTGAGGCGCAGTTTTCTTATCTGTCAAATAAGGATAATAAGAGTAATTTCTCCCTTGCTCTCCAGCAGTGGTGGCTAGGGACCTATGCCAAGTATTCAGAGCCCCAGAGGGTGGAAGGGTGAACAGGATGAGGGTGGAGTTGGAAGTGGGGGTGGGGTGGGGGGAAGGATGTTGCAGTCCGGGTTAAACACAACAAGAGGTGATAATTTAGTGAGAGAATTATACAACAGGCTTGTCTCCATTCTAGGTAGACAAGGATACAACTGTATCGGTATACGTGTTAGTACTTGCAGTCTTTTAATATACAAGTTTTAATAAATTGAGATTCCCCTTTCCAGTGGGAGTGTTTCTCTTCAGAGTGTTAAGTTTCACGGGCTCTATTTATTCCCCTCTCTTTCTCTTCCTTCACATTGAACTTGAACTGAAGTCCCTGGGTAGGGTTTCTATACGGAGGGTGCCCTCTCAGCCTGGAAGTTTATTTTATGGCTGGCAGGTGATTGTGTTGACATCAAATAAACCCATAGGTTAGTAAATAATGAGATTGTTTAAGATTAGTCTTCAAAAGGAGACAACTATACCTTGTAAAAATTTAACCTTATAGCCAGGAAGTGACATTAACGGTCTTGCTGTTGCTTACACACTTGAATCGGCCCAGAGATGGAGAATTTGGTCTGAAACCTGAGTCCCTTTTGTATCTGTGAGTCTTCGTTGGTCTCTATTTCACCTAGCCTCCTTTACCAAACGGCAAATGGAATAGAGGGAAGTAATTTTCAGTCGTCTTCTAGCCCCTCTCCTGAATGTTCACTTCTCAGCAAACCCCTAGAGGGTCTAATCTATATTTTAATAAAATCTTCTTAAATTATTGTTTCTGAATGTTTAAAACTTGCTACAGCCCAATCTGGGTTTTGATAGTACAATAGGATAGTTATATTAGCATCTGTTAAATCAAAAGATGTCATATAATGCCCAGCCTGGTGGTGCACTCCTTTAATCTCTGGGATTTTGTGAGTAGTCTGGTCTACACAGTAAAACCATATATTATAAAGTACCTTCTAACTCAGAGACAGAAAAAAATATAAGGGAAAATGTATGGATCTAAGACTTCCTGGCAAAAGAAAAATGTTTTTAAAAACTTCTGAGCAAACAAAATGTACAATACTTTTTTCTTTTTTTTTTTTGAGACAGTCTCTGACTGGCCTTGAACTCCTGATAACTCTCCTGCCCCAACCTCCTGAGTGTTTAGATCACAGGCACGTACCTCTGGTGGTTATGATACTTCCTTACTTTCTCCTAAATAGGTGATTTGTGTCTGTCAATCAGACCTGGGCCCAAACTCAGAAGGATCATTGCTTTATTCTGCCATTTCAATTCTCATTTTACAAGTAAGGGCTGTATGTAAAAGAAATTTTTAAATCAAAATTTAAAAATTTTGATTTTTAAATCAAATTTAAAATTAAATTAAAATTAAAATTTAATTAAATTAATTTAATTAAAATTAAATCGGTGTGGCGATTGTATAGACCAGGCTTGTCTCCAACTCACTCTGTAGCTTAGGCTAGCCTTGAACTGCTCCTCTTTCCTCCGTCTTTTATGCTCAGGTGACAGGTGTGTGTCCCCACGCCCAGTGCTGTGTGTCATTTTTACTGCTAGGGAAGGACAATAAAAATTTTCATAAAACAATATTAGGAGCATGTGTTAATTACCATATTTACGTATTAGAAATTGTTCCCTTGTGCATCAGTATTATACTCTGACACGGTTTTAACTTTCTTGTTTTCCCCAGCCACTTTTATCTTATTTGTATTTAGTTATTTTGTTGTTTTGAGACAGGGTGTCTCTGTGTGGCCTTGGCTATAATATACTAGAATTCTCTCAGTAGACCATACTGACCGGGAACTCACAGAGATCTTTCTGCCTCTGCCTCCCAAGCACTGAGATTAAAGCTGTGTGCCACACCCTGCCTGGACTAGGCTGTTTTTACTTATATTTAAAACGCCTTATGCATCTGTTTCTTTCCAGATTACCGTCTTGGATGCAAAGCGAAGTATGAACATTGGCATATTTCTTAAGCAGTTTAAAAGGTAAGATCTTTGCATATGTCTGGAATTGTAACTATATCCATGCTATGAGGGTGTGGCTGAGCTGAAATTCAGATTGTAATCTTAGCTAGGGACATTCCGTACTCCTCTATGTCCTCCCTAGATGTGTGGCTCTGTGGCCTACAAGTGTCTGTCTTTGCTGTGACCTCACAATCTTAAAATGAGGAAGAAAGGTCCTGCAGTGTCCACTGGAGGCCTGAATATCAAGAAGGTGTGTGTGTGTCTGTCTGTGTCTCTCTGTGTGTGTCTATATGTATGTGTGTGTGTGTGTGTGTTAAATTCTTTGACAATATCACATACACACATACAGGTTTAGGGAATTTGACCCCTTATTACTCTCATCCCTGCGGCCCCTGAAAATGTTCTCCCTAACAAGCTAACAAGTCCAATTCTATTTTGATGTCATTTTTTTTAACCTACTTAGTTTAAATATGGTTGTTTACATGAGTGGAGGGGTCATTACAGGAACACAGCCACGGTTCCAGCCCCAGGACCCATTCCTTGTTCATTGTACCTCAGGCAGGTGTGAGGCCTCGAGAGCCCCTCGTCAGGGAAAGTTTTCACTCATCCTCCCCTAAAGATCCCAGTGGCTGGTGCTGCTGTCCACCTTCCTGGGATTCCTGGGGACTTTCTAAGGCGGAGGGAGCCTTAGCCTGGCTTTCAGTAATGGCCTTGGTAGGTCCTCCGGACCAGGAAGAAGCTGGCGGAAGAGAAGGAGGGGGTGGCCAAGGGGAGGGGGATGTGATGTAGTTTCCATTGGCTTGTGCCCGTTTGTATGGCAGGCAGCGAACGCAATTCCCTACCTTTTCAAGGTCTCCTCAGTCCATCGTGGAAGATATCTATCAAGGAAAGAGTGAGCATTACGGATCAGAGACGCTTCGAGAAATCCTTAAGCTTTTGCCAGAGTCAGAAGAGGTAAGGAACGTGGCACATTTAGTTTTGGGGTGTTTGGAGTGGGGTGCAAAGCTCTTTGTTCTACTGGGTTTGGTCAAAGGTCCTGTACGAAGGGTACTACTGTCCTTCCTGGGATCAGAATGGTTTCGTGTCAAAATAAAAGGTGACAGACAGTCCAATAAAAAGAGCCAGGCTTATAGACTCAGAGTGTCTGTTCACATGGAGCGGTGCAGGAAACGAGAAACTCGGCCAAGGGTCTGAACACCTGAGAACTTTAGATTCCTGACCTGTAAAATGAGGACAATAGCCTTACCTCATCAGTTCCCAAGATGACTAAGACCTGCTTATACAGACCGCATGGTGCTTGGCACACAGGAGCTCAATACATTTCAGTTTTCTTTTCCATCATCTTAACATTTGACCTTTGCTTAGAATAAACCCAAGTTCTGTTTGCTTGTTCTTTGGTTTTTCTTTTTTTCCCTTTTTTTTTTCTCAAAAAGGAAAAGAAAAGCAATTTTGGATAAAGATAACTGTAAATGCCAGTATAGGGTGTTCCTGTCACTGACTAAAACGGAGGACTTGCTGTGGTCACAGAAAGTACTGTGCTAAGAAGGTTGCTTAGACCAGATTAGTTAGTTACAGGGTAGTTAGGCGCTTCAGAGAGGAAAAGAGAACAGCAATTTAAAACTTTACAAAATATATTTCTTATTATTGTGTGTGTTGAGTGAGTGATACAGCACTCCACTGGAGGTCAGAGGGCAGCTTTGAGGCCCCCAAGGGTCAGACTCAGCCCCCACACACCCAACTTTAGAAAGAGCCCTTCCTCACAGAGCCAAGTCCCTGATCCTAGGCACTAGAATAGTAATTGTTAAAGCCGTCCACAACTGTGCCAATGCCAACCCTTATTTCTGAAGAAAGACTCAAGAAGAAATTGCCCATATCCGTATACTAACAATCATTGAAATAAAATAGCATATAATTTTATAAAAGATTTTATTTCTGTAAATAAAAGTGAAAAGAGGCATTTTTATAAGTAAAAGGTAAGGAATGGCTAAAGTGTGGCTCGAATGTCTGAGGCGCTGGCGGATCCCTGGCACTGTGAGGAAAACGCATAAAGAGGTTAAGCGTCTCACAAATCCTCTTTTCCAAAAGTCCTGTGGACTCCTCACATGAACCCTCATCCCAGACATCATTTATGAAAGTTGGCTTTAATACCATTAATAACAAGAGGGATAGACTTTTTTTCTTTTATGTTAACAGGTATTAAGTTCACAGTGGATATTAGTGGGTAACTGGAGACTCCAGTTACATTCACATATATCTGATAATGGGACACACTCTCTCTGCCCCAGATTCTGTTTACAAATGAAGTGTAATTTACTTAAACCCAGATTAATTAATGACATTTATTAATGTAATTGAAGAGTCTTAAGGACCAGTGGTCCGCTCTCTTTTTTCCTGTGTGAAGAATGAGGGTTTAAGAATCTTTGCTAGGATAAGTAGGGCCTAATTAATTCACATTTAGGAAGGATTGCTTGCTTTCAGCTCAGAGCCCCTCCCTAGCGTGCATGCAGCCCTGGATTTGAGTGGGTTTGAAACTGTGTTCCTGCACGGCCCCTTTCCTGACCCTCCTCAGGATGGTTCTGAGTGCTCAGCCCTAACGGAGCTCGTTTTTTAAAAAGAAATTAGCAAATCTGACAGTGCATGTGGAAGTGCTCACAAGGCTCCTCGTGGTAAACTGAGGCCCAAGGGAGGCTGTCAGTCTCATGCTGCGACGAGCTGGGAGACACTGTTTTCCTGATATTTGTATTTTTCATGTCCAGTTCAAAAATGAAATGAAATTAGAAAACACAGATTAGTTTTTCCGAAGAGCAAATGGCCGTCAGACGCCTCTGTTTTAAAGAGCCTTTTTCTGTTGTTTGGGTTTTGTGGGATATCACTGGAGCAGAGACTGTACAGGGGCGGTGGGGGTGGGGCAAGTGAGGAAGAACCATCTAAGGGCTAGCCTGGTCTCCGGGTCCCCCAGTTCCAGTTAGTGAGCTAGTTGCAAAGAATCCTGGGATAGGGCCCCTGAGGTGCCTTTGTATCCCCTGACTACAGGCTAGAGCACGCGCGCACGCACGTACACACACACACACACACACACACACACACACACACACACACACACACACAGACACCCCTGTGCAAGGTCATCCTCCGTCTAATCCCGTGACAGGCCTGTCCCTCGTCTTGTTTACATTACTGACTCTTGACTGCAGCTCACCACACCCTCCCCACTCAGCCTCAGCAGAAACACCGGCCAGGCCACCCCTCCTGGAGCTGCCGGGTGCTGTCCCCGGGGCTGCAGGGGAAACAGAAGCTGCCTTAGGAATGCTTTGTGGCCTGTGGTAGACTCTAGACTCTGAGGGCCCTAGTGGTCTGTGATGGAGGTGAACGGATAAGCTAAGGACAGGGAGGAGCCTGGGCCAAGTGAGAGGGGTTTAGGAAAGTGGCAGAGATACAGCACGCACGCGGACAAATGCTTAAGTGTGGGGGAACGTGACACAGCTCTTAGTTTTAGCACAGGAAAGGACTAGACTTCTGGGGAAGCCCTCCTATGCCAGGCACTAGCCGGGGCAAAAGGAAATCCCGTGATGCCGTATTTAGAGCACGTACCCAGTGACTAACACAGAGAAAGTCCGTCAGTTATGGAGGTGATTACTCGGTAGCCTTTTCTTCAACCGCCCTTCACAGAAACATTAGGAGATTCACCTTATTTGCAAATTGCGTCTGCTCTCACCGGTTAGACGGTGTCTCCGGATTGCCCGGGTGATACAAGAGGGGTGGACTTGAACCCCGAGCATTTCTTTCTGTTGCTCTCTGCTACTTTTCCTTGGAGGAAGGAAGGGCAAAGGTTGTGAAAACTGCGCGCCCCGCACCACGTGGTCTGGCGGCCTTTCATCACCTCTGCTATCTGCAGCCGCGGTGTGAGCAAGTGTCATTCGAGTCCTCCGGTAACCTTATCAGCATGCTGACAAATATGAGCGGAAACGGCCGCTTTTCGCTCCTGCCCGTCTGCTCAGCTGACAGACCCGCCGAAGCCAAGGTTAATTTGTCATCAGGAATTTCTCTGCCCTTCACCACTTATCCTTTATGTGGCCTGTTTGTTCATCTTCCAGTAGGTAGTTAACCCATGCGGAGGAAGAGCTGGGCCCCCTGATAAAAGTTCGAGGTGTGTTTTTGTCAACCAGTAATTCCCATGCCAGGACTGAGGGCGAGGAGGGGCCAGGGTCGAGGCCCAGTTTGACCAGCCCTGCTCCATTGACCATCGCAGGAACACAGCTGGAAGGTGCTGGTTGGGTTGCCTGCTCTGGTCTACCCCCATACTGAGGATGGAACCCTGAGCTTCCTGAATGCCGGAGCAGCCCTTTGTCGCTGAGCACACCCTCTTCCCTCACGTTTTAGTTGCTTGGCCCCTGCGTCTTCTGTAGGTAGCATGTTTGTGGGAAGTCCTGCCTCTCTGAGGCTGTGCCACTAGAACGAGGCCGGAGGAGGAGGAGGTGGCTGCCATTGGTCCTTGTGAATCTTAAGAGCATGTTCTGGCTTTTACAACACACCACAGGGCGCAACAGGGCTCATAATGAGAGGCCCTTGGCTCTGCCTAACAGTGTTTAAGGCGTGATCTTTGATAATGACGAGAATGCATAGTAATTACAGGTTGCTCACCTCTCCTCTTGCCTCTCCACCACTGGGAAGGCACCGTAATCCCTCTTAATGAATACAAGACCTGCTGGGAACTAACATGAAGAACTATATACACAACACTTAAATTTCTGTCTTCCATCTCCTTTCCTTTAAGATCTATAAACAGTTTTGGCCTTCTGCATAAGTGAAGGAGATTAATCCTCGCTCCATCACAGTTTAGCGTGTGTTTAGGAGAAGTATTTAAAGTTTACTTAGAATGGCCCATTCTCGTGCTTCAGCCTGAAATTTGTGCTATTTTCCTAAGCTTTGCACACAGTGAGCAGAGGGTCTTCTGAAAAGTTCAGCCTCACTTTGCCCCTGCCCATATATAGTGAACTGTTCACTCAACTCAGCTCCAGGAGGAATCAGAACGCAGCCTAGGGCTGCCTCTGCTCACAAGTCAGACACTAGCTGGGGTTGAGCTAAGCCGGAAGTGTTCAGAGTCCATGCGTGCAGCAAGGTTAAAAAGTTGGTAAATTCACTTTGTGGCTCTCTGCAAATGGGGCAAATGCAGTTTTATACATGGCTGTTTTCTGCCCTAACTGAAAAACAAGCAGACAGCAGCAACAGACGAAACCAAAAAGCATTCCGCACGGAGTTCAGTAGCAGAACATTTGAGTAGCAAGCACGAGGAGGCCCTGGCTTCATCCCAGTCCTGCAAAAATGAAACGGGGGAGAAAAGCATCCTTGAGAGAGATCCAGCTCCGGGCTCCTGGGTGCCTCCGGGACAGGCTACAGCTTCCATTGCTTCAGACAGTTTGAAATCAATAATAACCCAGGGAGTGGGAGAGAGCAGACTTGCAGAGAGCCTTGTGAAGGGTAACATGGCTTGGTGGGTGGCTCCATGGTAGATCTGGTGTAGCATTGCAAGACCCTGGGTTAAGATGAAGGAAAAGTGCAAATCGGTCAGTACTTTCTCTCAACGGTCAGTTGCAAGTGTGGGTAGTGCCTTGTCACTAACGGGACTAAGGTGCTACTCACCATAAAGACTGTAAATCAGAGTGTCTTTAGAAGTGAGTTTGCTCTTAGCTTGGTCTGTTTGCTGTGTGGAGAAGGCAGGACTTTTCTGTCTCATCAACTTGAGAGCTTTGGATCTCTCTGCCTGCCAGTCCTTTTGCTGTATTCCTCTTTACTACAGTAGGTGTGTGTGTGTGTGTGTGTGTGTGTGTGTGTGTGTGTGTATAAAAACCTTCATTTTTTAAAAAAATAACCTATTCATAGTAGATATGTAAAAATAATTAAAATGAAAAGCTAGCAAAAAGAAAAGTTACTAGTGACATTGCCACTTAGTTTACAGAGATCTTCCTGTCCCCTTTTCATGTGCTTGTGCACACATGCATGTGCAGGGGAGTGGAGTGGGGCAGGGGGGGTGTAGACATCTTTTCTTCTTAATTTATGGAAATGTGATCTTCATACTGTATTGACTGTTTATTTACCTTGTCTTTTCATAGAACAAGTAATTTTTTATATATCTTACTTTAGATTAAGTTCATTACTCACACATATTGATGGGGTTGGTTCCATATCATGTGTATGACAGCATGTGCTGATCAAATCCAGCTCCCTTTGTCTATGTCCTCCCTCCCCTGGACGCACTTACGAGTTTCCACCTACATCAAGACATTTCTTAGCTTCTGTATAGGGCAGACAGTATCCCGTGCATACCATTCAGCAGCAGGCTTACTCCATTTACCCGTAATGCTGTCCGGTTCCATCCATTCTGTAATGAAAAACTCTTGTCTATCGATGAGTGATACTCCACTAAGTATAACTCTGGAGTTTCTTTTTCTATTACCTGCTGATCGGCATCTAGGAATGTTCTATAGCTTAGCTACATCATGGGCAGACATCTTAACATCTATTGCTCAGGTGAAGCTTCTTTCCCTTCTTACTTCCTGCTGGAGGTCCAGCCTGTACTCACTCCAAGAGCATAGTCCAGGCTGGGTTGTAGCCCAGTGGAAGAGCATGTGCTACCCATGTCCAGGCCCTGGGTTCTATCTCCCAGCACTGGGAGGAGCCAGGCAAGATGACATGAATCTGTAATCTAGCATTCAGAAGGCTGAGAACATCCAAAGTTTGAGGTTAGCTTAGGTTAAATAGCAAAACCCTGTATGAAAAGAACACACAAAAACACCAGTTGCTTAGATCGATGGTCTGTTGCCTAGTCCTGAAAGAAATTAGTAAAGGGGGAAAATGAGTTTATTTAGTTCGACCATGAAGAGAAAAAAAAACCCTGATTCTTCTCCCCACTGGTGTCCAAGGCACTTTATAGAAAGCCAAGAGGCAGAGGCTAGAAAATGTATGGATTTAGCTGGGAGCGTTACCCGCCCTTTCCTCAGGGAAGGCAAGGCTGCCTCCTTGTTTTCACTAGGCTGTGTTCATTCTCTTGGCCACTAGTGTGCCTTTAGAATTTAGAAGATCTCCATCACTCCACTGGGTTCCCCTTCAGCAGGAGCCACAGTATCTAGCACCTGGCGGATTGTAACTGACTTTAATGCTACAATTTTACTTTCTTGTTATTTCTAAGAGATTCACTTTGGATCAAAGCCTTGGTGCTTAAAAAAAAAAAAGGCACCGTCTAGTGGTTTCCCCACGAGCAGGAGCCCTGGCCACAGCACTTACCAGTAGACCTAGGCCTGGACTCCGAGGTTGAATGCTTGGCTAGTGCGCTCAGGGTTCTGGGTTCATCCCCAGATATAAAGATGGATACAGAAGCAAGCACACAAATAGCACAGTTGCTGTGGATTGCCTTTTCTTTCTCTTAGATCTACAGTTTCTTAGTTTATATTTCTTACTGAAACATTATTGTCTTAGAATGATTCTAAGATGAAATGTAATCTTAAATTTTTATCAATGATTTTTTTTTTTATTTTTTTGTCCTCTCCCCTTTTCTTTTGTCTTTTAGGTAAAGAAATTAAAGACATTTAATGGCGATGTGTCCAAGCTCTCTCTGGCAGATTCCTTTCTGTACTGCTTGATTCAGGTGCCAAAGTAAGGACACAGTCCCTGGTCGCTGTTCTCTGTGGGGCGGGGTTGCTACTGACTTTAATGCTGCAGCTTTATTAATGTTTTTCAGCTATTCACTTCGGATCGAAGCCATGGTGCTAAAAAAGGAATTCTTGCCATCTTGCTCTTCTCTGTACAAAGACATAACAATTCTGAGAGCTGCTACGAAAGGTAATTGAATATGTGCTTTCCATAGTTAGTTAGTTTTTGTCAATTTTGATAGCTGTTTATCTTTTTTAAAAAAAATTCAGAAATGGAAAGTCCCATTTTTGGATCACCTAAAAAGGAAAAAGGTGTAAGTAGGGATTGAGCAGTTCAAGTAATGAACATTAATTTGCATATTATCTTTCCATGGAAGAAAGTTTCTTTCATCTTAGGCTTCAGAGTAAACCTTGCAAGCCACAGCCTGCCCTTCTCAGCATGGTTAACTTTCCGTGGTGTGTCTGTGTGTGGTGTAGATGGTATGTAGTGTGTGAAGTATGAATGTGTGTATGTATGTAATATCCGTGGCATGTGGTATAGTGTGTGTTGTGTATATGTTATAAAGGTGTTTGCATTATGCTTATGTGTGGTGTTTATGGTATGTAGTATGTATTGCATGTACTATATATTGTATATATAGTATGTTTTTGGTGCATGTGTATAGTGTGTACATGTATGTGGTACATGTCCCTGGACCGTCTATCTTTTACTTTCTCTGGCCTCTGTTGACTGGGACTGATCTTCCAAAAGTAGGCAGGCTTCCGTTCCATGGTGCATGCTGCATTGGGCCTTTTTCTGCCAGGGCTTCTGAGTCTCTATTCTGTGGTTTCGCACACCTACTGTCTCTCTGGACTCCAGCATCTGAAGGTCTGTTTAGTCTGAGATAGGTCAACTGACTTTTCACCTCTGTAACAGCTAAGCTCCTCTAGTCCAGCCTCCTCTATCCTGCTCTGCCCCCTAGGACTGAGGCCTTTGTTCCTGGCCTTTTGTGTGTCTCAGAGTGTAAGCGGCCCTGCAGTTCCCTGGCACTCACCACCCTGGCACAGGCAGGTCCATCCGCCTTCCCATCCTCAGTCTTCACCAGAGCCAGCCTGGCTCCCTCAGTTACCTCTCTGGTTGTTTTTCTGGAACTGTCTATTCTTATTTGGTGACTCCTGCCTGTGCCGGGAGGAAAGCTGTCCCTCCAGCCCACCACATTTTCTTCACGTTAGAGCAGCACTAAGAAGGAGGACATTTTCCTTCCAATATGGAGGCCTCTTACAGTTCTTCCCGTTCTGAGGTTATTTGTTGCTGCCGCGGTGAAAGGACTGAGCTTCCTGTTCACGCAGCCATGGGCGAGCTTGTTTTGGTATTGAGCAATATAAATTTGTAGGCACGGAGGAAACGTTTCTTATCTGCGTAACCTTCCCAAACTGGCCTTCTCAGATAACAAAATATGGGCACGGATCCAAATGTCATGTTTTAAAAGTAAGGCCAGACTTAGTGGAGACTAGTGACCTACAAATATCATAGGTGACATTTTATTACCAATACTGTCATTTTAATAACCGAGTGTTTGTTTTAGCTTTCCAAATACATAGTTTTAATTGTGTTTCTTTATAGGCGTGTATAAGAGATTTTGTGTAAATGAAGAATTCGTTTACCAATATGTTACCATAAGCTCCCTCTTATAACCTTCAGGCAATCCAAATGAAATGTGCTTTGAATAAAATGGAAAGATGTTTTGGGTAGCAGGGGCCTGAGGGTTGGTGGTTTGCAAGTTATTTACATGACATCCCAGCTTGTTATTTGTTTTCTAACTCATTGGCTAAGCAAGATGTTGCTGGCTATCGGTTTTCATATTTCATAAAAACAGTCTCAATGAATAGTGAGAAGGGGAGGGGGAAAGTCAAAGAATTATCTGCTGTGAGAGAGGGGAGAAGTTGACCTCCACAGCACAGTGTGTCCTTGGACTTCTGTGTTTTCTAAGACTTGGAAATTGTTAGCGAACCATTTTGCATCTGGCTGCCCTACATGTTTGAGCCCCAGCTGAACTCCAGGACATAGACTAGCTTCTATTTCTATTATTATCACAGACATGATTACAGCAGAGAGTGTGTTTGGTTTGGTGTGCGCTTGCTTCAGACACACACACACACACACACACACACACACACACACACAGAGACCTGAACCTGGATGTGGTAGCTGTCCCTCATGCCTCTGAGGCCTTTCTAACGTGCAGTGATGTGTTCCTTTTAACAGAGCTGATGTTATGCGAGGAGCTACATTCAATATTACACTTGGTGCTCCAGGCTGGGAATATCATGAATGCCGTAAGTATAAACCCAAACAAGATGTATAATCCGCCCATCTGCTGTCTGGCTGCAGGCTCAACACATTTCTTTCCTTCACCTTGTCTTCTTTAGGGAGGGTATGCTGGCAACGCTGTAGGATTTAAACTGTCTTCTCTACTCAAATTGGCAGACACAAAGGCAAACAAACCCGGCATGAATCTTCTGCATTTTGTAGCTCAGGTAAGTGATGTAGAAACAGGGAAAGTGTGAAGACCTGCGGAAGACAATGTGGTTTTCCCGGGCGTGAAATGGTTTCTCAGTTAAGAAAAAGACAAAGAGTGTGCCTGGAAGATTCTGGTTTTGGAAGCTTTTGGTGTGGATTGCCAGTTTGATCTACTGGAGGGGACTGAGCAAGGGAGGCAGTGAGGCTGGATTCGGAGAGCAGGGAAGGATTCAAACGTAACAGGTGACGATTTAGAGTTCATGCTTTAGCTATGGGAAGCAGACAGAAGTTTGCTTGGTTTAATGGCGGGACCAGGCTTTCTAGTTTAAGAAAGTAGGACACAGTAAAGAATGGGTTGAAGAGCAAGAAATTGGTCTGGGGAGACATCCTGGTGGTAGGTGTCTGATAGCTTGGTGCAGGCTGGAAGGGCATCAATCCACTGTAGGGACCGAGTGTAGAAGGCTGGGTGTGGAAACCTCTGGGGTAAAATGAGTTTGATTTTGTCATTAGTCCCTTGGGAGCTGTAGATGGGGTGCTGTCTGTTATTGAAGAATTTGCAGTGTGACTCTATCCATAGTCTCTTTCCTTTGGAATCTGGGGATGGAAACCAGGATCTTACCGTGCTGGGCAAGCAGTCTATCAAGAGAGTTTCCCTGCCCACCCTAGCCTCTAGTCCTCAGTACTTAGTTAAAAAGTCAATATTCAAAGCGCTGAAGTGAGAACCTGTTTCCTTATCTAATCTGAAACACTATCGGGTGGGGCTCTTTTGGACAGACCTGAGCATTGGCTCTCTGGGACTTGGCCCCTGCTCCTGTAGGAAGGAATCCCCTAAATGGTTCCTTCCCACTTGCCCTTCCCAAGTCAGTCTCCAAACAGCTGAAAAATCCAGACACCTCCTTGGCTTGTATGCCTCTCATTAAAGTTGGTTTACAAACTGGTTTGACAGTCGACAGCATCTCACGCCTTCATCGAAGCGCATGCTCATGGAGATGGCTGGGATTTAGGCAGGGTATATTGGGTTCTCTCAGAAACAATGGGTGCTAAGCCGCTACCTCATTCCACTGAGTTTGAATGCACATGAGTTGAATTTCATGTGAGGATCGTTTGCTTGGGAAGGTTAAAGGTATCTGAACAGTGGGGGCAGTTCTGGTAAATCTTAGGAAGAATATCAGAGTTCATGTCTCAGGAGATTGCTTTCAATGTGATTTTCAAGCTGAAAACTAAGAGTTGTTTCCGAGGCTCCCTGACGCTCTGAGGGAATGAGGCTTCCCTCCCAGATTTATTCATCTGGTAAGAGGAATGTCTGCTTTTGTTCCAGGAAGCCCAGAAGCAAGATGCCGTCCTTCTAAACTTTTCTGAGAAGTTGCAGCATGTGCAAGAGACATCAAGGTGAGCACAGAGGTGAAGTGCGCCATGACACTTGGTTTCCTGGATGGCCTTTCCGTGAAAATGGCGGAGCGATGAACACTCTCAGACTCCAGTCTGAACTCTGAAATGGTTTCTCTTATTGAACTGTTGAATTTCCTTTCCATGTGCGTGGTGTGTGTGTGTGTGTGTGTGTGTGTGTGTGTGTGTGTGTGTGTAATTTGGGACTTTGAACAATTAATTGTTATTTTTAAACAGAAAGAAACCATTTTAGTCTATTCTCAAGAGTAGCATTCGGTCTAAGAAAAATGGGGATTAGGGCTTCAAATCCCTCCCACACCCAAGAAGCTGAAAGTGCTTAGCTTGGGAGTTGGTTTAGATCAAACTTGTAGGGCCATACATCACTGTTTCCCCATGGACTCAAATGTGGTACATTTATTTTCTATTGTAGTTAAAGAGTTTGGAACCACACCAAGGCCTGTGAAAGGACTTGATTCTAAATTAGTCACTCGGTTTTACAGAGAAAGTGTCTATGAAGCATGAAGCCCTAATTACATTACTCTAATTTGCTTCTAAACCTAATATAGAAGATGCATGCTTTAATGCAACAGTCATCCGTGTGCATATTACCACCAATGTGTTATTTAACTTATAATAGGCCCAGGTAGCCTCTGATAAACATGGCAATTAATCAGTTCTTCCAGAAAAACAGTCTTGATTTTTCCCATTTGCTGATGCCTACTTCTTAAATACTGATGGCCTGGCTGGTTTCTGGCTGCCGACGCCGAACTACTTAAAGTTGAAAAGAAATGCACAGAGTTGCCTCTGATGGCTGCTCAGCTCACTACTGCTTGGATCAGCCCAATTAACATGATATACTTTTTTTTTTCTTTTTAATGAGGTGTTACTTTGTTGCTCAGGCTGGCCTGGAATCCCTGAGCTGAAATTATCCTCCTGCCTCAGCTTCTTGAGAATCTGGGACTGTAGGCATATGCTAACATGTCTGGCTATATAATGTCATTATGCAAGAGACTATAGTCGCCATGACAACGTGAACCATCTACAAATAAGGAAATAAACCACAACTCAATCCTGTCATTAGACAGTGTCTGTTACTGACATCCAGCCACAGATAATGTCTTTCAAACAGGAGGATTACCATTACAAAGATTAAACACCTCATAATTCATGTTTACAGTTTGCTGGATTATGCTCCAAGAAAAACAGACATAAGATACAAACTTTTTTAAATCCCTAAAAGAAACAAATATGCAAATATTTTTACTGTATTAATACTATAGAAATATTATATATAGAGAAAAGTAAAGTGTTTTTGAGCTAGCATTTCTCGTTTGTATTGGATTGCTTTAGCTGAACATCATAGTCTTAGAGAAACTCCTCCCAGTAAGGTTTGTTTATGTGGACTGGAAGGTGAATGACATATATAAGTGAGGTATACTGAATTCTCCAGTGGACGCCAATGGTCAGTAAAGGTGGAAAACTTTACACAACAACAACAACCCTAAAATTCATAATAGCAACATGAATGTATCCAAATGTACAAAATTGCCCTGGATTTTGGGTTATGCCTGCTCCCTTCCCTGGTGACAAAACTATCGTGGGCATTCTGCTGATCTTGATTCAATGTCTAGAACTAAGTCCACCTGCTCATTTGCAGAGCTGTTGGTCATGTTTCCGTTCTCTGTAACATAGGGAGAGGTAGAATTGGGCTGCTCGTGACCTATTAAAGGAAGTCTAAAAGTCAGCCTCCGTTGCCGGGTTCCTTGTCAGTGAGAGCATCCTAACGCAGGGAAGGCAGCTGCTCCGCATCTCTCTGGATTTCAGTTGAGATGCTTGTTGCAGAGGTGCTGAGGCCTCCTGTGTGAAAAGTAACCCCAGCCCCGTGGTCTGTGCTGGTTGGCAGCCGGCATTCCTTAATTCTTGAGTGTCGAGGAAGCACTCAATGTCTTTACAAAAACGGTTGGAGAGTCACTCGGAATTAAACACAAGAGAGGGTAAATGTGACCCCAGTGGCTCCCCTGTTCCAGGCTTGGCCAAAGATGGGTCTTGTTTAGCCACATGGTTCTTGGTGCCCTGGTGTCAGCTGCCTACTCTCCCCTTCCTTCTGCAGATTATCTCTGGATATCACTGAAGCAGAGCTGCATTCCCTCTTTGTCAGAACGAAATCACTGCAGGAAAACATCCAACAGGACCAGGAGCTGTGCCAGCAGATGGAAGACTTCCTCCAGGTCAGTCCCTCTTAGCATCCAGCCCTCTCAGCAGGCCTGCCTGTTTGATTGTGGAGGCAGCAAGCGCCCGATCTTGCTTTTACCCCATGTGAGTACAAGCATCCTTGCGCCCCACTGCCCTTTCCTGTCAGAGGATGCGCAGAGATGATGATCCCAGCGGGAGAAATGGCTTCTGATGACAGTGCCAGGGTCTTCTGATCACTCCTTCCTGCCCTGAAATGGCAGCAGTGCAAGCCTCTCTCCCCGAGACCCTGCCTGGCGCCTTGAGATTTGATTCTGTAGCCTTCATATTTTTGGAGAGAGTTCCACAGAACATCCAGACACCGGAGCACCTGGGCTGACGCTCCTCCTCGTGTTTCTGTAGAAGAGTGAGACCCATTGTACCTGTCGTGCTGGGAGCAGCCCGGAGCACTCAGCTCCGATGCCCATCAGCACCCAAGTATGTCATCAGCCCACAGGGTGTGGCAGGAGCCACTCTGAATAGCATCAACAAAAACCAGTAGAGTGGATGTGTTTGTGACAGCTCACGGTGACTCACTAATCACATAGTCTCATGTGCTTTTTCTTTTAACCTTCTTTATTTAAAAAACAAGGCCATACCTCCTGTTGCCTTCAGCCTTCTGTGAGACCCCCGAGCCCTGACAGGGCTGCTGTGGCAGGGGGCAAGGACGGATGCTTGCCCATCAAAGTCTTCACTGCTTTGAAACCAAGGCCTCGTGCCTGCTAGGCAGGTGCTGTGTGTACCACCCATGGCACAACTGCAACCCAGAGGCAGCTGCCGTCTCGGAGCACACAGCAGTAACAAGCACGGTCAGGTGCATGAAGCCGAGTAGAAATCCAAGAATAAGAACCGCGGCGCATCAAAACTTAGATCCTGTTTGTTTCCTTCAGCCTCATTCTTATTTTAACTATAAAGAGCTTACACTTAATCCTTTGTTCTGGAGATGCTAGGGCTTGAACTGATGGCTTTGTACATGCTAAGTGCATGCCCTCCAGATGTAGTCTTGTACCAGATCTTAACATAGAAGGCTCCAGTATAAAGACCTGGTTGCATTCTCCTTGATGCTGGCTGCTTTTCAGTGGCAACCTTGTTTTAGATCTTTAAATTTTTTGGGGGGGGTCATGTTTGTTTTGACAGTGCTGAGACTGGAATATTGCTCATGCTGGACCAGGACAGTACCTTAAAGTTACAGCTCCAGCCTCAGCAGCCCTTATAACCTGTACAAACAGAAGATGCCACTCAGATGGGCATTTTCTAGAGTGAGATGGGGCTCCTGGGGGTGGTCTGAGGTGGGGCCACTGGCCCTTGGATACCAGTCAAAAGGTGATGCAACTTTTGCTATGAAAAGCTCAGAGCTGGTCAAGGCTTGTGGCCTTGTTTTCTCATTTGTTGGGTGACTGGATTTGCTTGTGTGCGAGTGTGTGCTGGGATAGGAACTCAGGGCCTCATACATTACTGGAAAGTCCTTCCAGCCTTTATGCAAGGTCTTTGAACAGAAAGGTGACAGAAACGCTTTTCTTCCATCTTTATTTCATCATGTTTTGATCCCACTTTGAGTGAGACCCAGGGCCTTGACTTTAGCTCCCAGCAGGTCAGTGAGTTAGTGATGAACGCACAGGTTCATCTCAGAACCACTAAACTGTCAGTCACAGCTGCTACACTGTTGACTCCTTGGCCAGCACAACTCTGTTCTGGTTCTCTGCAGGATGCTACAGAATTTATGGCATCAAACTCCACTGTGGCTGTTTTTCAAGCCAATGTTTAGAGTGTTTGGTTGTCCCAGGTGCTGAGGAAAACGTGGGCTCTGTTAGACTATTCCTTCCTGGTATCCATCCATCCATCCATCCATCCATCCATCCATCCCCACGGGGTCTGCAGCTAAGTCATAGGAGGTGAAGATTCTAGTCAGGAGGCCTGCTCTTCTTCAGCTGTTCTTAGCTCTTTGCCCTGCAGAAGAATGACAGACAAAGCATTATCTTTCTGTGAATACCCTCTTCTCTGTGAAGCTACGTCAGGAAGGCTCTTGCGGCCTCAGGCCATCAGTTCAGGTGGTTTCTCTCTCTGGTTTCACTTTCCTAAATAGTTTTGGTTTCCCACCGCCCCTAGAGTGTAACTGGTTAAGCAAAGGCTTACTAAGGGGAAAGTGGTTGAACTGGTACACTTCTGCTGTGTAGCTGGCCAAGTGTTCCCTCCTCCAAGGAGGTCAACCTGTTTCTTTCCTACACCTTAGGCCCAGCCCCTTGCTCCAAAATAACTTGTTCACAGGTAGACTTTCTTAAGATACAAACATAGGCGTCATTTCATGAAATAATATGCTCCCTACATTCCTTCGCATAGCAGCCTAGTAGACATGGCAGTAATGAAAGATGTCCATGCCGTAGCTCAAATATCCCCTTTCTCTCCACACACTGCTACCTCATTATGGCTCAGAGGCTGTCACTAGCCTGTATCAGGGAACCAGGCTTTGTGACCCTTAGACATCACCAGCCCCACTCTCTATGACTTGGGAATGTGCTGGGGACACACAGTCTTCTATCACGCCCAGTACTTTAATGAAGTAGCACTGACGTTCTTGGCAGCAGCCATATCCCAGAGGAGCCGGGAAAGTAGGGATTGGGTTAGGACCTACCCAAATCTCCTAGGGAGATCTGATACAGACCAAACCTACTGCTCGTGGGGTACAGCTGCTCAGGGAGCACCCCAGTCTTCCATCCTGGGCAGCAGGGAGAGTGACCTAATAGAGTGTATTTGGGATTAAGTGTAGATCCCCTCTCGGCAGAACGGCATGGGCAGCTTGTCAGGACAAGTGAACTTCTGAGACCTTGGCCCAAAGGAGAGTCTGTTTTAAGAAGAGGAAAAACAAATACCGCAGAATTTCTAAATGACGACAAGCTGCTTTCCTCGGCAACTTTTCTAGTGGTCTTAAAGGTAAACTCTTGGTTGATGACATTCCACGTGAGGGTTAAGGCTCCATGTTGACTTTCTTAGAGCCAGGGTCTCGATGAATAGCCCAGCTGGCTTTGAACTCCTCGTCCCTCAGTCTCCATCTCCCAAATGCTGGGCTACAGGTGTGCAACACCCCCTCCCGGCTTCTTTAGTTCGTTTTGTGGCCTCTGGGTCTCAGGTAGGAGGTGACCTTGTTCTCTTGAGCTTTGGTTTGGATTGATTCATTTTCCTTTTGGCTCCGAGTCGCCTTTGCAGCTTTCCCTTTCCAGAAACCTGAACTCGAACCCTGGTGGCGTGTCCTCCTCCGCTGGCCTTGTTTACCTTATGCCCCTGATTGTTTTCTTGCAGTTTGCTGTGGAGAAGTTGGCAGAGCTGGAACTCTGGAAGCGGGAGCTTCAGGTCGAGGCTCACACCCTTATAGATTTTTTCTGTGAAGACAAAGAAACCATGAAGCTCGACGAATGCTTCCAGATATTCAGAGACTTCTGTACCAGATTCAACAAAGCAGTTAAGGTATGGCTGGTGGCCCTGCCCTCTTCCCAGGGTCCTTGGGATTTTCATTTTCCCACTTGCTGACCCAGTCTTCTGCCTGTGGCAGAAAGATGACCATCAGCTCTTCAGTTTCAGGACTGTCTGCATGCCAGGCTCTTGGCAGGGATGAGTGGGAGGTGGCTCTGTTGTAGTATCAGGACTCTGGCACGGTGGCCTCTGGTCTTTGCTGCTCATACAGCACGCAGAATACCCTAGAAGCATTTTGCTAGCCAACACTGCTTATGATGATGGGACTTGGAAGTCTCCTGCTCATTTGACTCTTTTTCTCAGACCCTCCCTAGGAGGAAGAATCAGCCTCTAGGGAGGTTTGAGTAGCCTAGAAGAGAGGCTCTTCTCTTGCCTGTTTTCAGAGCCACATACTGTTGTGTGTGGCGTCAGCAACATGGGGACCAAGCTGTCCTTAGCGAGGAAGGTCTCCCAGATTGAGCGGGGCCTGCTGCCTTAATTATTCTGGCAGTGGTCACTTAATTGAATTTAGAAGCTAGAAAACTTCTCAGGTTGTTGGTCCTTGGTAAACGAAACATTTATCCGACAATGGGAATCCAGCAGCCTCTCATCTCTGACAGCATCCCTCTCAGATCTCATTATTTCAGGTGACATTGAGGGACCAGTTACTCCTGACTCATCTGCTGGACATATTTTATTTACTTACCTGCCTGCTCATTGATTTATGGTGTAGGATTCAACCTGGGGTTTGCACTATTTCTTACAGAAACTGTTCACATTTCTTCAGAATTCCTTTGGGTTCCTCTCCACTCCTATTATCTGAGAGAGACGAGCTGAGCCTGCTGCCACGTTAACACGCTTCTGTCCAAGCAGTGAGCTCAGCTGTGAGGGGCCGTGGTTGGGGGGGGGGGAGCCGAAGCCAAACCGACTCTGAGGCTCTTTCTCTCCATCTGGAGCCTGTGAGGCCATTGTGGATGCTCTTAGGTCAATTGCCATGAGAGACAGGGCCTGGACCACCACCACTATGTGAAGGCTTAAGATAACGATACCGAGAGTTTGGGGACCCTGGGGAGGCTGCGGCTGGAGTTGCAGGAGCCAAGACTCCCCAGGCAGAGCTCCACAGGAACTTGGAAAGGAAAACCCACTGGAAGAGGAAACTTATTGTCAAATAAAAGCTACTGACAATAACACAGTTGAGGTGTCGGCGTAACTACAAGGTTACATGGGCTCCAGGACCCAAAAGAAACTCATGAGTTACGACACAAATGTAGCCAGGTCTGCATACTTAAACGCCTGCAGATTTAGCCAACCACAGATTGAAAATGGTGTTTAAAAATTACATCTGTGCTAAATGTCTATGGATCTTTTTGTCATGCCTTAAACAATGCATATGTAACTCTAACATAGCATTAGCTATAAATAATTTAGAGCCAATGTAAGGTATATATGAGGCTATGCATAGGATATATGTAAATTCTATTCTATTTTGCATAAGAGACTTGAGCATCAGATTTGATATACAAGTGGGAAACAGGAATAAGTCCCTTGGATGTATGACTGTCAACCGCGTAGAAGATCACACAGAGAAGTAAAGGACACTTTGAAGTCTGCATTTGGGTTCTGTGTCTTCGGGGAAGGTTGATTGCTTTCCAGTCTAGATGGCTGAAGGATTTGTAAAGCACGCCTATTTCTCTTCTCTGATTGTAGGAATGGGCCTGCCCAGGCCTGAGGGGCAGAGTCCTCACCTCTGCCTCAGGCTGTGCTTGGCAGAGCCACCAGGGCATTTTTGTTCATTTATTTTCATCCAGAAGCACTCCAAGAACACAGTGAAAGGCACCTCTCGATGTCTTTAGCATATGTTCATATACCCAAATCAGTGGCAAATAGTGTTCTGTTTAAGAGTATATGTGTGTTAACTTAGAGAGGGGAATGGA
The DNA here is from genome assembly GCA_036184795.1 of Tokudaia tokunoshimensis. NCBI lineage: Eukaryota > Metazoa > Chordata > Mammalia > Rodentia > Muridae > Tokudaia > Tokudaia tokunoshimensis. The sequence continues at coordinate 74,905,093 of BTHU01000003.1, forward strand.
TAGAGCCACATGACTGGCTTGTACAACTCTGGGTGCAGTCTTATACTTATATATTCATGGTTTCTACATCTCTACAATCTTAGGTCGCTTGGCTGGCATTGAGACTGCATGCACATATGAATTCACAGCCCATGTGGGAGGCTGGACACTGGGCCCGGGGATCAAATGAGGATTGCAGACAGATTGTTGGAGCAAAGCCAAGCATGCCCCTTTGTCAGATCCATAAGTTGCTTTGGGAAGTTTGCCCACCCTACACATACACACACACACACACACACACACACACACACACACACACACACACACGTACTGAAAAAGGCAGCCCTGTGTGGGATAGGATCCACAGCTGCCTATGAAAGTACCTCTCATTAAATGTTGCAGTGAGTGGGCCTAGTATTGCACACGGGCTCTCCATGTCTCATGCTGGCTTCTCTCCACTCTGTTAGGACAATCACGACCGGGAGGAACAGGAGCGGAAGCAGCTACAGAGGCTGAAGGAGCTGGAACAGAAGCGGCATTCCTGGACAACTGGGGACCTCGGGGGCTTTGGCAGGAGCAGCAGTGAGAACGATGTACAGATGCTTGCTAAGAAGGGCGCAGAAGACCTGCCCTCCTTTCTGAAGCCCAGGCCCAACAGCCCCTCCTACCGGTCCCCCAGCACCCGCCGTTCCCGCCTCTCCCTGGGCATCTCTGCTGACCGTGAGCTTTTAACCTTCTTGGAGAGTGCCACTAGCAGTCCAGAGGACCCCAACAAATTCAACAGTTTGCCCCGGAGCAGTCCCCGGCAAGCTCGGCCCACCATCGCCTGGATGGAACCCAGAGAACAACAGAACCACGGCCCTAACTTTATACGTGAACCTCAGGCCTCAAAGAACCAAGAGAAAGCCCCTCACCCTGCTTGGCAAAATCAGCTTCCAACACCCTGGCTGGAGGAGCCTGCTTCTCCTCTTCCACTGGCTGGACGGAGCAGGCCGAGCCTCCAAAAAAGGAACAGCGAGCCCGTGGGCTTGGGTCCCACACAAAGCCCTCCACTCTTACCATTGGATCTGGGCATTAGGGAGCATGAGTTGGTCACAGGGCTGACCCAGTTTGACCTCCAGAGTCCTAGGAGCCTGGAGGAAGCATCCCGACTGACTCTGAATGACTTCTGTCCCACAAAGCTGCAATCTCCGGGGGATAGGAGTTCACAGCCCTTTGATGCTGGCGGTGACTGCCTCCCACCCAAGGATACAGATCCCCAGGAGGTTCGCAGCTCAGCTGGGGAGGATGACAGGGCCATCTCTGATGAACCCAGCAGTGAGGCTCTTGTGTCTGTGGTTGTCACCGACACTGAAGATAAGGATCCTGGGTCTCTGTTATATGTCTCAGATTCTACAGACTGCTCACTGACGCTGGCCTGCTCTGAGGGAGTGGACTCCAGATCTGGAGGAGACAAGCGAGAGGAAGAGAAGGAAGGGGATGGCTCAGTGTCCTCTGGGGCTGGAGAGGCAGGAAGCAGCCAGGTTTCCTCCAACCCTGCCTCCAGTCCCCCTGGGGATGCTCCTGCTCCAAAATCCAGTAAGAGCGAGACCAGCTGCCAAGGTGGCCTTCCGAAGGACAGACCCAGCAGAGGGAAGGATGCCGTGGCACCCAAGAGAAATTCCTTCAAAGAGACATCAGTGGGGGCATCGAAGCCTGTCACTGCCCGGCGCAGCCAAGGGGTAGCACCCAAGCCTGTGCGAACCTTGAACTCCTCCGAGAACGAGCATATGCGCAAGGTGGTCCCCATCTCCAAGTCTAGCAGGGGAACAGGGACCTGGAAGCGGCCGGAACTGACATCCAGGGCTACCCCTCGGGAGACACCCAGCAGCACAGACACACCGCTCTCCCGAAGGAGTTCAGTGCGGGGAACTTCCGACACTTCGCCCAGGAGGCCCCAGGTGAGTGGATCTGGGGCAGAGGAGCCCAGGCTGCCCCGCTCGAGTGGCAGCGTCAGTGGACGGCCAGGGAAGGACCCCCCGCTGCAGCCCAGAGCCTCGTTCAGGAAGCCCAGCGCCAAGCCCCTCAGAAACATCCCCAGGCAGAAACCTGAAGAAAACAAGGTCAGTAGCCCCAACTCGCGAGACCCTGAGAGTCCCAAGGAAGAGCCCAAGGCTCCTCAGGCTCCGGGTGTCTCTCGAGCCCTTCCTCCCATCCCAAGTTTTGCTCGAAATACAGTGGCCTCGTCATCTCGGAGCATGCGAACGGATGCTCCACCCGTGGCCAGAGCCACTGGCCTTACCAGGACGGTCTCCCAGCGGCAGCTTAGGGTCAAAGGTGGCTCCGAGGATTCTGCCTCCAAGGACAGTGGCACTTTGAAGAGGGCCAGCAGCGCTCGGGCCTCCAAGAAGTGTCCTGAATCTGCTGGGGGCTCAAGTGCCAATGTGGAAACCCCACTGAAGGGCAGAGGGACTACGGAAAGATCCTCTCTCAGACTGAAGGACTCGGGGCAGGCCACCCTCGGGAGGACCCTCCATTCCCTACAGAAATGATGAAGCCTGTTTGCATCTCTGCCTTGTGGGATTTTAGCTGCCAGGACTAGCTGCTGGGGAGAGGACACAGAGGCCAGTCTTAAACGTCTTGTTACACATTAAGTAACTCACTGGTGCCACCTGCTAAAGGTCACGTCACTAAAGGTACACAGAGAGCTATAGCCTGCTATGCAGACTTCTGCTTCGAAATCAAAGCTGAGAGTATCCTTATTCTGCACAGTACTTTGTCAGGGGTTGGCACCTCCTGTCACTCACACTCAGGACCCTATCCCTAACTCCTGCCCCGAGACAAAGATCCAATAATAGTCTGGACATGTAAGGTGACAATTCTTATGTAACAAGTAAAAAAAAAATTCTGGCCAGTTTTTATATATCAAAGACTTATTTTTTAATACTATAAAAATAAAAAGATGTTTTAGTTCATTTTTCAGAGTGAAATGCCTCCCAGGGGTGGGGGGATTATCCTTAATATGAAAATGTGTGTTCCTTCAGCCCCCCGCCCCCGCCTCTGGGTTCCATCAGCGTGTATGTTCGAGAACACACACCACCCCTAGCCAGCAGTGGCCTCTCACAAGCTCTTTGAGTGGTAGTAGGGTTGAGTCTGTCTCCTCGAGGAGAACTTTCTTCTGGCTAACTTGGGTTCTCCTCCAATGACTCTGGGTGAGGATTTTATGTGAATAGGAGGTGTATGGGTAAAAGTTGAAAGTTACTGTGAGTTTAAGGGGGCCTCAAGGGTGTGAGGCCCATGGGGAAGCCCGTGGCTATAGGGAAGTTTGCCCTGAAGATAGGACCCACTGTGTAGGGGGCTGGATTGCCCACAGTCCATGTGTCCTAGTGAGCAGACAGACATCAGGCTGCTCAGCTGAGCACAGGCGCCCCATTTGGGCAACGATGACCACTCGCTTCTGTTTGCTCTGGGCAGAGAGGGAAGTGACCCTTTTTGTGGGTCAGTCTTCTTTCTCTCCTGAGGCCTCAGTGCCCCACCCTGACCCGTTATTCTATTTGATTTTGCTTTTAGAGACTGGATCTCACTATGTAGTCTAGACTGGCCTCTTAACTTGCAATCCTCCTGCCTCAGCTCCTGAGTGCTGGGATAACAGGTACAAGGCACCAGGGCCAGCTTAGTGATACTTCTTTGGTGTCAGCCTCTCTCCCTTGGTAACAGGCTTTTCAAGTCCATTTGAGAGAAGCCCAATCATGGTTGTTTGTTCATTTTAAATAGACTCTTACCCCTCAAGGAAACACTAACTTCAGAAATCTTAACAGTGGGGAAATTTGTACAGGAGGTAGGCATCGTGCAAACAGAAGTTTTTACCCAATGCTCATTTTACTACTTCTCTATTAAACCCAGGAAGTAGAAAAAAATGCCCGAAATAAAAGCCCCGCCCCCTCCTCTCTGAGTCACTTCTTAGCGAACTCTCACTTTAGATGAGACACTGGTGAGTGGATGAGCTAGGTCAATGTGTCACACTGTGGCGGTGACTGCGGATGCTGCTATGGTCTCCTTTGGGGAAACCTCTCCATCTTTGTCTAGGAACTGAGCTGCTGCCCCTGAGCTACAGTAGTTGAACAGTCCAGCGGCAGAGATGGGCTGCTGTCACCAGTTCTTGTTAAAAACAGCCCTGAGCAGGAATGTCTAGGCAGCTAGCAAGCCCCTCAGCAATCTGTTACCCTCTAGAACCCTCCAGAACCAGGCAGATAAAACTGCTTCAAACAGAAGGCCTGCGGGTGGGTGGGAACAAATGAGAGAAGTCATATGCTTACTGGATTGGGGACAGTGAATGAATAGCCCCATGGGAGGGTCCAGGGACCCACCCTTTGCTGTATTCCAACACCATGTTACAAGTATCGACTCTCCCTAAGTGTCTGTCTCCCAACCCATAGAAGTGAGCCAAGGCCTTCATGATGGTTTCCAGGAATCTAGCAACTCAGTCATCCCGTGTCTACTCTTGACTTGGCTTCTAGGACCCTCTGCAGAGGCTGAAGAGCCTCCAGAGAAGCCGTTACTATGGTGCTGTCAGACCACATTGGCTGTGTGCTCGGGAAAGCAGTGCTATCTCCGGCCCTGTGTACACCTGTGTGAACACACGGCCATTCTCTTACTACCTTTTATAGACTGTAAGTTTGGAAGAATAATCTATGCAGCAGAGAAATGTAAAATGAGTTTCTACAAGCGTTTGTTGAGGATGAACTGAATGCATTCTAAGATCCTTTTCTATGTGCTTTACGGAACAGGCAGTTTTAATAAAGTCGTTTGTAGGAGTTATACCTGTTATGCCTTTGTACATGTGTCTTAGTTGTCCTGGCAGGAGGGTGTTTAGTTTCTTTACCAGAAGGAAGGTGAGGTGTGGGAAGAAAGGGGGAGGGTATGGAAGTCTTTCCTCTAAAGGCTCAAGAGTCAGAATAAAGTTCGGTGGGATGTCTTGGGATTGGCTCCTACAACTCACACATAACCAAGGGCTCGGGAGTGGGCTTTGCTGCAGGCCTGTAGGGATCCACGCACAGGCTTTTCCCACAAGCCATTGCTGGAACACTTGATGCTCCTTGGAGCATTTGTTCCAGGTATGGCCAGGGTTCGTGTTATCTCCATGGGGCCCGGCAAGTCCAGATCTGTCCCCATGTGTCCTCTTTGAATTGGTACACTCATTGAGAAATCACAGATCATTTCTGTGCCTGGCTCAGGAGTGAGCAGAGGGAGGGAGGTGTTGAACTTGAAATGCGCTGTGAGTGCATATTTGAAAACGAGAGCATTGTGGGTAGGGGGCACATCCTACCTCAGGTTCTCATCACATCACAGTCCTAGCTGCTCTTTGTGAGAGCAGATGGGGAGGTCCCCAGCATCAGCATCCAGGATTCTGCAAATCCATGAGTTAAGGAGAGAGATCCTGGGATACTTCAGGAGAACCATTAGTACCTGTTCTGCAGCGTACAAGTTCATGAACATCTGCTTTCAAATGTGCAGTGAGTGTCCTTGCCCTGGGTCTGCCCCTCTAACAAGGACTCTATTTTGTAAACTTAGAAAATCTTCTATGAAACATCATTCTTAGTTTTTTATTATGCTTTTACATATGTTCAATTCCTGCTTGAAACTATGAGTTTTTGTTTTGTTTTTCCTTCTTCCTCTCTTTCCTTCTTCTTCTCCTCCTCCTCCTTCTTATTCTTCTTCCTCCTCCGCCTCCTCCTCCTCCTCCTCCTCCTCTTCCTTGTAAGTGTCCACAAACATAAGTACCAAGCATATAATACAATTTGAGCAAGGGACATACTTCTGGCCATTCAGTGAGTGCTTCTTAAAATAATGTGGGCTAGTGGCTCTGCAGACACCATACTTAGCATCCACTGGGTAAGAATGTGTAGGTCAGACTAGCTCCTTGGCACAACTGAGCACATAACCTTTTCTGAGTAGCCTTTTCTGGGGGTTTCACCATCTCCAGTTTCCAGTTAGCATATGCCATGCCTCACTTGGCCACCTCAGTGAAGACAAGAATAGCCAACAATGACTTTTTTGTCTTCCAGTTCAGAGCTCTGCAATGGATCTTTTGAGCTTCTGTTTGATAGGAAAGCTGACTGCACCAAAGATCACCACGGCCTTGGAAGCCAGTCTGTCCATGCCTAGACCCATGCTGTGACACCAAGGAGCCTGACATCCGTGGCCACCATCTTGTGGGGTGAAAACGCTAGACCATTCAATGAGGAAGTCTGCTTGAAGTCCCCAATGTTGGATTCATGGGAGCTTGGAATCTGGTCCTAGGCTTTGCCCCTGGCCACCTCAGGCTCTTCCAAGGGCCAGATCATGCAGACAGTGTCTAACCTGCAGGAAGATGCTGTTCTTGAAGTTTATCTGGGCTTTAGTTGAGGAATTGGGAATGCACTTTCCTTCAGTAATCATGTCTCACCCCAGAAGCAGTTTCTCAGAACAGCCCCTCTGCTATACATACAGTCGGAATGCTTGTATCAGCCGTCGGCCTCCACACACCCCATCTGATGGAAGCCAAAGCCAAGATGGCGGTGGTATTAGGAGCTGGGGCCTCTAGGAAATGCTTAGTGTGAGGGCAGAACTTTTGAGAATAGGGTTAGTGCTTACAAAAGAGCCTTCCACCATGTGAGGACCCAGTGAGAAGGCACCATCATGAACCAGGAAGCAGCATCTCCTGTTTTCTTGATCTTGGACTTTGGAGTCTCTAGAATGATGGGAAATCAATTCCCATTTTTCATAAGTTTTTGGGTGTATGTGTGAATTTGTTATAGCAACCTGTAGGGACTATGGATGGAACTGTCTATAAGAGGGCTGTGGCTGTGATATTGTCACAAAAAGGGAACTCCACTTACAGCGGCATTTCTAGGGCAAAGTACAGCATTCCATGTCAGGAGCACGTGTCAGGGGTGTCAGGAACATTTTCCCCCTATTTCCTAACAGCAGTTGAGGCTAAGGCATGTGACCTGAGGGAGCAAGTAATCAGTGCTCTAACTTCTCCACTCAAAGTCAGCCCCTCAGGACAAATGCAAAGGTAGACAGAAGTGTAGATACCTTCTAGGCCAGCCCCAGGAAACATGGGCAATTTCTCCATCTGTGATTTTCTTTTGCCTGTTCTTGGTAAGACATTGGCCCCACCGAAAGGAGAATGCTTCCTGTTTTCCATATTCTAGAAAGAGGGCTAGATTCAACTGTTTGCTGCCTGGGCACCCCGGAGAGGGTGGCAAGCACGGCGGGAAGGTAGGCAGTGCTGCCAGCTGGTAGTTAGGCAAGTAGGCAGTGTTGGTGACAGACAGGATGTTCCATGCACACACATGAGCTCTCCTTGGAGCCTTGGGATCTGGACACCCAGCAGTACCAGTTGTGTGGAGGCCTCCTGTGAACGCAATCATGGGGTCAATGATTCCTGCTCCCGCCCCAGGCCTACTGAGTCAGAATCTTCCCAAGGAGCTCCTAGTTTTGAACTTTAAGCAACTTCCTAGTGGCTCACTGTTCCCCTGGCCACTGAGGGAGGCCGGAAGGCTAGTTGGCCTCTGCTTTAGTCTAATGTGTGTGCTGCTTGGGTATCACCTCCATGACTGGGACATTCATTGATCAGTCGCCCCTTCTTAGAGCCTGGGTTGGACACTGCAGTGCCTCATCCCTAACAAATCACACGATACTTGATCACAGTCTTGAATCTGGAACTTTCAGTCATGCAGCATCCCTGAGGACAACTCCAGGGGGACAGGAAGTGACATTTCACTCCAGCTTGCAGCAGCAGGTCTTTAGAAAGATCAGAGCTTCGTGCACGGGAGGGAGCACAGGCTGAACCTTATCAAGCACGAGTGTGAGCAAAGCTGCTCTTGGGGACTTTATCACCTGGCTTCCCAGGCGCTGGAGCATTCCTCAGCTTCGGTGGGGGTCACTGGATTCTTAGAGAGTTTAGCTGTGGCTGGGGTTTCTTCTTGCTCACTGCCTGCATCCCAGGGGCTGGGCATGACCCCAGACGTGACTAGCGATGACCTCACTTACAGGATGAGGGTAGGCACAGCTCTTTGGGGTGCTGACTTTGCATCTTGGGTAGGCTCCATGTGCTCTCCAGTCGTTCAGTACTGAAGGAGAGAGGAATGCCTAGCCCTCAACCCTGAACAGAAAGAGGCACAGACTCACCCCTTCCCAAAGCTGGCCATCCCTCCCCTGCTGGCTCCTTGCTGGTCCAAGAAAGCTGCTGACAGGCACGGACAGTCTTAGTACTTTCAGGGGCAGCCATTGTATGGGTGAGCATTGAAGGAGACAAGCTTGAGCTCTTTGGATGAAAATGATGGAGCAGCTTCAGAAACTGCTCCAGCAAAAAGAACAGTACCTCCATTCAGCCACTGCTCACCGGTCAGGGCTGTCTTCTCGATTCCCAAGGCCTAAGTGCTTCCCAGCTGCTGATTCATCTCCGGGAAGGAAGGGAAGGCGGTGGGCTGCCTGCAGGGCAGGCTTCTTCTTTTAGCTGATAGAAAGACTGCAGAACACCTCCCCGCCCCTGCCCCCGCAGGACCTCCTACTCCCAAGTTCAAGATGACTCCAACATAATAGAAGCTGGAGTTGCAAGGCAAGCAGCTGGTTAGCAGGCCCAGTTGCTCATGGTGCTTTCCCAAGCCTCGGCTTTCCCCACCAGCTCGTAACACTGGAGTCTGGCTACAGCTTGTCCCCCACCCCCCCAAAGCATACGGCTTTGCAAGTGCCCATCATACTTCCAGTTCAGACACTAAGGGGGGAAATTCCACTTGTCAACAGAGGAATTCTGGGAGCCAGACAGCCACCAACGCACAACCTTTGGCCACTTTCATGGAGCCATAGTACCAGCGTAAGGCCAGCTGGTCTGTCTATGTCTGGGCACTGCCTTCAGCCTGGGGACTCATCTTCTGAGAAGGACGCTCATGAGGTTGGGCATGACAGAGAATGACACGGCCAGTCAGGTCTTGACACATCCTGGGAAGGATGGCGGCACCTTCTCATGTGTTGAGAAGATGCTCCTGATCGTCATTGCCAGCGCATCAGCTCAGGGCATCATTGCTCTCATCGGCATCCAGTTCCTGTGAGCACTGGCATTTAGTAGCTGCGTGGCCTTGGCAAGCTGTGCTGGGCTTCTCCGGTTGAGAACCACAGATGTCTGCCCTCAGAGCAGCTCCACAGCACACGGCTGTCTTGAAGCAGGATTGTCACTGGTACCAGGTCAGAACCCAGATATGACACCCACATTGGGACAATAGGGAATGAGTGAGTCAGGTTGGCTCCAGCTATGCCTGCAGGATGGAAAATTTTTTTTGAGAGACCTCCATGTGGCAGGCAGAAGGGCCAGCAAACTCCATAACTGCCCCATGACTGACACCCTTGATGGCATCCCTATCTGGCTGAGACCTTGGGCAGGTCACTGACCTGAAATATGCTTTATCTTTGTTTCCTCCTCCAGTTGAGAATTCAAGGCAGAGTGTCACACCTGATGGTACCTAATAGCCAGGTCATGCTGCATTTATCAGATCTATAAAATACATTTGCTTCTAAAGCCCATGATCTCATCCTAGAGGTCAAAGTCTTCAGGAGATTTCCTCCTATTCAGATCTCCTGGAGTCCCTCTCTCCTGGGCAATGTTTGCCCAACATTTATAAGGTGTCCTCTATATAGCAGTGAGCACTGTGTCAGTGCCAGGAAAGGCCAAAAGGACGAAGTGTGTCCAGAGCTTGAGTTCAAGTCCGCAAGTTCATTAGGATCATGAGGAATGAGGAGGCCTCATGTCTGAGGCCCTGCACGTCATCCCAGTGTCACCTGCTTTCTCATGGCTCTGCACTTGTGTGCCCTCTACCAACATCCAACCTGTGTGCCCTGCTGCAAGTCAAGACAGAGGGAGAGAGACGTTAGGGCCACAGTGAAGAGGAAGGCCATTGTATACTGGTTAGGCCTGTGCCAGTTGCATGTCTTCTTTAGACAGGTTTTCTCATTGTCCAGTGACGGTCAGGCTCAAGGACCACCGAGCTCCCCCCGCCCCCCCCCGGGCATAGTTCTTGGGTGCTAATGGGCAGCTCTTGTAAGAGCGTTAGGAATGTTGAGTGCATCCTCTTCACTTCTTCATGTTTCATGTCACCATGACGACTGTCACCTAAGGTGCAAAGATCTCTCCCCTCTCCCGGCCTTTGCACTGACCTTCTCCATAGAGAACCTGACCATTGGAGCCAAGGGCATCTGGCTAAATCCCAACTTCACTGTTTACTAACGGGGGTTATTATTTAAGTTTCTCATGTGTAAAATAAGAAAGGCCACACTCGCCTCTTGAGCAGTTAATAAACTTGGAAAAGTTCTGGAGCACAAAAGCTGCTGAGTTGGTGGTGACTTGGCTATCTGGGAAGTCTGTCCTCTGACAATTTACTGAGTGCTTTGTGACTGGCCAGGGGTCAGCACCCTGATGAGGACACCCTGCAGAAAAGCTGTGGAGGCTAAATGGCTTTCTGCTACTCTTTCACAAATAAGAAACACTCGTAAGACAAAAGGACTCTGGCTTGGCATCTACTTCCAGATAATTTCCAGAAGAAATTCCGAGGTCTAAGAGCAAATTTGAGCATAGAAAACCACAGTTTCTCATGTGTGGCTACCCACACATGATGCATGCTTTCAGTGACCCATCTTTAAAGTTCAGAGGTCATATCATAGAGACTTTACTTTCCTCCAGTGGCCTCAGTGGGGGCTGGGGGAGGGAGTCTATGCCTCAAGCCTGGGTCATATTTGCCCCATCCATGTAGACTCCTCCTGCCAGTATGTCCCATGGTGCTCAGCAAATTGCTTCAGTCACTGGCTAGTGCTTGAGTAGGGTGAGCTGATCAGCCTGGGTCCCCTGCTGATCAGCGGGATTCCTGCCAACTCAGGGTGGGGCTGAGTTACTAAGCCAGTCTCTTATTTCCCTTTTAGCTCCAGCAGACCCCAGGTTGGAAATATGGCTGGTTCCTTGTCTCTGTCGCTTAGAGTACAGTAGGGCGAAGGGAACTCATTTCAGAGGGGCTTTGATCTTGAATGATATGTATCTTTGACCGCTTGGTGTTCTTTCCAAGAACAAACTGGGAATGTTACTTTGTTATAGATTTAACACCCGTGGGGGAAGAAGATTGCTGACTTGTTTCCTTTTCATTCTGCTGGTTGCTAAATCGACCTTCTCCAGAGATTTCTTCCAGACAATTGCATCTCTGGCTAGCCACAAATAGAACTACTGACATGTCTGTCTCACCCATGTCAGTAAAGGACTTAGGAAGGATACACACTCTAGCCTATGCTAGCTGGCATTCCAAGTACAGCAGATTAGAGCCCAGTCTCTACCCCTGATGTTGATAAAGCCAAAACTAGTATAGGGGGTAGCTGGGGAGATGACACATTGGGTAAAGTGCTTGCTGTACAAGCATGAAGACCAGAGTTCAGATCCCCAGAACCCATATACAAAACTAACTGAGGTGAGACAGGTCTGTGATCTCAATTCCAGAGGGCTAGAGACAGGTAGATCCCTGAGGTATGCTGGCCTGTCAGTGTAGCCAGATGATGAGCTCCAGATTCGGGGAGAAATTCTGTCCCCCAAAATAAGATGGACAGGATAGAGGGTGATATAGACTTCTGATCTCCATATGCATGTACACAAGAACCTGCAGTGTACACACACACACACACACACACACACATACACACACACACACACACACACACACTGTGCCCGTCTGTGGTGTTAGAAGCTACTCTTTGGAGGGTAAGTAGTCATGTGAAAAGGACAGGTGGAAAGGGGCTTCTGTGATCTGGGAATGTTCTGTGCTGATTCAATGGGCATTTATAGGTTCTGAAAACTTATTATTTTGATATGTACAATTTCATATATATTGTTATTTAATAATAATAACAATGACACAATAGCATATGATTCATGAAGGATCTGGGGGCTACTAGGGAGAGGAATCCATTTGGAAACCTGCTTCTCTGAGAACTTATTGTTCCACCTCGTCTGCTAGGAAAGGACGGTCATAAACTTTGACCAGGGCCCACGCTGATACCTGTGCAATTCTCCTGTCAGCAGCTTTATGGACCTGCGGTCCCAGCAAACTGTTGACATCAGCATGGTCTGCCCACACAGGGCAAGGGTTCTGGATCGGCTGCAGAGAGAGCCAGTGAATGCCGAACAGGCTGTGGGAAAGATGGCCCCTTCAATCCCTGCCTCGGTGCCACGGTGACATCATATCCTCCAACTAAGATCCCTCCCACTGAAGCCTGGGCCCTGCTCTCACCTGTCCAGAGAGGGTGAGCTCACCTGAGTTTTGAGGCCGTTGTCCTGGAAAGAGAAAAACATTCAACAACACTGTTACAGCAGGACAGAGCCTCCCCACCCACTAGGAGACCTGCTCCTTGGACTGCACACAGGCACAGGACACTACTTCAGACTGGGTGCCCCTGGGCTAAGACAAACACAGCCAAGCCCTTCAAAACAAACAAGAGGGAACACTGTCTTGAGAGTGTGGAAGATGGAGCTTGGGCAGAGCCTGGGACAGGAAGGTGCAGCAGGAGGCTGAGCAAACCTCTCTTCCTCTCACTGGTATGAGGTTGTGTGACTGAGCCTTCCTGCCCTCTAAAGCTTCAAGATTCTAAGCCCTCAGGTGGGGAATTGAGTGAAGTCATTCCTAAGACCTCTCAAAAAAGAGAGAGTAAAATTACCGTGGCCCCGAGAAGCTCAGGTGTCTTGGATTCACTGGTTGGAACTGTGTGGCCTTGTTTTGGGTGATACCATGACAGCAAAGGATAAATCTGACAGCAGTGTACAATTATGACCAGGTTGTGCAAAGCCCTTCCAAGCAGGTATTACTGCATTTTTACCCTTTACCTCTAATCTCCACTCCCATTCTTTCCCCGGCACGCACTAACTATAATGTATTTGATGCCTCTTCTTAGATATGTGTGCGTTATGAGTGACAATGAGCAGGCATCTCTATGTCCCAAATAGACAATAGCCTCGAAAGTAAATGTCGTACAGTTTGGGGTATTTTTTGAGTTCACACAGATGAGTCAGGCGTAGTGGTACATTCCTCTAATTCCAACACTTAGGAGGCAGAGGCGGGAGGATCACAAGTTCAAGGTCAACTTAGACAACCTAGGAGTCCGGGTACCAAAAAGAACCCTAGGAGATTTCTATAAATGGTAGGGTGCTGCGAAGCCTACTCTGCTCCCTCACTTTGCATGTCTGTATGGTCTTTCTGTTTACTGTGTGTACATCCGCTTGTTAACTCTTACTGACACTGAGTCCCTTTGAATGTGACTATCCCAATGCTTCCTACCCATCCTCTGACAACTAGACAACTAGACATCTGTGTTTCTTAAAGACCACACCATGACACACAGGCCCGCAGTGAACATAACCACACTTTTTCTCTGGTGATCTGCAAGGGAGGTCCTCAGTAAGCAGGGATTCCATTCCTTGTCACCAAGCACTGGCAAAGAGCCTGGGGTCAGTGGTGGCTGAAGCAGCTGTGGATCTGGGCTGGCAGGGCAAGAGCCCCTGGCTCCTAGGTTCTTTGAGAAAGGTCTGTGATTTAATTGGTTAGCCCTTACTTTAAGAGCCACAGTCCCCTTAAGCCATGTAATGGTTTATAAACAGATGTGATTCCGAGTTCCTATTTCACGTCTGTCTCCGCTCCTAGACTGAGCCCTTCTAGGGCTGGCCTAGTTCTTTCCCATAGCTGTGTTACACCGTGCGTCAGACAAAGCCAGTGCAGCCATGTATTAGGGAGTGTGCTTGAGCTGGGAGGAACAAATCAGAAGCAGCAACAGGGTCAGCAGGGACGAGTGCAGGGCAAGAATGGCTAAGAAGTGACATTGAGGGGCTCTCTCAGAAGCTGGCCCAACTCAGGCAGGAGGGAGAGTGACGTGTGGTGTCTCCGGTGTTATCCCAGGTCTGCCTCTGATCTGCAGGTGCAACTGAGAAACATTTTCAACTAAGTCCTGCAGCTAATCTAGACCCTTACTCTCCTCCCTTCTCTCTGTTCTCTTACACTGAGCATTATTGTAAAGTTAGCTGTGAGCCTGCAGACTACAGGCCAAACATAGCCTGAGACATAGACAGAAACCAGCTGGGCTTGATGCCACAGGACATTAAACCCTGTACTCAGGAGGTAGAGGCAGGTGGATCTCTGTGAATTCAAGACCAGGCTTGTCTACAGAGTGAGTTCCAGGATATCCAGGGCTACACAGAGCCCTTGTCTTGAAACACACACACACACACACACACACACACACACACACACACACAGAGAGAGAGAGAGAGAGAGAGAGAGAGAGAGAGAGAGAACAGTGCTAATTTTGGCAGAGGAGGTCAAGTCACCTGCACACAGGGGCCTGCTACGTGAGGGCTGAGCCTGTCAGAAAGGAATCAGGTGACAGGGGCTCTGAGCAGCACAGCCTCAGATGTCTCTGGATTGTGAAGCCAAGACACAGGGTAGAGAGTAGGGAGGTGGCACAGCACCCAGAAAGGGTAAGAAAGAATGCAAAGGTCAGAAGAATCACACGGGCTGTGTCCTCAGGCAGGAGCTCACTGAATGGGAACAGCAGAGTGACCACAAGTTAGCACATTTGGAGATGTTCTGAAGTCCTGATGAACACAGAGAGCTGGGCTGGGTGGGGCTCTGCCCCAGTGTGGGGAGTGGGAGGCCATGCTCTGACCTGAGACTGCTCAGGTGGGTGCACAGGAAGTTCTAGAGGCTGAGTGCAGACTCGAATGTGGGGAGGGGGCAGTGTCTGTGGCCATCAGAGGGGAGACGGGCTGCGTCCTGGACCCCAGAGTCAGCTTTTCAAGCTCTCTCATGGAAGGGTGTAGAAATGCATACCCTGGGATGTACTGAGAATTGACTCATCTGAGGTGATTGCTGAGAAACAGCTCTGTGAGTCAGAGAGGTGCCTTTCTGACCAGATAGGGGGTCTCCATTCCCAGAAAACAACCGTGGGCAATGCTGTCCAGAATTGAAAGGAGGTCCCTGGACAGCTGTCCGGTCTTGCTGAGAGAACAGAGGACATACCTCCACCTCATCTAGTCTCAGAGAAGGCCTGTGGCTTCCCCCATACCCTCAGGACAGAGGCTGTCACACGTGCTAAACACAGCCCTGGGCAAGCTTCTTTCTCTGTGAGCTTGACAGCAACAGGGCCTGTCTGCAACTCTGCACAAAGGCCCTGGTAAAACAGAAACTGAGTTCAGCCTCTCAGGAAAGAGTAGAAGCAAGAAGGCCCCATCCGGACACCGCCATGTGCAGGGCGCTCCAGCAATTATCTTCTTGTTGGCTTCGACCTTCCTTAGCTGCAATCTCTCTCTTCTCCACCCTTCACCAGACTGGCCTTTCAGGCTCTGTGGCCCAGGTGAGAGTGGTGGAGAGTGCCGGGCCTGCAGCCTTGAGGTCCTCCCTCTCAGTCAGCTTGGATTTGTTTGTTTCGTTTGAATCTCTCCTCTGTCCCTGGCCAGCAGGTTCATGACCAAGTGGCTGAGTTGCAAATCCGTGTTGCTTCTGCTGGCCCCACATCCTCGGCCCTCCCCATTCCCACAGCATCCAGGAGCAGAATCCCCTGCGGCTTCTTCGTGGAAAGGCCCTGAAGTCTGTGCGATCCCTGAGACCATACCTGACCAGAAACACAGACTCTAGCCAGCTTCCTGGCAGGAGAACTCCTTCTGCTCAGGACTAGTGCCAAAAGGCTGGGAATGAGGCTCTGTTGGTAGAGGGCTGGCTGAGCCTGTACCAAGTTCTGTGTTTGACCCCCAGCACCAGATAAACCAGGTGTGGTGATGTGTCCCTATAATCCCAGGACTCAGGGTGTGGGGGTAGGAAAGTCAGAAGTTCCAGGTCATTCTTAAGTTACACAACAGCTTCAAGGCCAGCCTGGGCTACATAAACTCATTAAAAGGAAGGAAAAAGGAATCGAGGGAGGGAGAGAGGGAAGGAGGGTCCCTTTAAAGTCAGTCTTTACTATTCCCTCAACACTTACCCTTCTGTGGCCTCCTCCAGCACATGGGGCCCTTCCTAAAAGAAGTCTCAGTATGCCAGACACCTGTGGGAACAGGAATGGGGACATTTTCAGACTCACATGGTTCCAGTGAGGTAAAGCCCAGAAGCCCCAACTAGAGATGCCAAGAGCACTGGGAGTCTATGTTGTTAAATAAAACTGTGAGGAATTCTGTTGGTTTCTTTCAAAAGCAGCTTCCGACTTGGTCCTCTGTGGGCCTCACTTTCTCTTCACCTTCTTCCTCTCTCACTTCCTACCTTCCCTGGGAAGGAGGGAGGGAGGGAGGGAGGGAGGGAGGCCCTCAATGAGGAGTCTCTGAGGGATACAAACCACAGCAGAAATGCCTCAGGGGAAGCTTGGAAGCATCCTAAGCTCCGGGGCTACCTCTTCACGTGTTAGAGCACTGTGTGCTGCCAGGGGAAGGCCCAGTCATTTAGATGCTAAACACTGGCCTGGGTCACTGAGGGTGCAGGCCTGGGAAAATGGGCTATTAAAAAGGAGGTTGTTGGTCAGAGGGGCAATTGGTGTCCATGGAACCAGAAAGCTATGTGGTCCCTTGGCTGACAAAACCTTTGACCTCGTTCCTCAGAGGTCTGATATCTGAAGCTCAGCCTGTCTTCTGTGTCTGCATCTCCGCCATTTTACCATGAGTAAGGCAGACTGTTGGATTCCCGGGTCTATCTGAAGCTCGATCAGAACAGGAGGAAAGAAGGAGGATACGGAAGCAGCCAGAAAAGGAGGTGAGACGGCAAAGCCATTTTGAATTCTCAGGGAGACTTTAGATAAATATATATGTTCCGTTCATATTTGGAGGCTAGCACCTGTTTACACTGCACGAGATCGTGTCACTGACACTGAAGACCACACCTCCAAATCAAACTAACCCTGAGGGCACCACCATCTTATGTTCACCGGTATGCGTGTCTTGGGCTCTTTGCAGAAACCCGCAGATCACACGTGTAGACCATTTGGCACAGTGTTCACCCATCTGGCTTGGCCACAGTTAGATTTCTCAACAGGGCCTCCTGAATGGTCAAGGAGAACTTGAAGCCCTACCGGGCTCTACAGAAAATGAGTAACTCAGCAGTTCTTCCGGCCTAGAGGCAGATGACGTAATCTCTCTGTGTGCCAAAGGTAGGAGAGATGAGTCACAGCCACCCTCCTTGTTTGTCTACTCTGTCACTACTTGGTCCGCCTCAGTCAGAGTCCAGAGGTTTGGCTATTGTCTCAAGTTTGGCGAAGTCATAGGTCACTTAATGGAACTCATCAGTCAGCCAACAACTGGCCTGTACTGAGGTCCTCTTGGGTGTCAGCTACTGCTTTGGCATGAAGGTGTGAAGGGATGGGAAAGAGTCTCAAGTCGTTTTCTTGCCTTGCTAGTGGGTGTGTGGGCACGGGGAGGAGATTAATCACGCATACGCTTTGAGACTGAAATGAGTCCAGCAATTCAATAGGCTCTTAGAGGAGTGACCCAGGACACTAGCCAAGAACTAATCATGGGACATGATATACAACATCTCTTTGCCTGGGCATCTCTGTGCAACAAGAACATTGGGTCAGGTCACCTTGAGCCTTCTTCTATAGAGAGAAAGCAAGGAAAACCTTCAAACATGGTGTTCTGTGGTTGTTTCTGCCCATAGACTTTTTCCCATGGCTAGAGCTTCTAGTAAGAAGTGGTTTTTGATAAAAAACCCTTCATCTGTCGATGACAGGAACTATGGAGGAAAAAAGGTAAACAGAAGAGGAGCCCGGGCGCCAAACCAACACCTCGAACTCTCCAAGTGGCCGCCTCTACCCTGGTGGTCAGAAACCGTGGGTGGGAGGCAGAATTGTTAGCTTAGGCAATGAAACACAGGGTGGGTTAGAGCTTGGAGAACTAGGAGCAAGGGGATGGAAGACACTGGGAAAGAGGCCGTCAAAGTTTTGAGGGTCCCGAGGCGCCAGAGTCCCTCAGGCTGATGAGACTCCCAAGCCACTTGCCACATTCTAACTCCACCAAAGCAATGACCTTAGCATGGCTCCATCACAATCCAAGGAGCAGATCTGGTTTTTCTGGGTGCTCTTAGGACCAGCCCAAAGGGGAGCCAAGTTCAGTCACACCAAGAAAATCTTGCTTGGCCAAAAGGACCCATTTAGGTCTTGAGAACCAGAGATGGGAGGAAGGAGTGGAGAGTCTCCACCTTCCCTCCTGGAACATGCAGTGACTAATATGATTTCTTTTTCTTTTCATAATTCATAGGGTCACGTGCTGTTAAAGAAGAGGGACCCCGTGCCTGGGGTCTGGCACTGTGACCTTTGTCAACTTCAAAAGTGTAAGACCAGGCAGTTCATCCTGGTTATGTTCTCCCTCCTGAGCCCCACAGGAGTGATGTCCAGCTGAGGAGGTGACAGTGTCCTGTGCCCTTTCACTTTAGGGGAAAAAGGAGGCCACCCCAGGGAACTTTGGCTCCTATCTGATTCATGTTCATTCACAACACAACCGGCTGAGGGACTGTGAGTAAGCCATCGATGAGCTAAGGCAAGATAATCAAACAAGCTCACGGATCACACTCCCATGACACCAGGCCTTCGGCTGTGGGGCCCATGACTTTGTAAGGAGTTGGGCTGTGAGGGAGTGGCCCGCTTCAGGGTTTTGATAAAGATTAGCTAATACTAAGGTCAATAATAAGCCACACTATCATCGTGTGCTAGTCATGTGACCAGCCTGAGGAATTTAATTGCAGTGGAAGAAGCCATAGCATGGACAGCCCGACAAGTCCCTGGGCAAGCACTCAGTCAGTCCCCTGGCTGAGGAGACGCAGGAGGCCAGGGAGGTTCAGAGCTGGCGGTAGCTGTGGCAGTCTGGGAAGCAGGCGTTTTTTTTTTTTTTCTGTTTCAGATAGCTCGAAGAGAGGCTTTTTTGGAATTATGGAAAGGACTTGAAAGTTCTCGGATTTACCACAATAAGATTTAAGCATCGTTAAAGAAACTTCTCCCTGGGCTTATAGAGAGGACCAGAATGATAATTCTGTAGTTAAAAGAGATTCTTGAGGGATTTTGACCTGAGATCCTAGACCTGGCAATGTTCAGTTGCTGTTGACAACTGTGCTCCGAAGAGTCCTAAAAATATCTGTATCAGTCATGCATTGATACATTCGTGGGGAGAGTGAGGAAAGGGACTCTAGCTGAGTCAGCATGGCCTTCACTCCAGCTTTGTTTCTCAGTGTTACAGCCTAGAGCTGCACTCTTGCTCAGCCCCAGTGAACTCCGCCCACTCCATGCTTAGACCTCCTCACCAACTCTGACTTTCTTATTTTTAATTTCCTGTTTGTTTTCTTAGGTAGGATCTTGTTATATAGCCCAGGCTAACCTTAAACTCAGGATGCTCCTGCCTCAGCTCAAGAGTGTTGGAATATTGAGCATGTGTCACCCCACAGGGAGCCAGACTCCTGCTTTTAAAGGCTCAGTATAACTTCCTACAGGTTTTGGGAGTTTGACTCGTTGTCAAGAGTGACCATTTCAAGGTTGAGCCCGAGGAAGGTCAAGTTGTACAGCATCCTGTTTCTGAGAATGAGATTAGCAATCACAGTCTTTGGAACATCCCCCTCCTTAGTGGGAGGTATATGACATGACCAGTACCAACTTTTGGAGGAGCTGGAGAATGTCCCTGGGAGACGTGCGGTTCCAGAAATCTAAATGTGCTGTGGTTTAAGTGTGTCCTGCAAAGTTCACACTCTGGAAAAGCATTATCAATGTGACCCAGCAGACTGGCTGTGCCTTCAGAAACAGATTAGCGCCTGTCTATGGGACTGAGGTGGTGACCCTTGGCAGGAGTTCCTGGTGAAAAGATGAATCTATCCCTTTTCCCAGCCCTCAATTCTCCCTTCTATGTTCAGTATTGGGATGGAGCGTTGAGAAGTTTCTTTCCTGATGCCAAACTGGTAAGCTTGTCCTTCCAGCCTTCAGAACTGTAGAAAATAAGTCTCTGTTTGTATCGGCTCTCTTGTCTGTGGCGGTCTGCTTCAGTGACACCGAATACAGAAACTGATGTCCATCTCTCCTTGTTTTCCTTTCTGAATTGTCAGGCCCTTCCATGAGTTTTAGCTAGGAGTTGCAAAGTGCTCTACCCTCTGAAGATACACATACTGGGAATTTGTTAGCATGCATGATGCCCTGGGCCTGATGCTTAGTACTGCATACATGAAGGTATATGCCTGTAATCTCAGCATTTGGTAGGTAGAGGTTAAGGATATGAAGTTCAGTGCCATCCTAGGCTACGTAGAAAGTTTGAGACCAGTCTAGCTACATGAGACTCTGTCTCAGATAAAAAGAACCAATTATATCTTTATCTATTTATATGTATGTGTGTGTATACATGTGTGTATATATAAATACATATTTGTGCCTGGGCTGCAGCTCAGTAGCAGAGTGCTTGCGTAGCATGTCCAAGATTCTGAGTTCAATCTAGCATTGAAAATACATGTGTGTGTGTGTGTGTGCAAACACACACACACACACACACTACATAGATACATACACACAGAAACACAAAGACACATAGACACAGACACACATACAGAGACACATAGACACACACACAAGCATCCACACACATATGCAAAGAAAGAGTGGGAGAGAGAGAGAGAGGGAGAGGAGAGAAAAAAATAATGTTTAACTAGAAAAAAGCCTTAAATCTCACTACCCTTGTCCCTCCTGTACCCTCCCCAATCTCTAGTGATCACTAGTCTACATTTAGTTGACTCTCGGAACTGAACTTCATATCCTTAGCCTCTACCTACCAAATGCTGAGATTACAGGCATATAACTTCATGTATGCAACACTAAGCATCATGCCCAGGGCGTCATGCATGCTAACAAGTTCCCAGTATATGTATCTTCAGATGGTAGAGCACTTTGCCACTCCTAGCTAAGACTCATAGAAGGGCCTGATATCTGAGAAAGCATGTGGCCATCGTCTTTGACGTCTGTCACATTTTACTGACCTACAGTTGCATCCTATGGTTGCATCCATTTTGCTGCAAACGCCTGGGTTGCGTTTGTTTTTATAGCCTCCTAATCCTCTGTGGTATATTCATATCACTTTTTCTTCTGTCGATAGACACCTAGGAGGATTGCAGCCTGTGAGGTTTAAGGCAACTCCCTGTGAAGCCCTTGAACATGCTATCCTGGTCTTGGTGAGGCTCATTCTGTCATTCACTGTTTAAACTCTTAATTTTATTTATCACATCATCAGTCTGCATTATATCCTGGCCTAATGAATTCTTTCTTTACAACTTTAAATTCAACAGCCTCTCTTGGACCTTCTTCTAGACCCAAGGTCCCCTTCTCTTGTCTGGTCTGGCTGATTCTCATCTAAATGCATCTAAATGTCACCCGTCTGGTCTCCTTCAATGTGACTCTTTGTGTCAATAAGATGTCAAGGCAGCCCCCTATTGTGACATTTGAGTGAGCCTCTGGTTAATAGGACGCTCATGTCAGAATCGGTGATTTGTTGAGAGCCAGCTGGATATAGAGTTTTAATAAAAACCCTTCTATTCTCTGGGTTCCTTGAGGTAATCAGAAGGGAGTGCTCCAACAGGGCTGTTCTTTCTCAGGAAAGCATGGGTCACTTCTGCAGAGTGTGTGAGGCAGAAAGGGGAAGTGCTTGTGTTGGTGGATACACACCTAGTTTCATTCACTATTCTGTAACTTTGATATATCTCCTTTGCCCCAGAACTTGGCATCAAATTCATGCCTATGACTCAAGACAAACTCCCTTCTGTCCAGAGCTGCAGTTCCCTGGCATACTGGGCTGGAGGGCCCGGGGCTCCAGAGTGTGAACTGAGAAGTGGCATTTGTTTTGCCCAGTCTGGAAGGCATGCTCTGGGATGTGGTGTCTTCGAAGGTCTGGCCTGTGCGGATGAAGAAGCAGGTGCTGTGGCATCTTTTTGCCTTTGGGCAGGGACTTGGTCTGCCCTCTCCTCAGAGCCTGAGTCCTTGTCAGCCATCTTTGCCGACCTCCACCTGCCAGTCAAGCGATGATGTCTAGATGGACATTTCTAGGGAATGGTAGATTCTCCAGTGAAGCCTGACTTTAGGAAGATTCAAAGGTAGGGCTTTAGACTTGAAATATGAAATGTGTTCGTGCATGTGTGTGCATGTGCGTGTGCGTGTGCGTGTGCGTGTGCGTGTGCGTGTGCGTGTGTGTGTGTGTGTGTGTGTGTGTACTTAGGCTCATGGAGGTCAGGGGTCAACATTAAGTATCTTTCTTAATCACTCTCTGCCTTTGTTTCTAAATTAGGGTTTGTCACTAAGCCTGGAGCTCACCAATCCCATTAGATTCTCTGGTCAAACCCCAGGGACTCTCTGGAATCCACCTCCCAAGGGTTGGGATTGCAGGTGTTAAGTTGTCTGTCTGTCTGTCTGTCTGTCTGTCTATCTGTTTTTAAGCGGGTGGTGGAGTCAAACATGGTCCTTGTGTTTTCCCAGCAAACACTTTACCAACTGAGCCATTTCTCTCCAACCCTAGGAATTTGTTTCCTGGTTCTTCTACGTCATCAAACTTTTACACTCCTACCAAAACACAAAAACAGACAAAAAAACAAACAAAAAACCCAACATGTTAATGTAAAGGTGGTAAATTCTAGGACTGTGGGTTGAATTGCATCACCTCAAAATGTACATGTTCAAGACCTTCCAGTGTGACCCGATTTGGAAATGGGTCATTACTGACAGACAGAGTTAGTTGAGATCACGCTGGAAGAAGGTAGCTCCCACATTCAATATGACTTTAGACCTTATAAAAAGGGAAATGTAGACAATGTCTTCCACACATGGGAAGATGGGCAGAGCTTGGCCATGCATCTACAAGTCAAGAGCTGCCCATGGCCACCAGCAACCACCAGAAACTGGGAGCGGTAGATCCTCCCTCCCAGCCATTGAGAAACTGGCCCTGCCAGCCCCCCTCCCTCAGCTACAGGGAAGTATTGCACTCTACTCTTTTGCTTTGGAGTTTGGATTTGGCTAAGTTGCCCCATTTGTCCTGAAATTCCTGGGTTGGAGCGATCCTCCTGCCTCGGCTTCCTGAGTAGCAGAGGCGGTAGGTCTATGTTTGCATCTGTGTGAGCTTGTGTTGAAGATGGAAACCAGAACCTCCCCAAAGCTGAGAAGGCTCTCTGCCTCTGAGCCACATCGTCAGCCCTGCATTTTCTCTGTTTAAACCACAGGGTCCATGCTACTTACTAACTGCAAACTTGACTTCAAACTTTTCAGAGCCGCTGTGTTCTGTTGACCCCACGTATGGAGGACACTCTATAAACTGGCCACCAGGATGCTTTTCCATACAACACTCAAAGCAGCACATTCTGGGTTCTTTGGACACACCTGTTAGAAAGTGTTCAAACCACGGCCTGGGCTGAGTGTGCGGCTCTGTGGTCCAGCATTTGTTCGGTGTATGAGGTACTAGGTCCATCTGAAGGGATGCTGAACTGTATAGTCAGGCCATCTTGTGAAAGAATCCCTAAGAAAGCTTCAAGTGTAAAACTGAACTCTAGACCAGCCCCAAATCCCTACACAATGTGACCCTGAGTTAGAGGTGAACTGCTACGTGTTTAACCATCATCTTCCCTTACTGCAAGCAGCTAAACAGCTTCTGTAAACAACACTTGCTTTCTGTATACTCCACAATTGCAGTTGTTTGCCCTTAAAAAACACACACCAACTGGAGGTCGAGGCTGCTCTTCCAGCTAACTGCTTGGGACAATCACGTCAACGACTCCATTCGACTTATTCAGGGCTCTCGGGAGTTTTTCTCTTCAGGTACTCTATAACACATCCCTCTGCCAGGAAACCAAAATCATAACCAGAAATTACATATGGGTCCTGGCTCCTAAGTCACTTGACTGCATTGACTGTAACATCTGCTCAGTCAGGACAGGTGTGGTCTGCAGAGTCTGGCGCAGGGCCCGAGGTGTTTTTCCATCTTATAGTGTCTGCAGGAGTGGCACCAGAGGCAGGGTGTAGAGGAACTGAAGTCTCTTTCCAGCACTTCCATGGAACACTGCTGGATGTATGTGTTGGACATTGGGTGAGGTTCAGCAGTCTTTGCCAGTCTAACTAGAATTCAACATCTGCAGCATGAGCCAGACTCTTTTCTGCCACACCTCGGACCAACACGAAGCAGGAAATCCTGGGTAGTTGATTCACACATGTCTGAGCTGTCAGGCCAGCCTCCTCACAGTCCCTCCGAGCATTGGCAACCTGACTCTCAGTTCCTGACTGTACATAGCTAAGTCAATGGACCACCAGGAAGGGACTGGGCAGGCAGCAGCATGGGAAGTAGCAGCTGTGCCCCTGAAATACACCCGTTCCCTGTAGGGTAGGGAATGTCGATTCCTAATTCCTACTTCGGAACAGATCTAGCAGATAAGGGGTAGGCAGTGGGGTAGAGGTCAGCTGTGAATCATGGCTGCGCCTGGGCATCCTCCCAAAAGTCCTGTAACTGATTATCTGCAACTCCCACCCAGAGGCGACAAGGAGGAGGACCACATGGGGCCCTCTTTGAAGTTGACTATCTAAGGCAGTGGTTCTCAGCCTTCCTAATGCTGTGACCCCTTAAGGCAGTTCCTCGTGTTGTGGTGACCCCCAGTCATAAAATTATTTTCGTTGCTACTTCATAACTGTAGTTTTGCTGTTGTTATGAGTCCTCTTCATTTTGTTTTGTTTTGTTTTTTGAGACAGAGTTCCTCTGTGTAGCTCTGGCTGTCCTGAAACTCACTTTAGACCACCAGGCTGGCCTCAAACTTAGAGCTCTGCCTGCCTCTGCCTCCCGAGTGCTGGGATTAAAGGCATTCGCCACCACAGCCCGGCCAGAACGTTTCTTACTAAAAGTTGGGCAAACCGTCGATCAATCAGCTATGGTGCTGGTACCTTGCGCTGTCAGCTTCAGCCCTATTCGCCATCCCTCCTCAAGAGGGTTTGAGTCTTTTGGAGGTGGGATGGGAACATTGAAAGAACATCCCAGTGGCCAGAAGCCCCAGGAAGCCGGATTCCTGGCCTGCTCCCAGGGTCCCCTTTGATCTCATCTTCCCTTTCTCCTCTAGTAAGGGACCCAACACTTTCTCCAGCGCTTCAGCAACAGCCAAATGAACAGATGTGTGGTGCATTTTCTCCCTTGGTGATGATGTGAGAGGTTCTAGCTTATTGTGAGCAGGACATCCCCGGGCTAGTGGTTCTGGGTCAAGTAAACCCTTTCTTCCCAGGATGTGGGACACTGGCAGAGGACTTGCATAGTGTGTGTGAGAGGCCTTGGCTTCTGGCTCCATTGCCCAAATAAAGAAAAAGAACAAATAACAGAACATAGGATTCTTCCAGGGGCGTTCACCTGCTTCATCTCATTTAGTCTTCAGAAGGGACCTGCGTGGCGAAGGATGGGCTTTGCTCGACTTCAGGAGCTGGATGGAAATGCGGTCTCCCTCTGGCTGGACTTCCCGCCCTAGAGGCTGACTTGAAACCCTGAGAGTGGATCGTCTGAGTCCCTAAAAACACTGAGTTGCTAAGACAGTTGTTAGAGGAAAGGGGACCTTTTGCATGTAAACAAATAGCAAGCGAGTCTCTACCAGGTACCTGAAGTGACCTGTCCTGGTAGGTTTGAATTGCAGGAGGCCAGACCGATGGCCTATCCAGTTTCCCTCGGCCCAGCATGGTGATCTGGGTCTGGATGCAACTGGTGGCTGCTTGCCACGTTCTGTGTAGGTGAGGAGGATCGCTTCTCTTTAACTTGTGTCCACAGTGGATCTCTTTGGTAGAGGCCAGCTCATCCTAGAACATGTAACGCTCAGCATAGTGGAGAAATGGACTAGACGTGTCTGGACAATGTGGCGAGGTCTTGGTCTACAGACGGCCATGTTAGTCAGTTCTTTCCTTGTAGGCTTAGGCCTGAGGACACGAAGTCTAGCAGGCCTGGGCTGGGCTGTAGTTCAGTGACAGAGTACTTGCCCAGCATGCATAAAGTCATGGGTTCTAGTGCCGCACTAGAAAAAACAAAACAAAACAAAAAGAAATCCATTTGTTCTCATGTTTATTGTTCTGGGGACTAAGTGTGATGAAGTATCAGAAAGCAGACTGAATGGAAGGACTGAAAGTGTATGTACCCAGACCACTATCACTAGGGTTTTGGCATCCTCTGGCCAGCCAGTCTACCTGTGGGCCAGACCCTTAGCATTGTATTTTGAGTTGTTTCAATTAGTGTCTCTATACAAAGATCCTGTAAACACAACTAGTAACTATCTGTAGGTCTGTGGACCACTTGGGCCTTGTTGTTCTTTCTTTATAACATCTGAAGAAATAGACAAAGGGGTGTGACTACATCCCAGCAGAATCTTTTCTTTAAAGATTTCTTTATTATTATAAATAAGTACATTGTAGCTGTCTTCAGACACACCAGAAGATGATGTCAGATCTCATTATAGATGGTTGTGAACCACCATGTGGTTGCTGGGATTTGAACTCAGGACGTTTGGAAGATCAGTCAGTGCTCTTAACCACTGAGTCATCTCTCCAGACCCCTCCCAACAGAATCTTATCCATGGACACAAAAATTTGCATTTTTTTAATTATTTTCACATGTGAAAACAATATTGTTTTGATTGTGTGTTGATGTACATGTATGTGTTTGTATAGGCCAGAGGTATTCGGGTATCTTTCTCAATTACTTTCCACACTATTATGACTGTTTACTTATCTATCTATCTATCTATCTATCTATCTATCTATCTATCTATCTATCCATCCATCTATCTATTTATCTAACTATTTTGAAACTGAGCCTAGAGCTCACTGGTCCAGTAACATGGCTGGCCAGTGAGACCCAGGGTTCTGCATGCCTCTTCAGTGCTGGCATTACAGGGTTTTTTATATGGATGTGAGAGTTTCAAACTCAGGCGTGTGTGGCAAGCATTTTTATCAACCAAGCCATCTCCTCAGCCCTCGATCTTTTGATTTTTTTTTTTTTTTTTTTTTTGGTTTTTTCGAGACAGGGTTTCTCTGTGTAGCCCTGGCTGTCCTGGAACTCACTCTGTAGACCAGGCTGGCCTCGAACTCAGAAATCCACCTGCCTCTGCCTCCCATGATTTTTTTTTAAAGTGTGAAATTTTTTTTAGCCTATAGGGCACTGACAAGCAGGTGGAAGGCAAGCTTTGACTCTCTGGGTTGTGTTTTCCCAACCCTTGGTGGAGACAATGGTCTCTTACCATTCCTCCACTACTGTATTTACGTGAAACAGAAGCCAAGGTGAGGGAGGTGTGGGCTGCTTGGCTAACTCTCGCCTCCAGAGCCAAGGATGTGAAAAAGTTCAAACCCCAGAAATCTGGAGGCTGCAGGTGCACACAAAGCCTGGCCTGTGAACTGCCCCCTTGGAATCAGGTATGGACGCCCACGCCAAGACCAATCCCAGCCACAGGCCCTCACCCATTAATTATCCTGTCCTGGTTCTCTCTGTACCTAGGAAAGGCCTGTGGAGAACCAGGACTTATGATCCTTAGTCTTCATCGTGTTATTTAACACAGCAGAACGGTTGCAGCGGGGCTGGGACTGTCCACGTTTGACACTCTTACACTGTGCGACCTGGAGTGGGCTTCCTGTCTGTCTCCTTTGAATTCCTTCAACATCTCGCGGTAGTCAGAACCAGCTGCAAACGTGTAGGGAACGTGTTGGGATTTAGAATATGCTGTACTCCACTGAGCTATCACCGTGTGTGAGTTCTCCACTATTCTTGAATCCGCACCTCACATTTGCCAAGAGGTAGGCTCTGAGCAAGACAAGGGGTTTGCAACGCCAGAGCAGATTCAGGCCTGATCCTAGCATCCTTCAATCTCCTGGAGATTAAGAGATGTTTCAGTTACCTATGGCTGTTAACCTCCATTGTAGTGGTTTAAGCCAGCAAAGAGATTCATTTGCTCAAAGGTCTGCAAGAAGAGCACAGCGCATGCGCACAGCTCGTCTATGCCCCACGTCCTCCAGGCTGGGGTGTTTCCATGGGAGTTGGAAGAGCTGATTGGCCTCATTCACATAGCTGGCACCTCATTGGGGGTGGATGGAATAACTGTGGGAGGGTTGCGCCCTCTCCCTTCCTGCCCCCACCCCACGGAGCAGTAAGATTTGTTTACAGGACAGCTGACTTTCATGAGGACAAACGGATCCGGAAGCCCAGGCTTATAAGCAGTGTGACCTCCACCACAGGCTACCAAAGAGAAGACAGGCCCCACCCAGGTTGGAGGGGTCCAAAGAGTCTCCATTTCTCAGTGGAGGAGAGCAGCCATGAATGGGGGCGGGGGTGGGGTGGGGACTGTGGACAGCCATTGTAGGAGCCAGCTAGGGATGGAGACAGGACAGCTCAGAGCCCAGCCTTGAGCCTGGCTCCTTCTCTGCTCCCTGGGGCAGTGCTACAGCGAGGCTTGTAAGATGAGAAACAAACAGATAAACAAAATCCAACTGCTGCCCTGCGGAGTTTGGGCAGTTCTTCTAAGTTAGAAATGTATTATCTTGTCAAAGCCTTTTTCAGACATTAAAAAAGAAACCCACCAAAATAATGTTAAAGAGAGCTGTAAATCACTTATCCCACGAAAACTCAAAACTTTTGTGTATTATTGTGATTCCATTTTTTACAGTTGTTGTTAGGATTCCTTCTATATGCTGCCCAGTGGTTGCCTAGCAACAGCCAGGTAGGCCTAGCTTGCTATAAAAGGGGATGTGTGGCCCCTCCTTGCTCTCTCAACCTTTTCTCTGTCTCTGACTCTCTTCTCTCCCTGACATTTTCCCTCTCTCCTCTCCCTCCCACGTGTTCTGGCCAGTCTCCTCCTCCTCCTTCTTCCTCTCTCTCTCTCTCTCTCTCTCTCTCTGTCTCTCTCTCTGTCTCCTCCCTTCTCAAATCCCCTTCCATGCTCTAAATAAACTCTGTTCTACACTCTACCGGTTGTATGGCTGGTCCCTCAGAGGGAAGGGAGGCTTCAGCATGGGCCCGCCAAGGCACCTCCCACCTCACCATATCGCACTCTACAAAACATATCCTGATCCTTTTATAAAAACACAACAGTTGTCACTTCAAAATCGTAAGTGTTGTGCATAAGGTATATATGTTGTATTATTTATACATAAAACCTGTGGCAAAAGCAGTGGAAAGACCTTCCGCAGTCGCTCCCAGGCCTCTCAGCTGCATTTGCTGGTTATCATGTTCTGCATTTTTCTCTCATCCCCACAAGACTTTCGCAATGAACCTTCTTGGAGTAGCACTGTGAGGTTCCATTGGGTTGGTTTCCCAGAGTCCCATGCCCTTGTCTCCCCATGGTCACCTAGGAGTTCCTGGTCGAAGGCATCCATTTCTGTTTCAACACCAACCATTCCTCCTGCTTATCTCCTTCTGTAATGGGCAAACAGGATTTCATCATGTCTATCACCCATCTGTTAAGACACATTTCCATCATGCTGGGCATTCTGCTGTGTGTGCAGACTGGGCCAGAAAAAAAGCCAGCATCCGAGAGACACCGGACGAGCAAACCTGGGACAGAGGCAGAGGTAGTGGCCAAGTCCATGGGGAGCTGGGGTTTCAGTTGCCCAAACTCAACAGAGACAGCAGTTGGATTTCGTTTGTCTGTTCGTTTCTCATCTTATAAGCGTCGCTGTAGCGCTGCCCCAGGGAGCAGAGAAGGAGCCAGGCTCAAGGCTGGGCTCTGAGCTCTCCTGTCTCCATCCCTAGCTGGCTCCTATAATGGCTGTCCACAGTCCCCCCATTCATGACTGCTCTCCTCCACTGAGAAATGGAGACTCTTTGGTCCCCTCCAACCTGGGTGGGACCTGTCTTCTCTTTGGTAGCTGGCAGGTCTGATTAGCCCACTGAACCATTTTCCTTGGGAATTTATCTCAACCAGTTAGTCTCAAGCTCTTGTCCTGGGCATCTCCACATGCCTGTTGCTATTTATTTATTTAATTATCTATTCACTTATTTATTTACATATGTGTTTGTGCTTTTGATGACACAAGGGATTGAACCTATGTCTTCACGCATGTTAGGTAAGTGCTTTACCACTAAGCCACACACTACTCCCTGTTTTTGTTTCTAGCTTTTGATTTTGATACACAATCTTCCCAAGCCTGGCCTTGAACACTCTGTACCTCAGGCGGGTCTTAAACTTGAGAGTCTCTTGTCTCAGCCTAAGTAGCTGGGATTACAGGCTTGTACAAACTAGGCTTGTACCACCATGGCGTGGGGGTATAGCTCAAACAAAGTACATGTTTGTCATGTGTGGATGTCCCTGGGTTCTGTCCCCACCACTCACATAAACATCTTGTCACAGTTTTTTTTTCTTCTTCTGAGTCATCAGACACATTGCCAGTTATGATTTACTGGGTCACATTTTCTTTTTGGCTTTTGCTCTGAATTGCAAACTCATTTTTAAAAGTTGCTTCTATAGCCCCATGCCTCTGTGGGAGGCCAGTGCCTCACACCCATCCCCACCTGCTTCTGACAGGACTGTTTGACCTCCTTCTTCAGTCTCTAGGTCACCAAGAAAACAAGAAGTACCCTGTCCATCTTTAACACGGCACTATCCTAGAATGGGAGAAAAAAAAAAGAAAACATTACTAATTTAACGCATGGTTGGGGTTCCTGCGAGAAGAATTCTTTCTGCGACACAGGTTCAAATTCTATCTTCCCATGCTTTGGTTCTACCTCCACATCCCAAATGGCATCAGGGAAGCCCTATTTCTTCAAATAATGGAACATTGACAAGTTCTGGAGCTGGGGACTTCATATCTATGGGCAGCCACCTAGTAAACCTAGGCCTCCGTTTACCCATCCAAAAAATGGGGATAATCAGACTTCCTTTTGCAGAATTTGTGTAGGGACTGAGACTGTTGTTTGAAGAGTCTAATAGAAGCTGTTTTTGTTAGTTGTAACTTGTTCAGCCACTGTGTTTCCTGTGGTGAGGAGTCTCTATTTATTCCTTGCTCTGTAATTTAGGGTCTGGTCATTTCTTTCTCATAAATTTGAATGTATATTAAACTTGCATTTTATTCTGTCATCAATGTATCAATGTTCTGGAATGTTTTCCTGATGGCTGGTGCTGTGGCAGCCATTTTGACATCTTGTCAAGTATCTGCTATTTTTACCATGACTTAACTTTTTATTTAATTAATTCTTGAGTTTGGGAGTATGGCTTAGTGGCAGAGACTTTGGCCAATGCGCACAAGGCCCTGGGTTCCCTCCATCCCACTGCACACACCACAAATCATTTTTTAGCCCGCTAGTACAAGGTATGCCTCCAACTCAGTGAGTTGTGCTAGTGCGAATCTGCTAGAGACGCTGTAACAAAGCCGCGCAAACTAGTTGATTCAAACAAGAGAAACCTATTCTCTGGTGACTGTAGAGGCAGAAATCTGAACTGCGGTCTTTGGCAAGGCCCTCGTTCACAGCCTCTTCCACCTTCTGGTGGCTCTGGGTGTCCTTGGCGTGTGGCCCTATCACTCTGATCTCTGCCTGTGGTCATGTTACATCCTTTTCTCTGTGCCTCTCAAAAGTCCCTTTGCTTCTTTTGCAAGGATACTCGTGGTGGCACTTAGGGTCTGCTTGAATTCTCCAGGCTAACCCCATCTCCAAATCTCTAATGCCATTCCATTCTGGGCAACAATCTATTTTCCAAGTAAGATAACAGAAGAGCTGGATCTCCCCGTAGGCAGCCACGTTTGGATCCACCGAGGACACTTTGAAAACAGGACTGTCTCAGATGTTCCTTCAGGGCAGAGAACAAGGTGTGGATGGCAGGTTCCCTTGGGTGAGATGAGGTGACTTGGACCCCCAGAACCACTGAGGGGAGGCTTCGACCCCACAATCAACCCAAGGCCACACTCCGGGAGTCTTCTACTTGCCATGTGGTGGTAGAAATGACTAGGTACCATGCTTTTCTGCCTCCCCTGCTGTGGCCAGGAGATGAAGTTCCACAGATGTGTAAATGAGAAGCCAGGGGAGTGATTTCTAGGAAAAGCCCCTCAATTAGACATAGATAGCTTAGCAGCCTGGCCGGTCCTTCCTCTCCTTTCTTTCTCTGCTGTTCAAGATGGATGTGCTGGTGGGTGTTGGCTCTCTGTGCCTTATCTAGTTTTCAGCCTCCTCTTCAGTCCTTTAATCAGTAGTTTTTGGCTCCAGTATCTCTTCTTCCGAGCTGCCTTCTCTGGCTGACATCATATCTGAAGCTGCCTCCCAGTTCTTGGCACACCTCTTCATGTTACCTGGCCTAAGCCTGAGTCCATGCTGTGCACAAGTTGTCTTCTTTCTTCCCGACTTCCTCGGTGCTGTCTAGAGTCCTTGCTGGAGAAAAGAACAGGAGCCCACGAGAGAGCCTCAGGCTGCCTAGCTGACTGCTGTTGCTAGGGGCATCTTTTGTCTGTGATGGGCGTTAAGTGTGGGCTGCAAGGGTGAGGAGTCAGGTTAGACACCTGGGAGGAGGAGGAGGTGCTGTTGAAATGTTCTTTGGGGGAAACCCAGGAAGTCCAAGTGCAAATCCCAACTGCCACCATTATTGGTCCCGAGGGTTATGAAGGTGTGGACTCTCCTGTATCCTTTCCTTCAGAGTGTAGGATACTCCGCTGGTGTCCATGCTGGGCCGTGGGAGCTCCAGTGGACTGCCCATCATTAGCTGCACACCTGCCATCCTACACTGTGTGACCTCAGGCTCCTTAAACTCTGGAATCAGAACCTGGCCTGGCCCCATGCTGGGCAGCTATGAGTGGAACTGGCAGCCGAGCTCCACTTCCCTAGCTCACCCCGTTTCTCCCTAATGGCTGACAGTACTTGCTTTGGTCCTCTCTCTCATTCTACAGTTTCAACTGTCAGCTGGACCTCCTTCCACAGACCCTTCTAGATGGCTTTGGTCCCGTGAGGGCTTCTTCTTTGTGCTACCCTAAGTCTTGTGTCACTGTCTTTGATTTGTCTCCTGTTTGCTCAGCCCCTGCTGACAGGTTTTCTTTGTGCAGATCATTGTTTTAACCACTGACTCACAGGAAAGACATAGGTTACATATTAACTACCAGGTGACAGATGTTTCCAAAGCTTTAGTGATTGCCGAGCGAGCGTCATAATGACAGTCACGAAGTGAGGTGACTCACACAAAGCTGCTTTCTGCCACCATGCTGTGAGGCATTATCTCCAATCAGTACATGACAGCCACTGGGTGCAGCCCACTAGCCCTGCAGTGGGTCAATACTCCTGTGGCCTGCTGTGGCCTGCCGCTGAAGACATCCCTCTAGCCCCCAGGGCTGATGGCCATAGGCTGCAGGGCAGAGACATTCTTACCTGCCAGGAAGGAGAGACTGAGCTCTGAGTGATTTGGAGATGGACATTTGAACTGCAGTGACATTAGCCAAAGAGTCACAGACAGTTGTGGGTGGCCATTGGTGGAGCCAGGGTTACCCCTCTCTTCCTTCCTGTGAGTAGGTCAGCACAATGCTCACCTTCAACTACAAACTCAGACCTACTCTTAACACAGATCAAGCAGTGGGCTGCACTTGTGCCCACAAACAAATGCGCAATCAGATCTCCACTTGACGTTGCTTCTTACCCCACAATCCAAACAACCTCGAAGGCCCCCTTGTCCGAGTCTGCTCTGGGACCAGGGCCTGCCAGATATGGCCAAATGTAGTTAGCCCATGGGTGACTCACAAGCGAGAGGCCGACCCTTGGCATGAGGGGTGTGCTGAGTCAGCATGGATGGTCCACGTTGGGTGGCGGTGTATTGGCAGTCGTTGGAACACAATCCCCTGGGAGGGGCCTGACACCTCTGGCATTCAGCTAAACAAAGCCTTGGAGCAGCCTGGCCAGCCTGAGGCTGACCTGAATGCATGCTGCTGGTTTCGTGATGATATATTTGTTTTAAATCCCAGCTCTGCTCACAGTGCCCCCCAGAAGGCTCTGCCCTGCTCTACTGCGTGTATGGCTGTGTGCTTAGGAAATGCAATTTACCCTGGAGTGTTAGCATAACATCACTAAGAGAACAGTTCTGGGGGCCTGGGGGAGACCACACACAGAGATGCAGTCCAGCCTAGAGCACTGTGATTTCAGCCATGAGGGACCTCCCCCCCACCCCCCACACACCCCAGCTCAGTGATGTGGGGAACTGGTGTTGGGGTCTTAGGGCTCAGGATGCCTCTGCATGTGGCTTTGTAGGAAAGTCTGTGTTTGCTAATGGTTAGTAATGATTTTTCAACTTGATAGAGTCTGGATCACCTAGGAGACGAGGCTGTTAGCTAGCTCTGTCTTAGATCTGGTTAGCGGAAGTGAGAAAGTCCATTCTTGGGACTGGAGTCCCAGGGTGAAGAAAAAGGAGAGGGCTCATTAGCACCAGCCCTCACCAATCTCTCTGCCTCTTAGTGCAGATGTAGTGTGACCAGCTGCCTCAAATCCTTACCCCCATTACTTCCCACCATGATGGATGTGTTGGTTTGAATGAAGATGGCCCCAATAGGGAGCAGCACTGCTAGGAGCCGTGACCTTGTTGGAGGAAATCTGTCACTGAGGGTGGGCTTTGAGGTTTCAGAAACTCAAGCCAGGCCCAGTGTCACTCTCTGTCTTCCTGCTGCTTGCCCATCCAGATGTAGGACCCTCAGCTCCTCCCCAGCACCATGTCTGCCTGCAGGCCGCCATGCTTCTGCCATGGAAAATGGACTAAACCTCTGAATTGTAAGCCAGCCCCAATTAAATACTTTCCTTTATAAGAGCTGCCCCAGTCACGGTGTCTCTTCACAGCAATAACTAAGGCAGTGTGAACCCAACAGATCCTTCTCTCTTTGAGTTGGTTTTGTTGGTATTTCATCACAGCAATATGGGAATGGGCCTTCCTACTCCCCCTAACCAGGTCTGAGACAGAGCTAACTCACGGCCTGGTCGCCTAGGTGATCCACATTTCTGTAGGGTGGCAATTCTTGACCCTTGAGGACCAGAATCTTTGCGGTCCAGGCCTCAATCATGTTCACATATCTATATAACCTTCTAGGTAGGTTAGCGAAGGGTCTTTATGTCTAAAAAAGTAGGTTTGTGGTGTAAAGGTTTCTATGGCAAAGGCTGATGCAGTAGTGTGTGTGTGTGTGTGTGTGTGTGTGTATGTGAGTGTATTTGTGTGTGTCCATGTGAGTGTATATGTATGTAAATATGTGTGTGTATTGTATAAGTGTGTGTGCATGTGAATGTGTGTATGCGTATAAGTGTATGTGAGCGTGTGTGTGTGTGTGTGTGAGTGTATTTGTGTGTATCCATGTGAGTGTATATGTATGTAAATATGTGTGTGTATTGTATGTGTGTATTGTACGTGTGTGCATGTGTGTGTATGCATATAAGTGTGTGTGTGTATGTGAGTGTATTTGTGTGTGTCCATGTGAGTGTATATGTATGTAAATATGTGTGTGTATTGTATGTGTGTATTGTACGTATGTGCATGTGAGTATGTGTATGCATATAAGTGTGTGTGTATGTGTGTGTGTGTGTGTGTGTGTGTGTGTAAGAAGAGACAGCACCCATATCACCCACTGACCTGCTTCTCCCAGCCAGCCCCCTGTCCTTCAAAGTAGCACTAGCTGGGACCAGACTCTAGCCTGCAGGGGACATTCCCGAGCTGACCCCTAACAGTGAGGGGATGGACTTTTGTCATGAAGCTTTGCTAGTTCAGCCTTGGGGAGACACACACAGGCATCTGAGAAGGTGGCACCGAAGGCTCAGTCAGTGCGACCCTCATGGCGGAAACTGTTTGGTCCTTCGTGTGGGCCTCTTCCAAGGCCCTGCAATTCGTGTTTGCTTCCTGCATAGAATAAGGTAGGTCTCCACACCTAGATTCCATGCTTGCCTCCAGCTCCACCCAGGCCCACATCTGCCTCGGCAGGGCCCAGGCAGCCTTGCAGGCTGGCTTCTGTCTGCATCCGGGGATGCTTGGTGTTCCTGGTTCCTTGGGAAGCACCACAGTGCAGGAACCAGGCCAGTGTTCTTTGTTCCTTTGAGGTGCAGAAGCTAAGCAAGAGGCCCTCTTGGGGTCTCTCCCACCCATCACCTCACAGACAACTCCACAGACTCACTTCAGAGCTTCATCGAGTAGAAGCTAAAATGTCCGGTGTGCAGCCATGGTGTGTGTAGAGACTGTGGCCTCCCCTCTGCCCGCTCCGATACTGGACAGTCCTCCCCTGTGGCTTCCCTCCTTCACCCAAGCTGTCTTCATTCTCAGATCGCCAGAGATGCCAAATGTCTGACTGCCTCCTCCCCGGGCACTCAGACACACCCTTATCCTTGCTTGGTTCTCCCTGGCCCAACCCTCACACACTGCTGCAAACATTTGCGTGCTATTTCATCTATGTGAGGCACTGGAGAAGCCTGGGTGAATGGTACGCAAGCCCCGGGGACGGACAGTCGCTCTATGAAGGGTGAGACTGTCCTATGTATAATAGCCACATTGTATGGAAATACTCCGGAAGGGCTGGTGAATGCGAGCCCAGGTGAGCTGGCTTCACCAGTGGGGCAATTAATTCCTATTTGGATGGTGGATGGGAAAGTTTTATGAAGCAGGTGGCATTAAAACAATTTAATAGTTAGAACTGGCAGCTCCACCCTCCAGGAAGGGCAGATATGCAGTGAGTGCCCTGTGTATGTGAAGCCTTGAGATGCTCCAGGGACCTGGCCAAGCGACTCAGATGGCTGGCGCGGTGGGATGGCTCAGAACAGCTGCTCTCCTCCACTCAGGAACAAAGGACTTCCCGTGTTTTATGAGCGGGCCTGTTATGTTGGAGTATGGCCCCGGGCCCTCGGCCCTGAGGTGCGGTAAGAGCCGGGCCAGGGTACCACACTCCTTCCCTCTGGAAATACATTTCCTTCTTTTCTAGAAGGGCCTCTAGCAGCTTGGCTCGCCTCTCCTGACTGTCGCAATGAACACCTGCCTGCCTGAAAGAGGACATTGTTTCCCACCTGAGCCTCCCACACCTGGGTGGGTGGACTGGTGGGTTTTGCACCAGGGGACTCTCCCACCCAGCCTCATGCTTCACGCTGGGTGCCCTGACACACTTGCCCTGTGAAGAGAGACAAGCCCCCCCCACTCCAGAACTTGGGGTGACTGGCTAATGGAGCAGTGGGTGTGGCCCCTCGCACAAAGTAAACAACTCCCTGGGCATTGCAAAGTCAGGCACAATTTCTTAAAGAGGTAATTATCTTAAAGAAAACGATTCTCAGAGTTCGTCCATCCCTTGGGGGACAAAATGTCCACAGTGGGAAAAAATGTGGAGGATTCCTTCCGGCTTGTTTGTTTTTCTTGGGGCACTGGAGCCACCCACAATGTTAGTTATGGAAAACGACACACTGTTAGCCTGCTAGCGAGAGCCCACAGGACAAAGGACGAAAGCAGAGTCCTGAGCAGGGAAGGGCGAGGCCCGGGCCTGTCAGTGGGATGAGGGACAGGAAGTCAGCAGCTTTCTGCACTCGCTGCACTGGGCAGGGCTGCTGAGGCAAGGCCTGGCTTCAGAAAGAGAGTGAAGAGGGCCCAGGAGGGCCGAGCAACTGAGATGAGCTTCCAAGATTCAGCCAAGTGTCTAACCTGCCACCTTCATGGGGGCATAAAAGCCCAGAGGAAGAGAGAGAGAGAGAGAGAGAGAGAGAGAGAGAGAGAGAGAGAGAGAGAGAGAGAGAGAGGAGCTCATGCATGTGTGTATATGCTTGTATGTGTACCTTCTGTGCATGTGTGTGCATGTACGTGTGTGTGTGTGTGTGTGTGTGTGTGTGTGTGTGTGTGTGTGTGCGCACGCGCCTGCAGCTATAGTAAGGTTAGGAACACAGAGACAGCAGGGCAGTTTATAACAGGAGTTGTGCCCTTGGGTTCCTGGGAATTCCTGCTTAGGACCACCTTGCAGTTTATGAGTGCTTCTTGCTACCCCAGCCCTGCTGCAGAACCGATATCTTCTTGCTGCGTTGGGCAAGAAGCTAGGAAATTAGAAGAGGCAGGCTCAGGATTTCAAGCACTAACATCTCAGCAGACAATCCTGAAACTGCCTGCTCCCTCAGCCCTTAGTTAAAGATGAGCCAGAAGAGCTTCCTGCGGCCCTCAACTGGCCACAGAGTGAATGGCTGAAGCAAACACAATCAGCCACCCTCCAAAGCTAGCCAGAGCTAAAAGGTAAGCTTGGGATAATTCAGTTAGCTATTGTCTGTCTCAGACACCCATCTGTGGCCCGAGGAAGTGAAGTGTGGTTTTTACATCCGAGGCTCACGTCAGCCTAGGCAAAAACACAACCTTCAGGTCTGCTCCAGTGAAAAACTCAAGAGAAGCCGTTCATGGCCCCACCCCTAGTCTCTTTCTCCTTTCTTGCAAGGTGAACTACCATTTCTTTGCACACTGGTTTCCTTAGATGTTCTCTTAGCCTTAGCCTTTCTTCTGGTCTCTGGTTGTCTGAGAAGGAGCTGCGGGACCAAGCACCCCTAACCTTAAGCTGCCTCACCTAAGAACAGTGGTGATTTTTCAGTCTCAAGTACATGCGAGTAGTCCTGCCCTCACAGTCGTGAGGGACAGAAGTTTCTTGCCTTATGTTTCTTGCCCGGAGGCTTAAGAACAGCAAATAAATACATCAGCACCAGGGCCACTGAGCTACCCTGTGTGTGCGCCCCAGTGTTGCGTGTGGGCCTGACCCCAGTGTCTGTGGGCCCCTGCCAGACCCTCTGCACTGACATGCGGCAGGCTGGTGTGGCCTAGCTCTAGCTCAGGCCTGAAACCTTTCTTTTCCACTTCCTTTTCCGGTTGCTCCTCCCTCCCCCCACCCTTCATCATCTTGTCATGTATAACCTGCTGGCTCCCCAACTTCTCTTGGTATGGAGGAAAAGATGTATCCTTCGCCACTCACAGTTTCTGAACCCCAAGTAGGCTAAAGATATTTTATCCTCAAAGCCCCTTAAATACGGCCTCTGGTAGTCAGACACTGTCTGGATCTCAGAGTGTGGGACCCACTACCCAGGTCATCCAGCACAGACAAGTCTCCACTGCACTGTGGCCCCATGCTAGAAACATCTGGTCTTTTGGGGGCCCCTTTGCATCCTGTGCTTGGCTCTGAGTTGGGAGGACTTCACCTGGTTTGTCTGAAAACTTTTTCGAGAATTTGGAGGAACCCTCAAGGGTAGCGTGGGTTTCAGCCTTCGCTGGTGGCCTGTTTGTCTGCCCCGCAACCTGCCCACTTGGGTAATCCTCAGTCAGGAGGATGAGCTCCTTGCCATGAGCCCACCTGAGGCCTAGTTCTTCTTTTTTCTCATTTAATTTTTGAAGGTAGATTATCCTGAAAACATTGTATGCGGAGTGAGCAGAGATCAGTCACAGACCTAGTAGAAGAACACCTTTTCTCGCTGGGCAGTGGTGACGCACACCTTCAATCCCAGCACTCAGAGGGAGGCAGAGACAGGTGGATCTCTGAGTCTGAGGCCAGTCCGGTCTTCAAGGTGAGTTCTAAGACAACCAGAGAAACCCTGCCTTGAAAAAAACAAGCAAGCAAACAACAATAACAACAAAACCCAACCAACTAACCAAACAAGAAAGAAGCTTCAGGGCTCTGGTTTCGTGTGTATTCAGATTGCCCAGAGCTTCGTCCACTGGCTTGCGCATGCGCCTGACTCTGTGGGTGGGCGCAGCGGACAGGATCAGGAAGACAGGTGTGAACCTGTCCATCTGTGTCTGCTCTGCCCACCGCTCAGCTTCTTTGGTGGGGTACACAGAACACATCTGGTGCACCCCACTGCCTGATGACCTGGCACTTTACATTGCTCTCCTCATGAGATCTGGGTAAAATCCAGAAGTTTCTGTTGAGATTCAGACTGGGGACAAACAGCTGAGGTGCATATTTTACATACCAAATGGGCCTGGCCTCAGGTTCTCCCAGCATCTCTTAGTCGCTCCCTGTTACAGGGCATGGCTGGCATCCTGCCCTCCTCCATGAACTTTCCAGCCAGGTCCTGGGCTTCCCCTCTCCCAGAGGCTCTTCCAAATATAATCCACACATTTTGTGCTCTCTCTCTCTCTCTCTCTCTCTCTCTCTCTCTCTCTCTCTCTCTCTCTCTCTCTCTCTCTCTTCATTTTCTCTCTCCCTGCATGCTCGGGCTTTCTCTCTTTCTCTTCCCCCTTCCCTCTGTCTTCCTTCCCATGGTTCCTTGGGACCAGTGAACCTGCCCAGAGCAGTTTCCCAATAAACCTGGATTTATACTTTAATTTGGCTTGAATTGGCTCATTTCACCAGTAGAGAATAACTTACCAGTTTCATGTGTGGTCCATTATAAAAGTGCCCACTTCGCTCTCCAAGTGCTAGTGAGTGTCCTGCTCCCAGGTGCTCTGAAAGTTGAGAGGAGACAGTGGCCCGACTGAGGTTTCCTGAGCCAGCACCAGACAGGCCTACAGTCCCTCAGCCTGTGTCCACTCTTCGCATCTGAAGAGACCAAGGCCTTTGTTTCCATGTGAGCAGGTAAGTTATTCTGGAGCCTTAGTGTTCCGTGGGATCTCCAGGATCCCTAGCCAGGGATGCTCACAGTTCCAGGTAGAAGCTTTTGTAGAAGTATTTTGTTATCTTGGTGGACTGTGCACCTGTGTCCCAGTGTGCCAGCCCAGTGTCAGTCCGGGTCCTGAGAGTCCCTTCCCTGCTGGCCACATGATGAAGATCAGTTGTCATAATACACATAAGAAGGCTGTGTAAATATTATGGGATATGCTAACACAAATTGTTTCCTTCTCTGTCATCACAGGATTCTGGAGAAGCAGGAGATCTGCTGAGGTAGAGAGCTTCTAAACAGCAGCAGAAGCACAGGGATTCTTTTCAACCATCTATAAGTGGAGAAAACTCATTTTTTTTTTAAAAAAAAATAAAAAGCATAGTTCAACAATAGAGGAGAATGTTTAAAAAGTATTTCCCATGTCACATTCATAGCAAGATTCTAAGTCCAAAAGCAAGGGTTCCATACACTAAGCATTTTGTTTTCTCTGGGGCAGACGCCCTCAAACTCAGAACTAATTCTCGAGGAATAGTTTGTGTTTGGAGGATGGACTAGAGGAGCCTGGTCACATGCTTCTGTTGAGCCCGTTAGCAGGTCTGGACGCCCTACAGAGCACAGTGGTTGGGGCTACAGCTCAGCGGTAGAACAGTCGCTAGCTATGGTTCTGCCCCGGGTTCCATTCCAGTAAAAAAAAAAAAAAGCACAATTCAAGACCCAAGGATTTGCAAGGCAAATGTTTTGGATTGTGTCTCAACTTTGATGAAATGACTCAGAAATACCAGTGGCCACAGACAAGAAAAAAACCTTACTGAAGCCCCTCTCTCTAGCCAAACACCAAAAAAGGAATATCTTAACCAGGCAGAAAAATGTTTCAATAACAAGTATTCTACTCTAATCCTAAACCATGGCCTTGTGAAAACCCACACCAGCATAGGCTGAGTCAATAGTCAGATTCCTACCCTCACACAGCTGCAATGAGGTATCCCCAACACCTACCGTGTCGCACACAAACACACCCACGCGCAAGTGGAGATCACCTGTCGCATGTAAACTTCTACCCATATACCTGGCAGTAAAGAGGCTGGAGCTGCCTTTCCTCTTTGTGGGGGCATCCCAGAAAGCTTTCCAAAACACCACGGCATCGGCTGCTGCCCAGGGGGAGCACTGCTCTCACCCCTGTCCCACCCTGCAGAAACGAGGACCATCTTAACTTGGCCTTCACTGAAGCTCTCCTGGAAGCTTGATTTTTATTTTTATTTTTTTATTTTTTTTTATTTCCACCCAAGAGTGATGAAGTGAGATTCTCCCTTATTCCCTGTCAGGAAAATCCAGTCAAAAGCACAAAACCCAGAGTCTCATAACAATAAAGAAATGTCCAGGCTCAATGGGAGAGGATCCAGGTTGGTCTTGCTATACTTTGGCTATAACTATAACTACATAACTGCCAGGGACCCCAACACACCTCCCAAATAAGACAGGACTAAAAAAAAAGGGGGGGGGGACATTTAGCCAGCAAAGAGTATATTGCTGGCCATGGACACAGGAGCTATTTTTTTTGTTTTGTTTTGTTTTGTTTTTAAGAAAGTCCAGGTACTTCCTGGCTTTTGTGCAGTTTAACATACTACCTACTCTCCTGTGTACAAGGGTCCATAAGTCACCAATGAGCTGCACTTTGCAGTCCTCGCAGCTGCAGCCTCTTCTGCCTCTGGCTGTGTTTCTCAGGCTCCATTAATGGTGCAGTAGTTACTTTTCTCACTGCTGTGATAAAGATGCCTGACAAAAAACAAAGGAGAGAGGAAGGGTTTATGTTGGCTCAAGGTTGGATGCAGAATATCAGGGTGGGGAAGCACGGAGGCAGGGGAGCCCTGAGGCAGGGGTGCACTGAGGCAGGGATGCACTGAGGCAGGGGTGCACTGAG
Organism: Tokudaia tokunoshimensis; assembly: GCA_036184795.1. NCBI lineage: Eukaryota > Metazoa > Chordata > Mammalia > Rodentia > Muridae > Tokudaia > Tokudaia tokunoshimensis. The sequence goes on from BTHU01000003.1 coordinate 74,947,527, forward strand.
GCAGGGATGCACTGAGGCAGGGGAGCCCTGAGGCAGGGGTGCACTGAGGCAGGGGAGCCCTGAGGCAGGGGTGCACTGAGGCAGGGGAGCCCTGAGGCAGGGGTGCACTGAGGCAGGGGTGCACTGAGGCAGGGGAGCCCTGAGGCAGGGGTGCACTAAGGTAGGAGTGCACTGAGGCAGGGGTGCACTGAGGCAGGGGAGCACTGAGGCAGGGGTGCACTGAGGCAGGGGTGCACTGAGGCAGGGGAGCACTGAGGCAGGGGTGCACTGAGGCAGGGGAGCACTAAGGCAGGAGTGCCAGCTGTACAGTCCAGAAGCTGAGGGGGAGGAGGCCTCATGCTTCTCTTTTTCTCTCAGTCCAGGATCCCCAGTGTGAGACAACACCATCCACATTCAGGGTGGATCTTCCCTCCTCTGTAAACTTCTCTGGAAACACCATGGCCGGCATATCCAGAAATACGTTGCCCTGGTGATTTTAAATCAAATTAAGTTTGCAATGAGGACTGACCAAGAGAAAAGATTTCCCAAAGAGTTAAACCACTTGGTAAAAATACAGGAGAATGAGAGGACATAAAGAAGTATCCTTTTATACTTACACTTTAATGTGATGCCGCCTCTAAAGACACCCTAAGGAAACCAGCAACAAAGTATCCTAGAGCAAATGGTTTAAAAGCTATACAAAGAGATACAGTGTATTCCAGACACAATGGGGCTGATACACAGATGAGCTCACAGAGACTGACAACAGTCACAAGGCCTGTGACAGGATAAAATCCCAGCCCTGGGAAGGGCAAGGGGACACAAGTCCTACTCCTAACCAAGAGGCTGCTTTCAGTACCAGTGGGGGAAGGGAACATCAGTTTTCTTTCCTGCAACCTCATTGGGTACTCAAACGACCAGGAGTAGTTGGCCAACACAAAATGGACTCCATTGCACTGTGTGTGTGTGTGTGTGTGTGTGTGCCAATTCTTACATTAAATGTAAGTGACCTAAATGTATCATTTAAAGGATAGAAATTGCTAGAATGGATAAATACATATCATTCACTATATGTTTTTGATAAGAACCTTACTTTAAGTATAACAATAAAGACAGACTGAAATAAAAGGAGTAGAACTATAAATATAATGTAAATATTAATTTTAAAAAAGAGAAGGAATGCTATGTTAATATCAAATAACACAGATCTCAGAGCTTAAAATGAAAAAGACCTTATAGAATGACAAAAGAGTCTTCCCCAAGAAGACAGGGCCCTCCCAATGTGCTTTCACTAAACACCAGACATGCAAATGTGTGAAGCCGTAGACCTCAGTATCCCTCTGACACTGATGGAGAAATGCAAAACCTCACAATCAGAGCCCTAGACCTCAGCATCCCTCAGACACTGATGGAGAAATATACAACCTCACAATCAGAACCATAGACCTCAGCATCCTTCAGACCCTGATGAAAGAACCAGATACAATACCAAAGGGACTGTAAAACTCAGCACCATCAACACAGAAGGTCTCTTCATAGAACACCCCACCCCAAAACAACAAAATATACCTGCTTTTCCAGACACCACAGAACACACACCAACACTGACTAGGCTATTAAAAAAAAAAAAAAACAAAAACAAAAACAAAAAAAAACCCTCAACAAATGTAAAGGAGTTTGCATCATAGAGAGTGTAAGCTCTGACCAGAGGGCAAGTAGAAGCCAAGAATGGATAAATGACAAGTGAGCCTGTTCTAAAATATGCAGCAGACTTCTAGATAGATTGTGAGTCAAAGATGAAGTCCCAGAGGACATAGAAGCACGTGGAAGCAAATGGACACACAGTGAAGCACAGCCTGTGGGGCTGAGAGGGGACTTACTTCACAGCGCTGAGTGCATTCGTTAGAGAAATGACAACGTTTCAAAGCAGTAATTAAAGATCCTTCTTTGAAAACTTAGCAAAAGATCAAAATAATCCCCTCCCAAACAACCCAAGAACTAGGGCACTAAAGTAAAAATCAAAAATTCTGAGAGTGAAAACAGAAATGTCTCAGTTCAAATAAAGAAAAGTCAAGATGAAAAGAAGAGGTGAGTCTTTGAATAGGCCCCGAAGTCAACAAAGAGCTGGCAAGATGAAAGTGGAGGAGGTGGAGAGGCCAATATTGAGAATGAAAGGAGGGCTGGAGGCACAGACTCCGCAGGCTGCTGAGATTAGCAATGGAGGGGAACTGCATGAGAAGGAGAAAGGGACCTAAAGGAGGGAAGGCCGGAAGAGGAGGTGACACCTGAATAAGGGATGAAGGGAAGAGAAGTGGAGGGGAGGGGAAGAAGGAATAAAGGGAAAGGGAGAGAGCTGCGGAGAGAAGGAGAAGTACAGGGGGAAGGGAGGACAGGCTGAGGTACAGCACCACGGTACCCAGGGGCTTACCTCTGCCCGCTCTGTTTAGCACTGTGTTGGAGATGCTAGGCAGTGGTGGGACAAAGGAGAGAAATGAACTGTGTAGACTCTATGGGCAAAGGTACAACTGTCTAACTGCAGATGACACAGTTGTCTACACAGGAATTCCCAAGGAAATCTACCAAAAACCTGGAGTTCATTTGGCAAAGCTGTAGGGCACAGGCTGTAGAACAGGTTGGTCGTCCCTAATCTAAAAATGCAAATCCAGAACTGTTTGAGAACTGATATGAAGCCTCAAGCAGGAAATTCTACACCACAAAGACTGTTGCATATGCAAAGTTACTAAAAACATTGTGGATGGTTCATATGCAACATGGGTCCTATCCTCAGGACATCTTATTAAATACATACAAATTCTCCAAAAATCTGAGGGGAGGGGGCAAGATAAACTACAAAATGCTTCTGGTTTTAAGATTTAAGATAAGGGATCCCTAATCTGTATTTCTATGTACTGTTCATAAACACGTGATCACCAAGATTAAATACATGCTGCCCTTTTAACAGCTCAGGCTAAGGTTAGGTTTTAAATTTTAATAACTTGTGCAAGATTTATATGCTGAAAAAAAAAGAATTCAATGTACTGAGGGGGAAAGATAAAGATCTGAATGAATGGAGAGATATATTGTGATCAAGTATTGGGAGACCAAAAATTATAAAGGGCTAAACTCTCTGTAAATTTATTCACAGATTAGCACAATGCTGTGGTGACCTCTTCTAGGCCGGACACAGCCGTGGTTGTCTTGGCGTCGGATAAGCTGCTATTGTCACGCCACCCACCATATATGTAGTTAGCAATTTCTGGGATACTCTTTTTGGGTTGTCCAGCTGCCTATAGCTGCCCATGCCCTCCCATTCTCTTATAAGTAACCCCTCAATCAGTCAAACCAGTAGGAAATCCCAGTTGAATTCATTATTTCATCAAGTTAGGCTTGGGTGATCTTCTCCTTGGTCGGTCGCTGCCATCTCTGTTGGGATGGATAGAAACAGACACCCCAGGAAAAGTCAAGTGAGACAGTTGCCTATTCCAGCAAGCGCTCTTGTATACATAGGTGAGATGATTTTTAAAGTGAGGGAGAAGGAGTAGAGAGGCAGGCAAAACATGTATAAAGGAAGAATACGATGCTAAGGTTTAAATTTCTGATCTCTAGACTTACTATACAGACTGGCTAAATGATACACATGCTTACCATTGGAATTAACACCCAGCTCAGTGGAACCTCCCAGACAAAACGGAACAGATTCACATTAACAGGTGACTAATTACTAACAAGGACATCCAATGGATGCTGAGTCTTTAACTCATACTCAAGATGGGTACTGAATATACATGTAAAACATGAAGCCATGGGGATTTTAGAAAAAAAAAAATCTCAAGGGAAAAACATGAAGGGTTTTCTTTGTGTGTGTGTGTGTGTGTGTGATTAGATTTAACACCAAAGGCAAAATCCATAAAGGAAAAGATAAACCAGTGGGGATTAATCCAAAGTTAAAACATTTACTCTGAGGAAGATGTTACTAAGGAAAAACCATACTTTGAAAGGACCAGCTACCGAGTGGGAGAAAATATTTATGAACCACACATCTAGCATCAGGAATGTGGTGAAACCACGGAAGCTCAACAGTAAGCAAATGCACAGTCCAATTACCCACCTGGGCAGGAGACGTGAATGGACATCTTACCAAAGTTCAAGAGATGCTCCTCATCGTTAGACACTAGGGAAAGCAAGCCAGGTCCACAGTGAGCCATCACCACAGTATTCTACAATGGATAAATAGAAACCTGGTAACAACAAATACGGATGGAGGTGCAGGGCAAAAGAAGTGGATCGTGTGTGCTGTTGTCTTAGGGCTTTACTGCTGTGAACAGACACCATGACCAAGGCAACTCTTATAAGGACAACATTTAATTGGGGCTGGCTTACAGGTTCAGAGAGTCAGTCTATTATCACCAAGGAGCATGGCAGCATCCAGTCAGGCATGGTGCAGGAGGAGCTGAGAGTTCTGTATCCTCATCTGAAGGCTGCTAGAAGATTGGCTCCCAGGTGGTGAGGAGGAGGGTCTTGTTGCCCACCCTGACTGTCACACATGTCCTCCAACAAGGCCACACCTCCTAATAGTGCCTAGGCCAAGCATATTCAAACCATCACAACATTGCTGGTGGGAACCTAAAATGGTATAACCAGGCTGGGAAGATGGCTCGGTGGCTAAGAGTGATCACTGTCCAAGTGTAAAGGCCAGAGTTCAGATCCCCCAGCACCAACTTACAAAGCTGAGTGTGGCTACCTAGGTCTGTGACCCCAGTACTGGGGCTAGGGAGAGATAAAGATAGGAAGATTGCATGTGCTTGTTCAACAGTCAGCCTAGCTGAAAAGAAATAATGGTAAGGACCAGGTGCAGTGAGAGACCTTGACTCAGTGAGTCAAAGTGACAAACAAGGACACCAGACACTCTTTTCTGGTCCTCATGCACTCATGGGCACATGGAACCACTGTCCCACTCACACAATTTAAAATAAATGGTATGGCCACTCTGAGAAAGAGGCAAATCATATTCGGTAGTGTACACCTGAAATCCCACAACTCAGGAGGCTGAGGCAGGAGGATCATGAGGATCTAGGTCAGCCTAGACTAATGAATGGAACCCTGTCTCACAACAAAGATATGACTTAAACGTATAACTACCTTATGTGTCTCAGCACTATACTCCTGGATATTAAACCCAGAGAAGGAAAAGCTTACATTCTTACAAATTGTATATGGTGTGTCTGTCTAGCTTGGTCATGGAGGCAGTGCAGTAGAGGGTTGTAGAGCCTCCTCCTTCCTGCCAAGCTGAGTGTGCTGCCCCATTGAGTACCAGTCTGGTGGGTCCCATCAATCATGAACCTCATCTGTAGCCATTCTGCTCCTACTGAGGAAAACTGGTGTGATCTGCTACCCAGAGACTCATGGAGATGTGGTGCCATGAACAGCACTCCCTCCCTGTAAATCTCGCCTTTATTTCCTCAGATGGAGGGATAAGATGAGACTGGGACTCAAGCTGTGCAAGTACATGGCTTAGGCTGAGCCCAGAGTGTTGGGGTTTGGTTGCTATGTGCATTGTAATGCTAAACTCTGTGCTTGAAGGTCTAGGTCTATCAGGGAATTCTCACAGTTACCAGCTTTCGTTATGCAAACCTTGTTCCTTAATTTAAAACTATTGGCTAAATAAAAATGGCTACATTACTGGAGGGATTAGATGTAGGTGGGTTTTGAGTTACCTGTTTGAAGGGAGAAGGAAAGGGAGAAGGGAGAAGGCACCATGAGAGGAGATGGACCATGAGCACATGGCCAGGAGAAACAGCAAGGGTTTGGGGAACACTGCTGGGTAGGTAGCCAGGCCAGCAGTGAGAAAAGTAGATTAGGGGCTATCCCCAGTAATTGTCAAAGCCAAATCAAATAACCGTAGTCTGAGTCTCATTTATTTGTAAGTTAGTCGGGGATAAGCTTAAATGTGTTCTACTACATCAGAGTGTTTCTTTCTCTTTCTAACTATCCCTAGGCCTAGACCTGGAAGTTTCTAGCCTCTAATCTTCCAAGCTGACTGATTCAATCTGGCTTCTTTCAGCTTCTCACTGAATTGCTTTGCTTTGCTTGGCTTCATACTAACTTTGGCAGTATGTTCTAATCTTCTGGCTCCTTCTCATTCTCTGGTTCATTCTGTCTTCACCTGGGTCTGGCTTGTTCTCTCTGCCACCTGTATCTGTAAACTGCCCTGCTAAACCTTACTCCTGCTCTCTTCCTGTACTGTTTTAAAGTGGCCTCTCCTTCCTGTGCTGCTCTCATGAGAGTTAGGAGTATCCTATCTCTGACTCATTCTGTCAAATCTTTCTCTAATTCATCACTTTGTCTGCCCCTCAATTAGATGTAGATTTTAAACATGGCTGCTTCCTTCTACAAACTAACCTTACCTTCATTGTTAGGAATTAAAGGTGTATACTAAAGGCATGTCTGCATTCCAGCCAGATCACATAGACCTAGAAGGTCTTTGAATGTGATCCTTTGCTAGAGTAGACTTGTTGCTGGATTAAAATTCCTCTACACCTGCCAGAGGTGTTTGCTAAAGCACTGGCCCCTGGTGTGATCATGGGTCTGGGAAAGCAAGTTTCTTTGTCAGAGGAGACACCAGAAGATACCATCCCACCTCAACTCTCTCTCTCCCTCTCTCTCTGACCTTTTTCTATCTTCTTTTCCCTCTCTTCATTCCTTTTTCTATCTTCTTCCTCACCCTCTCTCCCTCCCTTTTTCCTTCCCCCATCTCCTTTTGCCTACTTCCCTGACGGCTACATGAGAACACTGTAAGAAGGAAAGGCATTAGATGTTTGCGATTTAACAGGATGATTTAGTGACAAACATTACTATTCTCCAAAAATATATTATTCTCCCAAAAGAGAAAATAATAATCCTGAAAGTGATATGCGACAGCTAGGATGACCACATTGGTTTCAACAGACCAGAGGTCTCTCTCTACCTATTCCCTTGTTTCTGTAGACTGAGGTCCCACCCACTCACATTAATTTCCACCTACTAGAGGTCTCCCCAATACATTGGTTCCATAGAACAGACAGGGAAGTAAGTTCCTTCTAGAAGTCACCATCAGTGATCTAGGACTGCCAGTCTCTAAAAATGTGAGACAATAAATTTCTGTTGTAAGAAAGGAAGGCAGGAAGGAAAGAAGGAAGAAAATGTGTGCGGTAGCTTAATTTTTGTTAGCCAAAACATAGCCACAAAGCATATGTTCTTCAATAAGTGACTAAGCAAGCAGCGGCATATCATAGCGTGGGTTCTAGAAACAGAGGAATCGGGTGAGCTATTGACATATGCAAAATCCTGGATGAATCTCAGACAGTTCTGCTGAGTGCGAAACACTCACTCCAGAGGGTTACATGTGGTATGATTTCATTCATGTAACATGATTTTGTTTCTTATCTTCATAAACTAGAGTGATGAAATCACAGCACTCGAGAGCCAGAGAAAGGGGAGAGGAAGGACAGACAGCTACGCTGTAGCCATAAGGGTCACGTGATGGATCTTCACAATGATGGGAAGGAACAGTGTTCTGCTTGGAGTACTTCATGATAGTTTTGTTGGATAGGAAACTGAGGAGAGAGTGCAGGACAGTCGTGTGGGCTGTTTCTTACAACTGCATCTGACACTACAACAGTCACCTGCTTGTTACAGAAGACAATAAAGAGCATGTTTACATTTGTCTTTTATCTGACAATATTTAGTATATCAAACGCTAAAAGGCAAAAAATGTATTTGCTTAATTCATCTCAAAGTAACACACCACGTCTATATAACACAACTAGCAAGCACATAAAATTAACTCTGTTCCCAAACGGGGGAAGTATTTCATGGCTTTCAGATCTAATGCCTGATTTCTTCGTTGAGGTGAGTAGAATTCTCTCGCTAGCTTCTGCATTCTTTCTTTTGTAATACATTGGTTTGTTGAACTTTATGGAGCTAAGAAAACAACATTGCATGTACATGCAGTTTAGAAAACAGAAGAATGTTTATCATCCTCTTCAGATACGCACACACACACACAGAGACAGACACACTCATACACCAACACACACAGAGAGACACAGGCACACACACATACACATGCTCACACACACACACATGCTCACACACACACACACACACACACACACATCTTAAAAGAGACAACTTTGTTAAAGGGACAGCTCTCTTCCAAAATGAGTCACAACTTGCAATCTGAAACTTCTAGTGAAACTTCCATGTATGCTGTATCAAAATCCCTTTGCCTATTGACTCTCAGTCTTGTGGAACCACTGAAGCAGTGTGGGACTACTCAGCGTTCCTGGGCTGTTCTTTTAGAACTATTGCTCTAGAGTTTCAGTTGAAGACCTTCAGATGCTGGGTCAACCCACTGATGTGTTAATATATTGCTAAAACCCTATCAAAACACATCCTGAGCCTGGGCCAATGAAATGATTAGAAGCAGAGGACCGGCCTCCTTCGGAGGAGTACTAACAAGCCATTGGCTCTCTAAGAATGCCACTGAGGCCCATGCTGTCCTGCTGGAATGCTGAAGGGTGTCTTCAAAGAGGCGAGGCCCTGTTTCACAAGCACACAGGCCCACCAGGAGGTAGGTCAAGTGCTCTGAAAAAAAACTTTATTATCTCCTGTCACACGAGGATGATGTTGAATGGTTGAAATGGTTGTGCAGGGAAGCAGATCAGGGACTAAGTGCCAGAGATTACAGTGCTCTTCCTGTCCATATCCCCCACAGAGCAATGAATGCCCCCCTCTAGCTCCAGAAACTCAGCTTTTCTCTTAACAGGAGCAACGGCTCCCTGCGAATCCAAACCAGTGAAATAGGAATCTCTTTCCCTTTCTCTGGGAATAGTATCCCAGGAGAGCTCACTGCCACAAGTTATTATCACAGGCGATAACGGAGCCAAGGGGAAAACAAGACCAGAACACTAGCCCAAGTGAGGGAGCCCATGGCAGGTTTCGAAATCTGTTTGCTTCGGTGCAGTCAAATGTCAGCAGCTCAAATCTGAGGACACTGGCGTGAAGATGACTAGTTTTGACTTTTTTCCCTGCTCTTTTGAAACCATGTCTCCCTGTATACCCCAGGTTGTTTTAAACTCACGATTGTCCTGCTTAAGTCACCCGAGTGGTGATATCACACACACACACCGCCAAACATGTTTGTGTAGTAAGAGAGGCTGGGAAGGTTATGTTTTGCCCTGGATAAATTTGATTTGCACAAAACTCTTATGGAGGTCTCAGTAGATTTTCACTTATAATTATAGCCAATAGGTGTGGCTTTGTTGTGCTTGAGTGTTGCCTGAGGGAGGCTGGGTACTGTACAGTGTGTTTACCTTGGGTCCCTTGGAGGTACCAGCTGGGCCTTCATCAATGTGCTGGCTCCCCTGCTAACACACAGAATTTGATTGGTTCCTTGCTGGGTAACATTTAGTTAGTGAGCATTGCTTTGCAGTTAGGTAAGAACATGATGTTCCATGCTGTTCTAGAATTCGAAGGAACGTGTCTAGGATCCCATAAGGGGAAAATTCAGCCATGTACCATGCTCTCTTTTCTAGATCTCCTACATTATTCTGTTTCATTTGTCAAAGCAGAGGTCTCTGGAGTGAAAACAAAATCTGTAATACCTCTTTTCTCTTTCCCTGGAGTCTGACTGACATTAGGCCTGTATCAGCTACTTTCCCCTGTGTTGTTTACAATGAAACACCTGACAAAAGTACCTAAAGGCAGGAAGTGTTTTTATTTTGGCTCACAGTTTGAAGGGATACAGTCCACTGTGGTGGGAAAGTAATGGTCGCTAGGGTAGAAGTATCTGGTCACATTGCCTTCTAAGTCAGGAAGGAAAACAGATGAATGTTGGTGCTCAATAATTCCCCATTTCTGTTCAGTCTGGAATCCCAACCAGGGGATTGAGCTTTCCATACTTAGGGCATATCCTCTCTGCTGGCAAGCTTTTCTGCAAATATACTCACAGAGCCACTCAAAGCTATGTCTCCTAGGTGACTCTAAAGTCATCAAGATGGCGATGAAGATTGTCCACTATAAAGCCCAAGCAGCTGAGGTGAGCCACAGAGTCCAAATGATCTGAAAAGCCAGTTCTAAAATCCAGAAATTGTTTGTTGGGTATTGTGTCAGGCTAGATGCCAAACGTTCCAGTCCCTTGAGACATCTTAGAAATTGCCACATAAACTGTTCTATCAACAGAAAGCTATGGGCATGTGATTGTTCCAACTCATTTTCTCTCCATTCTCGTAGGTTTTGGGAGTGTATGCATGCTTTAGAGAGCCATTAGTTAAATTACATATATCTAAATAGATAGTACTGGGAACAATAGCAACTCCCGCATAACAAAACAGTGCCAATCCCCATGGTAAAGATACCATCAGCAATTACACATTGCTTGGGGTTGCTATAACGAGGTTTGATTTGTATTTGAGAATCCCTGAGCAATACGTGAATAGAGGATTTTACTGCTCCCGTGGCTTATGACTGTTAGCAAGAGGAATATAAATCTCAGCAAGTAGATTCCAGCCCAGGTTAACTTCATACATTGATTTTTTTTCTCCACACAGAATTTCAACTACTATAACAAATATACCATGCTAGACTACAAAAAATTATTTATTTACCTGTGGTTCTGTAGAAAATAGTTCTTTGACATAAATTTCTGTATTCCTCATTAAATGCCAGGCACTACTTTCTATAGTTTCCCATATATCACATCTACTAAAAACCTCATATTGTGGTATTGATTAGTCCCTGCCAAGAGTTTATAATCTTACAAAGAAAGCAGATACTTGAAAAGATAAATATAGCCAGGTGCAGTGACACATATTTACAATTTTGGCACTTGGGAGACTGAGGTAAGAGGCTCAAGAATTCCACACAGCCCAGCCTGGGTTAAATAATAAAATCACATCTTTTTTAAAAAAGCAATGTTAAGGTCAGGCAAATTGGCCAGGAGGTAAAAGGCAGTTGCCATCAAATCTGATGACCTGAGTTTGATTTCTGAAGGCATATTATGGAAGTAGAACTGGCATCTACAAGACATTCGCCAATATCTACACATACACAACATATCACACACACACACACATACACAACATATCACACACACACACATACACAACATATCACACACACACAACATATCACACACACACACACACATACACAACATATCACACACACACATACACAACATATCACACACACACGCACATACACAACATATCACTCACACACACACACACATACACAACATATCACACACACACAACATATCACACACACACACTCACACACACACATACACAACATATCACACACACACTCACACACACATACACAACATATCACACACACACACACTCACACACACACATACACAACATATCACACACACACATACACAACATATCACACACACAACATATCACACACACACATACACAACATATCACACACACAACATATCACACACACACATACACAACATATCACGCACACACACTCACACACACACACATACACAACATATCACACACACACACAACATCACACACACACTAAGTAAATAACTAACTAACTCAGAATGGTGCAATAAAGTGGAATAGATCCAAGAGAATTAGGAGTACACGAGAAATAAGTTCATGATTTGACTTCCCAGTTCTGGGATTAAGGGTATGTTAAGAAATATTTGAATCAAGTCATTGATCCTCTTTATAATCACTAAAATTTTTATGGGTTGAAAACATTCTTGAGAATTTTAACAGATAATGGATCACCCAGTATATACAACTGAGTTCAGCACATTTCTAAAGAGCAGAATATTACATTAAGCTTTAAGATATATTTTCTTCTGAAAGCAGGCACTGTCTGGTTTCTGCCATATGTGATATTTAAATCTGTGCAGAGCTGTGAACTTTCCTCTTGGAGAAACAGAAACTTGTGACTCTGGCTGACCACAGCACAAACCCTGGTGTAAGGGTGCGCACTCCGGCCAAAGCTTGCATCATGGTTCGGTTTGGATCCAAACCCCATGTGTGTTTCACTGACTTGACAGTGCTTCAGATCACTCAAAGCAATGTGGAAAAATGGGAAACCACCACATAAAAGCAGGTAGACTTTCCAGGCATGGGGCTGTACATCTTTAATTCAGCACTTGGGAAACAGAGGCTGGGTCTCTGTGAGATTGAAGCTAGGCTCATCTGCAAAGTAAGTTCTGGCCAGCCAGGTCTGGTGAGAGTCTGTCAAAAACAAAAAAAAACCAATGATGTAAATACCTTAAAGTAAATAAAAAGCGTAGATTCTTATGAAACTGAAATTTCTGGCTTCCCTTAGGAAAGTGGAATATCTGGTGATGACAGCCAAGATCTCTTTAGGCTGTACTGACTGAGAGGTGGTGGATGGAGCAGGGGCTGGTGACAAAGGAGGGGGCACCAGAAATGAAGCGAACAGTTGAAGAGGAATGTATGTGCATGTATGAGAGTGCATGTGTGTGTATGAGTGTGTGGTACATATATGACTGTGTATGTATGTGTGTACGAGAGTGCATGTGTGTGTTTATGAGTGGGGGGATATATATAAGTGTGTGTATCTATATGGTACACATATGAGCATGCGTGTGTGTGTGTGTGTGGTGTGTGTGTGTGTGCACGTAGCTAGTTCCATGAGAGAGAAGTGTAAATTTTGAGTCAAGAGGAGTAAAGATTTGATTGGAGGGGTCAAAATAGGTCAGACTTTGTCAGGCTTTGCACTTAAGGACAAGGATGAGGGGCTCATTATATAGGTGGTAAACATGCACTCGTGTTTTAAGTGGATGAACCATGCAGCCAAATTTTTACACCAGCCGGATCACTCTGGTGGCTGGTGGAGGAAGGCCCGAGCATCCAGCCTGCCGGCCGGGTGTCTAATTAAGGAGCTGTTATGATTATCTGAGGGGGCGTTTGAACTCTGGTAGTGACAGTGAGCATGGAAAGAAAAATATGACAAGCTTGGGAGGGACAAAGTGTTGTTGACAAAGTTGAGGCACATGTGGCAGGAGGTGGAAGGAAATGAGGAGTACACCCACGGCTCTAGTTCCTGGTGGTACATGGCCACCAGGGTGGGAGATCACACAGAAAAGCAGGAGGCGGGGAGATGCTCGCTGCCAGGCCTGTTGGCTTTGGGTATCTGGTCGACTGCCAAGCAGAGCTGTCCAGACAGATGGCAATGAGAGTGAGGGCTCCCGGGCCCAGAGGCAAAGCTCTGGCCGTGAAGATGGCTAGTCACCCAAAGACACTATCAGCTAGGGAGAAGCAGAAAACCAAAGACAGGACCCAGGGATGGCAGCTACTGCTGTAACGGCTCCCGGGCTGTGGCGACCACACTGGAAGATGTCAGCTCCGAACACAGTTTGCTTCCTGCCTTCAGTCCAATGATGCTCTCTTCTCCATGCTCCCTTTCCCTGTCTCCCTTCCTTCTCTTGGAACCATATCATCTTTCACCCTTAGGCTTTATGTTACAATAAAATGCACCACGGATAAAACATGGCCATACGGTGCATATATATGCAGCTTAAAAGAAGAATGAGATTGATACACTGCAGTCAGCATATACAGTGTTCTTTATTATATGCCCAACTTGTATCCTGGTGGTTTTTTCCCTCCTTCCTCCCACAGGTAACAACCCTTATTCTCCATCTTACTTTGTGACTACCTTTTCTAGAACCTTTATATCAGTGGTATGAAACTGTTCCTTTTCTGTCATCTTTTGTTGCTGATGTCTGCCAGTGTTACGTCTATGAGGTGCCTTTGGCTAACTCATATGACACACGTCGCTTTTCATTGATCTTTAGTTCTTTGCATAGCACAGGGTCCGGTTCTCGTGCATTGTCTAGGTTCTGTTCACAATGGCTGTCACCTTCAGGACACTCTTGTGCATGTCTGAGGTGAGCATTGTCACTTGCCAGGGAAGCAGCTTTCTGTGGCTGAACTGCTGGTGTCCCGCCCAAGTAACCGGAAAACTTAGACTCTCCTCCCCGGAGTCATACATACATGACCTTAAAACAACATTGTTGGCTTAAAGACATCTGTGTTCAGAATTTGGGAAGATGGCTCGGTGGACAAAGGGGCTGATCACAAGACCCTGGAAAACCACATTCAGTTCCCAGAACTGATGTAAAGGTGGGTGTGGGACAAGTGACTCCACAAAATTGCTCACATGTGCACTGTGACATTCTTTATGCCCCACTAATAAATATGTAAGTAAGTAAATAAATAAATAAATACATTTTAATCTATTAAAATTATCTGTGTTCATTAAGTGTTAAACAGAAAAATATCACCCATTGTTCTAATATTCTACAATTAAAGAAAAAAGCCATTTCAGAGGCTCCCTTCTGTGGTTTTATTTTGTCATTCTACAGTATATTCCCCCTCTAATTGGTTTTCCATTTTCCCTTTCACAGATTTATTCTCGTGGCCAAAATGATCTTCTTTATACTTTTTAGGATGTTCTCTTTTTCTGTTCCTACTCACTTTCCAGTGACTAATATCCCCCAACACTCTGCTACACGGCTGAGAGACTGCCCCCCAAATCCCATGCCCAGGAATTCCCCATAGATGTCTATGGGTCAGAGTTAAAAAGTCTGGCCTCGGCTGGTTAGGAGGGCATGCTGCTGGAGACCTCTGGAAAATCCCTTGAACTTCGCTGCAGTCTGGATTCTTTTCCTTTTTAATACTGTCAACTGTGGAATTGACCTTTGGGGACCAGCGGATACTGAGTCTGTTGACCTCTCTATCTGTTTCCTGAGGGAAGGCAGATGGTACCTGGATATAGTCAGTGTTTCCCTGGGGTTATTAATGGAATCCAAAGAATAATTTTTAAATAGAAATGCTGGCACCGGAAGGTGTCCCTGACCAGGCCTTAGGCCTGCTGGCCACTCCCTGCTTCCACAGCTATTGTGGCTGCCACAGAAAGAGCAGAGCAGAGCTCCCAAGTCCTGGGCCACTGCAGAAAATCCTCCAAAAAAGGGTCCATGAGGGATGCTCAGACTGAATGGACCTGCTGAGCGCCTCTGGGGCCAGAGACAATTGGTGTTTGAGCCTGGTGCCTCTGGGCTAAATGTTGTATCTCCCTGTGGTCTCTAAAATTAGTTTCAGGGACCCTCTGGGGGCCAATGAATGGAAAGGTCCTCTGGGCAATAACTTCTTCAGTTTCATTGGCAGGCTTCCTCTCTTGGCCTCCCAATCCAGAATCAGAAAAAACAAAAACAAAAACAAACAAACAAGAAAACATCTAAAAGGTGGCTTCCAGGTGGTGTGGCCTGGGCATCAGGCTCTTAAAAGCTTTCCAGATGATTCTAACCAGGAGGCCAAAGTCCAGAGACTACCCAAGCTGACCAGCTCGGCTATGAAGGAGCTGTCTGCTGTCTGTCCATGGTACCGTTGTCTGAAGCTCGCTGTGGGATCAGGCCGTGGTACTGAGCTCTGAGCACACTGGTTCACAATGGTCAACCTTGGACTAGTGATACTGAAACAAAGGCTTAGAGAGAGGGAGGGATTAACTCAGGTCTGAGGCGTTGACTCCTCTGCTTGTGTGCTTATCATTACACATGGCTTGTGATTAGAAGTACAATAGCAGCCTACAAGGACCTGAAGTTCAACCTTCTCTTGTCTTTCAATTCCATCCTTGATGGGCATGAAGCTGTGTCCAGGACCAGTGAACCAGTGATACTTAGATGAGAGATGGGCTTGGGGAAGAAGAAGAGGAAGAAGAAGAAGAAGAAGGAGGAGGAGAAGAAGAAGAAGAAGAAGAAGAAGAAGAAGAAGAAGAAGAAGAAGAAGAAGAAGAAGAAGAAGAAGAAGAAGAAGAAATAAATTAATTTTTTGGGTCTATTTGCTTCCCTTCTTGGATTTGGACTGGAGCACCTTCACAGCTCTGAAGTACCTTAGAATGGGTTGCATCAATTACAAAAAACAACACAAACAAACGGACCCAACAAGTTAAATCACCAAGTTTTGCTGTCTCCTACCTTCACTTTAACAGAAGGTTAAGGGTTCATATTTGCTGTCAGAGGCACACATTCTCAAACTGCATTTGAGGAGGATGGAAAGTCAGAGCTCAGCTGGGAGAAATGTTGGCAAAAGACAAAAGTGACAGAGGACAAACATCCAAAGTACAGGAAGACATCTCGAAACTGAACAGTAAGAAAACAAACAACGCAATTAAAAAAGGAACAAGGACTTGAACAGACGCCTCCCCAGAGAAGACGTTTGGCGGGCAAGTGAGCAAATGAAAAGAGTTCCCATAATCGTGTGTCATCAGGGAAACAAAAATTAAAGCAAAGAGATACCACTGCACGCCTGTTAGGACAGCCCAAATCCGGCACGATGACAACAGCGGACGTTGACGACAGATTTATCGCTCATTACTGTAGGGTTGTGAAAATGAGCTTGCTGCTTTGTTTGTTCTCATGTAGCCCAGGCTGGCCTCAAGCTTGCTATGTAGCTGAGGCTGTACTTTAATGATCCTCTAGTTTCCATCCTCAGTCCTCACCCAAGCACCGTGATTACAGGCATGCACCACCATGCCCAGCTAAACACCATTATTTCAATAAACACGTGCAGGCCCCAGCAAGCAAGCCAAAGGGGCCACCAGATTCGCAGGAATGTGAAACAGCAGAACTGCTTCGGAAGACAGTCTGACGAAGAAAAATAAATAAGTAAACATTCTCATCGTATGATCTGGAAACCGCACACCTTAGTCTTTACCGAAAGTAATTGAAAACATAAGTTTACACAGAAACCTGCAAGTGATGTTTATAGGGCTTTGTTCACAATTGTTAAAATGTGGCAGCAGCCATGACATCCTTCGATAGGTAAATGGTGAAAGAAACTTTGGTACATCCAGATGATGGGTTGCTCTTCGGTGTGACAAGATATGAGGGTTTATAAGATGAACAGACACATGGAGCCTTCCGAGCACATGCAGGGAAAGCAGCCACCACACGCTTCACACACTGCGATCTCCCATGACTTCAGTGAGCTGACATTCTGCACATGACAAAGTCATGAGGATGTCAGTGGACCTGTGGGTGCCAGGGCTGGACAGGAAAGAGGGAACATGGACGGGTCACAGAGAATGCAGACAGGGAAGCTACCATATACCACAGACACCATTATACATTTGTCCAAACCTCAACCACAAAAGTAAGCTTTAAAAAAGTGGTAACATTTTTAAAACATTTCAACGGAGTGGTAACAACACCTCAACCTGGGTCCCTTATTTGTAATAGATGTACAGTCCCACAGGGGATGTTGATAGGGAAGATGTGTGTTTGTGGGAGCAGGAGAAGTGTGGGGGATGTACCTTCTCCCAGTTTTGCTGTGAACCTCAAACAAAAATAATGGATTTTTTTGAAAATTGCAGTGTAATTTCAATTCTTAGTTGCTTTTACCCTTTTTGGTGAGTGTGTGGCCAGGGGCGCACTGGATTTAGAACTGTAGTCCTTTTTGTTTCTCTGCTTCCAACCACAATGAATGACTGAGCAGCTTCCTCTACTCCTGGGCTCCTGCTAGGATTTACTGCCTCACTACAGACCCGAATGCAGTCATGCAAATGACCAGGGACTGAAACCCATAGAACTCTGAGCCAAAATAAACCTTTCTTTCTCTGATCACCTCAGGCACTTTGTTACAGTAACAGAGAGCTGACTAAGGCAATGCAAAGCACAGGCACTTGTACTCACCCACCCTCTTCCAGTCCCAGGATCCTGACCCTGTAGTTGCCCCAATAGCCACACCTCCCAAGTACTGGACCAACTCCTGAGAATGGATTGGGATGACCAATCAGAGACCTGCAATCAGTTGACAGCTCCTGTGTTCCTAGATGCCTTGACCTACAACAAATTACTTCACTTCTTTGAATCCGAGTTTCCTCTTCTGTGTAATGAGGATAATAATAGTACTGCTTCCTGTATGGAAGACTATTGCACATTCAATAGGAAATATGGGTCAAACCGTGCTCAGTTAGCTATTGATAATTACTATTATGGTGAGCATGGCAGTGACTCACAGCCCCACCCCTCAGGATGCTGCGAGGACTCCCTGTGGTACTAACCAGGGGAGATCCCAGCCGCTGGTCCAGTCTGGATCCTTATGCTGCACCCTGGCAGCACCATCATATGGTAGCATCCTTGCTCATGTGTGTCTGCTTCTCCAGCTGATCTGAAAAGCTCAACACCTTTGATGGCATGGTCTTACTGTATTCCTTTTCCTTATTCTATAGCTTAAATGTATGTGTTGCTCCAAGTTGCGTGGCTTTCTCACCAGACTCCTTCAGTCTGCCCATTGATGCCCATGACCGCCATCTTGGCTCCGATAGTGAGCAAAGCAGTGAGCGTCCATCTTAGACAGGATGCTCACGACTTCCTGATCCCCGCAGGCACCCACCCCAGTTGGAAACTCCATGGAATCTGGTCTTGTCTTTGACCCAACCCACACTGTGCTGGGTGGAGTTTCACCTTGGAAACACTGCTGTTTGTTGCTGCAGAGCAGCTCATACGTGGCCTCTGCGAACTATGGCTCTGTGCTGTGTAGACCACTCCCAAGATGAAAGTTACACACATAAAGCTAAAAGTTACATGCTTGTGAAGCTGAAAGTTACATGCATATAGCTGCTTTTCTTGAGACCCCCTGACTCTTCCCACACATACATATTTCCCTGGAAAATTTCTCCATTCTTTCTCATAAAAGTTCCTCTGTATTGACAGAACCAAGGCAGAGTCCTAGTTCAAAGTGTGTGTGTGTGTGTGTGTGTGTGTGTGTTGTATGTTTGTTTGTTTTTTGGTTGGTTGCTTGCTTTTTTGTTGTTTTTTGTTTTATTGTTTTTGTGTTGGTAGTGCATTCGTTTAATCTCAGCACTCAAGAAGCAGAAGCAGGCAACCTCCGTGAGTTCCAGGACACCCTGAGCTGCAGTGAGACCACATCTAAAAACAAACAGTTCTCGTTTGCTTTTTATTGTGATAAACCTTCTAACTAAAAGCAACTTGGGGGGTGGTGGTGGCTATTACCTTACACTTGTCCAGCACACTCCATGATTCATACAAATCAGGGCAGAGACTCAAGGCAAGAACCTGGAGGTGGAACTGAGGCAGAGTCATGGAGAAAGCTGCTTGCGGGCAGCTCACTCAGCCTTCTTTCCCATACAGCCCAGGACCACCTCCCTGGACAGCAGGCCTACAGCTGAGCGCCCTATAGCAACTGCTAATCAAGGCTTCTTACACACAGGCCAAGACAACAGAAGCATTTTCTCAATTGAAGTTCACTTTTCCCACAGGGGTCTAACTTGTGTCAAGTTGACAAAACAAAACCAAGGGAAAAATAATCTAACCAGCACACAAATAAACAAAAACCAAAAGAATACTTTTGTTTTTAAATTTCCTATCTCAAAGATTAAAATGTTTATCGTAGTTCTGAGTAAGATATATAACGAGGTACACAGATTTCAAGACTATAGCCCAGTGAAATTTTGCACTCAACACACACATGCAATCTACACACACACACACACACACACACACACACACACACACACACACACACAGAGAGAGAGAGAGAGGAGCTATCTATACCATCTTAGAGCTCAGGTTGTGATACAAAGCATTTCCAGCATCCCACAAGCTCCCCGAGGCTCCTTCTCCGTTAACATCAATGTCACCTCACACACAACTTTAATAACTTAATCAACATGAGTTAGGTTTTTTTTTTTCTGCTTTTAAAACCACAAGAGTGGAACCATGTAATACACACTCGTTAGTCACATCTTTGTGACTTAGTACATGTCTATGCTGGTCTTCGTGTTGTGGGTAGCAGAGAGTTCCAATTGCTGTATGTTAGTCTAGTGCATGAATATTCCGTTTTTCATTCCACTACTGATAGGCATTTGAGCAGTTTACAGTTTGGTGCTGCTTGGAAGTAACTTTTTCCAGACATTTTTGTCCATGATTCACGTACACTCCCTTCTCGCAGTAAGCTGTGTACCCAAGCAATACAACTGACATCTCCCAGGGCACACACATTAGCCATAGCAGATATTGCCAAAGAGTGTTCCAAAAGGCTGTCCTAACTTACGCTCCCACCAGTAAGTATGAATGGATTATTACTCAATGTAGCTGGCAACACTTCCTCTTGTTACTCTTAATTTTAGGCATTTGGGTGGGTGGATAATCGTAGTTCATTGTTCTTTTAATTTGTACCTCCTGATGAATAGTGGGCTAAGTGACTTTTATATGCCATTGGCCATTTGGAGATCTTGTTTAGCAAGGTGACGGCTCAGACGTTTCACTCACGGAAGGAGGACAGATGGTTTTATCTGTTACCGGCCTCTGCTTTTACTACATACCCTGAGCACTCACACATCTCCAGGTGCTGTGAGCATCCCTCCTCTGTGACACGCCTCTACCCCCCTCAAAGCTCTTGGCAAAGAAGAAGGTTTTTAATTTGAATATGGTCTAGTTGATCACTTTTTCCCAGTGGTAGCATTGAAGTCAGGGGCCTATGTCTGCCAGGCAAGTGCTTTACTGCTGAGCTCTACCCACCCCCATAATTGTCGTTGTTAAATTCTCTGTCTTAACTCTCTTGCAGCTTTTATAATTTTTCTTTGCAGCTGCCCAAAGGTTTCAAGATCATGTTTGCCTGAGATATTTTTTTTTATTGTTGTTAATCCCATTGACAATACAGAGATTCTTTCAAGCTGAACATATTTTTTGTTTTAGCTCTGAGGATGCTCAGCTACTTGGTCGGTATCTCCCTTCTGGTCTCTCTTCCTGGAGCTTCCTGGAGGCCTTTATTATAGATTCCTGGTTTCTCGAATTTTTCTTTTATGCGTTTTATTCCTCCTCTATGGGCTACATGTTGGATGTTTTCCTCACATTTATTAATTTTGTATTTTTAAGTGGTGTGTGTGTGTGTGTGTGTGTGCTGTGAAGTAGCCATAAAAACAGAGAATGATTTAGACACAGGAGCCAAGAGAAGTACCGTGGGGGAGCACCGATGACCACTGCCCAGGAGTGAGAAGAGGGTGGACGGTGTGAACGTGGGCTCCTGAAGTGAGTTCCCCTGACAGGATGGATGGATGCCTCAGCTTTCGAGAGCAGCGGGAGCAGTGCTGTGAAGCAAAGCGGAGGGCTCTGCTTCCTGACTGAAAATCTGATGGGGACAGAATGACAGTAATCACAGAGAAGACACTGGGATGTAGAAAGATCTGAAACCACAGGACCTCAGCCTGGAGCCAACACTACATCTCTGCCTGCTCAGTCACATCGCTCTGGTGTTATAAAGCAGTTACACTCTTGCTTGATAAACCCTCCCCCCCTTTTTTTTTTCTAGAGCCTCCATTATCATTTTGATTTAATTTGGTTTCATTAACCTGAAAGCTATGATTATGATTTAGGGCTTAGCTTCTAGATGCACTGGACAAGGAAAGACAAAGGAAAATCCAGTCATATGTGTGTGTGTGTGTGTGTGTGTGTGTGTGTGTGTGTGTGTGAGAGAGAGAGAGAGAGAGAGAGAGAGAGAGAGAGAGAGAGAGAGAGAGAGAGAGGGACCTGGGAAGAGGGAACCTTAGCTGAAGAATCATGGGCGTGTCCATGGGGCATTTTCTCAATTGTTAATTAATGAAGGAATGTAGAAGGACCCGCCCATTGGAAGCAGTGCTATTCCTGGGCCGGTGGGTCTGGGCTGTGTAAGCAAGGTAGCTGAGAGCCTGAGAAGAAGCCACTAAGCGGCCATTCCTCCACAGATTCTGCTTCAGTTCCTGCCCTGAATCCCCTCAGGGAGGGACTGTCACTTGGGAGTGTAAGATGAAGTTATCCCTTTCCTCCTCTGCCAGTTGTTTCGGTGGTAAAACATGAGCAATGAAGAATGAAGGAGAAGGTGGGGGCAGGGGAAACAGTCAAACAGGAAAGCAGAGAGGATGGGGAGATGAGAGCCGGAGAGGCAGGAGCTTGTGTCAGGAGAGACGTGTTCATTAAGGGCAGCACTATAGAACCCATGACTCTTGGGCCTCAGGAGGGCGCTGTATGTCCTTGGCCCACTTTGCAGCGGATCTCCGCAGTCCGGGCGGCTCCTGATCACCCTCTTTAACTTTATCGAGTTACTACTGTGAGCTTCACTACTGTGAGCTTCACTACTGTGAGCTTCACTACTGTGAACTTGCAGCAGCTTCAGGTTCCCTCCTCTGAAGGGATCCCTAGGTCTCAAATGTAAGAATTATCACCAATTTCCTCTTCCTTGTACTGAGAGCCCTTGGTTATATCTCCTCCCTGGCATAGGCCTTTGGTAGAGTCCTTCCTAAGGGACATGCTGTGAACACAAGCGGCAGTCCTTCCCTAGAAATCACTCAGTTGACCCGATTTCAGATTTTTAGCTGTGTTGTAGCACCGTCCATGGCGCGTTAAGTTGGTGAAAGGAATGAATGCTGACTTGGCTGTCAGAGAGAGTGGCCATTGGGGTGAAGGTCTTTTTGAGGCAACAACAGCTTTTGTGGCTCTGTCCTTGAGCAGAAGCAGTGTTGAAGGCCCAGCTGGTGGTGGTCAGGATCCTTAGTTACAGCCGAGCTGCAAAAACAACAGAACAAGAGACAGCTGAGCAGCCTGCCTAGGCCAGTGGCCTCAAAGGCGCCATTCAGGGTTCCCAGGAGAAAGCCTGAGTGTGAGCCCTCTGCAGAGCATGGCCAGTGAAGCCTGAGTGTGAGCCCTCTACAGAGCATGCCCCGTGAAGCCTGAGTGTGAGCCCTCTGCAGAGCATGCCCTGTGAAGCCTGAGTGCGAGCCCTCTATAGAGCATGCCCTGTGAAGCCTGAGTGTGAGCCCTCTATAGAGCATGCCCTGTGAAGCCTGAGTGTGAGCCCTCTATAGAGCATGCCCTGTGAAGCCTGAGTGCGAGCCCTCTGCAGAGCATGCTCTGTGAAGCCTGAGTGCGAGCCCTCTGCAGAGCACACCCCATGAAGCTCTGTATTCACCGGAGTTTGGATGGACGTGCTGAAATCGCTCCAAGAGTCTCCCCAAGGTAATTGTTTGGCAGAAATGAATACATAGAAAGCTCTAGAAAGGGCATCGCGCCTCTCTGCCTACTTACCATGGTGGACTCTACAGGATTCTCAATAGAAACTGAGGTTACAGAGTAGTCAGGGTGAAGGGGCTGGGCTTTGATGGATTCTTCTCCACCAAAGGAGGGATGCATCTGCTTAAATTGCCGCTTGTGAGCCTAGAGATAGCTCAGTGGTTAAGAGCACTGGCTGCTCTACTAGAGGACCTGGGTTTGATTCCCTAGCATCCATATAGTGGGTCACAACTATCTTAACCCCAGATCCAGGGAATCCAATATTCTCTCCTGGCTTGCAGGAATATCAGATACATATATGGTTCACAGAAATATATCCAGACAAAACACGCATACACATAAAACAATAAAATGGTTAAAAACCTTAAATTGGCATTTATTCTTTCAGACCTTCCAAGGATCCATTCCTCCAGATAGTTTCATTGGTCCTCTACACTTCCTTCCTCCTTCCCATCCCATGATGCCCTCCTTCGCATTCCTGCATCCTGCGCACATCTATGACCACACAAACAACTCTGCGCTGTGATTGGTGGTTCCGTTGTTACTCTTTGCCAAATGACCATCAGTATCCCTTGGCAAGTCTGAGTGATTGACCTTATGCTCCATCTTCTATTGAGTGGTCCAGCGTGTGGGCGTGACCAATATACACTGAACTCAGTTGTTCTTAGAAACATGTTGGGATGACGTGTTAGGATGGCTTAGTTTGGTATTATGAAAATTGATTGTTGTAGAAGTCTCTACAGGTAGAAATTATTTGTATGTGTAGATCACATGTATAATTTAATGTGCCTGATACCCTATCCATCATTGCTGGAATCTCACAAGCTGGGCAGGCATTTCTAAAGGTAGCCAGGAACCTGAGGACATCAGTAAGAAAAAAACTTGTCCAGCCTCTGCCCATGCACCAGAATTGCAGATATCTCCTACTAAACTAGACAGAGGATATGCTGGCTAGTTTCTTTTCTTTTCTTTCTTTCTTTCTTTCTTTCCTTCTTTCTTTCTTTCTTTCTTTCTTTTTTTTCTTTTGTTAAAATCAATTTGACACAAACCTAGCCATATTTGGGAAGAGAGGATCACAACTAAGAAATTGTCTCCACCAAAGTCTGCCAGGCTATTTTTTGGTTGATGATTGATGTGGAAGGGCCCTTCCCACTGTAGACTGTGCCACCTTTGGGAAAGTGGTCCTGGGTGGCATAAGGAAGCAAGCTGAATGAGCTGTGGAAGCTGTCAGGAAGCAGCACTCCTCCATGGCTTCTGCTTCCGTTCCTGCCTCCAGGTACCTGCCTTGAGGTCATGTCATGGCCTCCCTTTATGGTGGGCTATAATCCGTAAGATGAAATAAGCTTTTCCCCTTAGTTGATTGTGGTTACAGTGTGCATCCTGTAAGAAAAAACTAGAGCAGGAACTCTTCACTCTTGAAATGTTTCTCCTTGGGAATTTTTTTCTCCTGAATAGCTCCCCTCTGAAAGTCTAGAAAAGCAGTTCTCCAACTGTGAGTGGCGACTCTCTTGGGGGTTGAAAGACCCTTTCACAGGGGTTGCATATCAGATATCCTGCCTATTAGATACATTATAGTTCAAAATAGCTGCAACATTACAATTCTGAAATAGCAACAAAAATAATTTTATGGTTGGGGGGTCACCAAAACATAGGAGTTGTCTGTACTAAAGGGTTACAGCACTAGGGGGCTGAGAACCACTTGTCTACAACTATCAAGGGGGTTGAGTTTACCATTAAACAGAAGATTTTGAGAAATTTTAACTAATGCCTTCTTCCTCTCAGAGCTGCAAGGCAGAGATGCCCACTGTGGGCTCTTTGATCACCACACTGGGGCAAGATATTCCCTCACAAGTGATGATTGTTACTCTCTCTGGCCTAACCCTCTTTCTTATCATTTTAGAATTTGGGGGGAGAGAGTTTACATGTTCTGATTATCAGCAGTTAACACCTTGAACTTGGAGGTAAGGGCTAGGCTGGGCTGGGCTTGGCTAGACAGGGCTAGACTGGGCTAGGCTGGGCTGGACTGGGCTTGGCTGGGCTTGGCTAAGGCATTAGGAGGACAGCCAGTCTGATGAGTAGACACCACAGAGGGAAGGTCAATGAAGGTTGCACTGCCCCCCACTTTGATTTTATCCAGCATTTTGATTGTTTAAAGTTGCCTTCAAAGCGTCTGGTTCATATGTCCTGGCTGCCAGCACCCTTCCTGGAAGGGCATGGGGCAAAACAGTCTCAGTTTCCAAGGGTTTGTTTTTTTCCTCTTTGAAGAAAATAAGGAACTGGTAACATAAATGAATAAAGAAATCAATATAATAATTACCAGGAAAAATGGAATAGGTTACCAGATAAAACATACATACACTCAGTTAAATCTGAATTTCAGATAACCAAATGGATTTTTATCATATTTATGTCTCAACTATTGTCTAGGATATACTTAATGTTAATTATTAATTATTGTTATACAAATGTATGTAAAATGGTTAGGTTGACCAGTGAGATGGCTCAGCAGGTAAAGGCACTTGTCACTAAGCCTGGCAACTTGGGTTTGATCCCTGGAACCCACATAGTGAAGAATCAACTCCTGTAACTTGTCCTCTGACCTCTGGATAGGTGCTGTCACACACACACACACACACACACACACACACACACATGTCCTCTGATCTCTGCATGAGTGCTATAACACACACATATACATACACACACAATACATAAATAAATAGGAAATTTTAATTAAAGTTAGTTCAGATGGCTTTTAAAAGCTGTATGTGGCATCTGAGAGCAAAAGTAATGGGTTGTCCTGCCTTTCTGTCTGCTAAATCTGACAAAGGGAAGGCAGATTGTCCCTTCCAACCCTTCTTCCCTCCAAGCCAGTAGTAAACATGAAGTCAGAAGGAATCATCTGGTGTGGGAAGTTGATTCAGGCTCCTCCTGAGAGAGGATGAGGCCCAGACAGTGTAGGAGGAAGATGTTCCTGGTCCAGAGGCTGAGAAGCCACAGACCTGAGGAGAGCGTGCTGCATGGGCCCACAGAGGCTGCCCTCCAGGGAGAGAAGAGAGATGGAGTCCCAGGTGCCGAAAGCTGTTGCAGGATGGGCCCTGGAGATGTTGGAAATCAATGACCTGGACAAGGCTGAGATCGCTTCCTTGGTTCCTGACAGCCACACCCGTCTTTAGGTTGCAGAGCCATCCTTGGTGCCCTTGAAACCGAATCAAAGCTCAGTCACTCAGAAAAGCCTGTGCTTAGCTAAAATACCAGAGCGAGTGATTATGTTATCCTGTTGACTCTAGGATAGACCATAGGCTTTTAGAACTCATGCATTTAGAACAGGATTCTATTTAGAAAGGGGAAAATAAACAGAAAGATTGTCACAGCACCCTGAGGAAGGGCAGGGATGGGAAAAGCAAGTTTGTCTTCTGTGAGGGGAAGGGCTGGAGACATCTGCAGGGAGCTGGGAAGACAGATGTGCATGTGTGTGTAGGGGGGGAGCACCACACTCCTTCCTGGAAGTTCAGACCACAGTAACACACAGTCACAATGCGAGTGTGAAGTAAGGCTGCTATGAACTTCATGTTTGGACAAGGCCTGCCCGTGTACTGGGAACCTGGTCCCAGTGTAAGGCAGTGATGTGGTGGGAACTCCAAGATATAAATGGGTATAGGAAATGGCAGTCAGGTCCTGGGGCTCCAGCATCGAATCACGAATGGACGAGTCTCACAGATTAAGGCTGCTTCTCCTGAGTGTACACTATCAAGCGCGGCCACCTCATGTTGTTTGACCCCGTCTGCCAGAGGCAGTTTCCTTTAGGCTTCCATGTTGTGTTGTGACACATCCTGTGCGCCCTTGGCCAAGGCACTGGTGCCATGTTGTTTGTCTCTCCTCCTCCTGCTCTTGCTCCTCCTGGTCCTCCTCCTGCTCTTCATCCTCCTCCTGCTCCTCCACCTCCTCCTCTTCTTGCTCCTCCACCTCCTCCTGTTCCTCATTCGCTCTTCATCCTCTTCCTCCTGCTCCTTCTCCTCTTCCTCTTGTTCCTCCTCATCTGCTTCTCCTCCCCCTCTCCTCACTCCCTTCCTGTTATTCTTTTTCCCCAACACGTGTCTCACTCTGTAGCCCAAGCTGGCCTCAGATTCACAGCTGTCCTGCCTCAGTTTCTCAAATGCTGAGATTAAAGACCTGAACCACTATGCCCTCTTAAAACATACTTCCTCCTCACCCTTGGGCATTTTATTACAGCAACACAAAGCGGATTGATGCGGCTTCCATTTCTGCCGTTCCCCTTTACGCCGGCTGTGGATAGAATTTGGAGAAATACTGAAGACAAGACAGAGTCAGGCCAAGGAGCTCTCTGCATGGAGTGGTACAGGGCAGCAATATCTGCTCTGGTTACAGGTGCACTGGGCACTCAGTAGAGGAAGTAAGTCTTCACGAAGTTGCCAGTTAGCCTGCACTTAATGATGGCTAACTGGCACTGGCCCATTGTGCTTAACTAGTTGGCAGTAGAAAATAATAATTAAAAAAATAATGATAAGAATAATAACATCAACAACAGACAAAATTCTGTCTTCCATTGTGTGTCTTCAAAAGATTTCAGTCACGAGCCTAGGACCTTGGAATGTGACTTGGCCTGTAGAAGTCACACTGTGATGTATGCCAGGGGCTGACCCACAACTGTGGAAGAAGTTGACCACATAGAGACAGACACTCAGAGAGAACGCCATCAAACTACCAGAAACAGGGAGGAGTCCGAGAACAGTCTCCCTCCTAGGCCTCAAAAGAAGCCAACCTTGCCATTGCCTTCATTTTAGACAGAACTTTTAGAACTGTAGGAAGGTAAATTCTGTCATTTAAGCTATTCAGTTGTTTGTACCTTGTTAATAATATATATTATAATAATGTTTTGGAGCCTTAGTGTCCCCCAAAACCATATACTAAAGGTTTGCCCCCACCCCCAGGTATACACTACCTGTATACCTATATAGTATAGGAAATTGAGGGATGAACCATTGTGGGAAGAAAGTTAAGTTATGGGGTGGGTGTCTTTGAAGAGGATAGTGGGATTCCAGCCCCTTCTCTGTCTCTTGTGTTTCCTGACCATTGTGAGGCAGGCATCTACCTCAGCTGTCCACGGATACAACAATGGGCTGGTTTACCTCCAGCATTTTGTGAGAGTAACAGTAATCTTACTGTCATACAATGCCTAGTGAGATACTCCTATGTGGTAGGTACTATGCCCAGTGGCTTACACAAAGTATATTATGTATTTCCAACAGTCCCATGAGAAAGGAACTATTATCCTCACACTGGATGGAGAACAGGGGAGCTTGGAGAGGCCAGAGGTTACACAGCCAGGCCCAGCATCGCAAAAATGTTGATAGAAGCCTGGGCTCCCGATTCCCAGCCAAATGGCCTCTGCTCAGCACAGAACAAGACTCAGAGATAGTAACACCAGGCCAAGTACGTATTGGCTATAGATAGAGTCATCAACAAGAACCATGAAGAAGGTTCTAGAACCTCAGGAAGAACTCAGTTTTAAAAAAGTAAAGTTGGACTGGCAATACATAATGTAAAACACTAGTCAATGCAGGAGGCAAGGGGTTAGACACAGGGTGACCAGGAAACTTCAGTTTGTAGTTTGTAGTCTCATTTTGTAACTCCAGGTAGCCTTTAACTTGATAGACCAGGGTGACCTTGAATTCACAGAGACCCCACCAGCCTCTGTCTTCCTCCTTCTGAGTTTAAAGGCTTGTGTCATCATGCTCAGAAAAACCGTAGTTATTTGGTGGTGGTGCATCTCCCAGCAGCATCAACGTTGTGATTAAGAGCTTGTGAGGTAACTGATAAGCTGTTCCCATTATATCAGAAACCAAGGCACCAGGTCACTGTCTCGCTGTGCACACTACCTCTTCAAGAGGACTTCATGTTTGTTACTGTACCATTTACGTTGTGACTTTTGACTCCTTTCTCTCGTGGGCTTTTCTAAAGAAACACCCTAAAGTGGTGGTTCTCAACCTGTGGGTCTCGACCCGTTTGCCAGCCCTCTATCTACAAAAGTATTTACACTGCAATTCATAACAGGAACAAAGTTACAGTTATAAAGTAGCAACAAAAATAATTTTACAGTTAGGGGGGGCTTACTATAACATTTCAGGACCAGGAAGATTGAGAACCACTGTAAAGGAAGATCTAGCCCTCCATGCTGGCTTGGGGGTCGGGGGAGTAAATCACTTTATCCCATGTCACCCACTTTATAAACATGCATTAAAACACCTTTAAAGCTCACAGCGCAGAACTCACTGTACTGTGACCCCATCCTTCCTTCGCAGAGCCTGCTTCTCTTTGCTAAACACACGTATACACTTCTGCCTAAACTGTGTGCCTCTTGAATGAATTCTTCGCTTCAAGACAAGGAGCTGAGGAGGAATCCTCACCAGGTGAGAAAGTGACTTCATCTAGAAAGAGAGACAGAGACAGAGACAGAGACAGAGAGAGAGAGACAGAGACAGAGAGAGACAGAGACAGAGAGACAGAAACAGACAGAGAGACCAAGACAGACAGAGAGACAGAGACAGAGAGGCTAAGAAGCTTCAAATTACATTTCAGAAGCAACAGTCTAGACGTTAGACTCGGCCTAGTAAGCACTCCGAGGGGATTAAAGCTGCTGTCGTTTGGATCTTAGATGCCACACACCCGGCACTATTGGGAGATGGTGGGACCTTGAATGGGATGCTCTAGGCCCTTGGGAATGACCTCCAAGGGGGTCCTGGGCACCCAGGTCCAGCTCTCTCTTTCTGCTTCTGAGTTATAACGTGAGTGATTTAACTCAACCACACATGCCTGTCCAGGCGTGCCACACTTCTGCAGGACCAAGCAACTGGGCAGGTCATGTGTGAATCTCCAGAACCCTGAGCCTAAATTAACCTTGTCGCTCTACAAGCTGGTCACCTCAGAGCCTTGCTGTAGTGGCAGGAAGTTGGCTGAACAGCAGGTCAGTTGCTCCTGAGTTAGGATGGCGTCCCTCTCCGTAGCAGTGAGTCAGCTGAGGAGACTCAGTCCCTAACTTGCACCTCACTCATGCACAAGAGAGAGTGAAAATCCTGACAACCAAAGGGAAGGGTGGCTGGGGGGAGGGTGTCCTCACTTAAACTCATTCCTGGGTGATTTAAAATTGCATTATGTATTTATTTACTGGGGGAGTGCATGCCTGCCATGGTCCACTTCTGGAAGTCAGAGGACAATTTCTAGGCATTAGTTCTGCCTTCCCAGGGTTATTCTTTCTCCTTTGAAGTTTGGGTTTTCACTTTCTACCGTGGTCAACCGTGACATGAAAACATTAAATGGTAGATTATAGAAGTAAAATGTGTTTTAAATTGCATTTGGTACTACATAGTAGGATGAGGTCGTACACTGGCTTACTGTACAACCCAGGATGTGAATGGCCCCTGGTCAGTGTGCCCGTGCTGCAGGGGCTGCCTGCCCGACAGCCACTTAGATTCTGCCATCAGCCAGATGGCCTGGTACCTGGGTCCTTGTGTTCAGTTTACCTTTAATTATCTCGTGATGCAAAGTGCACAACTAATGATACCAGTGATTTAGATCTGCCAAAAAGAGACTGGGAGGTGGAAATGCTAAAGTACAGTAACATTTTAAACAAACAAACAAACATTCTAGACAGTTTTGTTGTACACGGCTCTGGCTGACTTGGACCTTGCTATGTAGACCAAGCTTGCCTTAAGTTCCAGAGATCCACTTGCCTCTGTTTCCTGAGTCCTGGGATTAAAGGCATGTGCGATCATGTCTAGCATCACAATAATAAGATATTTTGAGAGAGAGAGAGAGAGAGAGAGAGAGAGAGAGAGAGAGAGAGAAGAGAAGAGAAGAGAAGAGAAGAGAAGAGAAGAGAAGAGAAGAGAAGAGAAATCTATGTAACTATATTATTTTCTTAGTTTCATTTCTTTTGTAACAAAATAACCTGACACAAAGCAACTCAGGGAAGAAAGAGGTTTCGTTTTAGTTTACAATTCCAGATTACAGCCCATCAGTGTGGGAAAGTCAAGGGAAAACTTTGAACAGCTAATTCACATCGCATCCACAGTCAAGAGGAGAGGGAGGAAAAAGTGCATACGCTTGCTTGTGCTCAGCTCTCGCACAGTTCTAGACCCCTGCCTAGAGGATAGCACCACACACGCTGAGCTTGCCCTTCCCACATCAATTAACATAATTAAGACAACACTGTGGAGACACGCCCACAGCTGACCCAATGCGGAGGATCCCTCACCCTCACCTCCCTCACTGAGCCTCTGAGGCACTTCTAGGATGCATCAAGATGACAGTAAACTAAACATGAAAATTGCTATGATTCTTTTACTTCATTCTTAGTTTTTGTTGTTTAACACAATTTGGATTTACAGGGGGAAAAATCATATTTAGGGTTGGTACCCTCTGTAGTTCTAGGCATCTACTGGGACCACGCCCCTGAGAACAAAGGGGACTACTGTGTAAGAGTAAAAGAAAAGTTGTACAGTGTAGTCTTGTCCTTTATGCCCTTACAAAGCAAAATGCACTGATCAGCACGGAGCTAAAACAGCTGCCCCTCCTCCCAGAAGCTGGCCAAGCAGAACTGCCCAGATCTCTCTCTCTCTCTCTCTCTCTCTCTCTCTGTGTGTGTGTGTGTGTGTGTGTGTGTGTGTGTGTGTGTGTGTGTGTGTGTAGTGGGTAAGGGGAGTCCAAGAAACTGGTCCCAAGCAAAGCTCTCCAGCCCGTTCGTTCCCAGTTGTCTCGTGACCCTCTGCCCACGGCCTGCAGTGGCATCAGTCTCCTGTGGGTAGCCTGCTTCTGCAGCTGGCCTCCTGCCCTGCTCTCCCTGAAGCAGGTTCCCACAGGGATTAGGGCCAGGCTGCTCTCTCTACTCTTCAGTGGTGAGAGCCATGGCCTGCCTGTCCTCTGCACACTCCTGGGAAAATACCACCTGTCCCTGGCCCACCCGACCTATAGTGCTCTACAAAGCTTTCTAGAGGGCAAGGGAGGGAAACCGAGGTAGTGGGTCCAGGTCCTCTGGAGGCTGGGCCCTGGAACTGGAGCCTTGTTCCATCCCTCTGCTCCCCCTGACATTGCAGCCTCTTTCCCCACCCCCACTCCCATCCAGCTGGAGGAAGGTATTATCAGTGCCCAGAAGAACCCCTGACCTGGACCCCTCTAAGACAAACATGTGTCTAGTCCAAACCTGGACATAAGGAAGACCCATAAAAATGAACACAGAAGACCTTGATAACTTTTCCATGCATGCAGGAGATAACACTAAAAGCCCTGCAAGGCAGTAGGTATTTGCTACATGGCCTTTTCGATCAGACTATCATCATTAATGCATCTTACTGCTTTCCAGGGCAATGAGCTAGGGAAACAGAACCTTCTCGGTGGCTTTCAGCTTCACCTGGGCTCTTGTTTGTACGTGTGCGCGCATTTTCTCAAGCTTAAACTTTCAGAGTTATATAACCGTTCCCCTTGGCTAGCAACCAAACTTCCAGATTACTTGGAGGTTCCCTGTGCAAGTTAGGAGTTGGCATGGGCTGAGCCATGTGACCATGGTGCTTCCTGGGTCTGTAGGGGCTGCTCTCTAAGGAAGGGCCTGTGTGTGGGTCAGAAGAGAATAGCCAACAGGCAGAGCTTGACTCCTGACCTAGAAGACTTCAGACCAATGCTCACTGCCAGTTCTCAAGCTGGAGCCCTTTAAAGTTAGGAACCTTATCCATCTTTTTCTTTTAGAAAAAAAAAAGTTCTAAGCATTAATTGAGGTGTCTACACTTTTAAGTGGGAACTACTTAAAAGGAAGTCAAATATTCCTGTTAGTCGAGATCTCATGTGAATGCGGCTTTGACACTGTCTGGACCTGGGTTCTCTGGTTCCGGGAAGCAGTGTGTCATAGGGCTCAGATCCTAAATGTCTCCTTCCTCCTCTTGTCTATGTCCTTCCAGTCACTGATGAAAATAAATTCTCTGGCTCTTCTTGTAGGGTTTAGGATAAGGTGGGAGGCAGCGGCATGGTGAGAGACGATGAACCCACCAGACATCCAAACCTTGGTGAGTGTGTGTGGTGGTGTGTATGTGTGGTGATTCGTTTCACATGTCACCTTGGCCAAAGTGTTCAGATGTTTGGTCTAAGCTTATTCTGGATGTATGAATTTGGGCTGTTTTATTTCATTTCATTTGGGATTGTCGAGCTTGGTGGCTTGATGGTAAAAGCTGTTTACTTTTTATAGCAAGGGTGGGCTTCACCCATTCAGTTGAAGGCCTTAGGAGAAAAAAAGATCTAAGGAGGGATTCTGTCGGCAAACTGCTTTGGAGTTATGCAACTCTTCCGGGGGAAATGGGAACAAATGTCCTATAAAGGGCACTGAGGACAGACCGAAATAATGACTTCACTGAAGTCCAACTTGGAGAGCCAATGAGTTTGTTAGAGTTTCTTACGGGAGTATGGGTAAGGGGCTACTTACCAGAGCATGGATGACTCAAAAGCAGCTCCATCACAACACAAGGCACAGTCCTAGAGTTCCCTGCCCAGCTTCTCCCCAGCAGTGGCTCACACTCCCCAAGAATCCTTACTGGGCATATAACCTTGTAAATCTTTTAAGTTTCAGGCACTTCCTGAGACTTGTGAGTTGTTCACTTTCTCAACTTATGTTTTGTTAACTTCCTGAGTCTCAAGGAGCTCCCCTTCTGAATGGAAGGTTTCAACTGGAAGAAAATCGCGACATAGCAGGACTTTGACTGCAACTCATCCCAGGGGTCCAGTCCACACTTTTGGGCTTGAATCTTCTCCATCATCTGAGCTATTTCTGAATTCTCACATGTCCTGCATGTGTGAATACACGCATGTGTACAAGTGCACACAAACACACACACATGTGTATATACTGTATATGATCCTATGTCCATGTGTAGCTATATAAGCAACTCATGAATATTCATATCTTACTGATATTAATATATTATCTAATGTATATGTGGAGATATATATTTATTAATGTTCATTTCTTATCGGATATATATGTGTATGTATCTATACATATCCAATCCAATGTACATATTTACACACACATTTCTCTAATGTGTAAGAGTAGCCTGATGAATACAGTTTCTATTTGTCCTTGGTAAACTTCCACATCTCCTCCAAAACCCAGATCAGCTTGTCCCCTCCAGCCTCCCATGAGCTTCTAGGGCAATGGTTCTCAACATTCCTAATGCTGTGACCCTTTAATGCATTATGTTACGGTGACCTCCCACCATAAAACTATTTTCATTGCTATTTCATAACTGTAACTTTGCTACTGTTATGAATCATAGTGTAGATATCTGAGATGCAGGATATCTGATATATGACCCCAGTGAAAGGGTCATTGACCCCAAAGGGATCACCACTGACTGGTGAAGAATAACTGTTCTAGGACTCCTTTCTTTAAAACCCCCAGTGAAAGGACTATAGAAATGCAAAACACCAGGCAGGGCCCAGTTCCTCTGAGCACGGAGGCCCTGCAGGCATTCTGGCCTCTCTGCCTTCCTAGTGCACACCTAGGCTTTTTACAGTTGGTGGAAAGCATCCCCCAAGTGCAGGACTTCCCAGCTACTAATGACGAGACACCCGCACCCTTCTTCTTATTTATACTAAAGACTCAACCTGGATCCTCACCCTTGTCAGGAAAGAGCTGAGCTACAAAGCCAATGCCCAGGCCCATAGGGTCCTACTGAAAATACAACTCACTTGAAATGCAGCAGAAAATCACTGTGAACCCCAGGGAATCTGCTCCCCTTCAGTCCTTTGATTTTCTGTTTGAATCGGGAGGTTGGGAGAAAGCCCTGTGCAAAGACAGCCTGTGACGGGCAGGGCAGGTTATTGTTCCTGGGCCATTTACTTTTCAAAAGAGACTAACACTGGCTTTTCTGTCATAAAAATGATGTGTTGTTACTTGGAAAAGTGTAAACATTGGGAAAAGCATTAAAGAGAAATTTGAACCCTACCACCCCGAGATAGCTGCTATTGAGATTTAGTGGCTGTTTCCCCAGAGACCCGTGTGTTTGTTTGCTAGGCCACCGAGCACAGTGGCACAGCTAAGACCTTAAACTGTAAAATGACTCTTATAGTGTGTGGGATGCTTGACTTCTAAGATCAAAGTGTGGGCAGGGTTGATTTCTTCTGAGGTCTCTGCAGCTTGCAAAGGGTGCCTTCCCGGAGTCTCCACATGGTAGGCCCTGGGTACAGTTTCTTCCAATTTCCTCATCTGGCAAAGACACCAGTCATACTGGGTCAGCAGCAACCTAATGACTTCATGTTAACCACCTCTAAAGATCCTGTCTCCTGTAGTCAGGTTCTGAGACAACGGATGGGATTTAAGACTCCAACAGCTGAACTCTGGGGCACACATTTCAGCTCAAAGATATGCATCTGTGTGATCATAAATAGGTTAACATTGAGGGAATCTTTTAAAATCTATATTTTTAAAGCAGACAGCCTGGGCTACGTGAGACCCTGTCTCAAACAAGACAAAGATAAACAACACCATTAAAACAAACTAACTAACTAACTAAAAAAACCAAACCAAACAAATAAAAAAATTCTACCTTTGATGTTATGATCATAAAAAGAGAAGGAGGTTTAGAGAATACAGTATTCATCGGTGTGGGGGAAGGGGGCGCCCCAGTGGGCCCATGCCGAGGCATCCCTTTCCCTGAGGGACCAGACACACTCAGACATAGTATAGAGTAGAGTTTATTTAGGGCAGAGGATGGGAGTTAGTTGGGTAGTGGAGGCAGAGAGAGGGAGAGAGGAGAGAAGCAGAGGCCAACTATGACCACGTGGAGAGAGGGGGGAGGGGAGGAGAGCCCAAGAGGGGCAGAGAGAGGCTGAGAGGAGCAATAGAGCAAGGGGGAAGAGGAGGGGCAAGCAGCCCCTTCTATAGTGGGCTAGGCCTACCTGGTTGTTGCCAGGTAATGGTGGAGTGGAGCTTAGACAGAACCCTAACACTTGAAGACTCAGAAAATAGTGTTATCAAAGACGTGTAAGTGTTTTACCCTTGGTGTTCTATGGTAGGAATGAAAAATAGTGTGCCCACATTGGAAAACAGTGATATATATATGTGTGTGTACATATCATAAAGAATCAGCAGCAATGTAATGGTTTCACATTAACCATTTCTAAAGAGTCTGTCTGTCTGTCTGTCTGTCTGTCTGTCTATCTATCTATCTATCTATCTATCTGCTGAGATTAAACCCGTCAGGACAGAATAAAAAACAATCTGCATCTAAACTAAAATTTCAGCTAACTCAATAGTCTTAAGCTCTGAGAGTTTGTCCCCGAGTAGTTAGTCTAATCTGTCACATACCCAAAAGATATTGTTATGGTTGGAATATGAACTGTCCTCAAGGAGTCATGTATCAAGGGCATGTGTGTGTGTATGTATATACATATTCACATTCCCATACACATACATATACATACATACATACATACACACACACACACGGGATGGAACCTTGTGCCCTGCGCATACTAGGCAAGTGTTCTTGCACTGAATTGTGTGCTCATCCATGAATGTTGTAATTTCTTAGATAGTTCCAATCTCATATACATTAGGCTCTGTTTCTGCTGGTTCACTATTCTAAATTCCGCTGCAATGGACATCTGTGCTGGCTCAGAGCTGTGACAAAACCGCCTGAGAACAACAACACGAGGGAAAACAGTCATCTGGCTCTTGGTCTCAGAGACTTCATCCCATAACCACGGCTCTGTTGGCTGTGTTATGGCAGAGGCTACTGGTACTAAGCAGGAGGCAGAGAGCAAAGGTGTATCCTCAGTGACCTTTCCGCCGTCTCCACAGTGCTACCGGCTGCAAACCAAGCCAGTGACACATGACCCCGGGGACAGTACATATTCCAACCATAACGATATCTTTTGGATTTGGGCTGCTTATTCACTGGCAGACAGGCTCCTGGAGCTGTTGGGTTAGAAGGAAATTTTATTTTTAATTCAGATGAAGATTGTGTCCCGAGGGGTTTAACCTCAGCTTCAGCACATGGGAGAGTCTACTTCCCCAAACGCTTGCCAACACTGGGCTGAGAGATTATTCTTAAACTTTGCCAATCTGATGAATCGATGTGTGTATATATAGGAGCCTTTATCTGCAGTTTTTGATGACTTGAGAAATTGGGCATAGTTCTTACATCCACTGGCCACCTCTTGTCTCGTGTCCTTTTTGGATTTTTTTTCTATTTTATTTCTCATTTGTCAAAGGACTTTAAGTCTTTAAAAAATAAAGTAAACTATGTATTTTTTTTAACCTATTTTTTGGCAGTATTGGGAGTGACCCAAGGTCTTGTGCCTGCTAGGCAAGTGCAGTGCCACTGAGCTGTACCCTCAAACCCTACCCTCCATAATGCACAGTTCAGCCACAGGGGACACTCATATTACTCCTCTGTAAATGCACACAGTTCAGCCACAGGGGACACACTCACCTTATTGTGAAACCAATCATAAGGACTCATTCTGTCTTGCCAAACTAAAATCATAAACCCACTGAACATTAATTGCCCTTTCCTCTACTCTGGCAAGCACCCTTCCGTCTCTGAATTTGTCTCTTCTGACATTGCATCTAAGTGGACCCAGGCAGCACTGTGGGTTTTGAGGCTGAATATTTTCACTTAGCACAATGTCCTCAGGTTAATCCATGTTGTAGTATCAGAAGTTCTTCCCTCCTTTTTAAAGGGTGAATAATGTTACAATGTGTGTGTGTGTGTGTGTGTGTGTGTGTGTGTGTGTGTGTGCATGTGTCTATATGTATGTGTACATGTGTGTGTGCACTGAAGTACATGTATGACACTGTGCCCATATGGAGATGAGCCCAACCCTCTTGAGTGGGTTCTTGCCTTCCATCTTGCAGGTCCTGGCAGCAAGCACCTTTACTGAGCCATCTCACCAGCCCACACATCTTTTAAGTTTTCAGGTAAGCTTTTCTATTGAGTACATCTTGGAGTATAATTACTTAGTTGTAAATATGCATATGTAGTTTTCTGAAATGACGGATTAGACAGGACTCCTGCTTGCTCTTCACCTCCATCCAGGATTAGCTGCTCTACGAGTGGGCATTTTACATCCGAGTGTGCTTGAAATTTGCATGCTCCTGACTCCAGATGTAGTGGACCACTGTTCAAATGCATGTTGGCTGTTAGTAATAGCCTTCCCCATTTTCTTCCTGTCCTCTTTTTTTTTATTT
The DNA here is from genome assembly GCA_036184795.1 of Tokudaia tokunoshimensis. Taxonomy (NCBI): domain Eukaryota; kingdom Metazoa; phylum Chordata; class Mammalia; order Rodentia; family Muridae; genus Tokudaia; species Tokudaia tokunoshimensis. The sequence goes on from BTHU01000003.1 coordinate 74,985,884, forward strand.
TCTATATTTTTTATTTACATTCCCAATGATTTCCCCTTTCCCAGTTCCCCCTCCCCGAAAGTCCCATAAGCCCTTTTCCCTCCCCCTGTTCCCCATTCAATCCGCTCCTGCTTCTCTGTCCTGGTATTCCCCTACACTGCTACATCCAGTCTTTCCAGGACCAGGGGACTCTCCTTCCTTCTTCTTGGAAATCAATTGATATGTAAATTGTGTCTTGGGTATTCCAAGCTTCTGGGTTAATATCCACTTATCAGTGACTGCATACCATGTGTGTTCTTTTGTGATTGGGTTACCTCACTAAGGATGATATTTTCCAGTTCTGACCATTTGCCTAAAAATTTCATGAATTCATTGTTTTTAATTGCAGAGTAGTATTATTTTGTAAATATACCATATCTTCTGTATCCATTCCTCCACTGAGGGATATCTAGGTTCTTTCCAGCTTCTGGCTATTATAAATAAGGCTGCTATGAACATAGTGAAGCATGTGTCCTTATTGCATGCCGGGGAGGCCTCTGGGTATATGCCCAGGAGTGGTATAACAGGGTCCTCTGGGAGTGTCATGCCCAGTTTTCTGAGGAACCGCCAGACTGCTTTCCAGAGTGGTTGTACCAGCTTGCAATCCCACCAGCAGTGGAGGAGTGTTCCTCTTTCTCCACATCCTCGCCAACACCTGCTGTCTCCTGAGTTTTGATCTTAGCCATTCTGCCTGGTGTGAGGTGAAATCTCGGGGTTGTTTGGATTTGCATTTCCCTAATGAGTAAGGATGTAGAACATTTCTTTAGGTGCTTCTCAGCCATTTGATATTCTTCAGGTGAAAATTCTTTGTTTAGCTCTGTACCCCATTTTTAATAGGGTTATTTGGCTCTCTGGAGTCTAACTTCTTGAGTTCTTTGTATATATTGGATATTAGCCCTCTGTTGGACGTAGGATTGGTAAAGATCTTTTCCCAATTTGTTGGCTGCTGTTTTGTCCTTTTGACAGTGTCCTTTTCCTTACAGAAACTTTGTAATTTTATGAGGTCCCATTTGTCAATTCTTGATCTTAGAGCATAAGCTATTGGTGTTCTCTTCAGAAAAATTTCCCCTGTGCCCATGTGTTCAAGCTGTACTACAGAGCAATAGTGTTAAAAACTGCATGGTATTGGTACAGTGACAGGCATGTAGATCAATGGAACAGAATTGAAGACCCAGAAATGAACCCACACTCCTATAGTCACTTGATCTTTGACAAAGGAGCTAAAACCATCCAGTGGAAAAAAGATAGCCTTTTCAACAAATGGTGCTGGTTCAACTGGAGGTCAGCATGCAGAAGAATGTAAATCCATTCATTCTTATCTCCTTGTACTAAGCTCAACTCCAAGTGGATCAAGGATCTCCACATAAAACCAGACACACTGAAACTAATAGAAAAGAAACTAGGGAAGAGCCTTGAACACATGGGCACAGGGGAAAACTTCCCTGTCCTCTTAAAGAACCCCTCCTCACTGTGAATGAGTCCTTTATCGGGGCTGCGAGCTGACAATCTCTTCTGCCATCATGGCTGCTCTCCACTCTTACTAGGGTTTTCCAACGAGCAGACATTCTTCCTTTAAATGGATTCTAACTTATGACTGCTTTCCTATGTTTCTCATGTACATTTAAGAAGCTTGCATCTCTCACTGCCGCTAAGACACTTTCCCACGTTGCTGCTAGAAAGCAGAATCACCTTCCTTCTCATGTCTCGGATCTACAGCCCATGTGGATTTCTATTTTACATTTACTTAGTTTGTGTGCACACATACATGGACATGTGCATACCATGGTGTGTGCTTGTGGAGGTCAGAGGACAATTTGCAGGAGTCAGTTCTCTCCTTCCACCATGTGGGGCCTGGTGATCCCACACAGGTCCCTGCCTGACCACTGGAGCCTTTTTGAAGAAGAAGAAGAAGAAGAAGAAGAAGAAGAAGAAGAAGAAGAAGAAGAAGAAGAAGAAGAAGAAGAAGAAGAAGAAGAAGGAGAAGAAGAGTTGTTGAGATGAGTTCTTGCTATGTTGCCCAGGTTGGTCTCTAACTTCTGGATTCTTGCCATCCTCCTGCCTCCATCTCCCCTGTAGTTCATGCTGTTGATGTGCAGCACAGCCAGTTTTGGTTTTGTTGTGGTGGTGTTCTCTGTTTTTAATGATTTTGGAGATGACACGGATGAGGAGATTTTTTTTTTTAACCACGCAGAGGTTTTCTTTTCTTTCCTTTTTTATTTTCTATATTTTTTTCTATTTACATTCCCAATGATTTCCCCTTTCCCGTTTCCTCCCTCCCGAAAGTCCCATAAGCCCCCTTCCCTCCCCCTGTTCCCCACTCAACCCCCTCTCGCTTCTCTGTCCTGGCATTCCCCTACATCCAGTCTTTCCAGGACCCCGGGTCTCTCCTTCCATCTTCTTAGAAATCTATTGAATTGTGTCTTGGGGTTTTCTACACAGCCCTGTTTGTCATCAGCCAATGGCCTGGCTGGTGACTGCAGTCTCCATTCTCTTCCTCAGGATTGTTCCAGCCTCAGGCTGTTCCCACAGACACCTCTCAGGGTCAGCTTGTCTTCTCCATGTGCAAACAAAACCCAGCACACCCGTTAGGAGATGGTTTTGAGATTCGCATTGAATCTATGTTTTCCCCATATTATATCTTCCAATTCTGCAGATAATCCTTAGATTTTAAACTTTCTCTACTATTTCCAAATAGTGGATGTTGCTCTCTATGTTTTATGGGCTGACATTGTAGCAAGAAACCCACTGAGTTTGTTGATGAGTTTTTAGCAGCTTATAGACTCTGATTGTCGGGGTGTTGCTGGGGGCTGAACCCCAGGACCTCCCACATGCGGGATATATGCTCCGTCTGAATAAGCCTAGTCCACTCTACTTGACTTCTGAAAATAAAAGGGGTCCTCATATTTCTTCTTCTGGGTCCTCCTCATTTTCCCTTGGCTTTCTTGACTAAGTGTGATCTTATAAGTTTTTTGTTTGTTTGTTTTTTATCTAGCCTCCATCAGATTGAAAAAATTCTCTTTGTGTTTATCATCTTTGTGTCCTGAATCTCATTAAAGGCGTTTCCACTCCCATTAAGATGATTGCAACAGGCTTGGAGAGATGGCTCAGCAGTTAAGAGCACTGGTTGCTCTTCCAGAGGTCCTGAATTCAATTCTCAGCAACTACGTGGTGGCTCACAACCATCTGTAATGGAATCTGATGCCCTTTTCTGGTGTGTCTGAAGAGAATGATAGTGTACTCACATACATAAAATAAGTAAATCCTTAAAAAAGGTAATTGTAATAAACATCTCTTTCATTCTATTAATATAGAGTTTTACCAAACTTGATTTAAATAAAGTATTATATAAACCTTGAGTTCCTGGGATAAAATCAGTTTAGCTTCATTTCCCTGTTTGAACATCATAGAACTTAATTTCCTAATATTTTGTTTGGAATTTTTGTAAGAAAAATCACCTTATAATTTCACATTTTTTACTAGCTTATAGATTCCATTATTAGAGTCACATTTCATGAAACACAGCAGGAAGTCTTCCTTTTTCGGTTCTCTTGAAAGCTTATATATTATAATAGGAGTTGTTTTCCTTATACTAAGAATTTAGTACACAAAACTAAGTAGGAAGGCAATCTCATGAGAACATTTATAGCATTCATTTTGGTTTTTTTTTTATTTAAAAAAAAACAAAACCAAAAAAACAAAACCTACAAAATAGCCTGTTCAGACCTTACAGTTTCTTCTATTGGTTGTGTAAAACTATGCTTCTCTGTTTTCTATTTTTATTTGTTTAACTATCAATGTATTTGAGACTCTGGATAATCTGTGTATATACTTACACTTCCAGTTAAAAATCCATCACTGAGGGAAGCCAGGACAGGAACTGGAACAGGGCTGGAACCTGGAGGCAGGGGCTGATGCAGAGGGCATGAATGGATGCTACTTACTGACTTGTGCTTCATGGCTTGCTCAGCTGATTTCTTATCGAACCCAGGTCCACCAGCCCAGAGATGACCCCACCCAAAATGGACTGGGTCCTCCCTCATCAATCACTAATTAAGAAAGTTCCTTACAGACGGATTTTTTTTTCTTAATTAATTAATTTATTTATTCAATTACATTCTAATATCTACCCCCTTTCTCTTACGGAGGCATTTTCTCAATTGAGGTTTCCTTTTTTTCAAATGACTCTAGCTTGTGTTCAGGTGACATATAACTTAGCTAGCACAACTGGTGTATGTCTGTGCACAGTGCGCATGCCTGGTGCTCTCGGAGGTCAGAAGAAGGTCCCTTGGAACTGAAGTCACCAGCGATTGTGAACCACCATGTAGGTGCTGGGAACGAAGTCTTGGACCTCTGTAAGTGCTCTTAGGCTCTAATCCGTCTTTCAAGTCTATACCTGTGTATCCGTTTCTCTTGTCAGATTTTCCTTTTTAATTTTGTCTCTTGGTACACATGCTAATACAGTAAAGGGATGCCTCTGCAACAGGACAGATAAACTTGCCAGAGAGAGTGAACGCAAGCAGACAAAACGCAAAAGCTTTTTCCTTTCATGTTCTTCTATATGCGTTGCCATCGGAAGATGTTGTCCAGATTGAGGGTGCGTCTCCCACCTCACAAGATCTAATTAAGAAAATCCCTCAGAGGTATGCCCAGCTGCTTGGGCTCTGGTTGACTCCAGATGTAGTCAAGTTTATAACCGAGATTAGCTATCTCCCCTTGAGTATGAAAAATAGCAGAATCTGTTTGTAACAACAACAGTGATGTTGTTTCCGAGGATGATTTGCTCAGTCAGCTTCTTCTGGGTAGAGTGAGAACAGCTCTGCAATGGTTTGAATCAAGGTCCCCCACAGGCTCCCATATTTGAACACTTGGTTCCCAGTTGGTGGTGCTGTTTGGGGAACCTTTAGGAGGTGGAACCTTGTTGTAAAAAGCATATTACTAAGGGACAGGCTTTGAAGTTCATAGCCTGGCCCTACTTCCTGTTCTTTTTCTCTACTTCCTGTCAACTTCCTGTTCCTACCTTCATGCTTCATCTTCCCTGCCATGAATGTGTCTACCCCTCTAGGACCGTGAACTAAAATAAACCCTTTCTTCTGCAAGCTGCCTTTGGTCATGGTTTTTTTTTTTTGTTGTTGTTGTTTTTTTGTTTAATCTCGTAACATGTAAGGAACTAATCCAAGCGTATAACCTTATTCAGGATTGATCGTTTCTAGCTGGGTTCTAGTCTTTGAAAAGTCTTGCCCACTTCTGATTTGTCATAACTCCAAAGTCCAACCCTCCCTGAGACCCAGTGAAAACCTAGGGACTTCACACGGGTTCTTCCTCATCAGCCCTGGTCTCCCACATTGGTCTCAGACGCAGAGAGACTATCAATGACTCTGACTCTGCTCAAGGCCTGCCTCTCAACTGCTTGGCCTCCCCACCCTCAAGGTCTGTGCTGTTTAAAACTTCACAAGCCTCTCAAGTAAAAGCTACTCAGACTTCAACCTCTTTGTTGTTGCTGTTTTTAGCTTCTGATGTGGCTTCAAGTTCTGCCTGCCATGTTGAACAGCAAGTTCTGCCTTCTCAGCACCAAGAGATGCCAGAAGCTAAGTCCAGCCGTCTGTCTTGCTATTGCACAGTCCCCTTCTGAAGAGGAATGCCCATTGAGAGGAAAACTTGTGGGGATGCTGAGCTCATCAAACTTCTTGGCCTAAGTTCTGCATTTCCTGGTTTTATAGCTTTGTAGATCTCTCATACCTTCAAATAGGAATTCATTTCCTCCTCTTCCTCCTCCTTCTCCTCTTCCTCCTCTTCATTCTCCTCCTCCTTCTCTTTCTTCTTCATCATCTTTTTCTTGCTATTTATTTATTTACTTATTTATTTATTAAGTAGTTCTCACAATGTAGCCCTGGCTGACTAACCCCAAGTCACGGAGACCCATCTGCCTCTGGAATGTTGGTAGTAAAGTGTGTGTGTGTGTGTGTGTGTGTGTGTGTGTGTGTGTGTGTGTACCACCAACCCCCCTCTTATCTTCAGCTTTTAGAGTTGAGTTTGTTACTTGATGCCCCTCACTTAGTCCTCGCTTCTGTAGACTCTATTTTAATGATGTCAATACTTGTTCCATCTCCGGTTGCTAATTTCTAATCTCTCCCTCTCTTCATATTTGTTTACCTTTCCTTCTGATCGATGTTAACAAAGGTCATGAGATTATCATAACAGGGTTAGCGATAGACCCATAGTAATTTACATTTGCGTAGGTGTTTTTTTTTCTTTTGTTTTTGTCTTATTTGTGGTGCTACAGATAGAAACTGGGGCCTTGCTCTGCCTCTGAGCCGCACCCCTTCCCTCTCCTACGTGCTTTACAACTGATAATTATGTGCCATACTCCCTAATGTTTAACTTCACTCCTGTTGGCTGTGCTGTCTGGCGATGACCTACACTTCTGGATTTATTAGACTCTATACTTGAGGCCTCCACTTCAAGATTCCTCTATTTTTCTTTTCTATTGTCTTTTCTGTTACTCTGAATAGGAGAAATTCATACTTCTCTCTCATCCAAACACAGGAATCCTTTAGAACCCCATTTCTATTACACAGTACAATCAAGATGCCAAAACTTGACTCAGGAGCTGAAGCAATGACTCAGCAGTTAAGAGCATTTGCTGTTCCTCCAGATGACCTGGTTCAATTCCTAACCCTCACATGGCAGCTCAGGACATCAGGGGATCTTCTACCCTCCATGGGCACAGTCACACACGTGCCCCACCAAATCTATTTATATAACAACAATAATTAACATTTTTAAAAATCTTGATTAGGTTTGAAAGTATTAAATTAAGAGTATTTGCATCTATGTTCATCAGAAATATTGATCTATAGTGTTCTCTTTTTTTTGTTGCATCCTCTGGTTTTGGTGTCAGGATCAGGCTGGCTTCTGAGAATGAGTTTAGTATTTATGAGTTTAGTATGAGGATAGTAGTGTCCCTTTCCTTACTGTAGTCTGAGGAGCATTGGTGTTAATGCTTTGAAAGTCTAGGTTTTAGCTATGATTCCGTCTGGTCCTGGTTTCTTTCTGTTGGGAGACTATAACTGCTCAAATAGAATTGCTCAGCATAGACCTGTTTGAGCTGTATCCATCCTGTTGGTTTAGTATTGGTAGACCACAGGTGGCTAGTGATTTCTCCAGGATTTTTGAAGTGTTGTTCAATGATGCGCTGGGCTTTATCTGTATCTGTTGAAGAGCTGCTGTTCTCATCTCTCTCCTTTCTGCTGGCCTACCTAAGGTGGTTGGTGATCTTACCCATCTTTTCAAGGAATCAATTCTTTGTTTTGTTGATTTATTCAGGAGACTCTCTCTCACAGACATGGCCACAGGCCAGTGTGATCTGGGCAATGCCTTCACTGAGTTTCCTTCTTCACAGGTGACTATGGGTTGTGTCAAGTTGATAATAATAATAATTAAGCAGGATAACTCTTTGTAGCCTACAGCCAACCGCTTCTTAATGTTCTCTCTAGTTTGAGATTCATGCACATTACTTTTCTTTCATTCTTCACCCTGTTCAGCAAGGTCCAAGTTCTTCGCTACATGATTTTCCTTCTTCCGCTCTCAGTGTAGCCCCGTTGTCTACAGTTTCCTTCCTTGGTTCCCTTCTCCGTCCCTGTTTGACTGCCACATTTCTGTTCATGCAATTGCCTTAAGGAAAAGAACACCCCAAATGTATTTCTACGTCTGTTCCCATTCCTGATGCAGACATCTTGCTTCACCCTTGTTTTTCCTTCTGTCGCTGTGGTGGTTTGTATATGCTCAGCACAGAGAGTGGCACTATTAGAAGATGGAGTAGTACTCCTGTTGGAGTGGGTGTGGCCTTGTTGGAGTAGGTGTGTCACTGTGGGTGTGGGCTTTAAAGCCCTCATCCTAGCTTCCTGGAAGCTGGTCTTCTACTAGTAGCCTTCAGATGAAGATGTAGATAAAACTCTCAGCTCTGGCTGCACCATGCCTGCCTAGATGCTGCCATGCTCCCTCCTTGATGATAATGGACTGAACTACTTAACCTGTAAGACAGTCCCAATTACATGTTGTCCTTTATAAGACTTGTCCTGGTCATGGTGTCTGTTCACAGCAGTAATAACCCACCTCAAACAAGTTCACCCCAAATCTTCTTTCCTGACCATCCCTTGCCTGTTACCTGCCTTGGCAGCTCCCTTTAACTCCATCCTGAAGGGATGGGATCCTCATCGACCCCTTTCCACATCCCCTTTTCCATAAAATCAAACACTGTTTTCAATCTCCAGAACGTGTTTTCCATGAGACTTCCTCTCATGACTCACTCTAAAATAAAAAAGACATACTTATACTTTTCAGTTTATCTGCATGTGTGGATATACGTGTGAAAGCACAGGCATACATGCATGTGCATATCCACAGAGGCTAGAAGAAGGTGTCAGATCCTCCCAAAACTGGAGTTACAAGTGTATGTGGGTGCTGGGAACTGAACTTGGGTCCTATGGAAGAGTATCTAACACTCTTTACCAAGGCACCATCTTGCCAAGCTCCCTCCCACCACCACTGTTACATTACTACTTTTGCCTTGAGATGTCTTGGTTTCTCTCTCTCTCTCTCTCTCTCTCTCTCTCTCTCTCTCTCTCTCTCTCGTCTGTTTGTGTGTGTGTGTGTGTGTGTGTGTGTGTGTGTGTGTGTACATGCACGTGAGCACCCACATACAAGTCATACTGGTTGGCACTCTCACCCACTTCCCCATTTTTATTTCAACATCTTTTCATTTATTCGCCTCACCACCACTAGGCTTATGTTGCTTAGTATATAGCAATAAAGAACAAATCCAGTTTTACTAATACTACCCGCTGGCTACTTTGAGATTGTTGACTGAAATTCGGAGATCTTAACTGAATTGAAGTCCTCTGAATTCTCTGGCTGGAGAGGCTGCATTCTCTAGCTCTAATTCATTTGCATACCCCTTGTCTCAGTTACACACACTGCCATTTTTCAAGCTGTGTCCTGCAGCACAAGAGTGACCTTCAGGAAGTGAATACTGTCCCTTGATAAGAACGTTCTGTGGTAATTGCATTTAACCAAAGGCGAGCAGTTTTCTTGCACAACCTCTCAAAGGCTTTACTCTTCTGATACACATATATACTGTGAGCCTTCAACTGAGAGGAAAATTATATGCTATTTCTCAACACTGTTTGAACATGAAATCCCAGTTAAGGGGCTACCATTATCTCACAAGATGCCACTGTTCCAAGGAACACATTTTCAGCCGAGCAAACACAGTCAACTCTTTATTCCCAAACACTCAGATTCTCACACAGTCCTCTCAGATCAAGCTAGTGTTTCTCCATTAAGGTTGCTCTCCAGGGGACATTTAGCAATCACTCTGGCAAACAAAGTAGGGAGCACTACCCCCTGTGTGAGAGCCAGGGTTGTGGCTATATCTTCTAGAATATGTAGGACAGGCCCCCAACAGCCAAGAAATATCCAGCAGAAATATCAGCTCTCTGAGGTTGAACCATCAATGTAGATAAGTCTCCTCTTTATCCCCAAAGCTCGATCCATGTCAAGTTCGGGGCCAGCATTTCCTCTGCAGCAATGCCTGGATCCTACAACTTAGATTGTCACCTCTAATCATGTGTGCTTTGTAGCATGTGCCAAGTTCTCTCCTTATTATACATATTCGTGCATGTCTATAACCTTTCATCCTGGACTGTCATGTCACTGCGAGGGGACAGCGGTGTGATCCTTACCTTGCTCCTTCTAAAAAGCCATCACAATGCCAACAAGATCTTACTGAAATCTTTCACCCCTGAAACTTCCTCACCCTCATGCTCTGGTTGGTACCTCGATGTGTTCCCCACAATGTTCCTTTTCTTTCTGTGTCTGTAGCCATTCCACAGTTCACTGTGTGGCTCCATGTGGTTACACCATCCAATAAATGACATCCTGCAGAGAGTTGCACCCTGACTTCCCACAGGCCTCAATTTCACTTTCCAGCTTTCCTGCTTTCCAGTCCTACTCCCCAGACAGAAGATTTCCCTTCCTGAGAACTGATGTGAAGGCGACTCTGCTCCTTGGGCTTTTGAAAGGATTCAGGTAGATGTATGAGGCACCTGAATCATCGTGCGTGTTCAGTGATGGACCCTGTGGTGTAACTCAGTGATAGAATACAAACTTAGTACACCACAGCCCTCAGTTCAGTCTTCAGCAAGTATACACACACACACACACACACACACACACACACAAACCATAATGTCTAAAGGGTCTCTCTTGACCCCGTCAGCTCCATGGACTTTTTTTATATTACTCAGAAGGCTCTAAACACTGGAATTCTCTGCCACAAGGCTCTAAATACTTATAGCTGGTTCATTGCACAGTGTGTGTTACCAACTTTCTCAGGGACGCTTTCTTGCACTTCTTCCCAAACTCTCAGTTCTTGATAAGTGGTCCAGAAACTGCACTTTGAGCAAGGCTGAGTATCCCATCTCCATCTTCTGGCTCATAGTTTCCTCACCTCTTACCTACATTCATCAGCTTTCTGTGACTGCAACAAAAACAAAACAAAAACAGCAAACAAACAAAAAACCCAACCAACCAACAACAGCGCTCTAGATATCCAACTTGTAGGGAGATTGGTGTATTTGGCTTAGCTTCCCAGGTTCCATTCACAGTTGCACAGCCCTGTCGCCTTGGGCCTGTAGTAGCCCAGTACTTCATGGTAGGAAGCAAACAGAGAGAAAGGAAGGGCGTGGGCCACTACTGTCTCTTTTCTGTGCACACCTCCAGTGGCCAAACCTTTCACAAGATTCCAGTTCTCCACTACCTCCCTGTAATGCCATGAATGGGAACTGAGCTTTTCAACACACAGGCCTTTGGGAGTCTCTCTGGCTCCCAGCTGTGTATATAGCACTGCCCATGACACAGGCCCATCCTCAGCCCTTTCTTCAGTAAAGTCCACACAGCCTGTTCCATCCCTAGGTGCTCTTCTTGTACAGACAGATGAGACCTTACACTGGGTTCCACCAGCTAGCAATCTTCATTGCATGGCAGCATCTTTCACGTGGAACTATGAAAATACACCTACTAGGGTTTTGTAATGTTTCCTGGTTTTCATTTTGGATGATACAGGGGTGTACTGGCTGGTTTTGTGTGTCAACTTGACACAGGCTGGAGTTATCACAGAGAAAGGAGCTTCAGTTGGGGAAGTGCCTCCATGAGATCCAGCTGTAAGGCATTTTCTCAATCAGTGATCAAGGGGGGGTGGGGAGGGCCCCTTGTGGGTGGTGCCATCTCTGGGCTGGTAGTCTTCGGTTCTATAAGAGAGCAAGCTGAGCAAGCCAGGGGTGCAAGCCAGTAAGAAACATCTCTCTATGGCCTCTGCATCAGCTCCTGCTTCCTGACCTGCTTGAGTTCCAGTCCTGACTTCCTTTGGTGATGAACAGCAGTGTGGAAGTGTAAGCTGAATAAACCCTTTCCTCCCCAACTTGCTTTTTGGTCATGATTTTTGTGCAGGAATAGAGACCCTGACTAAGACAAGGGGTCATAGCTTATATTTTGTCAAAGCATTTTGCACATGTTAGAAATATTCAGAAATATTTAGTCCAAATTATCCAATGTCCTCTGAACTTGAAGGTGTTTTTGCCCACCGTGGAGAGAGGGTTCCTCAGGGCCAGGAAGAAACGCAAGTCCTGCCCCAGTCCTGGATTTCACCTGAATTAGACTGGGGCAGAGCAGAGCAAGGAGGCACTACAGGCCAGGCACTGGGAAAATGCTCACAAACAGGAGAGCAGCAATGGGACATTAGCATTTTAATGAACAATTTTAATGGCTTGCCCCGAATAATCCCCCTGATTTGGAAGGATTAAATTTCGTTTGACAAAACCACTGGTGCATGTGGAGAGAAGTCTCCTGCTTATTGATCCAAAGGGCTTGGCAGGGCCAGGGGCCTGCAAGATACACAGCTGGTGGGAACCGCTGTGCCCGGACTTAGTGAAAACAGCCTGGCACCTGAAGCCAGGCCCTCAAAACAGTAACAAGAAGTTGGGGGTCACATCAAACCTACCGAGGTGATAGAGAGGAAAACAGTCTCTACAGCCACATTATCTACAACCAGCTCCAGACTCCATTCCCTATGCATCTCATAGGTTCTTCATCCAACTTCTCTCCCTCTCCTGATCCTCACCCCCAAGCCATCAGAGATTCAGTATATTTAGAATCAGAGATTCACCAATTTATAATCATATTGCTTAGAGAAACTGAAGAAGATACAGTAGGAAGGTATTTCCTGTTGAACTTTTATACCACTGAAAGCACTAATATTATTAAAATGTCCATACTACACAAAGCGATCTAAAAACTCAGTGTAATTGCGTGTGTGTGTGTGTGTGTGTGTGTGTCTGTCTGTCTGTCTGTCTATATGTGGGTCTGTAAACATGAGTGCAGGTACCCTCAGAGGCCAGAGACTTCGGGTCCCCTGGAGCTGGAGTTTCAGACAGTTGTGAGCCACCTGCTGTTGATGCTGGGAACTAACCTTGGGTCCTCTGGAAGAGCAGCGAATGCTCTTAACCACTGAGCTGCCTCTCCAGGCTCTAGCCTTCATTATTTTTAACTTTAATTTAATTAAAAACATTTTGGGTGTATACGTGTTCATGTGCCCGCGTGTGGGGCCCCTGCTTGCGTCAGCTCATGGAGGTCAGAGGGCAACTTTCAGGAGTCAGTTCTCATCTCCACCTTGTCGGAGGCAGAAACTCTTTTATTTGCGCAACTGCACGGTCTGTTTCAGGCTAACTGGTCAGCTAGCTTCCAGGCGGGGTGCTTCTCCAGTCTCAGATTCCCATCGCCCCATAGGAGCACTGGCCTTACAGATGTGTGCTACTGAATCCAGCTTTTATATATAGGTTCTGGGGAGCCACAGCTTTTACCCATTGAGTCATCTTTCTGGCCCCAAATTTTTTTTAGCCACGATTCCCACACATTTACTAGCCAGTATCCCACGTTTCTCTGTCAGCAAAACCCTTTCTTCTCCTCTGTTGCATTCAGTGTTAATTCACCTATTTTTTATGGTATGGACTCAGACATTTCTTTTTTAAATTGTGAAGCAAATGTACATTGGAATTTAGACAAACTTTGTATTATTTCTTGAGTGTTTTGATGACCTTGAACTTTGGGTCTTCAAATTTGAAGGTGGGAAGCATATTCTTGTCTGCTCTGCCAAACATTTGAGCTTCCAAAGCTCAGCCCTTGGTACTGCTACTCCTGACCCATAGCAGGAGGCCCTCCAGATGTCCAAAGCCTTAATTTATATTCTCTTACTCTGTTCATGAAGAGTTTCTCTTCAGGATTAATTTTCTTATTCAATGTCACCTCTGTCACAGCAAAGGTGTGCTGCAGAGACTGCCTACCAAAGGCCAGGCAAGAGGCCTCAGAAGAGGTCTCTGAAGACCATGCTGCCCTGAGCAACTCGCATTGAGTCCTGAGCTGCCACCAGTGCCACCACAATCTAGATGTTTTTAAACGAGTTCTAGTTTACTTCTCCTCACTCCATCGCGGTGCTTGGGTTGTTCCAGGATTAGCTAGAAGGAGCCCACCCCCTGTCCTGCAGCACTGGCTCACTTGATGACAAAACAAAATGTTTAGCAAAAGAAAGGAAGAAAAGAGAGAGCCATGGAGAAGGTAGAAAGAGACCAGGAGGGGCCATTGAGGAGACTGGGAGCACAGGGGCAGACTAGGGGCCCTTGGGAGAAGTGGCCCATCTCCCAGGATGTAGAGACCCTCAGAGAGCTGCATATGATACACCATGGGGCCATTTTTGACAGTAACAAATGATGGAGGAACAACCCAAGAGGGGATAGGGAGTAGAGAAGGAAACGTTCCTCTGCTTTTGGCATCCACTCAAGCATCTAGACACAACTTTGTTGTGTGAAAAATAGGGAAGTGGTTCCATATTTTTCAATTATGTGTGTGTGTGTGTTTGCGTTCAACTGTATATTTGCATTCTTTGTGTGCCCTCCTCACAACTCTCCCCCAGCTCTGCTTGGCTTTCTTCTCCTTTTGGTCAGCCTCTTTTCCCGAGGGCAGGAGTGCTTCCTGGCCATTTTAGATTAGCCATGCTACTTTACCAACTTCTTTGCCATGGCAGGGATAAGAATCCTGAAGACTTCTCTGTCTGGCCCAGGTCTGAGCCTCTCCCTGTGTCTGTCTGGATTCTCACAGCCAGGCCTGGCCTATGAAACTCTCCTGTAGAACAGAGAGTGTGGCTGAAGCATGTCAAAACACACAGGTTCTCGGGAGTGCAGAGATGGCTGGGTTACCCAAGGACTCTGACTCTGGGGTTGACTACCAGAACAAGAAAGGACAATCTGGAAAGCTGACAGGAAACCTCATTCCTTGTGTGTGGAGTACGGAGCTTGGTGACTGTAAGAGTAGCTGATGAACCAAGGTACAGCCATTTTGTCAGAACAGCCCTTCATCCCTGTACATAATCCCCCTGACAAGAAAGAAGTCCTGATGTTCCCTTGGACACTGAGGCCTCTGTCCATCTGTCCTTGCTGCTGGCCTAGACACAGATGACAGTGTTGCTCAGAGGATGAAAATAGGCCAAACCCTTCCTAAGGAGGCTTTCTATCAAGACGGGCTCCTGTTTCATCATCTCTCCCTAGGCCTAGCAGGTCCAACAGGGACATGTCTGTCACAGTGGTGTGTTACGTCATGTCAGATGGCAATCGAAGGCGCTGTTAACTTAAGCTGACAGGAGAGCTGTGGCAATCTGCTTATCTGGATGTCACCCTCGCTGAGTAAAGGCCATTATCAGAATTATTCACACAGTGTTACAGCAGTTGGAAGTCTGCAGATTGCTAATTACATCGCCTTCACTTTAGTCATTCAGCACAGACGAGACCTCAAAGGAGACTACTTCTCCCCCTCCCCAGGACAGACCTCCCTTCCCCTTACACACCCACTAGGAGTATAAAGTCACATTAGGTCAACTTCCAGCGTGCCTTTTCTGTTTCCAAGACCTGCTTTCTGTGTTCCTTCTATAGGTGTGAGCAGTCAGGCAGGAGACCCTGTTAAGGCATGAGACCCAATTAGACCCTTTCTTGGGATGGTTAGGCCAACACTGGTGTCCAGTGGTCCAAAGCTATTCAACTGACCTATAAAACTTTGAATCTGTTTTCCAAATGTGCTGTTTCTTTCAGAACACACAGGGATTGCAAAGGAGAAAACAGCGTTCGTAGGTCAAGGCTCCTTCAAGAGTCCATAGACCCTCCCCAGCTCGCTCACATGAAGCCAACCATGATCTCCACCCTGGGCACACCCCTCCTATGCCTCCTCCTCCAACAAGCCTCCACCTGCAAGGCAAACACACTCAGAGTTCACCCGCCACACGTACCTTCCCATGCAAACCCAACAAAATTGATGGCAGAAACTGTGGGAAAGAGGCAGGAAGAGAGACTGTGGTTAGCAAGGTGGGTTCAGAGGCGTGGACGTCTTCATTGCTACCATCCAATAATAACATGAAAGAAAAACACAGCCGGAGCTCGAAGGTGAGCAGTGCAGGAGGAAGATCAAGGATTGGACGGGAAGGTAGAATCTCTTTAATCCGTTTGCTGACTTCTTCTCAAGATGTGTTTGTAAGCACAATCATGCTCTGCATCAAACAATGCTTCAGACCCAGGTAGCAACTCTCACTCCCCCTTGGGCTTAACTACACCAAAAACCAGTCCTTCGAAGGAGTACTCTGGGAGCCTCTGATTTGTCCCAGCTGTCTCTTACTGGCTCAGGGACGGACATTTCTTGTTTATGTGGCACTCTCTGATGTGTCTCTCTGTGTCTTAACTTTCCCCTTTGATATATCAATCATATCTGATTAGGGCCTCCTCTGATGATCTCATTTTGACCCGATTACATCTGTAAAGATCAGATGCCCAAATAAATTCGCTTTCTGAGGTACTGAGGCATGGTAGACGCCAATCTGGATAGAGGTGGTGTGGGTATAGGACAGATCAACCCATGATACTCTAGTTTCCCAGCCTCTCATCCGGCGAGTTTCTGCTCTTAAGGTAGTGTCCTGGTACTAACACATCACCATTTTTTCCTTCAAGCCTTTTCAGTGACTGAGTATGTCTGACAGAATCTGCCATCTACAGCCTATGGGAAGATCTTGGAGGTGTCATTACGTCAGAGGCCTGGGCTTCCTCTCTCTCAAGACCTTGATGCTATTGAGGGGGAGGAATTCTGAGGTTATAGAGCACATTCCAGGCTATAGAGGTTCTTCCTCTGTCAGGTTTCCTCAGACCAACTCTGAATAGTCTGTGGCTATGACAACTGTCTCCCACAAGAATGCTTGTGTTAGCAGCTTTTTGTCACTGTGACAAGACCCCAAATCAGCAACTTACAGTAAGGTTTATTTGGCTTGCGAATCCAACCTACAGTCCAACCTATAGCACCATGTTTTTGGCCTGTGGCAAGGCAGAATATCATGGTGAACTGCAGATGGTGCATAAGGTTGCTCACACTGTGGACAGGAAGTAGTGGGAGAGACAGGAAGTGGCCTCAGGGTCTTAATATTCCCCTCAAGGGCATGTCGTTGATGACCTACCTCTCTTCTACTAGGTCCCACTTCCCAGGAGTTCCATTGTCTTCTGATAGCTCCTTAGGCTGGGACCAAGATTCTAACACATGGAACTCAGAACATTCTAGGTCCAAACCACACCACAGCTGTAAGACTTCAGGCATCTGTGAGCGTGACTCTCTTTTGGATGTTTTCTGCCTATTTTAGTTAAAAAGAGCATCATTAGACAGCGCTGTCCTGCTCACTGGAGTTCAGGTGACCTCCACCTTCTCAAACAGTGAGCTGAGGTACCTTTCCTTGGGCTTTACAACCGGGGTATGTGGGTGACCCTGCGTGCTTTAATTACATCCCTCAAACAAGTGAGTTATGGGGAGCTTCTCTCCCTTCTTCCCCTCTAGTCCCAAACAAGGAGAACCAAGTCAACCTGTGCCTTCTCCCTACTCCACTGCACCCTGCTTTGCATCTTTAGCTTCCTGACCTCCCCCAGCCACGAGTGAACAACTTTTGAACTGGTTCCTGTTTCATCTCCTTCCTGTTAATTAACATGAAGTATCCGTTGCCGAGAAGTGCCCAGCTATTTAGTTCAGAACAGACAAGCCTAAACTTACGCCTACTAACTACAGGAGGAGAAAGAAGTAGGAAAGAACTCAGTTTATGGGCACAGGGGCTCCAACACTGGGGAGAAATGGGGTGTGGGTTTATAGGGTACAGAGGTCATGTCTGAGTGGCCCTTCTTGTAGGGCAGTCTCACCAGTGTATAACTAGAGGCTCTCTGTGGGTGGGAGGGCTTCTAGGAGCATCCTCTGCCCACAGCCACTCTTCCCAGCTTCCCAATCCCTTCCTGAATCACTTGCAGAAGGTCTAGTCCTTGGCTTCTGCAGGGTTTACAGAACAGCCCCCATGATGGCATTTTCTCTAGCAAGCAGGACTTTCCTAAGTCAAGATGCACACTTCACACCTTGTGAGGACACAGGAACAGTGTGGGGCTAGGAAGGAGTGGGCGGGGGGGGGGCTGTGCAGCTGGGATGAGGGACAAAGGGGTTCCCAGTGAAGGACTTCGCTTGCTTGGCAATTCCGCCCCGAGGACAGCCTTGTTCTGTGGCTGCTGATCAAAAAATGTCAACTCGAGGTCACTTTAGTCTCTGCCATCTGCCAAAGAGGACAAAGGCCAGTCTGTGGTCAGAGAGCCCAAGGCAAGAGGCTGGATGTGGAGAAGGCTAAGTCTGTGATGTGCTACTCTCATAAAAATGGCCTTCAGTGAGTGAAGAGGGTTTTCCGTGAGGAGAGGGACCTGATGGACAGGATCTAAACATCTGCTCTGTTTTACTGCCACACACTGACGGAAGGAAAAATGTGTAAGAACCAGGATTTCTTGGGTACATTTGCCTTCTAAGAACCTTCACAACCAGAGAGGGGATACTTGGCAATCCAAAGATTCTTTGTTTCTTCAAAGGGAAGCTGCCTCTGGGCTTCCTGGGTCAGATGCTAATATAAAATTTGGGGTTGGGGGTCCATGGTAGCACCTGTACTTAGCATACTCAAGGCCCTGGATTCAAATAGCAGCACCCCCAAAATGAAACAAATGAGTACTTTAAATCAGCCAATAAGAAATCACTCCAGAAAGCTGGCTATTCTGAGACTTGCCTAGTTTTGGTACTCTGGTCACACAGCCTGGTTCCCTGCAACCTACAAATCACAAAGCCAGTTTCCTTTGTGCAAGGCATTTTGCACGTGAGGGGAAGATTTATAGGAGATGACCACCAGATGGTGTCTTGGTTCTCCTCAAGCAATTTCTTCCTGCTTTGTTCTCTTGCAGCTGACATTGTGGCATTGAGAAGAACAGTCAGTTCCAGGGGAGGTGGTGGGACCGGAGGAGCCCCACGTATCATTTTACTTGTTCAGTCTGACAAGACTCCAGGCTCATAAACACAGGTGAGCCATGGTCATTGGCCAGGAGTTAATGGAAAAGCAGATTTCTTCACACAGTGGGACGTATCCATTAAAGTCCTGTCAGCTCCCGACATGCAACCCTGACTCAAGGCTAATTGCTCCCCGCCGGCATGTTGATGCTGGATTCAGAGCCGACTTCCAGCTCCGGAGAGTCTGGGCAAACTTGGTGAAGAGGGACCACGAACTCCTCAATCTTATATCAACCTCAGTGGCTTTCAAACAAGATATTTTTCTTTTCTTTCTTCTTTTCATTTCCTCTTAAGACAGGATTTCGCTGTGTGGCCTATGCTACAGTTGAACCCCCAGTAGTCTCCTTGGCTCAGCCTCCCAAGTACAGGAAATGTAGGCATGTGCTACACAACGCCCAGATTCATCATTTTACTTTTTAAAAATTACTTTTCAATAGGCAATAGGCCTTGTTTCTCTTTCAGCGTAAAAACTTAGAAAACTGTTCCAGAGGAGTTTGGTGACTGGGAAGATGTACTTCTTGCTGGCAAAACAATTTTACTGCTTTTCTTAAAGATAGAAGTTAGCCTGGATTGTGGGCCTGTTTCTTACTCTGCCTGTGGGTGAGGCAGAGTTTGGGGGAGCGGTGGCTCCTGAGGGAATGTTGGGGAGCCGGCATTTCCTTCCAGATGCTTCCAGACGAATACAAGTTGATACTCCGGGAGTGGCAGTTTGAGGTTCTGTACTCACATGAACAGTTCCATTTGTCTCCTTCAGCTTTACCCACTCTCCTTGGAAGACTACGAAGTGTGGATGCTACTACCAGTTTTATGACCCGACCTGTGTCCACATGAGCACACACGCACTCACTGGCTGCCTAGCTGAACGTCAAGATGGAAGAAGCCTTGTTTCCACCATTTTATCTTCACTTCCCAAGTCTTTATGCATTGAAGTCCCATTTCCATCCTCCAGGGCTTGTCTCAGGGCATGGCGATGTGCCAGGCAGAGTTAGTGACCAGCATGTGTCTAACCATAAGTAAGAGCCACTCACTGTGGCTTCTCAGGGCCCCAGCACTTCCTGGCATGTGTGTTGTGAGGCTATCTGAATTCTCTGGTTCTCCTTGAAATGCCCATCTAGAGACTCAAAGCTTCTGTAGGAAGCCAGCGGTCACAACCACAAGTCTATCGGGAAAAGCCACGCCCCGTTTATTTCCAAACACGGGCATGGGGCTGTCTGAGCCTTCCCCAGAGTCTTATAAAGTGGGTTTGAGTGGAGACAACAACTGTCTCCTTCATTGGTTAAAAACACCCGTGCTGGTGTGGCAAGTACCTACTTCTTAATTCTTTTGAGTGCTTATTCTATCTGCTTACAAGGGGAGAGACGGCAGGAGTCACTGAGAAGACCCCCAGGGTCTCCTGTCAGTTGAACAGCAGCTATGGCAATGTCCTGCCCTTACGAGTCAAACTTACTCGCTAAGCTCTCGGCTCTACCACGTGGAAGCTGTGTGGGTTTGCACCATTTACCACTGGGAACACATTTCCATTTCATTCCCACGCCAGTCAGGCAGGGCTGAGGGGAAATCTTGCTTACCCCTGGAGCGCCTGCAAGCTGATTGTACTGCTGGCTGTGCGCCATCTACTGGTAAGCGGGGGTAAACCCGACTCTTCAGAAGAAGTTCTGCCCCTGCAGGGCAACAGGGACTTTTCAAAAGATTTCATCTTGCCCTCTGATTTTCATTGAAGGAAAAATCAGGGTTAAAGGGGATGACAGGTTTGACTGAGTTCTCACAGTAGTGGAGTCTGGCGGTTAAGCGCAAGCAACCTGGCGTCTTTGAGTCTAAATCCCGCCTTGGCAGTCAAGAATGAGTGTAACCTTGGGCAAATTTCGAAACTTCTCAGTAATCAGTTTGTTATCTATCAGATGAAGAGCGTAGTGCTTGCTACCTCAGGGTTTTAAGGAAGATTAAATTAGGCAGCGCATGTGGAAGAGCTTAGCACTGTGTTTGACCCCCGTGTGAGGCAAACAGAACATTCTTTATCCTGCAGCTGTTGATTTGTATTGACGATTTTTCTTAGAGATGACATGGTCCGACTTAGTTGTTTATGCCTCAGAACAAGAGAGTAAAGCACCCCAGACAGCATGAAGAAGGTAGCATCAGGAGACAGTGTTTGGGAGCCATCGTTGGTTAAATTCATTGCCACGAACTAAATCGGTTAAGTGGATGTGGATAAAGAGGCTGGTGGTGGGACCGTGAGAAAGTGTCACCTGGCATCATCTACATGTGTCCCAAGAGACCCAATGTCACCCCCACAGACTAGACTTCTCTGCTTCCTCTCTTTTTGGAATGGTGACATTTAGAAAGACCACTTTCTCAGACCTACAAAGGCCACATCCCCTAAGGAAGCTTGCCTGTCTCCAGTCCTTTGTGCTCCGGCTAGAAGTTCTGTTGACCTGGAATCTGGGAGCAAACACACACTTCTCCACCCCTGCAGTTCACTAGCAGACATTCTGAGCAGGGGCTCAAGCCAAGGAATGAGAGCCTAAGCCAAGCCACAGATGCCAGTCTCGCCAGGCACAGAGCAGGGCAGGAATGGATCTGAGGTAGAGAGGGAGACGAGCATGCCGCTCTGACCTCACTGTGTGAGTATGCCGAGGAAGTCAGAGGACTCAAATATTATCTGCACTCAGTCTGAAGATGTTCTTTATAACCGCAGGTGATACTTTGATATTATAAGACTGTTTTCTTTTTGTTTTGGGTTTTTGTGATGGGGTCTGATGTAACCCAACATGGTCTTAATTGTTAGGTAGCTGAGGTTAGCCTTAAACTACTGATCTCTTTGCCTCTACCTCCAGAGTGCTGGCTCTGTGTGTGTGTGTGTGTGTGTGTGTGTGTGTGTGTGTGTGTGTAGGCATGCACTACCATACACAATTTGACACTATTTTTTAAACTGTGGTTCCCCCAGGCATGCACTTTCTTTTCTTATTGTTTTCCTGTTCTTAGAGTGTATATCACATAGCATCCAATATGATTAGAGTTTTAGACACTTAGGCAGAAATGCAGAGAGAGAGGGAGGAGCAAGCTTACATGTGAGGCCGTTCCTCTCTCCCCAGCAACACTGCATTCTTCAGCAGAAGTTGTTCTGTGCTGCAATCTGGAGAGCACCAAGGAAAGGGAGAAGAAAATGAAGGTAAAACATGGGTTTTCACAGAGAACAAGAAGACAGCTCCGTGGCCTGCAGCGGCAGCACAGGCAATTTTCTCCTCTCCTTCCTCTTAGGATCTCCTTTTTGAATCCATTAGTATGTGTTGAGGAGACCGTTCATACCCGGCACCATGCCAAGTGCTGACAGATAGCACATAGGCTTCCCTAAGAGATCCCACAGTCTGCACCATCCTGGTACTTTCTGCACCAAGTTCACACCCCACAGAGATGCCAGCTTTCTGGCAGAGGCCTGTCTCGGGCACAGAAAGAGTCCAAAAAAGGGTCCGGAAAGTTAGGGGCACTTCTGAAGTAACTGATTCAGAAACGCAGTTGGAATGAAGAAGAGGAGGGACGTGAGACCCAGTCAGCCAAAGGGCATCTTGGGAAAAGCTTGAGGCACAGGAGGATCTGGGGCCAGGGAATCCAGAGGCACAGGAGGATCATTGGGGACAGGGAATGTATATGTCGGAGGCTGGGAGAGGCAGGCGATGCTACACCAAGAAGGCCACGTGGGCTCCTGTCAGCTCTTCAGCTTCATCCTGAGGAGTACAGGCCAGTGTCAAGCCTTTCCATGAAGTAGTAACCTAAAAAACACCAAGGTTTTACAGATAATTTTGTTTTCTATTTATGTAGATGAGAGTTTTGCCTGCATGTGCCATGCACACGTGGAGTTTCAAAGAGGGTGTCAGATTCCCTGGACTGAAA
This sequence comes from Tokudaia tokunoshimensis, assembly GCA_036184795.1. Taxonomy (NCBI): domain Eukaryota; kingdom Metazoa; phylum Chordata; class Mammalia; order Rodentia; family Muridae; genus Tokudaia; species Tokudaia tokunoshimensis. Next base: position 75,008,270 of record BTHU01000003.1, read on the forward strand.
TCATGGGTGCTTGTGAACCACCTGAGAGTTAACCCGGGGTCCTCTACAAAAGCAGCAAGAGCTCTTAACCACTGAGCCATCTCTCCCCCTCCAGCAAAACAGCAGTTTTGAAAGCAATGTGGCTTAGACTAGTCATAGTGGTAACAAGCCGGTAGCTGAGAAAAATGGAGACCTCTTGCAGTGAACTGCACAAATCAGTGGCAAAGGCCTAACCTGGTGCCAATAAGGACAAGGGATGTCACAGTCTCTAAAGACAGGCCCAGGGAAGGTGGCATCCAGGAAGGTCACTTTGAGCACTTGATTTTTCTATTTGCACTATACGAGTTCAATGTAGGGAGGTCAAGGACTCCCTCTCAGTGGGCAATTGCTCCAGAGTGTGGGACTTCCCTCTCCGTGCACAAATTTACCATTGACATTGGGTTGTGGCGGTGGCTTTGGAGGGCTTGCCCTCAGCCACACTGAAAGCCATGAGGATGTGCTAGAACAAACTGTAACAGCAGTGCCCTGGACAATGTGCTCCCAGGTTCTAAAGCGGAGTCTGCAAGGTGTTTAGTAGGATATTCCACACACCCGGGTGCCGTTTCTATTTGCTTATGTCTTATACTGGGGGTTGAGTTTAGGGCCTCATGCATGCTGGGATAATGCTCTAAAAAACAAAACAAACCAACAAAGAATTTCATTGGAGACAAGCTCTTTCTGAGTTGACTAGGCTGGCCTTGAACTTACAATCCTCCTGCCTCAGGCTCCACAGATGCTACTACTGACAGCTTGCAGCCGCACATCTGGCTCCTGATGCTTTTCAGCAGGAGCGCCTGTGCTGATCATTGCCTTCCGCAGGCAAAGGGGACTCCTCCGGCTCCGCCGATTCTCCGTCTTATACCTTTGATCAGATGACTTTCTTGTCACATTCCTCCTGGGAGCTGATGTGGAACAGGCAGAAGTAAAACACGTCCCACAAACCTACCCAGCAAGCTCACCTGGTTTCCGCCCTCCTGGCCGCCGGTCAAGTTGCTTAGACGCAACAGCAACTGAGCCTCCTCCATTGGCAGAAAGAACGGGTCTCCAGGAGGGCGGTGGCTGCTGGTCATTTCCTTCTGGAAATTCTCCCCAAATGATAAGTCTCAGGTGGATGGCTTATGGGGCACCTACAGATTGCATTCTGGAGGGCTCTCCCACCTACACACAGAGAAGCTAGGTAAAGACTGGCCGGCTTCTCAACCTGCAAAGCCTGCTTGCTCTGGAGTTACCAATGGAAAAATTAAAGCATTTAGCCAAGGATTCTGACAGTGTCTGTTTTTTAAAAACCAGATGACCAAATAGCTTAAATGCAGTGTAAATTTCCTTGCAGGAAGTGGAAAACACGTAAAAGCATTGAAGGTGAAACAGGAAGACTGAACATCAAACAGCCTGTCTTTCTCATGTAACTGCGATCGGACTACCATTCTAGACTGATTTAATAGCCTTTACCGGATGATAGTAATGAAAGTAATTCAAGATTAGTGCTTTTGAAGTGAGCATTTCCGGGTTTTTAAAAGAATGCCTTTGGAGCTCGAAGAACTTACATAGGAAAGGAGCCATAGTGAAAAAGTGGGGTTCCCAGTGTGATACCTCTGCGTCCAGCGAAGATTTGCAAGTCAGACCTCATTTGCATCTAATTTTCTCAGAATACAAGTCACAACAGATTACTTCGAGGTGAAAAATTCTAAAGACGCTTGGAAATCTCTTTGATTACACCAGGACAAAGAAAATCGAGGAATGAAATAAAATGGGGTTTAAAACCAAGCCCTCTGTGTGAATGTGCAGGAGTTGATACATCTATAGGAGTTCTAGTGAAGGACCACAAACCATCATGCTCCACCCACTTTGTGGTCTCGATTGTTTGATTCAGTACGCTAATGGCGCTAATGGCGTGCTAGATGGGCTCCTTTCAGGCCTGTTCTCCTGCTCCCAGCTAACTCCCCATTCAGCTGGAAATATAAGACTGTGATGCAAAGAAGTGATACATACATTTAATGCTAGCCCTGGGGAGGCTGAGGCAGAGAGTCAAGTTGGAGGCCAGCCTGGGCTACATAGCATAATCCTGCCTCCAAAAGGAAACGAAAAGGACCAATGAAACAGTAGATGTACCATCATGGATGGACAACTCGGCTGTCCCATCATTGCTTTCAAGCCTGCTGCCTGTGCTCTGCCCCTTACATCTGGGTTTCAGCTAGCAGGAGAGGAGAGGGTGTGCGGAGAACATGTCCCACTCTTTAAGGTTGCCTTTCCACTGCATCTTCCCAGTCAGAAACCTGGGTTACCCACTCTCAGCTAGTTACAAGAAGTGTTAGGAAATGTGGCCTTTTTTCCTGGTCAGTGTGACTTTAAAAACCTCCATAACTACATGATACACTATAAACAAACAAACAAATATATGTGTGTGTTTTTATATTTTGTATTTATTGTTTTATTTATACTTTTATTTTATTATTTTATTAATCATTTATTTATTAGTTTGTATTTATTGTGTATTTATGTATATAAATATGTATTTATGTATATACATATTTATGTGTATTTATGTATATAAATATGTGTTTATGTATATACATATTTATGTGTATTTATGTGTATAAATATGTGTTTATGTATATACATATTTATGTGTATTTATGTGTATAAATATGTATTTATGTATATATATTTATATGTATATACATAAATACATATTTATACACACAAATATGTACATATGTATATATAAATATGTACATACATATATACATATGTACATGCATATAGATACATATGTACATATGTATGTATACATAAATATATACATACACATGTACATATGTATATATATGTATATATAAATATAAATATATAGATAAGCCCCAACTGTGGTCATAAACAGAACAAATGATGACCCTGGCCGCTCTTGGGAATCTGCAAGGAATGTCAACATTTGCATTAGAAACAGCTGGCTTGAGACTTCAGGTTGTGTGATTCCAAATACAGAAAATCATTCCAGTAGGGGTTCTTCTCACCAACACAATTCCAGCTGAGGGGGCAAATGAACAATACAGTTCTGGCTCCTCTAAGTTGGGTCAGGAGAGCGCGCCAGTGCTCCTCCCTGTGGTCTCCTGGGCCCTGGCCCGTCCCGCTGTTGACATAGAGGAGTGGAGCCTTACTCCTAGCTCTCTCTCTCTCTCACCCAGCATCCCTTCCAGAGCTGCACCATCTGCAGTCTGGGGTTTTTGTTTTGTTGTTGTTGAGTGTCTCATTGTGTGGCTCAGGTTAACCTAGAATTCACTATGTAACCAAAGGTGGCCTTGAACTTGCAATCTTCCTGCCTTGGCTGGAATGCTGGGGTTATAGGAAAATGCATCAGGCATTATTTATTATTAGTGTGTGTGTGTGTGTGTGTGTGTGTGTGTGTGTGCGCGCGCGCGCGCCTGGCAAACACCCAAAACAAAACAAAGCAAAACAAAACCAACAAAAACATCAAACCAAAAAAAAAAAAGTGACTATTTAAGAAGTATTTTTGTCTTTGAGACACGGTTTTACTATGCTGCTGAGACTAACCTTGAATTCCTGTGCTCAACTGACCTTCCTACCTGAGGCTTTCCAGTACCAGGGCTGCCACTGCACTGCTACTGTACCTGGTGTCTCAGTTATAATTTCTATCCCTATGAAAAAACGCCATCCCCAAAAGCAGCTTGGGAGAAAGTGTTCATTTTTCTTATTCTCCTACAGCACAGCCCCCTGGGAGAAAGAAGCCAAGGTAGGAGCTCAAATAGCGCAGGAACCTGGAGGCAGGAGCTGCTACAGCAACAATGGTGGATCACTGCTTCCTGGCCCATGGCCCCATGGCCTGCTCAGCCTGCTTTCTTATAGAACCCAGGACCACCTCCCTGGGGATGGCACCATCCACAGTGGGCTGGGCCCTCCCCCACTACCATTAAACAGAAAATGCCCCACAGGCTTGCCTACAGCCTGATCTTACGATGACTCGAGCTGTGTCGAACTGACATAAAACTAGCCAGCACACCTGGCTCGACATTTTTCTGCCTCTGAGGCAAACCTCTACTTAAACCCGTGAAATTAATTTTTTAATTAAAAACTTACAGCAAACAAAACAGAGAAGCATCTCACACACACACACAAGGATGGAAAAGCAGGAGGCTCCATACACCCCAAGAGGCAGGTGATGGGGGCACTAGCCTGCAGCTCCAGCTCCGCTCCTCCTGCGTGGCTCCCCAGACCTCAAGAATGATCTGCAGGGCCTGTCCTTAGGAGATGGGAGCCCTGGCTCAGGCGAATGTCAGCCTGTCCTAACCACAAGGACCAGGCTTCTCAAGGGATTTCAGAGGAGTAATTTAACTTCATAAAGCGGCTTCTCCACGGAGCCTCCACGGACGGACGCTCTTACAAGAACTGTGATAACGAGGGGAGGAGGGACCCAGCATAGAAGGACATTTTAACAGAAGGCATGGGATCACCCGCCTAAACGGACAGATCCTCCTGCTCAAATACCCAGACCAGGGCTGGGATCAGAGCAGGATCCTTTAAGTCTTTCAGGTGATGGGGCCACTTCCGGAAGTTCTTGGTCCGATTTGCAAGCAGAGCCCTTTTCGTTTCAGGGCCCCTGTGTCCGTGACATGAGCCCTGAAGTACAGGGCTTGTGCCCACCCCCCTTGCCTCCTCCCCCACCACAAGGCTGTCACTCAGCCCTGTGAACATGAAGACTGGATAAGACCAGATTTTTCAAACTCTCAAGCAAAGCCAAGGATCCAGATGGTCATGTAACTCGAATACAGGCGACTGTCTCAGAAGTGGAAAAGCCCAGCACAGACCCTCGGAGGCGAAGGTGAAGGAGCCAGGCCTCGCCCACCCTCCGGGCTTGAGAAAAACAAACCCCGGCTTGCAGCTGAAGTGGGTGGGGCTGTGGGAAGAGAACCGAGGTAGGAGAGGAAGGAGGAGCCCTGCCTGTATCCCCGCCCCTGGCTTCCCGGACCTCAGTGAGCAGAGAGCAAAGCTAGTGGGGTCTCTGCACTCACCCAGCTTCTCCAACAGTCCGACGTCTGCTCTGGAAGGTCATCGCACGGACTGGCAGTGGCAGCAATACGCCAGGCTCTTTGCTCTACCTCGTGTACCTGAGCAGCCACGTCATTAGCTCAGTCTTGCTATATAACCCTCATCTTACAGATGAGTGACCTGAAGCGCAGATGGACTGAGTCACTTGCCCAGGTCACACAGCCCATGACAAAGCTGGGGTTATGTTCAGGAAATGTGACCCCAGATGTTATCTATGCTCTTTTGTACCAGGCCTGAGAAAAACGGGACTCTCAGCTTTGAAGATTAACTGTGGGAATCCTGGAGAAAGAGGAACCAGAGGATTCCCTGATTTTCTTAAACATGTCCTGATTTTTTTTTAAACAAAAAATTTATACTAAAATATGTTAGTACAAGCCAGACAGTGAATGGCTCACGCCTTTAGTCCCAGCACTCGGGAGGCAGAGGCAGGCAAATCTCTGTGAGTTCAAGGCCAGCCTGGACAACCAGGGCTCGACAAAGAAACTTTGTCTCAAAAAAACAACTAACAACAAACAAACAAAAAATATTTGTATATATATTTATTTTATATATATTATTGCATAAGTAGAGACCATAATACAGTGATTTAGTTGCATACTGTCTACCTACCTGCCTTACTAAGCAGAGGCCCCCAAGTATGACCTGCTTCTGTCTTCATTCCCTCCTCACCTGCACAGACATATATATTCACACCCACGGGATCCATAAGTACCATGTCATATAGATGATGACTTCTAAAACTTTATGTAAATGGCACTAATGCTATGTGACCCTCAGAAACATCCACCGCTCAGAGAGTGCTCTCTGCTGACACACAGGGCTCATGTTCATTTATTTAACTTTATTTTTCGAAGCTGTGGAATGTTTTGTTCTTGCTTTTTTGAGAGGAGAGAGTCTTTGTACGTTGCTCAGAATGCGTTCTATCTCCGGAGCACCAACTGTCAGCCCGGCCCCAGCTTCCGGAGAGCTGGCCCTGTGCACCGTTGCACTCAGCTCCTGCCTTCCAGTCATCTTTCCATTTCCTTGCACAAGCACGCCTGGCAAGCCTTGCACTGCTGGGCTCCAGGTCCAGCCCTGCCCATATGATTGGAGCATAATATCTAACCAGGAAGGCCCACAGATCTGCAGAGTTACAGCTCAGGGTGTGTATGGAGTGCTTACAAACCGTCTCACAGCCTAAGGAAAATGACCAGGGCTGGAGATGTGGCTCAGGTGGTAAAGCGCTTTCCTAGACTCACAGAGCCCTTGGGTCAGTCCCCCAGCACTGCACAAACCGGGCTTCATCGCAGTGCAGGCTTGTAATGCCAGAACGCAGGAGGCTGAGGCAGGAGGATAGGAAGTTCAGTGTCTCCCTGAGGGACTAGAAGTTATGTTCCCTGATAGGTAGACAGATAAGGAGAAGGACCATGACTAGGAAACAAAAATTGTGAACTTCCAAGATGGCTGGCTTCTTCCTCATGCTCTTGACCTGAGACAAAAGCCCAACAGCTTAAAACAAAGGACTGGTGGGCTCTCCTCCCCAGCCCCATGCCTGTGGATATGTTTACAAAAGTTGTGGATGGTTCATCTTCCCTGCTTTTGTTCTAAAGGACCAACCCTAATCGAGGGGAGGCAGACCCCCTTGAAGATCCTAAAGACCCCAGCCTCTCCAGGAGAGGAGAGCTTGGCTTCCTGAGCCCCTCTCTGCTCTACAGAAGGTCTTCTCGTGTGTGTGTGTGTGTGTGTGTGTGTGTGTGTGTGTGTGTGTGTGTGTGTGCGCGCGCCTTGCTGTGTGTTTCTTTACCCCCTAATACAAGTTTTTCTTCGATGGCTGAATTGTCCTACAGTAGCTCAGACTTCCCCACTGCTATCTGCTGAGCTAGAGATTGTTTTTTTCCTGTCTTTTGCTTCTTGAACTGGCAGAGAAAACAAACCTCAGCAAGATCCCTTGATGGTAACAATCCTTGGCTACGAAGTGAGTCGGAGGCCAACCTGGACTAACTCTACATGAGACCATGTATAAAAAACAAAACCAAAGATAGATAGATAGATAGATAGATAGATAGATAGATAGATAGATAGATAGATGGATGGATGGATGGATGGATGGATGGGTGGGTGGGTGGGTGGGTGGGTGGGTGGGTGGGTGGGTGGGTGGGTGGATGGATAGATATGATAGATAGATAGATAGATAGATAGATAGATAGATAGATAGATAGATAGATAGATAGATAGATAGATAGATAGATAAAAGTAGATTCAGTCCTAATGTTATTCTAAAACAACTGCAGTTCTGATGAAATGAATATTAGCCAACAAACCAACACCAGGATTTAGAAACCTATCTCATGGCCACTCATTTTCATTGCAAAACAGTACAAGTACGTTGTGACTTGTAATTGCCTTATTTGCTGGTGAACATTTGAGTTGTTCGCATCTCCTTTACAGTACTTCAGGGATGTGCACCCACACCCACGGCTCCCTGAGGATGGATTTGCCACTTCCAGCCTAATGCAGCCTTAACCTGTGGCTCACCAGATCCCAGTTCTGCCTGAATAGCAGGATGTAAAAGTCGCTCTCCCTCACAGCCTTACCGGGCTTAGAATCCAAATGTCTCCTAATTTACACAGTGGGAAAAGGCTTCCCCCACCCCTGATTTAAATTTGCATGCCATTGCTTCCAAATGAGATGGACCGTCTCACTATCAGGTTTTCAGGGATCCTCTTTTCTGAATTGATTATTTATGTCTTTGTCATTTTTTTCCTATTGAGTTGTTGCCACGTTTACTGACTTTAAGGACTTCTACATATGCTAGATGCTTTTCCTGTATCAGGTTTTTATTGGGGCAAGGCACGTGGTTTTAATTTTCAAAAGAGAGAGTAAAATTCATGTAATACACTGGAGGGCACTGAGTGCAGATGTAAATATCTAGCAAGATTCTAGAATGAATTGGAAAGTGGATGATGAGTTGTGACAACTGAACATGAAGTTGTGATCATTGGGAGGAGTCTAGGTTACCAGAAACCAGTCACACCAGCCTTGTCTTGGAAAGGCTTCAATTGCTGGCCACCACCTTTTGGTTGACATACATGAATTATGAGTGCACTGTGCCCGCACGTACAACATTCATGAAGCCTGGGAGACAGGTCACTGTGCAGAGCTCACCAGCAGCTGTGGAGGATCCCTGGGCCGTAGAGCACGGAGAGCTGACGTGTTTGTGGTGGGATTTCTGTGAGACCACAACCTTGGTCTTGCCCTAGGGAAAATGTTGAATTGTAGACATGAGATAAATCAGTTATGACTGTGTCCTATGAATCCCGCAGGAATTTTCTGGAGACTTATACTAGGACTGGGTACTGATCCGTTCAACAAACTCATTGATTTCTCTAAAGGGGACCTAGGTGACATGTAAATCATATATCTTGAAAGTGAATTTGGAGAATAACATCTGTATCCTAAATTTACCCTAAATGCAGATTTCCAGAGATATGTCAAAAGGGTCCAATTCATCACCTTGTCTCCCACTCCCTTCACCAAAACCCTCACTAGGGAGGAGGTGAGAGGGACAGACAGCCCTAAGAGGTTTGCTGGGGCACCCTGGAGCAGTGGGAGGCAGACTGATGAGCATCTGCGTTCAAGGCCAGCGGGAGCTGGGGAGCTGGAGGGGAGCAGAGTTGAAAAAGGAGCTGAGGCCACTGCTTTGTGACTAGCTGTCCCCTGAATGCTCCTGTGACCCCTAAACTCTTACTGAAACCCAACCGCAAGGTGGCGCTATTGGGGGCTGAGTGGGTAGAGTGCTACCTCCCCCACCCACCCCGCCCCCACATACAAAGGGATTGGTGACCCTATAAAAGATATGGAGTGTTTCAGCATATGCCAGCAGGGCACAGGAGGAAGTATGACTGTCCAAACCGGGTAGCAGCTTTCACCAGAGACCGGATATGCAGTCAGCACCTTTACCTTGGACTTCAGTTCTCAAACTGTGAGAAATAAGTTTCGGCTGTTCAGAGGCCTTTCAGCCTGTGGTGCCTTGTTCTAAAAGTCTGAGTGAGCCGAACACTGTCTCTTGTGGAGATTCACCCACATTCTTCAACCATATAAGGCGTAATGGCTGTGCGGCATTCCATCCCACGGCTGTTTCATAATTTATATAGCAGACCCCATATTGTTCAAAATACACGAATATAAATCCTGAGATCCAATCTGGACATTATTCTAGACAAGCAAGCGCCAGCGCTTCGACTCTGCCCCAAGGTACTCCGTCAGCAGCCGTAAAGGCAGCGGCATGCTGGCGCAGTCCCCAGGCGCTGTGAGCAGGTGTGCCAGGTGACAGGGCTCCTACACTTGCTCAGCTGTCAGTGGGAGGGTTCCCCTGAGGCCAGCGACAGCCTTGTGCTGAGCTCCTCAGCCCCTCCTTTCCACCTGAATTTTCAGGCAATTGTCCCCATGCTTAAACAATACCCACAGGTACTGCCCCAGTGCTCCAGGCCTCAGGAGAATGTCACACCCAGGGTCTCAGGGTCTTCTCTGTTAGCCGAAACAGACTGACCCCAGGACAGTGCTTACCTGGTCATATCCTTCCCAACTGCTGTTTGATTTATTATTCCATTTTTTTATTTTTGGGTTCCATCCTTGGCCCTTGCACATGCTAAACCTACCTCCGACTTTCTCTCTCTCTCTCTCTCTCTCTCTCTCTCTCTCTCTCTCTCTCTCTCTCTCTCTCTCTGTCTCTCTCTCCTACCCACAGCTTACTGAAGATCTAGCTCTAACCCAGCAGTCCAAGCCTTCCGAGAAGGGGAAAGGAACAAGGGAGGGGGAAGGGATATTTATATTTGTCTGAGACAAAGGACTGCCTCTGGATAGAGAAAAGCAGACAGGGCCCACTAGGCAAATGGTGATCTATAAAGGCATAAGGGGAGCAACCCTTCCCCCACCCATGTTGAGATGAAATATTATATTTGATTGGGCATGTTAAATAGGTGAGCCAAAGGGGGATTTTGATTGCTGGACTTTAATGTTTTGATAGCTGGACCTAGGTAGTCAGCCTCAGGAGGAGGAAATGGACAACTACAGGAATAGACCTTGGTGGCTCGCTTTAGGAATGCAATTGAATGGTTTCTAGCAAGGTGGAGGGAATGGCTGGCCAGAGTCCCTTCAGTCAGCCCACTGTATTAAAAACAAGCCAGCCCTGATCTTGCTGGTCTGGCTAACACACCTCTCCTCAGTATTTTCACACCCATGTGAAGGTGAAGAAGTCAGTTAGTTCCTTAGGGGCTGCTATAAAAAATTCCTTCAAATTGAGTACTTAAAAATTTGCTCTCTCACAGTTGTATAGGCGGGAAGGCTTAAGTCAAGGCATGCGCTGTCGTCCAGCTGGGGACTTGGGGAGAATCCTGCCTGTCTCACCCACACTATCTGGCCTGTGGCTGAGGAATACCTGTCTCCTCAGGGGCCTTCCCTCTGGGCCTTGTCCTCTCACTATTCCACCTAAGGGCTTTAACACACAATACAATGCTGAAATATCCGCATGTGGGGAGCTCACACAGAAGGACACAGACTTCAAGGCCAATCACAGATACATGATAATGCTGTGTGTCCACAGACTGGAGGTATGGGGGCAGTGCAGGGATTGCGAGCAGATTCTGAACTGTTTTAATTTAGAAGCTGTAAGTTAGCTGTCTGTCACCATGACAAATACCTAAGAGAGACCCAGTAAAGGGTACAGGGTTTCAATTCATTTCTCTTGACCTAATGCTTTGGGCCTGTAATGAGGCAGTGTATCACCACCAACTGGGTGTGTGGAGGAAGCCTGTTCACAGCATAGCAGCTGGGGTGAGAGATAAAGACAGAGAGATAGGCAGACTGTCAGAGAGAGGGAGAGAGGGAGAGAGAGAGAGAGAGAGAGAGAGAGAGAGACTGGGACACCCACATCCCCTTCAAGGGCACAACTCAGTGACCTAACTCCCTTCCAACATACCCTTCTAAGCTTTGACCCCCTTCAGATAGTGCCACAGGTCAGAAACAGCCTTTAACACACAAACTTTTAGGAACATTCTGGATCCAAACTAAAGGCCACCTGGACAATCAGGCTGATGGCATTTCCAGATCTTTCATTTAATGGTATCTGCAAATACTTCTTCTCCCGGTCAAGGTCATAGTCACAGATCCAAGGTCTAGACAGGAGCTGTTGATAGAGCCGGTTAGCCTACACTGCGCTGTATCCTGCTTCCTTCCTCAGCAGCTCCAGCCTCGCGCCATCATAGATGCTGTCACAACCATCATCCCCCATCTCAAGCATCCTCACACCTGTAGCCCCTCCCTCCTACTTCTCCTGAACTCTAGGGTCCGATTCCAAGAGCTGATGGGCTGATGTCACCACCTCTGATGGACTCCCTCACTCCCTTGCTTCTTGGTTCCTGAAGTCATAAGCATTGAAGGTCAGCCAACTTCACGTAATTAGTGAGAGCCTGTCGAAAACCAAAACAGCAAAGCACTGTGTTGGGGACCAGGGAAAAGGCTCTGTGGGTAAACCCCTTGCCTGGCAATCGTGAACACCAGTGTTTAGCCCTTACAACATGTGTGTTTGTGTGTTTGTTTGTTGTCCTTAAAGGCACTAGGGACATAAAGACAGATAGAACCCTGAAACTTTCTGGAGCCAGACCAACCTAGTCAGTGGGTTTCAGGCTAGTGAGAGACCCTATCTCAGAAACAAGGTGAGTAGAGTCAGAAGAGGGACACCCAACATGACATCTGGTCTATACATGTATGCACATGTATATTTATGTGTACCTCATACACATAAATACACCCCGCCACTCACACTTAAGAGTCAATTTTTTAAAGTAATGGACACATTTTTAATTTTATCATAATTTAAGACTCTGACTCAAAAATGTTTTAACAGTTTCTGCTCACCGACAAAATGCCCGAGGCAAAGAATTTCAAGAGGTGCAGAGACTCATTTTGACTTTCAGTCTCAGATTTTTCAGCCCCTGGTCTCATTGGCCCATTGCTTCCTGGGCCTTTGGTGGAGCAGTGATCTTGGAGAAAGTGTCCCTGGCTGCCCTTGAGCTAATTGACCACAGCAGGGAAAAGGTGCATGGCTGGGTGAGTGACTTCACTTTAAGCTCATGACCACAAAACTCCAATGGGCGTGACCTAGTTACTCAGGCATTTCCACTATGAGTCTCTCTCCCATCAGAGCTTTCACACTTTTCCTTCCCATCCCCCACAAAGATAACCTGTGTCCTGCTTCACACACGGCTGAGAAAATAGGGCCAATTTGATTCTCTTCCCATCTACATATCTGCAGAGGCCCTCACGTCTCTACCTGTCTTGCCACACCACAAGATTTCTGCTCCCTGAAAACCCATGCCTCAGAATGACAGTCCCCCAGTGAGTGGCGTCTATACCAGGACCATTAACTCTCTGGGGGTATGCCCATGAGGATGCCTGCTGAAGGGTAAGCAGGAAGAGTTTGCCTCATGGAGAATTTCCTTCTTCCATTTATATCTCTTTTTATTCCACCATCAGTATCTTCTCTACAGCGTGACTGTTATCAATATCAATGGTTATCCTGATAATGAATATCAGCGTTATTGATATCAATGTGTGGAGTCTCCCATTTAACAGAGTCTGTCTACATTTGTCCCAGCCCTGCAATCCTCTTCAGAGTGTGGTCTAGCCTGGGGCATGCTGCCATGGATCTCCTGCACACACGTCCCAGTCTCTCTGTTTGCTCTCCCGTTCCATATCTGGTCAATGGCTTCTCCATTTCTCTAAAGTTCCTTTGTCGAGGTTCTTCCTGACCTCCATGTTGTCAAACCTGACTTCATTCAAGGTAGCCATCTGTAAGGCAAAACACAACTGCCCTTTCCCTTTCCTCCAGTTTGCCTTCCTATCCTAGCAAACAATTGTCACCAGCCTTCGTCACTGGTCACCTCCCCAGATCCCCACACTAACCCACATTCTTCCCCAGTCAGTTCGATTTTCCTGGAGTTTTTATCCCTGGCATTAAAGGCCATCCACTTGCTGAAGACTTGCTAATTCACTTCTTCAGCTGGATATCTCTGTCCTCCCAACTTTCAAACCATCCAAATATGGACTTGGGAAGCATCTCAAACTAAACATTTCCTTAATGTTAGCCTCCATCCCACTCCTCAACCCCCAAACTCCCTCTCTCTCCGGTTCAGAATGATGTGCCTATCACCATTTCTATATGTTATAGGCTATCATGTATCCTTATCCAAGGCTGAGACATAGCTTTATTCAAGGTCACCATGTGGTGTCATCCCAGGGAATGCTTCTGGAGATGAACTCCTAGAACAGGAAGTGCTGACTCAGAGGCTTATGTTCCTTCTAAGGAACACAGGTGCCCTTCAGTGTCTGTGGAGCCTGAATTCCTGGAACCACTCTGACACCCAGACCCACAGGTGTTCAGGCCTGTATATAACTGTATATATTTGCATAAAACCTATGCAATACTCTCATGTGCTTTAATATTAGCTCTGAGTCACTTACGATGCTCACATAATGATAAGCAGACACTGGCTGTGTTGTGCTGTTCAGGGGCTGATGATAGGGAGTGTGTGTGCATGTCTAAGACAGGCGGGATTTTGTGTTTCAAACACCTTAAAACCCACAGTTGGTTGAACCTAGAGATGCTGATACTGGGGTGAGAAGAGCCCATCTATCAATGTCTCCAGATCACTCCAAAGGTCTTTGAAGTTCCTGACTTTATCAGTTCTGAAGTTACATCAAGTTTCTTCTAAGTACGGAGTTTGCCTTCTCGTGAATCTTTTCCTATTCTGAGGCAGCGGGAGTCACCTGGGGTTCTCCCCTGGGTGAATCGGGTACAGACACTGAATGAAGTAGATACCAGGAAGTTCATGGTGCTCACTGGGGCCAGAACTCAGCCCAAAGCCCCGTCCAGCACCCACCTCGGAGCATCCCATCCAAGCCAGACTCTTAACAGGGCCACTGCCTGCTCTGTCGCTGGCCCTGTGCTCCTCACTAAGTCAGGTTTAAAACTGTTCGTCATCTTTCTGATGCCATGACAAAGTATCCGAGGCAGTCAGCTCAAGAGGAGGAAAGATCGTGTGTTTATTTCCAAATAGAAACAGTTCTTTAGAGTTACACAAATTGACAGGTCCATCATGGTATCCCCACAAAACACGTGGCTGTGCTTGGTCTGCACTGACCCTTCCCCTCCCCTCTTCCTTCTTGCAAAACCTGTTTCCTCCCTCAGATGCCTCCTCGTTGATCTCATGCCCCATATACGACAGCATGTGTTCTTTTCATTAAGATTTATTTATTTTTTGTTATGTATGTGTGTGTGTGCCTGTGTGTGCATGCATGCATGTGTGTGTGTTCGTGTGCATATGTGTGTGTGTGTGTGTGCACATGAGAGCAGTGCATCAGAGTTCAGCAGAGGGTGGGGTCAGCCCCCTCCCCCCACCTTGAGCCAGAGCTTGGGGGGGGGTAATGAGCCACCCACGTGATACGGCAAACCTCCTGCAAGAGCGATATGACCTCGTAATCTCCAGCCCTGTCTCACTCCCCACCACCCTTTCTTATCCCTATGCGCCTCAGACTCCTCGCCTCTCACAGTCTCCATCCTATTTTCATGTTCTGTACATACATCTGTGCATGTATGTGTATATACATATAGCCACTCGCATATATAAAGTTGAACCAAGATTCTGTATAGAAGAGAACATGTGATATTTTTCTGTGAATAAGGCTTATTTCACTTAACACAGTGTAACTGTTACGCTATGGCAGGCGAGAGGATATTTTAATTGTTTCCTTTATCTGTATTTTGTATGTACTCTGGGTAGTATTTGTCAACTAAGGGAGGGAACCTCAACTGAGAAATTGCCTCTGTAAGAGCAGGCTATAGACAAGCCTATGGTCAATTTCTTAACTAATGATGTGAGAAGGGCCCAGCCCATTGTGGGTGGTGCCACCCCCCGGGCTGGTGGTCCTGGGTGCCACAAGAAAGCAGGCTGAGCAAGCCATGATGAGCAAGTCAGTAAGCAGCACCCCTCCATGGCCTCTGCATCAACTCCTCCCTCCAGAGTCCTGCCCTGCCTGAGTCCCTGCCCCGACTTCCCTAAATGATGGACCATTACCTGGGAATCTTAGCCAAATAAACTGTTTCCTCCCCAAGTTGCTTTTGATTACAGCGTTTCATCTCAGGGATAGACTGTGAGAGAACCAAGAGAGCATGTGTGAGTGTGTTGCCTGCATGTGTGTGTCTGTGTACCACATGCATGCAGTGCCCACAGAAACCAGAGGGAGGGCATCAGATTCCCTGGAACTGGAATTAGAGATTTTTGTGAACTCTGTGTGTGTGTGTGTGTGTGTGTGTGTGTATTCTGAGAATTGAACCCAGGTCCTCTGGAAGAGCAGCCAGTGCTCTTAACCACTGAATCACCTCAAACTCCTGCAAAATAAACTGGCACCATGTATATTCCTGACATCTTCATTACCCCTTCATCCATGAATAAATACTTAGGCTAGGCCCGTACCTTGGATATTGTGACTAGAGCCACAATAAGCATGGACGTTCAAATATCTCCACAGTATGTTGACTTAGAATCATTTGGGTATATAATTAGATCTTATGACAGTTGTATTTTCATTTTTTTGAGGAACCTCAATACTGATTCCAAAAATGGCTGTACCAGTTCATAGTCATATATGAAGTCAAGTGTATAAAAGTCTCTTTCTGTGCATCATGGTCAGAATTTATTATCATTTCTTTTCTTGCTGATTGCCATTCTGACCAGGGTGAGGTGGAATTTCAAAGTAGTTTCATTTGTACCCTCCTGATCTCTATCCTAAGGATAGAAGCCATTCTGACCGAGGAAGCTGAACAGTTTTCAAATGTGTATTGGTTGTTTGTGTTACCTTTTAAAAACATATTTGTATGCATGGGAAAGTCTGTCTGTGGTATGTGTGCATGTGTACACATATATGTACAGCTGAGTACACACATGCATGCATGCAAAGGTAGACTCCAGAAGAGGGTGTCTTTTATCATTGGCCACTTTCTTCCCTTGAGACGATCTCTCACTGAATGGATAGCTTTCTGGGACCAGCAAGGCTCAGTAATTCTCCTGCCTCTGCTTCAGTCCTTCTGCTCTGAGCTAAGGCTCCAGGTTCATAAGCAGACACACAGAACATTCCACATGGGCTCCAGGGATCCAAACTCAGGCCCTCATGCAGCTAGAAGTCTCAGTCACTGACCTGTCCCCAGCCCATCGTTTATATTTATATCCCTTTTGAGGGCTGTCTATTCCACTCATTGGTCCATTTAATGAATTAATGATTTTGGGTTGTTGTGGGGTTGTTGACTTGTTGGAGCTTTTTATAGAATCCAGATGGTTGCCCCTGTCTGATAAATAATTGGTAACGACTTTCCCGTCATATAGATGGTCTCTTTGGCTGCTGATGGCTTCCTTTGCCATCCAGCCCTTTAATGTAATTGCTTTTGCCAATCGTTTCCTGTGCTGTTAGGAAGACTTTTCAGAAAGTCCTTGCCTATAGCTGCATTTAAAGTATTTTCCTTAGGTCAGGGGTAGCAGGTCAGAGTTCAGGTCTTACATGAGTTCTCTTGAGTTAAGGTCTAACATCCCAATCTTTGGTCCATCTTGAACTGACTTGCATGCAAGTACGGAGAGGTGTGTCTCCTTTCATTCTACACATGTGCAAGCCAGTGTGGCGGTTCATTTTGCTGGCTCCAGAGGTTTCAGTCAGTCTCCACTCTGCTCTGTTGCCTTTAGTCCTGTGTTGAAGCAGCTCACCAGGGTAGAAGTGTGTGGCAGGGTTAGCCACTCACCTCTGGCTGCTGGGAATCAAAAGAAAAAGAGGATGAGACCATGTCCCACTATCCACGCCCCGCCTCCAGCCTATGCCTCAGTGACAAAACTTCCAGAAGGCTCTACCTTCTAAAAGTTCCACATCCTCCCAATTGTCAGAGGCTGGGGATCAAGCTATCAATCAGCACATGGGTTTAGGGAACATTCTAGATCCAAATTAGCAAATCCTGGAATGGTTCCTGTGCTCTGGCTTCCCAGGAAGTAGAAAAAGGGTACACGGGCCACCTCACTTCCCCCAACCCCCACCCCAAGACTCTGGGAGCCTCAAAGGTAACAGACATTCCCCGTGATGAAACCGAAAGGGTTCCTAGGTCACGTGTCTTTTAACAGCGAGACTGGACATGCAGACCACATTACGGATTCTCTTCCTACAGCTGTGCACAGTGTCTGATCACTTCGCACACTGCTGGAACAAAGTATCTGAGGGGAAAAAAAACAATTTAGGGAACAGTACAGCGCATCATGACAGAGAAGGCATGTCTGCAAAAACAAGAAGCCAGAGGGTCACGCAATGCATCCACATTCAGGAATCCGAGAGCCAACAGGAAGTGAGGCGAGATTAAAACCGCAAGGCCACGCCCACAGAGGCCCACTTCCTCCAGCAAAGCCCCACCCTCCTGAAGGCCTCAACCTTCCTAAACAGGGATACCAGCCAGGAACAAAGTGTTCAAATATTCAAGCCAATGGAGAATATTTCACAATCAAGTCACTACAGATACGGCACGTGAACAGACATGAAACATGGTTTGTACATGGAGAAACAACATGTAGACTAAGGTTTAATTATGTTGCGTCAGAGTCTGGATGTGAGTCTTCTTGCCAGTTTTTTATCTGTTCTGCTAGTAAGCGCTGCAGTGTGTGTGTCAATGACATATTAACATTTGTGCTGCTTTTTGTTGCTGTTCGTTTGTTTTTGTTTTTTCAATATTCTGATAATGAGTTTTAGGTCAGTATTTGTTCCTTTTAAACAGGCCCAGAGAACACAGCAAACATTAGATGATAAGACTGTCTCGATGACATTGTGGGAAAACAGTCGGGAAGTTTCTCCTCTGGATTCGGCCCTGTTTTCTCCCTCTGTCCAAGGGAAGGGCCTGGCTCCTTTACTTCATCAAGCATTGCGTTACCATGGCTACCCTCTGGTTCCCCCTCCCCCCCCCCCCCCCCCCGAGAGTGGAAACTTCAGTCGACATTTCTACCTGCAAGAGTAGTCCGCTTTCAGTTTGGCAATCAATCCGGTACTTCTTTCCATGGGCAGGTTGTGAACCTTGCCCTGGTTTCCGCAGTCTCATGTTCACCCGCTGTGAGCTGGACCTCCACCCTCCCCTCCCACTTTTCAGAGCAGTAGAAACTGAGACAGGTATTTAGCAAAGGTGCCGAGACAATGAGGCTGTGTTCTAGATGTCCTCTGCAGCCATTTGACTTGCAGGGGCAGCTACACCCGGGCATGTTAAAACAACCCATTCCTCTCTCCACCCCACCCACTGGAGCAGCAGAGGCAAGGAGAGCATTTCCATGAAGTTCCCAGATGACACTGAGCTGACATGGTGGTAGCCAGGGAAGAAGGGCAGGAATGAGATTCCAAGGTGCAGGTCTTCTTGTTCTACACAGCGGGGCAGGTGGCAGGGAGCTGGAGGCAGTGAGCCGGAACACGCCCCGAGGTGGGTAGGGTTCCGGTCCGCTCCACGAGCGGTTGATGACTGCTATGGGCAAAATCCATGTCAAAAAAGCTATGATATTCTTAGTCCTAACTGGTAGCTAAATAAATGGTAAATCGATGAAAGGAACGAGAAGGGAGGGAGGGAGGGAGGGAGGGAAGGAGGGAAGAAGGAGTTAGCACTAACATTTTCCTGTCTTCTAAAATAAGGGAGCTAAATAGATGAAAAATTGAAGGATTTTTTTTCAGTTCCAATTTTCTGTAATTATGGTATGGTTCAATCCCCCCATTATTACTTTTGTAGGCATACTTCTAAGCCCCCCTCCCCCCACATACATACTCCATCATGCCTTTCTGTATCTTTTTCATAGTATTTCCAAATATATCTATGTGAATACAAGTATACCTACAGTTCATTTTATCTGCTGTATAATATTCCAATTAATATAGTAAACATTACTATAATTACCTCAGATACTTGCCAACTGATCGAACCTTTCCATTTCAGCTGATGTTATTTAGATAATAATTACACACACACACACACACACACACACACACACACACACACAAGTTAATTTTAAAATGCTTTGACTACCTCAAATGATGGACACTCCCAATCCTCCCTGTTCCATCTCAGGCCCAATCAGGGCAGTGACCAGTGGCCACATACCTCAAGACTCACGTGGCTATTTGGCTTTATCTCCTGCCACTACTGTGTTTCCTTCTTCTCAAGTCCCTGAGATTCTCCTCAAGTCCTACATGCAACATTAGGCGTCCTGCCCCGTACCCAACCATTGGCCACTGGCATCATTATTGATAGATCAAAAACCAGTTGGGGACAAGGACCTTCAATGTCTGGACATGCAGACTCAAAGTATTAGCACCAGTCTCCAAAAAAAATAATGAAAAGACTTCTATTTTTACTTACATTTTTAAGTTATATGCATATCATTGAGTGTGGGTATGTGTATATGAGCATAGAACCCACAATGGCCAAAAGAGAGCTTCAGATCCCTTGGATCTGGAGATGTCAATGGTTGTGAGCCACTTGAAGGGGATGCTGGGAGATGAACCCGGTTCCTCTGCAAAAACTGCATTTGTAATGATTTTAGCTCATCAGTTACTAATGAATGAGAACATATCTTCATAAAAAAACATATGCATACTTACATTATAGATAATTTCATTCATGTTTGTGTATGTGTTAAGAGAAAGGGGTCTTATTATGTAGCCTAAGTTGGTGAACACATGTATGTACCACCCTACCTGGTTCATGTTTTCATTCTTAAAAGTCCATACATCTTCCCATTTCTGGGAACAGTTAATCCCATTTTCTTTGCTTTCAGTGAGGAATCAATTCCTGTTACAGATTTTCCTTGCACCATAGGCTTTTCTCAAAACTCTTGGTGGCAGTCTCCATAATCCCATAACTCTTGCATTCTGTATGCCTGAAAAAACAGTACTATTTTGGCAATGCCACGTTCTGCTGCCATCTCAAGCAATAGTCAGGCTCCTTGGAGTAGCTGTAGCAGCATCTGCCCGGGGACAGCAAAGCAAACCAAGCAACCAAGTAAACAAACAGCACATTCTCTGTGAAGTCTGTTTCTGGCAGGACACCTCACCAGCGCTCCTTTCTAGTGTTGTGTCCTGGAGCCTTGGATGCACGAGATTTTGCCACTTCCTGAATGTCCCCAAGACCCTTTCCTACTGTCCCAGTGCAAACTGCGCTGCGTCTGTTTCGTGTCACGGATCTTTAGCAACTCCTATCACTTTGTCTGCTTCTGCTCAGTCTTTTAACTCTGCTGGTTCCAGTTTCATGACCAAAATGTAAGCTTCTCATGTCCTACTCTGATTGTTCATTACCAATTCTCAATGTAAGCCTGGCTAAAAGTAGCCAATGGTAACCACGCTACAACCCCAAGCCTAAGTTGCCCTCAAAGTTCCTCCACCACCTTCATTGCTTTTGAACTGTAAACCTCCATCCAAGTTTCAGGACATGTGCAGAATATACATGAGCCCTTTTCCGTACTGCATCATGGCTTCTATTCCCAGTTTTAGTAGATTTTCTTATCCCATCTGAAGTCTCATTTGCCCAATCCTTACTGTCTACATGTCTACTGGAATTATGGTGTTCTTGACTCCCACCAGAATGTCCCATTAAGACATTTATAATGGGGTCTGGAGAGATGGCTCAGCGGTTAAGAGAACTGACTGCTCTTCCAAAGGACCAGGGTTCAATTCCCAGCACCCACATGGTGGCTGGTAACTCCAGTTCCAGGGGACCTGACACCCTCACACAGACATACACGCAGGCAAAACAGCAATGCACATGAAAAGCAATCATAAATGACATATAAAGACACTGATGACATTCTCGGGCTTCTCTACCATGCATCTACAAACTTGTCCACATTCCTCCCACAAACCAGTTCCAAAGCCTAAAAACCATATAGTCAGATTTCGGCAAACTCACTGGTTCTGTGTGCTAGTTACCTTAATGTGGCAATGAGCACAGTCCTAATAGATAGTGTAGGGAAAGAAAGGTTTATCTGTGCATCTTAGTTAGGGTTTTATTGCTGGGAAGAGACACCATGGCATCAGCATTTAATTGGAGCTGACTTCCATTTTAGAGGTTTAGTCCATTATTATCAGCACCTAGGCAGATATAGTACTGGAGTAGGAACTGAGAGTTCTGCATCTGGATTCCCAGACAGCAGAAAGAGAGAGTGACATTTTTGCCTGGCTTGAACATCTGAAACCCCAAAGTCCATGCCTGAGTGATACACTTCCTATAACAAGGACACAACTACTGCAACAAGGACCCACATCCCAATTGTGCCACTCTCAATGAGCTTTTGGGGGCCATTTTTATTCAAACCACCACATGGGCTTCTGAGTTCAGTCCATCAGAGGAAAGGCTTGGCAGCGAGGCTCCAGCCACAGTAGTGGGAGTGTGAGGTAGAGCATCTTCACGTCACAGCAGGGAGGGAGTGCAGAGTGTGGGCCTGTGCCTGCTAGTTTTATGCCAACTAACACAAAACAGAGTGATTTTTGGAAGCAAGAGCCTCAATTGGGAGAATACCCCTACCAGACTGGCCTGTGGGCAATCCTGTAGAACTTTTTCTTGGTTGGTGATGGATGAGGGAGAGCTGAGTTCACACTGGGGCGGCATCACCCTGGGCTGCTGATCCTGGGGAGTGTGGGGGGGGGCTATAAGAAAGTCTGAGCAAGCCAGGCAGACCAAGTCAGTAAGCAGCACTCCTCCATGGCCTCTGCTTCAGTCCCTGTTTCCGGGCTCCTGCCTTGAGTTCCTGCCCCAACTTCCCTGAATGAGAGACCACAAGCTGTGAGATGACATTAGCTCTTTCCTCCCCAAGTCACTTTTGGTCATAGTATTTCATGACAGCAATAGAAACCTAAGACAGGACAGAACGAGGAACAGTTATAATCGTCAAAGTCCTGCCCTTGGTGAGCACTTCTGTGAAGTAGGCCCAGTTCCACAGCCCTCCCTACACAGCACGGCCAGTTGGTGAGCAGGCAATCAAATCATGAGTGCTGGGAGATGTTTCAGACCCAAACGTAACTTAGGTTCTTCAACCAACCTCTGTTTACCCTCTAGTTCCTCCCTTATCATGCTCGCTGGACGTGCCTCCTGACCCATGTTCTTCAGAGCCACACATAGGAGTGGACACAGCTGCCGGGGACAGGGATGTCTTTTTCTTTTTAAATATTTATTTATTTATTTTATTATTTGATGTATGAATGTTCTGCTGCATGTGTATTGCATGCCAGAAGAAGGCATCAGATGCTCTTGGAGATGGTTGTGAGCCACCATGTGGATGCTGGGAATTGAACTCAGGACCTCTGGAAGAGCAGCCAGTGCTCCTAACTGCTGAGCCTTCTCTCCAGCCCCAAGACAGTAATTTCTTAAATAGATCCTTCTGATATGTGTCTTTATACCACTATACCGAACACATCTAGCACCAAGCACACTGACTTCCAATGCCCTTTGGCAACATCAGAAAGGGGAGAGTTCACAAGTGTCTTGATAGATAGCTTATAGATATAGAAAACGTTGATTAGTTTTTACATTGACAGTCTACTGTATTTCTTTTTTCAATCATTCTGGAGATATTTTAGTTTATCGTCTACATTTTTACATCAGGCTAATTTTATGATAGTTACAGAAGGCTCCATTTTCCATTTCCCTTGACTTTCTGAGTTCACCTAGGGGTCATTGACCAGAGAAAGTGGGGAGGGTTTTTCACTGTGTTTCGTTTTTCTAATTTGCTTCGTATGGGCCACTCTGACACATCATATTCTCCTAGAAAAGGCATAGTTCCAACTTTGAAGTAGCCCAGAGCTTCACAATGCTAAAAGCTTTAACCCTGCAGGTTTAAAGGCCAGGTTTTGGAGAGGCATGGTGGTTTTGACCCAGCAGTCTTCTTTATAGCAAAATACAAAGTGGAAGCTGGCATCCCTCCATGAAGATACTGGTGAAACATGGAGCCCGTAGGCTGTGCATTCCTTGAGTGCTTGGAACACACCCAGCACAGAGTCAGCACCCAATAAATGCTTCTAGAATGAAGGAATGGGGATCAACAAGCCCAGGGCATCAGCCAGGAGCCTTCCACCCAAGATCCTTCCTGTGAACTCCCATTCTTGAGGAAGTGACTCAGGGCTGCTATCTGGTGGTGGGTGAGAAAACATGTGCATTCTATCAGCAGGGTACTCAGCCAAGAGGAACGCATCACTGGGAAACCATGTGTGTTTTAATGAGGACAGAGTTGACTACAGACATGCTAGTCATCTGCCATCTTGAATGCCGGGCTGTCTTGGCATTTTGGCCCTAAGGCCTTCCAGGCAGTTTGAACTTCTCTGTTCAATGGTGTGGAGGCTCAGAGAAAATTCCAAACTGTGAACTTCATCGCCGAAGGAAGTAATTTTTGAGCACCTACTGTGTGCAGTAGGTGCAGTGAAGATGAGGTTCTGGTTGCAAGGATGGAAGGTAGATGGAGAGAGTGTTAACATTTAGTGGTAACTGAGAGCTACGGGTTCTGGACAGGCAGTGTGTGCTGAGTCCATAAAGCAGCTACGTATAACTTGAAGCAGGCGGTCAGGGAGAACTTTCTAGAAGAGATGGAAAGTGAATCAGAAATGAGGAGGTTCCGTTTTGCTAAGTTTTAAAATACCTCCCTCCCTCAAACGGCCTCACAGTCTTTGATGGATGTTAGAGTCACAGGGTGTGGCAGTCAGTATCATGTGTCACCTTGGATAAGCTGGGTACATACGGTGCCCAGTTGCTCGGTCAAATGCCAGACTAGATATTGCCCTGAAGGGAACTTTCAGCTATGATTCACTTTTCTTTCCTTCTCTTTTCTCTCAGTGCTGGGGACTGGATTCAGCCTCCCATCCATGCTAAACATGTGTTCTGTCACCAAGCTGCCTTTCCCACCCCCTAACCAACATGAAACCAGGAGTCTGAGTAAAGCTGATCACTCCATGAAGTGGTGGGCCTCGTCCAGTGTGATGAAGGCCTTAGGAGAAGAGATTGATGGATACCCGAGGTGCAGGGTGTGGATCCCCTCTGGGTGACGGTGAGGAATCTTGTCAGAGTGTCTAGCCCTCCCTACACATTTCAGGCTTGCAGGTCTACCCCACAGTGCAGCTCTCAGATTCACTCGTGCTCCACCCATCCCGTTGGCTACTGCTCTGTAAGGTCCTAATGAAAAGGGCTTTCTGTTTAACCAGTAGGGCTAGTGCGCCTGAGTCCTAGTGTGCCTTCACAAAGGGACATGGACCTGAGCGGGGTGGCACAGGCCTTTAATTTCAGCGCTTTGGAGGCAGAAGCAAAGAGATCTCGGTGAGGCCAGTCTGATTTACATAGCATGGTCTAGCCAGAGCTCCGCCTCCAAATAAAGTAAAAATCCTAAAAACTAAGGGGCACACAACCACTATGGAGAAAATTAATTCCTTTCTTCTCTTCTTATTTGCTGTTCTGGGGCCCAAGACTTGAGCTTGCTAGAGAATGCTGGGTCCATAATCCCTGGGGCATCACTGGGGGCCTAAGTTGTCCTGGCAGGTTTTGGAATAATTGCTCTTCAGGTACCCCGACGCTCATCGTGACTCCCCTGAGCCTCCAATCCAAGCAATCACACGGCAACCCCTGCCCAACCCACCTCTTGTATCGCCAGAGACAGTAGCACTAGCTTGAACACAATAAATACTCTTGAGGACTCCATAGTCACTGGTTAGACATGCCCAGAGCACGTGCAGAAATTTAATGGAATGGATTTGCATTTTCAGACTCCAAAAATCTGGGACTAATTGTTAGCGCCCCTCCAATTATCAACAGATTTGGGAGTGGCTTTTTTTTTCACCCTAATCTTAGTCAGCGTGTGCCCGACGAAACTGGAGAGGACATCAGATGCCCTGCAACGAGAGCTACTGGTGGTTTGAACCATCATGTGAGTGCAAGAAACTGAACCTGGCTTCTCGGCAAGAGCAATGAGTGCTCTTAACTGCTGAGCCATTTCCCTAGGCTCCAGAGAGCTTCTTGTCACAATATGTCTGATTCCACCCAGGGTTCCTTGTTTTCTTGGCTCTGGTGTGAGGCTTTAATGAGTGTGTGCTAGGCCACCAGCGGTAGATTAGGGTAAGGACAGCGAGGATGAACTTGTTATGTCCTAGACTGAGCTCTAGACTGCGTGTGCCTTATACACACTCTCCCGTGCTCGCCACAGTCTTCAGTGGCGTGCCCACAGTTGCTCCTACATTGCAACTAGGGTCCTTTCTATTATGACGCACAGTGAGGATGAAGAAACTTCAAACCTGTCTTCTGACGGCTAAGTGGAGCCTGGACAAATAGGGTCCATGGGGTTCTGGGCTGGCCGGAAATGGCAGGAGTCTTATAGTTCTCAGAAAAGAAGCTGGGAGGTTTGGGTGGCCTGTACAGGGCAGGTAGCCCAGGGCCTGGGTCTCTCCGCAGCTACTGCGGCAGAGGCAGAGGTGGCGCCAGAGGCAGAGGTGGCGGTAGCCAAGTGGGCCCAAGGTCCAGTGATGAGTGCCTTGGGAGAGAAAACTCACCCCAAGTGGCATAGCTCAGTAAAACAGCTATTCTCTGTTGTAGAAATTATCTAAACCCAACCCAGGTTTTCTACCCTGCCTTTGACAATTTAGTTCCTGGATAAAAGACACACACAACCTTTATATTTACAATAAGCCTTACACAGCGCAAGAGCTGGGAAGATACCTACCCTCTATGCCATTAGGATCTACTTTCCTATGTATTACTTACTGGGTTTCATCTGGGCTTTTCTTAACTCCAGTCGGCCAGCCCTGAGGCCCACGTTGTGTTATGGCTTCTCTTCCTCCTCAACCTTCTTCCTCATGGTTCTCCTTCAATCTCCGAGTCTTGGAACCCTAAACCTCATCTATCTCTCTTCTGGCTGTTGGCATCTTCATCTACCAATCAGAAATAACTTGGGGACAGGGTCATAGATCTATGTGCAGACTCCAAGTCTTGGAAGGCTGCACTTAGCATTACAATAGACCAAATCTCAGCAACTCTCAGATGGTCTTTGGTGAAATAACTTGTTTGTTTTATTCCATGTGGATTGAGACTATATAAGCATTGAGGGGGGTGGGATTTAGGGGCAGGTGTTTCCTATTGGCTCAGCGTGAGGTGATAGTGATGTCCTATTTGCATGGGGAAGGACTCCAGGTAATTGGTCCTCTTATTGGGGTGTTGTGGTCCAGAGCAGGTGCAGAAATGTATAGGGAGCGGCTCAACTCCTGAGGATCTCAAGGCTCTGAGATTCCTGGGGTCTGAGCTCACTAACCTTATCAGTTCTTCTGTCTGAGGCACGGCCCACTTGCCGTACACAGACCCATGCTCCTGAGCTCCTCTGCACCACCACGGGACCTGCTCAACAAGTCCATGGAGAGAGATAGGACTCAGCTGAGGTAGAGGTCACACGGGTTCTTCTCATATCCGTAGTGTCTCCAAGGGAGAGACAGGAAGAGAGTGACCCTCATCCCCCGTATTCTGGAAAGGGCTCCAAACGAGTCTGGAGTCTTGGGGTTGGGCCTGAGACTTGCCCCAGGTGACTGAGAGACTCACTTTTCTTATTTACAAAATCAAAGGCTTAAGCTATGTGACCAGTGGCTTCTCTGTCTGCAACATAAATGACATTGAAGGTTCTGGGTGGTTCTTTTTGAGCCTTTCGTTTGTGCTGTCGAGTTTATTTGCAAACAAACCCTCTGCCATGGTCCCCATAACCCACTAGGTGCTTCTGATTCCTCTGAGATGCTAAAGGAAGTTAAAGATCTCAGGAAGCAGAATGGGCTTTTTTTTTTCACAGTTTCCTATATGACCTCAGCACCTCAGATCCCACAGCCCGCCCATCTATAAGGGCCCACGATGAAAACTCATGAGCCACACTGTGACCAGAAGTAACTGAAGTGCCTGAAAGCTGTGCTCAGGGGAACACCATGGCTCTGCTGTGTAGGGGATATAGCAGGGTCTGCGTCAGCCTAGACTCGTGGTCTAAAAGACAGGGAACCAAGACAGCCCTGCTGGGCCAGGGGGTGTGAGAGGAGATGTGCAGGCATCCTTCCACGTGTCTCCCTCCTAGTCCTGGGAAGAGGGGACTCTGCTGGGGGAGGAGAGGCAGGAACAACTTGCCTGAGATATTTCTCCATCAGGAAAGATGCCCAGGGTAGGTACCCATGTGCAGGTAGCCTTTTCCCTGTGCCCTGGTATCTTTAAATGAGATTCACCTCATTCAGTACTTTGGGTTCCTTAGGCCAAGAGATACCCATGCAGATAAAACTCCAGGAACTCGAAAGCTCTTTAGGTAATTGCATCTAAAAATATCCTCTGGACAGGTATGCCGAATTAAATGTTACACAGTGAAAGCAGCCCTAAGAAAACCCAGCAGCAAAGCTTAGGCAGACGAGGTTACCTGGTTATTTGCCTCTGGTTCTGGGTCCTTACCATGTGCTGTAATGCGTCATCGCTGCTGACCAAAGCTGCTGTCCTCTGCTTTGGTACAAGGAGTGTGGGGGGGGCTGTGGGGGGCACTTAGCCCCACCCAAGCTGCCTCTGGGGAGACTGGAGTACTATGGCTTGCTGCAAGAAAGAAACACAGAACTAAGACAGCGTGGACAGCAGAATCTTCAAACCCAGTAAGTAAACAAGAGGCTTGAGTTTCCTGGCATGAGATCTTGCTGTCTTTGCATTACTGGGTGTTTGCTGTTTCTTAAAAGATGGACCGTGAAAGCCATCTGATTAAGCTTGGGTAGGGCTACTTGATGGATGAGGTGTGTCTTCATTGGTAAAGAAGAATAAACTAAAAAAGAAGAAGCTGGGAGAAGCTAGGATGTTATCTCCAGCAAACAGGATTTGTGTCAGGCGCTAGCTGGCTCTCTCTCTCTCTCTCTCCCCATCATTCTGGGGAGAAATTCGTGCAGATTGGAAGGCTGTGTCTTCAGACGACATCAGGAACCACTGTACCAGGCAAGCAGTGTCTTTGAAACAAGTAACCATATGCTCTCAAGTTTTTAATTTCATTTTACATTTGGCTTAGTTGCACATAGGCGTGTGCACCCTGGGGTCGAATGATCTTTACAGCTCTATACTGAGCACGTCGGTGGCAGGTTGCAGCTGGATCATGAAGGAGCAGGATGCAGTGCTGAATGTTAAGTTTCTTTTGCGTTTTGAAACTATACTTCTCCCTTCTCAGTTTGGACCACTGAGCTGCTTTTGTTCTTGGCTGCTAAGCTGTGACCCAGATGTTTTTTGAACATCCTGGAGAACTAGTGCCCTCTTGTGGACGATGCACTAATCTCAGATTCGGTACATGTTAGATTTCCTAAAGGGCCTTCCTTACATTTGAATATTCTTGGCAGAGAGCACAAACGGAAATTTGACGTTCTCTGAACACAGAGAACAAACTTTTTTGGGAAAGGTTCTAAGTTTTATTACTGGACAAACACCCTAATTTAAGACATGAGCAAATCTCCAGGTTAAAAATGTTGAACTCAATCTGGTAGGACTGATCGATGACCACAATTCAGTATAAACCCTCAGTCTTGCCACTGCGTGAATCCTTACAGACCCAACTTCGTTCTCCTCCAGTGTCTTCTCTTAGAGTTGTGCCTGATTTTGTTACCAGTTTTCATCCGGATCCACTGAGGAATAGGACGATTTTGCTTTTGTTTCTTGGCCAGGAATCGCTTGGTTCTGAAAGTCTTGTGAGAAGACATGGCAAGAAGCCGAATCAGGGGTAGTGCACACGATGGCGGAGGAAAGGCGGAGAGGAGAACAAACTTATGTTAAGAAAAATGACTTGTGCCGGGCAGTGGTGGCGCAGGCCTTTAATTCCAGCACTTGGGAGGCAGAGGCAGGTGGATTTCTGAGTTTGAGGCCAGCCTGGTCTACAGAGTGAGTTCCAGAACAGTCAGGGCTACACAGAGAAACCCTATCTCAGGATAACCACCCCCCCCAAAAAAAAAAACCAACACAAGAAAAATGACTTGCTTTGGAACTTTGGGTCAGGGAGTCTATTAATTAATAGTGTTTCTTAAGAAGCTATAGCTTTTTATTATAGTCCAAATTTCCTCTCTCTCTCTCTCTCTCTCTCTCTCTCTCTCTCTCTCTCTCTCTCTCTCTCAGAGGTAAAGCCCTCATCTGACATGCCTTTATTTGTAGCACTCAGGAGGCAGAGACAGACTGATCTCTGAGTTTGAGGCCAGCCTGGTCTACAGAGGACAGCCAGGAGTACACAAAGAAATCTTGTTTCAAAAAACTAACTAGCAAAAGAAAAAGAAAGAAAAAGAGAGAGAGAGAGAGCGAAAGGAAGACAGAAAAAAATCCCTTTCATAAAGACAGCTGGGTCTTTCAAATCTCTGTAGGGTAAGCAAATGCTTGTAAATGCCAAGTCCTACTACTTCTTTAGGCATTCACACATTACAAAATACCCCAGGCAGTCTTCTTCGCAGCCCTGATGGCTGCTGGTCAAGGATGAGGTGTGTCTCTCACAGCCTTCCTGGAGGGAATGCCCCAGGATCGATGCTCCTCCTTAACTGTTGGACATTCAGCAACGACTTCATCGTTGTAGGCTTATGTTTTCCTCAGGCTTATTGGTGACCCTTTCAGCTCACAGGTCGCAATCAAATATCAGGTCTAGCAGTCACCAAGCTAAGTTCTTGGCCAGACTCTAGACGTGGATAAGGGTGGCAGGAACCAAATGAACTCACAGAGTCTGGGGCTGGATACCATGTCTTACATTAAGCGTTCAGTGATCTCCACAGAATCACTTCTCTCTTTTCCTCATCATTTTAGTTTACCGAGAAAGACAACCTAGAAATCCCCCAATGTAGGATGCATCGAGTAATCTCACAGAGAGCACTGGTGTAACGGGAAGGCTAACATCACTAATAAAGAGCTAGAAGCCCCTCTCTTGCCATTTTCAAGATGCCCCTTCCTCCTGACAGGGTTCTTTCCTGACACTGACAGGCCACTTCCTTGTTCCTCAATAATTTTGTTGCCCGTGTGTGCAAGTCCTATAGTTCAGCTTGTACCACTCCATTCCGTGTAACTTCACATTGCATCTCTCCAGTTGGTTCATTGTTTAGCCTCGCCCCTTCTTTCTTTTTTTTAAACTGTGATTTGGACCCAGGGCCACACACATGTTAGGCAAGTACTCTACCACCCAGGTATATCCCCAACCCCTCTGTCACTTTTTATTTTGAGACAGGGTCTCTCCAAGTTGCCCAAGCAGGTCTTAGAAAGCTCTTCTTAAAGAGCCCGAGAATATCTCAGTGTCTGTGGGTCACAGCCAATTTCTTGGTGTAATGGCCTTGCTCTGTACTTGGTCATTTCCTGCACTTTAGGGCCTTGGAACCACAGGCTGAACCAGATGCATGCTTGATCCCTATGTGAGACACTAGATGGCGCCATATCCTTCCACTCAGTACATCAAGCTAGATGGCTCTGAAGTCAGCAACAGTTGATGCTCAAAGGCTACATTCGTTAATTCCCTGAGGTCTTCAGAATGGTGCCATCTGAATTTCCACATTTGGAGTCTGAGGATATATCATAGTAGAAGATCATTCATCTAGCATATGTGAAGCCCTGGGGTCAATCCTCAGCCCTAGAGAAAAAAAAATTACTGACTTTACCATTGAAAAAAACTCACTTGGTTAAAATTTCAGTTGAGGGCTGGTGAGATGGCTCAGGGGTTAAGAGCACTAACTGCTCTTCCAGAGGCCCTGAGTTCAATTCCCAGCAACCATATGGTGGCTCATACCCTGTTCTGGTGTGTCTGAAGACAGCTATAGTGTACTCAGATAAATAAAATAAATACATCTTTAAAACAATTCTCAGTAGTTGATATGGGAAAATGTTAAAGTTGCTCGTCTTCCTGGGACTCTGGGTTCTCGTCCTTCATTTTCCATTATCAGTAGAGTAATTTTACAAAATGCCGCCCCTCACACAGGATGTGATTTCAGAGTGCTACGGGTCAGGGCTTTCTTGCTCACACTACCCAGGTTTCAAGGAAATGGGTTCATGCCTGTGGGGGTTTGGGAGCACAGAAATTCCCTGTCGTGTTGGGCTTTTACAGCTCACTGAATCTGCCTGCACACAGTGTCTCTAAACAGTAGAGCACGTGAAGGTGACAGTGGGTGGAGCCCACACCTGTGTCCTTGTGGACATATAACCTGTTTTGTGTCCTTAGAGGTGGAGCCTGGGGCTGCTTGTGAGAAATCCTGAAACCCGGACAATGTCACCTTAGAAAGCCCACATGTGGGGAAGATGTCTGCAGTCCGGGTGCCTGGGCGTGAGCCTTCCCACTGCAGCTCAGATGCACCATGATGAGGCACATGAGAGTCCAGCCCCACCATTTGGTCTTCCCAGGGCACAGGCACTGTGGCCATTCCCAGCAGACCCCGCATGAAGCTCTGAAGTGGAATTCATAACCATTTTCACTGAACACAAAGTTTGGGGAAGACAGGCAACGGTTGTCAGATACCTCCAGGTCA
This sequence comes from Tokudaia tokunoshimensis, assembly GCA_036184795.1. NCBI lineage: Eukaryota > Metazoa > Chordata > Mammalia > Rodentia > Muridae > Tokudaia > Tokudaia tokunoshimensis. Next base: position 75,039,917 of record BTHU01000003.1, read on the forward strand.
CCCTCAGATGTCCCATGAAACTATGACACTTTGAAGAATCACACATTTCAGAATATTCTGGGACTGCGGTTGCTGGCAGGCCCTCTAGATGTTAATGCGCTGTTCCTTGTTTGGCTAATGGAGCCTCTAGAGGTGGTTTCTGGATCCTTCGGATGTAACTTTGGTAGTCTTTCATAGCTCACACATATTTGGTGTGATAGGATGGTCCAGTCTCATCTTACACTGGGATTTAGCCAATAGTTCAAGGATCCTGTTGTCTTTTCTGGGGAATGTTGTGATTTGCTGTCTTCCTCCTCGTACACTAGGTAGATAAACATGTTGTGAATATACACTGAGAATTGCAGTTCAACTTAGAACTCATATTTGACTTTACCTCCCTCTCTCTGTCTGTCTGTCTGTCTGTCTGTCTGACTGTCTGTCTGCCTGCTTGCCTGCCTGCCTGCCTGTCAGCATTCCCTTGAACATTGGAAATGGCTAACTGACAGAAGCCATCTAGGAAAGATATGGCAAGCAAGTGAGTTTCCCGGAGAGCTTCCTGGAGATGACCCATCGTTTTGCATGGCTGTGATGGGTGCACTCTGGAGAGGCACAGCTACAGAGACTTCATCCCAGGAATGCTTCTCCGATGCCAATGTGCCTTTCCCGCCACTGTTACATAGCATAATGATTCCTGGGCATCAGTCCACCCTATTGGCAAATGTCCCGTAGGTCAACATGAAGATGAACTTTCCTAAGTTAATGCTGTTTAGATGAGTTAATGACTTTATAGCATTCCTGATTTGATTAAAGTAATCTTAGGAAGAAGTGTTAAGGAGATGGTTTAGTTGTTTTGGCAGAAAGATGTAATATAGTTAGAATGAGGAAGAATAGAGTATACTCCCTCCTCATAGAATAGTAATTAAAGGCTGCATAATAAGAAAGACAATGAGCTTTCACAATTTCACTGAGAAGAGAAATAGGCTTGGAACAGATTTCTGATCAAGGAAAAACATTCCTTCTAAGTCAGGTCCAAGGATGAGGCCATAGGCTTCCACTACGATAAAGCAAGGCCATGTGAAACTGTTGTTGCTTTGAACTTATAAAGAACTTATAGAATGAAACACTGCTTTGAACTTACTCTCAACAACTTGCTGTAACTCACCTTTTGTGTAACATTTTATCTATGAGGTAAGTTTATGAAGAACTTTTTTCTAAGAAGGTATAAAAAGGCTGAGAGAAAAAATAGTGTTACTGTTGGGGCTCTGCTCCATGCTCCAAATGTGTATATGTCTGTCTGTCTGTCTGTCTATGTGTATGTACAATATGTCTGTATGTCTTTATGAATTTATATCTATATTATGAACATACATACATAACTAGGCATATATGTATATGTATATGTATATAGGTGTGCATGTGCACTTGTGAAATTGATGAAACAGGTAATTGGGCCCTGCTAGTGTGTGTGTGTGTGTGTGTGTGTGTGTGTCTGTCTGACTGGCTTTCTTTCCTTTTTTTTCTTTTCTTTATTTTTCTTTTCCCTTTCTTTTCCTTCTTTTCTTTCCTCTCTGGCTCACAAAGAGTTAATGAACTCCAAGCCTCTTGCCTGGACAGCTAGCAGCACTTGAAACAACTGAGATTAGAGCCCAAGTAACTGAACAAGTAAATTGCCAGAAGCCACCAGCTTCTGTCCCCAAAGAAAAGAGTTAAATTGCCATATCGCCAATGTCATAACCCTTTGCTGCCTGTCTCGGTTTACCCTCTGATGTCAAAGGTGGTCTTTGACAGTTAACATTTCATTTCTCTGGTGTACTAATAATCTTTATTACATTATTTTTCTATATTTATTCTTTTTCATTTAACTTTTTCATGGTGTTTGACCCCTTATCATCCAATGACTCTTTGTTAAGCAAAATTAGTTTCTTGTATCTTTTAGAAGGAGACAAAGCTCTCTGGATCTCACCACCAGCAAGGCCCCATTTCCTGGCTCTTTGCTTGGTACTATTCATGTAGTGTGTGTGTGTGTGTGTGTGTGTGTGTGTGTGTGTGATATGTTCCCCCTCCCTGCCTCTTGTTGGATTTTGATTGCTGTTGGGTCCTTCTCTTGGTGGCTCTGTGACCAGAACTGGATTACCCAGGCTCCTCTGTTCTCTGGGTGAATGACCCTGGTTGCTTCGCTTCTGAGCTCATGGTGAAGCTCTGGCCTGCACCCATCACTACACAGCTCAGCCCCAATGAACTGCTCACTCAGCTTGCCAGGGGCCCCTGATGGCTACTTTGAGATCTGTGCACGCGGTGCTGAGAGAGTTGCTCCCACTCAGTTTTTACTGTGAATGTCTTACCTCCAGGCTCACTGTGAATATACTCAAAGGCTTTTGGTTTTGCTTAGCTTTCTGTTTGTTTAAATTCTGGGGATAGAACCAAGGCTTCACAGAAACAAAACACTTAGGTATTATATCATGGAGTTGCATCCCAATCCCCTTTTTTTTCTGTTTCCATGAAAGAATTGAATGATTAAAAGACTACATTGTAAGCAGGGCCATCTCCATCCCTCCCAGACCACTGATAGCACAACTCAGCATTCGCTACCCACCTTTACCAGTACTTACACAGTGCAGATTCACCTTCAGCTGCCTCCCTGGTCCCTCTCCCTCTCCTTCCCTCTTTCCCTCCCCCTCCTCCTCTCCCTTCCCCTCCTCCTCCCCCCTCCTCCCCCTCCTCCTCCCCCTCCTTTTCTCCCTCTCCCCCCCTCCCCCCCCAGCAGTTTGATCTGACAGCCTTGGGGCCCTGGGTTTGCTCCTTCACATTAGGTGTGAGCTGACCTCAGGACTGATGACTCAGTAGACCCACCCCAGGCTCTGACCACAAGCTGATTTGCACATCTACTACAAATGCCAGTGGGATACATGTTCTGAGAACTTACATCAGGCACACTTGTCACAGATAACAAGATCTCCCTCCATGTTCCCTGGGAATAGGATGCCATGGATTCTAAACTCTGCAGAAGCTCACCTTCCATAGAACAGGAAAAGAGCCCACCAGGAACCTATCAGCTGAGGACACTAAGTTGTAATTACCCACTCAGTGAACATTTATCAGGTGCCAGCTGTATACCTGACACTGTGCTGGGTGTTAGAAAATAAGACTAAATGCAACCTTCTCTTTCCTCTCTGAGTACAGAGGATATTGGTATCTAAATATTAGTAATGTTGCAGGGAAATCATTGTGAAAACTGAAACACAGATGATCTGATATGTGTGGGTGGAGCAAAGAACGAGGCAGCTGCCAACAGTAGTCCTGTCATCAGAACGCCAGACTGTCTATTCCTCCTACCATCCAATGCACAGGGGCATGCACTGGCACCAGATGGAACCGGCTGGTACCAAAATAGTTGAAGTGAACGAATAACTGGGTGTTTTTTCCTTCCCTAAGATATATTTTATGTGGTTAGTATAATTATCTTAATAATGGTATTATTCTTTGTGTATGTACATGTATGTGTATGCATATGTAGGTACAAAAATATCCTTGACATGCATATATATATATATATATATACACACAGGGTTCTCATTAAAGGCTATCTATACTCAAACTCATAATCCTCCTGCCTCAGCCTCCTGTGTGCTGAGGTTATAGGCATTAACCCCACACCAAGTCTTAGCTCTTTCTTGATATCTCCCCCCCCTTTTGTTTTTTTGGTCCCGAGGATGGGTCCAGGGACTGGTATACAGGCCCCTCTTCCTCAGTGACACACAGTCCAATTCTTCCTGGTGCCTTTCATGGGAGTTCATAAGGCTCTGGCCCTGAAAGGGCTTTGGCCTCTTTCCCTCAGCATTTGTATTCTTTGGGAATTATGGCAGTATTTCAAATGTTGGAGGTCCCAGGACAACCTTGATGGCTGTTCTCAGATTCCATGTCACTTTAATAACAATATTATTATTATGAGTTATTCTAATAATTATTCTAATTATTGTAATAATACATATTATTATTATTTGTTAACAGGATCCTTACTATGTAACTTTGGCTGGCTTGCAACTCCATATGTAGACCAGGCTGGATCATAGGATCCGCTATGTCTGTCTCCTGAGTATTGGGGTTAAAGGTGTGCATCCCCGCACCACACCTGGCCTTCATCTGAGATTTTACAGAGTGAAAAGATGCAAAACCCAGACTAGGAGGAGGGCCACAGTAGAACACCAGACAGATAGTCTTAAGCTGGATCCTACAGAAGGGAATGCCAAGCGGGTGTTTGCAGAATCCTAATGAGGTTTGGAGAGACAGATAGTCTTGAACTGGATCCTACAGAAGGGAATGCCAAGCATTTTTTTTTTTTTGCAGAATCCTAATGAGGTTTGGAGCAGGCACAGAAGTGTCCTTGCTGTGGACATGGCAAGTGCAGTGGCTGCATCAGAGAGATCACTGACCCTTTGCATCAGGTTCCTAATACAGAATTACTGAGGCCCAGTGAGGCCCCACAGAGCCACACTGGACGAGCCTGGGGTCTTTGCCCAGGCAGGGCTGTGTTTCGCAGTAACTGATCCATGTGTATTCTTGGAGTAGACTGGGAAGAGCTGGAACTGCATAACAAAGGCAGAGGCAGTCCGTTCATCTGGGATCTTCGCTAGCAGGACTCCAGAGGAGCTGCTCACTCTGGTCATCACAGCGCTCCAGGAGTTTCCATGAGCCAGTCCTTCGTATATCCAAGTGTCTGGAGCAGGTGAGCCTGTACAGCACTTGGGTCACAGAGTCCCTCCCCTCCCTACACAGCACAGCTGAGCTAGGTCTCAAACACTTAAATGGGGCTGGGGAGTGGCTTGGTGGGTGAAGCACTTGCCGTGCAAGCATAGACCGGGGTTCATATCCCTAGACTCCACCCAGAGCAACATGCTGAAATGTATGTTGTAATCCCAGCACAAAATGGGGGACAGAGACAAGAACCCAAGAAACTCATGGGCAGGCTAGCCTCATGGACAGGAGATGAATAAAATGCCCAATCCTAGACAAGGTTGAGGATGAGGAAGGACACCTGCAGTCACACACACACACACACACACACACACACACACACACACACACACACACACACACACGGAGATTGAAAGCATAAATTAAAGTTTAAACAGGCACGGCAGCCTGTGTCTGTCGTGTCAACTGCCTGAGCTAGTGAGGCAGGAGAATTATCCAGAAGCTTGAGGCCAGCCTAGAAAATATATTGAGGTCTTTTCTCTTCATAGATTAATAAAAATAAAAATAAATAAGTGCATGTAGGTCTGGACACCTTTGAGGTCTGGCCTTTACAAATCCTGCTTCTCCTAGCCCCTGCTCCTTCCCCAGACTCCAAATGCTAAGAAAGCGCAGATGACTGAAGAGTCTGAGAACTTGGCTAAATAAAGCTCTGCGTTAACTAGTCAAACCTGCCGAATTACAGATTAAAACAAACAAAGCTCTGGGGGTCTGGTGACTGGAAGCTTTCTAAACTGAATTCTACTTAATATGTCCTAGGGGACCTGTATAACGGTATAAGCTGTTTCCACCCAGGAGTGAGAGGAAAAATCTCTGAGGCTTCTCTGTCCTGTTTAGTACCCACACGTCTACCTTCACCCTGCATAGTATTATTGAGTTTTGGAAGAAGTGTCTTCTCCAGGCTGGATTCAGTAGACTGGCCTTGAAGAAGCTGAAGAAGCAGCTTCTTAGTCCAAGTGCCTTAGTCAGTATTTTATTACTGTGAAGAGACACCGTGACCACAGCAACTCTTATAAAAGAACGCATTTAATTGGGGCTTGCTTATAGTTTCAGAGGTTTTGTCCATTCACACCACGGTGGGGAGCCTGGTGGCACACATAGGCAGACATGGTGCTGGAGAAGTAGCTGAGAGTTCTACATCTGCATCTGCAGGCATCAGGAGGACAGAGAGCCATGGGGCCTGGCGTGGGGCCTTGAAATGTCAAAGCCCATCATCCCCCAGGGACACACTTCCTCCAGCAAGGCCAAACCTCTTGATACTCCATGCCACTTCCTGAGGGTCAAGCATTCAAATATATGAGCCTATGAGGACATTTTTATTCAAACCACTGCACCAAGTGAGTACCCTCTAGGCCTCAGGCGCACAGTGGGCTTCCATCGGACACAACGGATTAGTGAGACAATGGGTTGGAGGTCTCCAGGCTTGGTGTTCTCTTCACAGATGTCTGTACGTCTCGGAAGAACATCTGGACCTTGGTCTTCCTGGGGTAATATCCTCATTTTCTTTATTTTTAATATTGATTGATTGATTGATTGATTGATTATTTTTGAGGCAGGGTCTCACTATGAAGGTCAGGCTGAACTGTCACTCACTATATACAGCACAGGTTGGCCTTAAACTCTGGATCCTCCTGCCTCAACCTCCCAGGTACTTGACATTAGTTCTGCATTTTCTTTTCAGACAGACAAATTCATAGGAACACGAGAGGGAAAGGGGCATTATAGAGAATATCACATAAGAAGTTTGACCATAAAAGATACTTGAACTCATGAATGATGCAGGATTCTTGTCAAAACCACACCTCAAAACCACACCTGATAAAAGGGGCAGGGAAATGTGGCACATCCCAGCATGAGAACTTACCCTTGAGTCACTGGTAGGTAGGGCTTGAATGAAAAAGTCCCCACAGGCTCATTCCCTCCAGCAGTTGACCCTTGGCTAATGATGGTGCCATCTCAGGATTTTGTGGAAGCTTTAGGAAATGAAGCTAGCTGAAGACACAGAACCTGGAGGTGAGGCTGAGGGCTAACTGTCATCATCTCTCCTCCCCACTCTCAGTTAAATGGAAGTGGTGTTATCCCTGGGTTCCACCAAACAGCTTCCACTCCTGCGTGAAGCCCAGGGGCAGGATCTCCACGCATGACAAATAGCTATGCAACTCTAGTATCTGCATCTCCACAGACACTACTTAGGGTAAAAGCCTTGATCTCCTCTAGAACCTCTGCTGTGAGATAAATAGTCTTATTCCACCTCCTCCCCTCCCCCCAGGCCCCAGCATACATCTTCTCCTGGTGTGAGTGCCAGTGTCTAAAGGACAGTTGGTTTAAAGCTGTAAAGATCTCTAGGGACTTGGAATAAGTTCAGTGTCACCCATGTCAAATTGCCTCTGGAAACTTCAGGACTCATTGCTAGGAGGGGTATAGACATGCCATCAGAAATAACAATGGATACAAGGTCACACGTTCAAGGGTCAACAAATGGGCTGGGAATATAGCTCTGTGATAAAGCATTTGCCTATGGTGCATATGGATTTGAGCCCCAGACTTGCAAAACTATTGTTTTTAAGTAGCAAATATATGGTGGTTTTTTGAGACAGGGTTTCTCTGTGTAGCCCTGGCTGTCCTGGAACTCACTTTGTAGACCAGGCTGGCCTCGAACTCAGAAATCCTCCTGCCTCTGCCTCCCAAGTGCTGGGATTAAAGGCGTGCGCCACCACTGCCCGGCTATTTTTTTTTTTTTTTTTTTTTTTTTTTTGGTTTTTCGAGACAGGGTTTCTCTGTATAGCCCTGGCTGTCCTGGAACTCACTTTGTAGACCAGGCTGGCCTCGAACTCAGAAATCTGCCTGCCTCTGCCTCCCAAGTGCTGGGATTAAAGGCGTGCGCCACCACCGCCCGGCTTGTGGCTACGTTTTTATGTGATGTACATGATAGGCAGAGAAGTAAATGATGCCTGCCTATCCTTTTTTTTCTGAGAGCTCATAATAAACAGGAAGGATCTGGGCCCTTGGTTCTGACCTGGAAAGGAAGTAGGTGTGGTGTTTGTAGATAAATAACTGAAGACAAAATTCAAATAAATGGTGAGTCTATTTAATTTCTTGAGAGAGAAATGTTCAATACTCTTTGACTTCATCCTTCTCTGAGAGTCCACAGCCTGCCCTTCTGCATTCAGCCTGATCCCAAAGAGCTTTGGCCCTGATACCCAGACACTCTTAAAATGGTAATTGAATCATTGTGCTTTAAAAGAACTACCTGGAATTTCAACCTCGAGTGAAACAGCACCCCTGAGTCTTCAGGGCCAGGTAGCAAAGCAACTCATAGATACAGCTCCCAGCTTCTGTGCTCCCTCTCACATGGTGGTCCCCTGAGTCCAGGCTGGGCATCAATCCCAGATAGAAGCAGTTCCTGTAGTGGAACAAAGGTGGTTTCTCACTGTCCAACTTTCGATTCTCTTTTAGGAAGATTCTCTTTAGGAAGATGATGCGTGGTCAGGATTTTTAGGGTTCAGGATTGCTTTGGGGCAGGGCTTGTATATTTAACACATAATTATCAGGGCTGAATATGTGCCCAGCCCTGGGATATAGCAAGAACCCCAGGCATGCATAGTGTATCCTTGTGGATGTGACTTGAGGTCTCTAGAACAGTGGGCTAGGCAGTTATCAAATGGCCATTCAACACCCTTAGACATGAAGGCAGGACCTGGAGGTGCTGCACAGTGCGGAGCATGTGTCTAGCATGTGCTGGACCTTAGCTTCCATCCAATAGCATAGAGATTCAGGGAGAATTAGAGGGTGGGTAGGAATGGAGGGATGGAAAAGGAGGGAGAGAGGGAGAGGGGGAAGGAGGGATGCACACATAGACAAATATAGACACTGTTGGGAAAGTCTTAGCTGGAGCTACAACTGAATCTCTGTGGTGGAGAAACTGCCCACCATGTCTGGATTCTATGCTGAGTGTGGGATGTGGAGGACAGGGAGGAGAAAAGAAAGGCAGATTAATTTTGTGGATTGTATGTGTAGAGAAACTCCTGCTACATGAACATAACAACTTAAATTGGTGGATAAAATATAGAGAAGAAAATTCCTCTTTGTACTTTTCATTAAGGTCCCCACTGTGTGCATTACCTTTCTATTGGTGTGATAGGACACTATGACCAAAGCAACCTGTAGAAGAAAGGATTTATTGAGGGCTTACAGTTTCAGAGGGCTGGAGTCCATGCAGGAGGCAGAACAGCAGGCAAGAAGGCATGACTCTGGAGCCGCACCCGAGAGCTTTTATCTTTATCTTCAAACACCAAGCAGAGAGCTAATTGGGAGTGACATGGGCATTTGGAACCTCAAAGCCCACCTCTGTTGGGCCACACCTTCTCCAACAAGACCACAAGCCCTAATCCTTCTCAAGCAATTCCACTAACTGGGGACCAACTACTCAAATATATGAGCTTATGGGGGGCCATTCTCATTCAAACCACCACATTTGCCCAAACACTTGAAATTCATGGTAAGAGACGGGATCTTTAAGGAGTGATGAGGTCATGCCACAGCCCCTTAATCGATGAGTTATTGGTTCTGTTCTTTAGAGAACCCCAACTAATACAATAGCTATTTTCTGTCGGTACTTTGAAAATATGTACTGGGTTCTGCTTCACTGCACTGTTGCAGAGATTGGACACTTACGAAAGTGTCAGCTGTCATCTGAATTTCACATTTTTATAGATGTCTAGTGTGTGGACTGTACTGTTTGGCTCCACATCATTCCTTTAATCTTTTCTCTTACTTGAAGCAGAACGTTGCAACCACTCATTCTTCCCTACAGGCCACCCCAGCATTCATAGTGTTTGTAGCCCTGGACCAGGACTTTGGTTTTCAGCTGAGTCCTCCCCATGATGTCCTACTTCCTTAACAGAAGCACCTAGATGTGGCTTGATGGATTTAAGCCCCTTACTCAGATCTCAAGACGCCATGTGCACATTTGGGTTTTTAATAAGTACAGTTTGCTCTCCCAGGCCCTAGCTTTCTCAAACCATGAGTGAAATTGTGTTAGCCATGTTCTCATCACAGCCAGAGTCTTGAAGGTCTGCATATGACATCACCCATGGTTAACTCTTATCCCCAGTAGGCCTTCACTGTTTTCAACATACTGAAGGGCTTTTAGTTATTCCTACCTGGGACCAGTTCCTGTTGGGAAATCCCATTTAAACATCTTAAGCAGAGGCAAAGAGACACACTAGAAGAACTCTTGAATTTGTTTTACAGCCAGAGGTAACTGGACTTGGGGAAGAACACGAGGTTTCTAGGCTGTGATACCCACCCACCCCACCCAGCCTGCATACTGCTGTTTTCGCATCCCAGCCCTACCCACTAGTCCCTCCTATAGCCCTGAATCCGTATTTAATGTAGCATCCATTTACATTCTTTCTGGCACGCCCAAGAGCTGGGTCACAGTTGTCAGGGCAACAGCGTGTCTGCAGGGAGCACAAGCTCTCCAGGGTTTCCAAGGCAACCACTCAGCAGCGTGGAAGCAGGTGCAGTGCCCAGAAAAAGCGCCCTTAGGGCGGAGCTGGCTAGGGTGAGGACCCTTGGGGAACTGAGAGACGTGGCCGCTAGGCTGAGGAGTGCTCAGGCAGGCCTTGTACTTGCGGATCATAACTTTCGGTGGAATATTCGGCTTTCGTAGTGCACTTTCCAAATCGAACCGAAGATTCCTCTCAGCTTGGTGTATCCGGCTTGTCTCCAGGAGCCACTTGCGATTGGGAAATGGTCCGAGTGGATGAACCGCAGCGGAGCGTCCTCATACAGTAAGGTCCTGTGGAAGAGTCCTAGGAAAAGACCAGGGAGTTGACATGAGCCACTACAACCTGAGGCACGGTAGCATAGGTTTGTTGCGCATCGCGCGGTGCGCAGGACATCCACCAAGGCCCAGGAGGCAAGTCGGAACTGGGCTGGAGGAGGACTACGGTCCTTTCCATTTGAGATGCAGGTTAGCGCTTCTGTATAGTACTCGTCGTTGGTTTGGTTCATTCGTCTTATTTTCTGAAAGAAATGCTGCTGGGAACCCATCAGGTGTATGTTCCAAGTGAATAGGAAAGAAGCGAGGTTGGTTTTTTTTGTTTTTGTTTTTGTTTTTGGACGATTCTTTTCTTTGGCATTTGAACCTTGGTGTCATGTGTCCCCCGTGCAATCTTTATTGCGGTCAAGGCTGGGAGATTGTAGCGCGAGGCGCCGACTGGGTCTCCCGCCTGTCATCTGCGGCGCCCCTGTGAGGGGAGGGGCGGGCTGTCTGACACAGTTATTAAACCTGGCAGCTGTGTTGGCGGCACCGAGAAGCGTTTTGGGGGAGCTCGGGAAAAATACGGGGCTGCCTGCTGGCCGTCTGCTGATTCTTTCTTGCCCCCTGCAAGGCGGCCCTGCAGACCTTCCTCGAGGTTCTGGTTAGTGACCAGAGTTCGGGCACTTTGGCAAACACTTGAAACGTGAGTATCAGCCACCTCGCCCAGGGCAGGCGACAGGCTCCGAATGTTTCCGGCTTCGCGACTGGAAGCCTTAGACAGCGACCAGTGAAGGATCAGGCTGCAGGGGGTGGAGTAGGGGGTACTCGGGATGCAAGTTACCAAGCCTAGCCTGGAGGTGGCGCGAGCAGGCTGCAGCCCTGGCGGCCGCGGGAGGGACTTAAGAGCTTCACATGAGGACTGCTCCTGTGTTCGAACCCAACACAAAAGAACCCTGGGCCTAGGAAGCCAAGGTGCACAGTCCTGTCCAGCGACCTGGGAAAGGCGACGAGCCACACTTTAGGGTTGGCTCACAGCAGTGAGACATAGCTTATGCCCTCTAGTCCGTGGGGATCTTTGTGCACTGCCTAGAGACTGCCGCGGTCCTCCCTGAAGCCACCTAGCTGGGCAACAGGCTCACCGCCCCTGGGTTTGGATCCCGGGAGGATTTCAGAGTTCTGAGACTTTAAGCCTCTCTGCCAGGCTTCAAGCTGATTTCTTCCCTTCCCTGCACATGGTGTTTGTTCTTCCAGGGCAAGCATATATTTGGAGACTAGAGACAATTGAAAGGACCCCAATTCCCTCCTCAAATTTCGAATGTTGTGAAAGGGTGTGGTGGGTTTTGTTTGATGTCGCCATTAAGCAGTTGGTGGAAACCTTATCGTTCGATTTAATTTTTATATTTAATTTTGGGAAAGATTTTAACTTTACACATCTGGCAAAAAATGCAAGGCCTCTCTGAGGTCTGTGTGTCTCTTCAGGAATTTGGCTTTCCCTGAAGTGTTCCCGGACATGCACAACACAGTCCAGTGGCTCCCAAATGCCTTGTTTAGATCCTGGGGCGCCCTTTGATGTCCATATAGCTTAGAAGCCTGTTCTCTTGTCTGGTCCAGTCTCCTGAGGTCTCTTCGCAAGGCTTGCTTTTGCTTCCTTGTGATTTCTCAGTGTCCAGTGACCAGGACACAGCAAAGCGATCTCCAGATCTGCTTAAGAGACATGCTAAGGTTTGGGCTGTTCTTCCGATTCTGTTTCCTAGCTAAGCAGCTTTTGTTAGCCTGACCTTTGAGGGTTGATTTAATAAGAGCAAGCCATATGGGAGGAGAAATAAAACAGAAAAGGTGGGGGCACTTTAACACTCAGAAAAGCCCCAACCAAATGTAGCTTAGAAACTCAAATTGATTATAAATTAGTCTATAGGTAGGAAACTAAATCTATTATGGATACATATTATGGCCCTTTAATTTTATATATGGGATTATGGTTCTGACCCCAAAGTGAGGCTTGGTATTTGGTGCTTGAATTTGCACTAAATCTCGATTTTCACCCCGTGGTGTGGTTTCCCAGTTCCTTGTTAATTAAAATCAGATTGTGACTAAGTGGAAGTGCCGTGAGAAGCAACCGATGTGGTTCTGAGCTATGAAGTATGACATAGAAGCCAAAGCAAGCCTTTCTATTGAATTCAATCATGAGATAAAAGGGCACTATTCCCAGTGTTCCCTGGTCTGGAATGAAAATGTGGGGAAACTGTGGGGTATTGAGAATGGGTCAGTCCAAACAAGGAAGGGCCTAGACACCGAGGCTGTTTTGGGAAAAGAGAAGTAAGTTAGTTACTGCCAAATGGGGGTAGAGCTAGGGAGTCAGGAACATCAGACCCTGATGGATCTAACAAGATTATAAAATGTCGCTCTTCACTGCCAAGGCGCATCCAGAAGAAAACAAGTTGCTACTGCTTTCACCTTAGCCACCTTTAGCCCTGGCTCCAGACCTTGGACCTTTAAGCCTCTCCTAGAGCCCAGGCCACTTCCCAGGCTCAGATTTTAACTCATCCGGCCTGATGCCAGGGGTGAATCTGTTCTCAGAGCTCTCTGGGTATGAAAATGGACGCCTGTCTGTGCCTCAGATGCCCAGGACTATTGCTGCAAGAGCAGACAGGGGGCACAAGTGCTGAGACTGGGGAGGTCAGCAGAAGCCTACACGCTGGCCAGCCAGTTCTGCTGGAGGGAATTAGGAGTCTAGCTTTTGATTTGTTAATGTGAAACCACCAGATCTTTGCAGATTGGCAACTAATTAAAATATCTAAAAGTGTGTTGTGCTTGCCAAACAAAATGCCCCTGCCAGATCTGTCCAGACTGGGCAACCTCAGCAGACCTTGTCTTCCCAGAACAGGGCAGTGCATGGGGCACAGGGGGTGGTGTTGGGTGGGCTATCAGTTGTCCCAGGACCCCTATCTTCCATCCTTAAAGTTTATGCTTGCTTGCTTTCTTCTTTTCTTCCTTCCTTCCTTTCTTTATTTCTAAGAAAAAAGAAATAAACCTTGCTGCCCACATTTTCTCCCTGGTGCTGCAGGCTTGGCCAATGCTGGCCTCATTCTCGGTGGAGGCCCATAGTTTTCTGACTTGAGAGCTCTGGATTATTGAAATGAAGAAACAATTTCTAGTTTCCTAGAGTCTTTTCTGGCTGTGAATCAAAGGAGGTTGGTCTTCAAAAACTGACCACATCTGTCTCCTCTCTGAATTCAACCCCACAGAGTTCCCTGGCAGCCTCCTGTGGAGGTGGGTATGGTCTGTGGGGACTGGGAAATGAATGAACAGTCTCGACACTGTGTGTCTTCTGGGCTGGAAAGTGGGCACATGGGAAAAGGGTAAGAGGACATGGGTTGTCTTATGTATATAAATAGTACTGACAGTGACATAAGATCTGCTCTCAGTTCACGTATATCTTCGTATATCTTAAGTTTTCTTTCTCTAAGCCACAGAAGCAATTGAAAGTATTGTGTCTCCATTAGTCAAGAGGAAACATTCAGTGTGGCTCACTCTCTACAGACTGAAACATCTTTGCGGGGTGCAGGAATAATTCAAGAGACCCAGAAGGCTCTCATTTGCATTCTCCCTTCCTTGTTTTTGGACCAAGGCGCTTGTATTTTGACTTGGTTCTGTATTGCTTCTGTTCCATTTGATTTGACATATATTAACCATTACATAGTTATGGGGTATAATTTAATGTTTTATGCACATTTATCTTCTGTAACTAGCAAGCTGTAGTAATCAGCATATTATAACTTCAAGCTTTAGTAATTTCTTTGTGACAGGACCATTTGAAACCCTCTCTTCTAGTTATTTTAAAATGCAATACATCTTGTTAGCTGTAGTCATCCTGCTGTGGGAATACCAGGATTGATTCCTCCCAGCTACATATTTTTTGCCAGTGAGAAAGCTTACCCTGTTTTCTTTCCCCTTTCTCTCTCAGTCTCTGAGGACCAAAGATGGCTTCTGTGACATCAGGTCTTAGGTTCTGCATGAGTGAGATCATCCAACGCTTCCTTTCTGTACTTGGCTCATTTCCTCAGTGTGATGTCTTCCAGGTCCCACATGCTACAAATGAGCCCAAATCATACACCACTATACAGGTGGAACCATTTTCCTCATCCACTCATCTGTTGATGTGCAATTAGGTTGATTCTATTTTGTAAAAAACATGGAGTACATGGAGTACTTCTAACCATATTGATTGTCTTTCCTTTGGCTGTCTACCAGGGGTTGAACTTTTAGAACATATAAATCTTGTTTTCAGGAATGCTGTATTGTTTTCCAACATAGCTACAGTCATTTACGTTCCACCAACCATGTGCAGAAGTCTCTCCACAACCTACCAGAGTGTGGCTTCTTGACTTTTGGTCACAGACATTTGAGCCATTGATATCTTCTTGTAGTTTTGATTTGGATTCTCTAATGATCAATGCTACTAAGCATTTATTATTATTATTATTACTATTATTATTATTGTTTTACTTGGCCATTTCTATGTCACATTCACCCAGCTTTATCTGACCAGCCATCTTGGTTATAACTACTGTTTTGCCTGCCAAGTGATTGTGCCACACATTCTAAACCCTGTAAGAAAAACAAAGTCATGAAAATAGTCAACTAAGTGTTTTATGCAATTAATTCCTAGTTTTTTTTTGGAACCAGTGTTGTTATGTTGATAGTTTTTAAGGAAAGCCAGTCATATTCAGCCACTCTATCTAGCGTAGTGCAATAGTCTCTTGCTCCTACCTCAGAATTCCAGGACCCTCTTCTCTTGCTGCCGCCAGGGCTCATCTTTGTTCATAAACCTCGTGTGAGTTGTATCTCATACAACTCTGGACACCTCCCATCCTGGATTCCACTTCTTGGTATGGCCTTTGCAGCTGGCTTTTATACATCTGGTCTCCTGAAATGTGAATCTTCTTCTCAGAAGTGATTTATCTGGTCAAAAAATGTTTGCTCTATTTTAAAATCAGATTCTTTTTTTCTTGCTATTGAGATGTTAGTTTCGTTATATATTCTGGATGTTAACTCAGGTCAGATGGAGAGTCTCTATTTCTCTTCTCCTCTGCAGTTGGGCTCACTACACCATGGATGTCTACAATGATGCAGAGGTTTTTAGTTTGATATGAACTCACTATTTGGTCTGTTTTTAACCTTCAATTTCATGAGTACTTTTGAAGTCTTATCCAAAAAAAAAAAATCCCTGCCTAGGACAATCACTTGAAGTGCATCCCTGTTTTGTTCTGGTACCTTTTTAGTTATGTGCCTTACTATTAGGTCTAAACAGACTAGTGGCTTTTGTTGTTGTTGTTTTTGTTGTTCAGTGTTGGGGATCAAATCCAGGGCCTGCACATACTAGGCAAGTGTTCACCACTAAGTGGAACTTCCTTCTCCTTTAAATCACTTTAAGTTGATTTTTTGTAACTTGTAAGATATAGGGGAGGGGTCATTTCACTCCTTCTACACATAGATATTGAGTTTCTCAGAATCTTTGTCACAGTCACTGTTCTATTGCTGTGAAGAGAAGTCATGACCAGGAAACTCTTAGAAAGGAAAGTATTTAACTGGGGGCTTGCATCCGGTTTTAGAGGGGTTATCATCATGGGGAGGGGAGAATGGTGGCAGGCAGGAATGTTGATAGAAAAGTAGCTGAGAGTTTTATTTACAACCTGACCTGCAGGCTGCAGGCAGAGAGAGGGAGAGGGAGAGGGAGAGGGGGGGAAGGGGAGGGAGGGAGGGAGGGAGGGGGAGAGAGAGAGAGAGAGAGAGAGAGAGAGAGAGAGAGAGAGAGAGAGAGAGATTGGGCCTGGTGTGGGCTTTTGAAACCTCAAAGCCCATATTCAATGACACAATGACATGCCTTCTCCAACAAGTCACACCTCCTAATCCATCACAAACAGTTCTACTCCCTGGTGACTAAGCATTCAAATGTACAGGGTCCATTCTCATTCAAAGCACCACAACCATGCACCAAAGGAAGAGATAGATCTTTCTCAGGTATGTTGGCACACTTGGGGCTATTGAATTTTATTTGGGTGTTGATGGGCAGATACTAAGGATTTGGGGTGGGACATGGCTTTGTTGATGAAAAGTAGAACACCTGTTTCTTTCTAGCTCCTGTCCCCACTGTGGTGCTGAGAAAAGGTGATACCCCACTCCCTCCCTAGTGATGAGACCCTGAGAGCCATCTAGGATGACACTGAGACCTGTCTGAGCAAAATGACAGAGATTTCATGCAGAGGGCATGAGTGCACAGCCCAGGGCTGACAGTCAGAAGGCAGCTTTGTAGATCAGCGAAGTCAGCAGCCAGTTGCGTATTCCACGGGCTCTGTTACAAGCAGAGTCATAGAGAAGAGGCGGGACTGTATTTCTTTCATTGGTGGAGGAAACTCCTAAAAAGTCATCCTGTGAGCTCACTAAAGTAGGAAAATCAGGGCTCTCTGCCCGTCAATTTCACTTTTGTTGAAACAGGAGAGAGTTCTGAAGCTAGAAGCTAGAAACTGCCCATAGAGAGGGGAAGAAAGTGGATCCAAGTGTCTGGTTGGATTCTTTTTGCAGAAACTCCGAAGTCTCTGACTTGGAAGGACAGAGTCTGCAGCAGCCCTGACACTGAGCTGCAGACATCTCAGGCACAGCCAGGATGTCCTGCCTGGTATACCCATCCTTCCTTGGTGACTGCACCAAAAAAAAAAAAGCTTGACTCTTTTCCTGGAATTGTAGGTTATCACGTTCTACCCTGGCAGTGTCTGCTGCCAATTTGGACCAGTTCCCAAGGATGAGAGGATGTTTGGTGCAGTGCTGACACTTGTTTGATGGTCTGCCAGTGCCCACTTCTAACCACCAGGCAGCCTCAGGCTCTACTCAGAGTTCCTCTCTCTCTGCCTCTATCAAACAGGAGCCCATCCTGCAGAGGGCGTGGTGGGGTCAGCCCATCCTGCAGAGGGCGTGGTGGGGCCAGCCCTTACTCACACTTGTCTTTGCTCCTGTTATGGCCCAAGGGTACCTGCTCAACACAACTGACTGTCCCACCACAGGTCCCAGGACATCTATCTATTCCTGTCCTTCTCTGGCTTGACAAATTTCCTGTTGAGAATCTATTTATATCATCACCATGAAAATTTCCTAAAGGTAGTCTGTGATTGCCTTTCTATTCTAGAACATTCCTGTTGGCTCTTACTGTATCAATAAATTTGATACTGTGCAAAAGGTTTACATGGGGATGTGGAGAGAGAGAGAGAGAGAGAGAGAGAGAGAGGAAGAAGAGGAGGAAAAGGAGGAAGAGGAGGAAGAGAAGGAAGAGAAGGAAGAGGAGAAAGGAGAGGAAGAGGAAGAGGAGGAGGAGGAGGAGGAGGAGAGGCTAATCTATTCTCCTGAATTTATTCATGGTAGTAGCAGAAAAATCATTAAAGGGAAATTTGACACATGGCATGCAACCGTTCATCCATGAGTAATGTGGGTGAGGCCAATATTATGAACTATAATTGGTTTTTAAAATAGTAACCCATCAGAATATTATTTCATGAGTTATTATCATTAGTAATTACCCTATTTGCTACTCTGGAGATAAAACTCAGGGCCTAGTGTCTTAGGGAAATAATCTCCTACTGAGCTACATTCCAACACACACACACACACACACACACACACACACACACTCACACCTTTTTTGACAGGACTTCACTGTGTAGCCCTGGCTACCCTGGAGTTCACTATAAAGACCCAGCTGGTCTATAACTCAGAGCGATCCATTGCCTCAGCCTCCCAGTGCTGGGCTTGAAGATGCGCGCCATTTTACTCTGTCCCCATTTGTTTTTATTTTGTTTCAATGGTTTATTTATTTTTATGTGCACTTGCGTTTTGCCTGCATGTATGTCTGGTGCCAGATGCCCTGGATCTGGACAGACAGCTGCGAGCTGCCATGTGGGTGCTGGGAATTGAATCCAGATCCTCTGGAAGAGCAGCCAGTGCTCTAAACCACTGAGCCATCTCTCTAGCCACCCCCTCATTTTATTTTAAAGTGGATTATTTTCAGTACTATAGTGACAAGCTAAAAATTAAATTAACTGGCAAATAAATAGTTATATATAATAATCAGCATACAAAAAAATTTTAACCTATTAAGTAATGACTCTGCTTCTCCCACAAGGTTTTTGTTTTGTTTTGTTTTGTGGGGGGCGGGAACACTTCACAACTTTTAAAAATTAGCTCTTATCATCGTATGTAGAAGAAAGATTCATGCACAACAGCCAGACATGGAATAAAACAAGACTGTACTAGATTTCTGCTAGACTGCTAATCAGGTGCTGGGGCAGGTGTTAGCACAGTGCGTGCCAGGCTGGGAAGCGGGGGCTGGCATCTGCCCACGCAGCCAGGCTACTGAGTGGTGGCTGTTGGGCTCCAAGGGCTCATCTGTAACTGGAATGGGAAGCAGTGTCCGTACACAGCTGCGCAGGGTCAGCTCGCCACTCGCTTCTGATAGAAAATAGGGAATTGCATAAGTCGGGTCTCTAATGTAGGTGGGGGTGGGTGGGTGGCAGGGGTGGAGAGCAATTTGTTCAAGACACCCACACAGTGCCATCCTGCAAATGAAGTGGTCCCTGCAGGCTGTTTTAAGGACTAAGACAATCTCTGTAAAGGGTCCAGCTTGGCTCACAGGGCTCAGATGACTAAGCCATGAGTATTGTCATCAGAACAAAGACGAGACTCTGTCAGATTTCTCTACAGAGGATGAGGACTTGGAACTTGTTATCACAATGGAGGTATCCCAAGGGCTACCTGTGCCCAGTAGGACTTGGGGCCTTTCTTACATCCAAAGCTCTCTGGATTTGATAAGTTCCTAAGGGACCCCTTGATGTCTGCCTGGCCTCACTTCCACTCTCCTGTCTCTAGAATCCAAATTTAATGCTTCCAAAAGTTCATTAAAATGAAAAAGCATTATAAAAGGTTTTCTTTCGACTGTGTAGACAAATGATAAATATTTGAGGAGTCAAGTGTGTTCAGCTTGAATTAAGCACTGCACACAGTATGTACACGGATCACAGCCTCACGTGGGACGACACTAATGTGCTCAGTTGTGTGTTTTCATGCACCACTTATAAAGGGACTCATTTAATTTTTAAAAGAAGTCAGGGCTCCTTCCGTCTGCCTGTCATAACCGTCTACCTGCTTACATGGTGCAGCCCGCCTTCTGTTCTCCACACTTAAAGGAACTTCACATCTGTCCACATCGCGCCTTGTTGTTCTTTCTGCGAATATGCTGGCATGTATTTTGAAGAATTTCATCCCTATTATTCAAATATAATCTGGGGAGACAAGAATCTAAGTTTAACTTTTGAGTCTGCACTGTAGACCCAGAATTAATTTTCTCATGTATGTTTACTTGCTTATTATTTATTTATTTATTTATTTATTTATTTATTTATTTATTTTGTCATGTCATACAGCAGTTGTTCTCAACATTTCTAATACTGCAACCGTTTAATACAGTTCCTCATGTTGTGGCGACCGCCCCCAGCATAAAATTATTTTCGTTGCTATTTCATAACTGTAATTTTGCTACTGTTATGAACTGTAATGTAAATATGTGTGTTTTCCTGATGGTATTAGGTGACCTCTGTGGGTCTTCTGACCCCCTAAAGTGATCTTGACCCACAGGCTCATAAGGGAACCATGAGACTTGTATATACCAGGAAGCAGTCTGCCTCTGATAACACACTGCAGTCATAATTTTTGAAATGTGACAAATATTTAGGCCTGGGAAATGGCTCCACAGTAAAGTGCTTGGCTTGCAAACTTGAGGCTCTAAACTCAATCCCCAGAATTCAATGAAAAATCCAAGTATGGTGATGCGTGCTAGTAACCCCAGGAGGAGGAAATGGGGAGCCATGAGACTCACCGGACAGCCAGCCTGCCTACGTGGCAAACTCCAAACCAATGAGAGACCTAGTCTCAAAATCAAGATGGATGATGTTCCTAAAGATAAAACCTAAGATTGTTCTGTGCTCTGACCTCTAAACACACACACACGTACATGCACATGCACACACACGCACAGCCATATACACACCTACTTATGTATGTGTACATGTGCACACATATGTTTCCTGTCTCTAAAAATAGAATTCCATCAGAGATGGGAGACTAGTTTGAAAGCATTTACTTAAATCCATGTGATTGGGTCCCAAGAGAGTCATGTGTACACATCCCGTTAACCTTTGACCTTTCTGGAAAGCTAATGGTGCTTCTAATAGAAGAGCACTCTATATCATCCACAAAGGGTTACCTTCTAGTTACTACTGGGAGAGGTAAATTTTGTGAAAATTCAGAACTTGAATCCTCAGGAGCATCTCTCCATTACTTTATTATTATCCCTGTGTGTATTCCATATGCCACTATTTTTAGGTATTTGAAACAAAAAAAATAGTTTCACTACAGCTTTGTTAGGTGATGTGTCCATCTGGACTCCTCTATTACAACTTCCCAGCGCTGCCCAGTGCATCTTAGAACATGAGTTGGTCTCAGCCATTGAACTGTCCTTTGAAACACTTTTTCTATGACCTGTTCAAATATTTTTTCCGAAAAGTTTCTCCCAACTCTTCCCTGCTCCTCCCCATCTCCTTGAGTTGGTCTTGCTTGATGTAAGAGGAGTAAGCTGCCACATAAGAGGAGTAAATCTGGGATTTGCCACAGTTTCAGTGTTTATTCATTAACCATGTTGACCACTTGGCCCTTTTCAATATGCAAGCTCACACTTTTCTGAAAGTTTGTGGGGAAATACCCAGCTTTCCCCCACGCTTCCTCTGTCCTCTCTGCTGGAGCTCCTGCCGCTGAAAACACACGTGTTCTCTGCTTGCGAGTTTCTTCTGTGCAATGCCCCAGGTGCTTTTGCTTTTCAAGTTGTAATTTCCAAGATGCTCTTCCTGATTTTTGAGAATACCGGGCCTCTGTTTCATGGATGAGATAGCTTTAGATTGCGGAGACCGCAGAGTGGCTTCAGTCTTTCTTTTTATTCCCTATATTGTTTCTGTGTCCCAGAGTTTTCTCTGTGTTTTGTTTTGTTTTGGCCTGGCCTTTTTCTTTTTCTGGATGCCTGGAGATCTACACTGGCAGACTTTGTAGGGTGACCTGGCAGTCAGCCAGGTTTTCTTTGAGTGACCCCAAAAGGCTGTGTGGGAAGGATTTTTCATTAAAGGAACAATTTGGTTTCTTTGTTTCTGTTGTGACTCAGTGGTGGAGGCTTGGTCAGCATGCCCCACGGTGCTGGTCTGTGACTCAGTGGTGGAGTCTTGCTTAGTATGCGGGAAGCCCTGGTTCTGTCCTTCTCCTTACTTCAGGGCAGGGAGGGGAAGCTCATGAGTTTGGGTAGATAAAACTGATCGGTCTTGTTTATTTGTTTGTTTTTTGAGACATAGTTTTTCTATATAGCTGTCTGTCCAGGGTCTCACTTTATAAAGCAGGCTATCCTCAAACTCAGAGATCCTCTTGTCTCTGGGATTGAAGGCATACACAAATCCCAGCTTAATTTCAGTCATTTTAAGAGCACAAAAGGGAACATACCCAGTGGGACTTTAATTTTTTAACCTCTGGTTTCCAGACCAAAACTGTGCTAAGAGTCCACAGATTAAGTTTCTCCTTTAAAGTGAATACTGTTCAATTTTCAGTTTTTTTTTTGTATACATGTGTGTATGCATGCCTGTACTTGTGTAGGCACAAACAAATGTGTGTGTATGACTGCACTTGTGTGTGTGTACATGACTGCGTTTGTGTGGGCACATGTGTGTGCCTACACATACAGGTGAACGCACATGAAGCTTGAGACTGATATCAGGAGTCATCCTTCATGGCTTCTTCCAGTCCACCTTCTTTACTGAGTCAGGGTCTCTCAGTCCAATCCAGAGCTCAGCTGTCTGGCTAGTCTGGCTAGCTTGCTCTGGAGATCCCCTGTCTGCCTTTTTTTTTAAGGCTGGAGTTACAGATGGGCCACTACACCACCCGGCATTTACATCTGTTCTGTGGATCTGAACTCCAGTCTTGACAATTCTATGGCAAGTGCTTTAACCCACTGAGCAATCTCTCCAGACTCATTTTCCATCATATACACTACTTTACTCTGGGGCTTAATGAAGATATGTGGTGGAATGAGCTGTATAATGATATTAGGAACATAGACGCTGCAACAGAGGGTTTGGGTTCAGATCCTGGTTCTATTTATTACTAAGATCCCCTAAGATCTTTGTCAGTTCCTTTTAAAGTCCTGTCCTGGGGACTCAAGAACCCACAGTGCCTTGGAAAATGAAGAGCGCAACTGGATTCTCTCCCTTTTTATTCCTCACAGTCAAGTCTGTGCTTTAAGAATATGGTCTTTTATCACATACAGCCAGGCCAATGAAAGCACAAAGGAATACAGACACACGTGACCCTGCTGTAGAAATGTGGCCCACTGAAGACACTCATTGTTTTCAGACTTGGCAATCAGAAAGAAAGGGGCTCTCAACAAACCACTCATTGAGGAATAGGCTGGGACTTTAGCATGGTGCAATGACAAACTGTGACATGGAAAAGATCCCTGAATGGAAGTTCTCTGTCACAAAGGCATCTAAATGCATCTACTCAAATAGCAAAGTCTTGTTTCCAGGATTGATTCTGGGGTGGGGTCTTTCCTAGGGGATGTATTCTCAGTTCAGCTTCAGTACTTAGGGTGAGCTGGGTCTCCCGTGATACTTCTTGCCTCTGGGGTGAGTAGAAGACTATGGGGGGAGCACCAGAGCCTGCATCCCAGGAGAGAAACCAGGAGGGAGACCAGCAGATACAAATGGTGAGGTCAATGCAATGGAGAGAGGACAGACGTTGGCCAATCTACCCCAACAATGCTTCAGACAGCAAGAAAGAGTCATCTGTGGGCTCCGCCCCTCAAAGGACCACAAGAGTCATCTGTGGGCTCCGCCCCTCAAAGGACCACAAGAAAGAGTCACCTGTGGGCTCCGCCCCTCAAAGGGCCACTGAAATAAATATTTTACTGTCTCTGTTGTTTGGCTTCCGAGACAGGGTCTCACTATGTGACCCTGGTTGACCTTGAACTTGCACCAGTCCTCCTGCCTCTGTTCCCTGGATGTAGGATTTGCAGATGTGAGCTTCTATTGCAGGGTAAACCTGCTCTTCTGCAGATATTCCAGCTCAGAAGCACCGACAATGGCGACATGCTGCTGCTGAAACAACGTGGAGTATTACAGACAAGTCTCATTTGCCATCTGCCTTGCTAAATTAGTTACTTCTTGGTTTATCTATAGTGACTTTTAGAATAAGGAAATAGGGTTAACTGTATATAAGCAAACATTTTTAAAAGGAGAAATTGTGGGTATATAGGTATCAGAAGTGCGTGAGCAGCGTGCATGCCTGCGTGTGTATGTGTGTGTATGTGTCTGTATGTCTCTGTGCATGTATGTATGTGTTTGACTCTGTGTGTAGTGTGTGTGTGTGTGTGTGTGTGTGTGTATCTGTGTGCGCATGCGCGCGCGCAGGCTGGCAGTAGACCATGGACTTCATCAGTTTTGAGCTACACCACAGCTTTGTGCAAGGAGTTTTGCTAGCGTTTGTTTTTGATATGAGTTATATTCATTAGAGAACTAGTGAAATGAATTATGTTGCATCCATAAAAGAAGAAACCATTCAACCACACACACACAGGATGGAAATATAATACCAAATAGTTCCATAAGAAAAATAATCTGATATGGCATTCATAAGAAGGCAAGACAATTCATTAATTGTGTATATTATTTTATTTTAACTGAGACTGTTTCACAATGTATTTATCAAGAAAACAGCTGGTCTGACAATCATTTGCCATCATTTCTATGTGATGACATGATAGGTGATACTTAAATTTTTTCTAAGAACATTTGTTTCTTTTGAATTAAGAATGCATGGGTGGTATATGCATGAATGGCGTATATTAGTCTTAATAATATACACATTAGGTAATAATCATGTTTGTCTGCTCGCTCCCTCACTCCTCCCTTGCTTGCTTGCTTGCTTGCTGGAGACAGGGTCTCATACAGTCTTGACTGACCTTGAACTCCAGATGTTCCTTTCTTACCACCCAGTGCTGAGACAGGCATGTGCCAACATGTCCATCTTAATAGTCATTGGGATTACACTATAACTTTGAAATAACTCAGTGTTAGTCCTTCTATTTTTCACTGTTGAATGCACTGAAAGGTGCAAAACAGGTTCCTTGAATGTACACATATCATACATACTGGCTGACTTAACTGCACTAAGGACTGGAGAGGTGGCAAAATGGCTCAGCCGTTCAAAGCACTGGCCGTACAGCCATGAGAGCTGGAGTTTGCGTCCCAGCATCCACATAACAAGCCAGGTGTTTCATGCCTGCCTGTGACCCCAGCTCTAAGGAAGGAAAACCAGAAGACTGTATGGGCTTGCTGACATCCAGACCAGCTGGTGTCACAGATTCAGGAAGAGACCCTGCCTCAGAGCAATAAGGGACAGTGAGAGAAGAGGACATTTGACACCCTTTTCTGGCCTCCACATACATGCACAGGTATGAGTACATGCACACACATATGCATAGCATACGAACACACATACATACATTCATACACACATGCACACACGCACACTTTTTTTAAAGCGTAGTTTTTCCCCCCTTGGCTCTAATCTAGAACAAATTGAAAATACTTTAGGAGAATTGCACTGACCCAAGCCCTGCAGCAGTGGAGGCAGCTCAGTCCTTTACAAGGCAAATGCATATTGAAAAGAGGTTGCCATTTGGACCCAATGCAGGCTGATATGACCACGTGACTTTCTGAGAGAAATCTGCCCCACTGACCCACTTGCTTCAAAAGATGAATATTTGTACACTACATACCTAGTATATATCCTGTTTGTTTATGCAATGAGTCCTGGGAGACCACAGGATAGACTGTCAGGTTCTCCAATGAAAACTGTACCTTAGGCTCTGCTTACTACTATTGGCCTGGTAAGTCAATTTTGATTTAATTCCATTTGTCTATTTGAGGTAGAATTTTGTTGTGATCGTGTGCGGCTGCTCTAATTGTCCCCTGGCTCCACTTCCTGGTGATTTTCAACCTGTGATTTTCTTTGTGTGACTTAAGTTTTATAAAGCATATGGTTATATTCCTATGTGCATTATGTATATGTGAAAATATCTCTATTTATATGATGTTTTGTATGATTTCTAGACCATAAGATTTGTAAAGATTTTTAAAATCACACACACACACACACACACACACACACACTTGCACCTGTGTGTGCTTGTGCATGCGCTCGAATGAACATGCTTGCCTGTACAGACATAGGTATGTACATATTAGTATGGTTTCCAAGGAGACCAGAGAGGACATCAGACCCCTGGAACTGAAGTTATAGGCAGCTGTGAGCCACGTGATGTAGGTTCTGGAAACCATACTCAGGTCCTCCGGAAGAACAGCGAACACTCCAACTATTGAGCCATCTCTCCAGCTGCTGTTTGTAAAGATTTTAATGCTTAAGGAATCCCCTAATATCCTCCATTATTACTCTGTCCGGAACGCCAACTCTGCGAAGTACCTCTCTATTTCCCAGATAGCATACACATGCACCTTATCGGACTTTTCAGTGATGTCTGACTGTCTATCCATGACATCCATCCATGCCTAGACAGAACTCTTCACGGTTCTCACTCTTGCTGTGTACTAACTCCGTGTCCCTCCAGAATGGCCATCCACACCATCACGGGCACCCTGACTTCATCTGCATCTGCAGATCACAAGTGTGCCTTGGGGCTGTCCATGGAGGGACAAGTGGTGCTTGCAGCTGGGGAGAATGGCACATTTCCAGCCCCCAAGTAACAAACTGAATGGCTTGATTGTTGGGGATGACAATGTTGGGTTTTAAACTAAAGAAGCAAAAGGAGAAATGGGAGCAGGAGATGAGGGAGGAGGAAGAGGAGGAGGGGGAGAGATGGGCTGAGGAAGAGAAGGAGAAGGAGGAGAAAGGGAAGTAAGACAAAACAGGATCAGACTTAACCCAGTGACACAGTAACTCATTTCCAGTGGAATAAACAATTGAAAATATCGTAGGATAGTCACCGTGCCTCTTCCCATTTTTATGGGGATATAAAATAACATTTAAAAATCAATGAGATTATCTGGCATCTTTGAGAACTGTGCTGGATAGTTTTATGTCAACTTGACACAAGCTAAAGTCATCTGAGAGAAGGGAACCTCAGGTAAGAAATTGCCTCCCAGAGCTAGGCATAGCAGTTCAAGCCTTTAATCCCAGCACTCTGGAGGTAGAGGCAGGCAGATCTCTGGTCTACAGAGTGAGTTTCAGAACAGCCAGGGCTACACCGAGAAAGTCTGTCTTGGAAAACAAAACAAAATAAAACAAGAAGGAAAAAAAACAACAACAACTCCATAATATCAGATCATAGGCAAGCCTGTGGGGCATTTTCTTAATTAGCGATTGATGGTGGAGGGCTCAGCCGTTGTGGGTGGTGCCATCCCGGGGCCAGTGGTCTAGAATTCTATAAGGGAGCAGGCTGAGCAAGCCATGGGACCCAGGCCAGCAAGCAGCACTCCTCCACGGCCTCTCCAGCAGCCCCTGCCTCTGTGTTCCTGGCCTGCTTGACTTCCTGTCCCGACTCCTTTGATGATGAACTTTGATATGGAAGCATAAACCAAATAAAGTTTGCTTCCGGTCATGGCGTTTCATCACAGCAACAGAAACTCTAATACTAAAGACAAGCACTAAACGAGGCAGATAGACAGGCCCCTCCAGGTGAGCTCCAGGCTGGTGAACAGGCAGCGTGGCTTCGGGCTGTGTGGTAGGGTGCAGAGGGAGCATGGGGCAGGGAACACACTCTACCACCACATCACTGCTGGAGTTCTCATGCCACAGTCCTGACACAGCTATCCCAAACCCAGGCTGGCCAGGACCAAGCCACTGCCTTTGGCTACTGAGTGCATCTCCCTAGGGAGTAAATTGTCAGCAGTTTACTGTGGGGATCTTACTACTCCCAGGAAACTTGGATCACGGAGGAACTAAAAGTGATGAAACAAGAACATGCTTCCCGTGTGTGTGTGTGGGGGGGCATCAATGGGTGTCTTTCTCAGTTGCTCTCCACACTATTTCTTGAGACAGGGCCTCTCAATGAACCTGAAGATGACTCGGCTGACCAGAAAACCCTAGAGACCTTCCGGCGGCCTCCCTCCAGCTCAGGGATCACAGGCACGGGCCTGTATGTGAGTGCTGGCAATCTGAACTCAGGTTCTCATGCTTGCACAGAAAGCAGTTTTCCAACAGAGCCATCTCCTCAGTACCTTTGCCTTTTGGAGATCTAGAGATCAAACATGCAGCCTTGGACATGCTTCACACATGTTTACTGCTGAGTCTGGGGTGTCTTCCTCTAATGATGCAAGGGGCTGCTGGGATCTGTCCAAATAGTAGTCATGCCAGCTATAAATCTTGTCTCTTTATCAGTAGCTAGGCAGGACGAGGTGAGGCCACATTTTGTTCTTTTGTATGTACCATTCATAGTTAGTCTATAAAGTGAATGCCAGTGCTATGGTTTGAATAAGCATCTCCCTAAGGCCCCTGTGGAAGATTGGTCTGGAGCTCATGGCACTGCTGGGATATCCTGGCCACCAGGAGGAGAGTAGCTTTGTTCTATCATGTGTTGCTGGCCTTGTGGTGCTGCCTTACCATAGGACAGACCTTCCAGAACTAAGTTAACCAAGGCCTGAAACGTCTGACCCCCTCTCTTCTTCAACAGGCATAGCTTTCTTATGGTGCCGGAGATTGAACCCAGGGCTCTGTGCATGCTTGGCACAGATGTGAATGGAATTCAGCCTGTGCTGGGAGACTCAAGTGAATCCCAGGGTCCAGTCTGCAAGGTAGTGATGACTGGCCTCAAACTAGTGCTGGGAACTAGATGGACGGTGCTCGTTAGATGGAGTATGAGAAAGAAGAGAGGAGATACCATTCTACATCTGGGTAATGACAATCAGGAGAAAAGGGAGTCAGGGGCAAGGGTAGAGATGGGGCATGCTGGTGACTTAGAGCCAGAGAGCCAAGCCTGACTGAGGTACGGGTCAGAGGGCTTGTGGGTGTGACATCCTGAGACACGGGAATAGGGGGAGGGTGTATAATCCACCCTCCTGGGTACAGCACACAGCAATTACTATCATGCTGTGACCTAGTTGCAACCAATGCTTAAAAGCTCTGTCCCAGTCCGGCGCCTCACCCCCCTTCCTGCACTGTGCTGGCAGATGAACAAGCCTTAGAGGTGCTGGGTGCTGGGTGCTGGAAGGATAGGAAAGGCAAGGCATTGAGGTTTCTAATTCACAGTTCAGATCTGTGGAGGAAGAATGACCGGTGCATTTCACGTACAGGAAACGTGGGCCTCCCATCCTTTCCCTCCTCCTTGCCAGCTGATATGGATGCCCGGGAGTTGGTCTTTGAGCCAAGAGAAAGGCACCTCTCAGACAAATGGGGACTAGGTATGGGCCACCCCAAGTGTGTAAAGGAGCAGGGCCTTGTTAGCTGCAGACCAGGCAGGTGACTCTAGGGTTGTCACCAGCCTGCCAACCCCAGGATTCCTCCAGAACTGGTTACAGCAGATGGTAGTTATCTTAGCAACAAAATCACCTGTGCCTGCCAATTTCATTAATTAAAAAAAAAAAAATCCATGTCTTTGTAGTACAAGATGCAAGGAATTGTCTTCGCCTAAGGACTAAAGCTCAGAGAGGCCTCTGCCTAAGACTTAAGGTCAGCAAGGCTGCAGGCGCCATCAGGGAAGGCTCCTGTGTAACCACAGATAAGAGGAGCTCTCAAGGGCAAATAGATCTTGTGTCCTAAATCACCTTGACCAAGTGCATAGCAAGGTATTGATTGCCTCGGTATCAGAACAAAGCACAGACAACCGTTTAATAGCTATTTGTGTGGCTTCTGCATTCCCCACCCCCTCCCCTTATATTAAGGAATTCACTGTAAGTGGCAGTGCGGGATGTGTGAGTGACAGTCTCCTACAACACTGCAGTGACAGGGGCCTCCTAGCATCTGAAATGGGGTAGATTCTTGGAAGCAGATTTGGGGAGTCACCGAAGAAGGGCGTCGGGTGGCAGACGGAAGGAAGTGAACCAATAAACTGCCGTGATCAGGAATCCAGGACTGACTCAACAGGAGAAAGATGGGCTTAGAAAAGAAGTGAGGAATAGATCCAAACCATGAAGAAGTGAGGAATACATCTAGACCATAAAGAAAAGAAGCCTAATGTGATGGACCTGCTAAGTACAGGTGTTGGTACGTCTGATGTAGACATGAATCAAAACGTCACTTCATACCTCATAACTAGAGAGAAAGATATGTCAATGAAAAGACCTTCTAATTAAGAGTCATGGAGCTACCTCCATGGGACAGAGGGACAGAGGCTACCTATGCGAATGAGGTGTGTCTTTCAAAGTCTGGTTTCTTTCTTTCTCATTGAAGTTGAGAGTGTAACTCATCAATAGAGCACTTGCCTAGCACGCATGAGGCCCTGGCTTCCAACTAAACATAGCCCCTCCTCCCAAACATAGCTCTCTCGTCCCCAAAATGATACTTGAGACAGGACAGATATCTGTATGATCTTGATTTGAACTCGGATTGGCAAAGATGTAATTAGGACATTTGGAATGTAAACTGTAGATTAGGTAACAGATTGCATGGAAAATTCCAGGGCTCAGCAACTGCTGTGTCCTCATTCTTAGGAAATGTGCACTAAAGGGATTACAGTTCCTGTAAAATGGCTGCCACACCTGTCTAAAGACAACACATTCTTCTGGTTGCATAAAATTCTCTGGTTTTTGTTGTTGTTGCTGCTGATTTTTTTTTTGTCACTGTCATTTTGCTGTAATTTAAAATTTATTTATGCTCTCAGTTACATCAGTCAAGACTCAATGCAGCTGGGACAGAAAGTTCCCAATGGCTGCTTAGCCAGGAGTGAAATTTGTTTCCCTTTCTGACAAGAGGAATCCAGAGGGGACCAGGACTCTGCTCCATCTCACTTGCCAACTAGACATCTTCAGTCACTGGCTTCAGCTTCAGTCTAACGTGTTGTTTAGAACAGGCCAACAGGAAAGAGGCCTGCAGAAAAGGGTCGGGGGAGCAAAATGGCTCCTGATGTCGGAAGATCTGTTTTCTTGAAGCGAATACTCTGTCTTTTCCCTTATACCTCATAGGCCAAAATAGCCTGAGAGCCACAGGCAGGTGACAGAGAATCAGGAACGATGTCTTTATTCTGGATAGTCCTGATGGGCATCCTTCAATCACACAGTGCTGAGTGTGACAAGGACCCTGGCTTCAAGCCCCAGTACTGCAAAGAAGAGAAAGCATTCTGGAAGAAGTGCAATAGTGGACAAATATCAATGTACCCAGCCAAGCCCCTAAAGAAGACAGCTTTCCCCGGCAGCCTCTACGAGGCTTGTGACCTTAAAGCTTTGCTGGGTGCCATCCTGACCCAGGCTCATTCATACCGCTGTTACTGCCGTGGGTGCCCATCACCCACAGCGTGTGTCCCACAGCCCTGCTGTTTCAGACAGACTACACTCCCACCCCACTGACCAGGCCAAACTCCATAGAACAGCCACTTTACTTGTTAAAGATTAACCTGTCGCCTGGCGTTTACCCAAAAGGACAAGCAAGCTATTTTTAAACACAGAGGTATATCTTGAGTAAGAAAAAAGGCTCCAGGGCTTTCTGGCAGCTTCCAGGCTACTGGAAGAGGAAAAACAGCCTTTGTGCAGTTGATAGCGGGCACAGAGACCTATTCTGTAGAAAGATAGATATGCTAATGGCAGTCTCTCTAGTCCCCTGAGATGCTGACTTCAGGCCATCTTTTTATTGAAAGGGTATCATGTCTGGAGTAGTAGAGAGGGGTGGGGGTGAGGGGAAGATTCTTGGCCAAAGAAACATGAGAGCCTTGCGGCGTATATGCCCCTTTCTTGGCAGTTTCAGATACAAAGATATTATGTCAGAGGCCCTGTGAAGAGTTCGTAGTTTCCCAGACTTGCTTCCACAACACTTTCTTCTTCATCATCCATTTGCCTCTGACTAAAGAGCTCGCCTTGGGAATCACTGTGCCTTGAAGTCCAGTGGAGTTCTCAGGTCGCCATTCTGGTCTCTTCTCATTTGGAATTTTACAGAAAATAGAGCTTAAGTCTCTTTTAGCACAGTGACAAGGTTTTTGTTGTTGTTGTTTTCATGTGCTGCGTTTGGACAGACTGGAGTCTCACTGAGGAAGGGTTTGACATCTGGGAAGTGGGATTTTGTTGTTGTTTTGTTTTTCAAGTTTACTTTATGCGTTTACTTTATACTTCTGCCTCCGTGTATGTAAGTACAGCACATGCATACCTGGCGTCCTCGGAGGTGAGAAGAAGGCTTTGAATCCCCTGGAACTAGAGTTACAGGTATTTGTGAGCTGCTATGTGGGTTCTGGGAACTGACCTCGGGTCCTCTACAAGTGCAACAAGTGTTCTAACCACTTAGCAGTCTCTCCACCCCTCACTTGAGTTTTTAAAGGACTATTGATCTGTGGCAAGACTCGGCAGCGGTATCTGGAGGGTGACTCGAAACTGCCTGCAGCACTCAAAATAGGGACCAGAAGGCAGTCATGCTGGGTGGAGGATTTGTCTTCAGAACAACCTACGTGTGAGGTTTGTTTGTTTGTTTGTTTTTATTGCTGGTTCCATATTAACGGGGAGAGGACTATAGCCTGGAGTCCTCTCTAACCAGTGAGAAATCCAGTTGCATGCAGGTGGGTGAGGGATGACAGCTACCTCCAGTTTCCATCAAACCCATCCAGGAGTAAGATGGATCTGCCGTCTTTAGAGAGCTAAAGGATAACCAGGCAGTCTTGCCTTTGTGGAGCTGGTGAAACAAAGGAACCACTGGACACCCAAGAAATTAAGAGTCTTAGTAACCCCACCCATTCGGGACCCATTTTTTAATAATTTTGCTTTGAGTTACGCAGGGTTTTCTTTTGTGCGGTGTGTAGCACAGGTCCCATGCTGCCTTGTTAATTTTTACCTTTCCTGGGATGAGGGCTGTTGTTATTCCTGTCAGGACCCTAAGGCTCTAGGCAGCCTGGGGCTAGGCAGATAATTGGCACTGAGCCAGGAGCACAGCCACCAGCTCCCTAATGCTGTAACTTTGCTGTCAGGGCTGGTAGTCTTCAAAAGGCAAACTTTTGAAATTGTGGTCTCACCCAAAAATATTATAGAATTCCCATGGGAGCCCCCACCCCCACACCTTCATGAGCAAGGGCTTAACCACTGAGCCATCTCCTTGGCCCCTGGGTCTTGCACTGATGAAAGTACTGTGGTGCAGTCCGTGTGGACTGAAGTATCTTTAAGTGACTCTGAATATTGAAGTCTCCTTGTCTAAGCATTGCCCCGACTGGTAGGGAAGCCTTTGTGGGTTCTAGTCACGGTTCTCAGGATGGGAGGGTGGTTCCCAGGAGTAAGGAATAAATGGTCATGTGATTGCCAGCATCAGGACTATGTGACAGGTGATCTTCTGGACCAGGAGAGACCCATGGCCGTATGCTGCCACCACCATCCCAGTTTCGGGATGGCTCTGGCTTCCTGGGCATTGGCTACTTTTGAATCACTGAGATCCTCACACCAGACAGAAATAAGGAAGGAGGGCCTTAGCCTGGCTCATGGTTTCAGAGATTCTGGTCCATTGCGATGGGAAGGTTATAAGGAGGTGGAGGAAGAAGAGACGCAGATCTTGTGCACAGCAGCAGTCAGGGGAGTCATGGAGGCTGCTGTGTGTGCAGTGGGGGCTCCTCACATGACAGCGGGCCAGGAAGCACAAAGCAGGATTGAAGAAGGGGTCCATCTATGACCTTTATCGTTGCGCCCCTTAAATCACCTACTCTCTTCGGGCAGCTCCTAAAGGTTCTGCAACCTCTCTAACAGGGTTACCAGCTGGGGAACAGGGTTCGAACATTAGCCTGAGGGGGACGTTTTAGATTTGTTCCTAAAAAAAATCTTTTTCTAGGCACAGAGACAAATATAGGACGCTCTATAGCCCCAGCACAGCACACAGAGCAGAAGGGGCTCCCGGACTCATCATCCAGCTCTGGGCACTGCGCCTGCTCCTGCGGGTATCCTCTAGACCCGGAGTCCCGGGTGTCTGTTCCCACTCTGTGCTTTTCCTACCCAGATGTCCTCAGGTGACTCTGGACAAGGTCTTGTGTAGAGGATTGTGGGGTCTTTCCCTGAGAGCCTGGCGAGTGTGCACGGCTCCTTAGAGATTCTGCGTGGTCTAGGAAGTGAGTGACGTCACCAACTCCTGATTGGCAGATTTGTCTCCTCGCCTCGAGTGCTCTCTGCGTCTTTGAAGGTGAAACTGGAGAAGGGCTGCGGAGGGCTGTTTGCTACCTTGGTCCACAGAGTGCTCTTAGCAGCCCATTTTACAAGTAAGAAAGCCGAAGCCATTGGATGGCTAATAGTGAGTGGCAGGAGGAGGTAAGGAAGGAGGTCTTTGGCTCAGACGCAGAAGCTATGTAGGAAGAACGGGCACCCCTGAAGCCGGAGCCAGTTACTATGGGCTCTGCGGATGCTAGAGAAGTTTTGAGATTATAGAACTTGGACATGGCTGGTAAAGACATGGATCTACTCCCGGCTTCCTAACTGTCCAACTGTCCACAAGGGGTCAAGAGAGTTGCGCTATGTCACGGATGTGGGAGACCCTGGAGGCCACTGCACGGGGTTCAAGGGCACCTGCCCTATGTCGCTCTACACGATGCTGCCTTCTTCATCTATAAGTGGTAAACAGCCCTTACGGTTGTTATAGGGCTGAGTAGGTTGGCGTGAAGGAGAGAACTACACCAGGGCTGGGGGTACAGTTCTGTGGTCAGGCACTCGCATGAAGCTCTAGGTTTAATCTTCAGCACCGCAATAAATAAATAAAATAAATAATTGCGGCAACTGAAACACCTGGTCGTGGTAGGCATCCACCAGCCTTGGCATTTCATAGAAAGAGTTTGCTTTCACTCTTTAGGATACAAATGTGGAATATTCACTTTATGACCTTCCATAGGTCTCCTCAAGTCTATTATATGTCTCAGATAGTTTAATTAATAGCTTAATTCTTGGGCTTTATTACAAAGAAAAGCTTGTCACTTACCTTCTGCCTAGGTGCACTGGCTTCCTCTTGTTTCCACAGTGTTCTGCAGCAGGCCAGCCCACCCTTCCCTTCTCTCTGCCTGGAAGACTCTTCCTCCTCCCCATTCGCCCATCCCCTCTGGCCACTGGAGCCAGCCTCACAGAGTGATCTGTTGAGATCAGGCTGTGATCTTAATGGTCTGGTGTCTAATTTCACAAGGAGCCCGTTGCTTGTGACTCTTCTGTATCTAGCACAATGTGGGATCAGATTTTAGAGCAAAGCTGGTTGTGAGAACCAAACAGGCGGCACCCCAAAGCCTCATTCTGGGGTGTGTAGAGGCTGGGTGAAGACTGGAGACTCCAGGTCAGAGCAACAGAGTATATACCAGGGATCACCTGAGAGACAGAACACAGGGTACAGGAGTGCATGGTACAGGCCTACCTGCCTCATAAAGATTACAGGAGAGGAGCTGCAGAGACAGTCCAGCGGTTAAGAGCACCTATTCTTGCAGAAGACCAAGTTCTATTCCTAGAACATATATGGTAGCTCACAAACACCTGCAACTCCAGTTCCCTGGTATCTGATGTTCTCTCCTGACCTTCTTAGCCCCCAAGCATAGAAGTGGTACACACATACACACACACAGACACACATACACATACACACACACACACACACACACACACACACACACACACCCCTAACACTCATATACAAAAATAAATTTAGAAATTTTAAATGTGTATGGATGTTTAACCTGTGTGCCACATTCATGCCTGGGACTGAAAGAGGCCAGAAGAGGGCCCTGGACCCCTTGAAGCTAGAGTTACAGGCTGTTATGAGCTGCCATGTGGGTGCTAAGACTTGAACTTGGGTCCTCTAGAAGAGCACCTTGTGCTCTTAATCATTGAGCCATCTCTCCAGCCCCACAAACAAATCTGAGAGAGAGAGAGAGAGAGAGAGAGAGAGAGAGAGAGATTGAGATCATAGGAGAGTCAGGGTATATCCAGCACTGAAGGGGGCAAGCAGGGATCCAAGCTACATCATAGCGACATGGGGTGGGACAGGGACCTTCACCTCAGGAGGGATTCTAGCCCAGGAAAGAGGCAAAGCAGAGTCTTTAGGGCTGCCCTGACCAAGCACCACAAGCCAGGTGACCTAACAACAGACACTTACTTCCTCTGAGTTCTGGCAGCTGAAGTCCAGGGTCAGGGTTCCTGTGTGGTGCCTGGAAAGGATGCTCTTTATGACTTGCTGTGGCCACATTCCACCTTCCTTTCCCACTGTGTATCCATGGAGCCTTTCCTCTAGTGTTTCCTGCTCATAGGAAGGGAGAGGGAAGAAGGACAGAAGGCTGGGGGGTGGGGGGATGGGGCTAGCAGAGACCAAAGGAAAAGTGTCAAGCTTTCCAATGTCCCTTCTTAGAAGGACACGAATCTCACCGTATTAGAGTCTCACCCTTAAGATCTCATTTAACTCAATGATTTCTGGTCTCAAAAGTACAACCTCACCAGGGCTTAGGCTCCAACATGCATGAGGTGACAGGATAAAAGCGTTCAGTCTTCAGCAAGGAGGATGAGGAGGATGAAGACCTGCAGACACTGACTAGGAAATCTCACATGTTCTTGTTCACTGTCTTTTGGCTCCATTCCCTTACATCTAATCTTACTTAAACAAAATAACCTTGACCTTAAAGTCTTTAAAACTTCCATGGCTTGACTGTGTTCTGCGTAGCCTCCTCCATACAACCTGGCTGGGATCAGCCTCAGAGAGCACAGCCTGGGGTGGGGGTGGCATGTTTCCCAGCATCAGTATCTTCCCCTTCTGTCTGCAGTGATGGTCATGTCTGTGATGGCCTACACAGCTATGTCTTCCGGTTTGGACAGAGCCAGGCCAAGGCTGGGGACAGAGCTCAGTAGCAGAGCAACTGCCCCACTCACAAAAGACCCTGAGCCCCACACTCAACAGTGCAGAAAAAGAGCCAAGGGAAAGCTTTATTGAACAGTTGATGAGCCAATAGTAGGCATTGGTTTTCTATTCATCCCTCGCAGTGTTACCAGTAGGGATCATCCTGGGACAAGTTTGTCAGTCATGGGGGATACACCTCCACTCTCAAGGGATTCATAAGGGCTTGGAGAAACAACAACAACACACTCACATATTCACACACTCACACATGCATGCATATGCACACCCACACACACACATGCAACATGCGCAGGCACACAGGAAACTCCGCAAGGAGAACGGCAGAACCAGAAGGTGATTTCATGGTTCCCAGGAGCCAGTTAATCACAGCCAGGCCTGATCCCACTCAGGACGAGTCTGATGACAAACACTGGGACTGGTCAGGCACTGACTAGGAGACGTGGATGTGCATAGGTGGTGGTCATTAAACTTGACCTTTCCGTGGACAGAGGTCCAGGGAACGGCCAGACTAGTGGTGCTGAGCGAGCAGTGACTTGTCATCTATACATATCTGGCAACATATGATATTTGAGGCTATCAAGAATGATGGACCATGTGGGAAGAACTGCAGCAATCGAGAGAGCAGAAGCCAGGGATGCTGCTTAACCGTCTACAGTGCCCACAGCAGCCTTGAACAAAGGGTTATTTGCCCCAACATAGCAATAGCGCCAAGGGTGGGAAACCGGGCGTCAGTCTGCGGGAACATCTGGAGCATGTAGAGTATGAGAACTGGGTGTTTCCTGCCCCGGGGTCTCAGGTTATCTACCTGAGATGTATTGGGCTCTTAGGTTCCAGTTGCCCTTAACAGTATGTGAGCAGCGGGAGCAGAGCAAGGGTGTGAATGTCCTGAGAGAGTTCGAAAGAAAACAGGAGGGTTTTCAGGACACGGATCTTAAACGCTGGATAAACCTGTGGAACTGAACGGTTTCACCCTCTGCCAGAACTGGAAGCACCTCGCCCTTGCGTGGGACTCACTCAGGGAGAATTCTTACTGGAGCTCTCCTAAAGTTACCCAGGACTTCAGACGCCAGCCAGCATACCTGGGCACCTATTGCCAAGTATCGTCTGGGCTGCCAAGTCCTAAAAGAAATACAGGGTTCCCAAGCCTGTGTTGAGCCATTATTTCATGCCCTAAAGCCATACTTCCTCTGTCTTCATAGTCACAAAGGACTGCTCTTCCATATGGTGGAGAATGGCCAGACAGAGAGGACGGGAGGAAGCAAGCTTTATCTGCACAGGAAGTCAGGCTAAAGAAAGCACAAACCATCAGCGTTGTCAGAACAGGGTGATGACATCATCCATACTCTCCAGAAAATAGTAATTTCCAGTGTAATCACCTTACCACAAGACAGTAGACAGTGCTTAAGTACCATAGAAGAAATTCCAATGTTAAAATTTCAAATCATGGTCATAGAACAGATGTTGAGCAGGGGCGGGGGGTGGGAGGAACCACTTGTATGAAGAGAACTCTGACGATCTGCCACTGTGTCATATTATAAATGCAGGTGATGATTTTGAAATCAGAGTGTTGAACGACATTTTCATGACGTGTCAGAAATGTATTCATCTGAACTTACAGCTACAGCTCACATAACCCTTGATCACTATAGGTTGGGTCTCAAATGTCCCTGCAAAAGCCCAAGTGTTAAAGCTTAGTCTCCACAGTGGCACTGGAAGGTGGGGGCCCATGAGGGGTCTTAGGTTACTGGGGTGTGCCTCTTAATGGAATTATTTATCCCCAAATATCACCAGTGCTGTGGGTGAGAAGTTCAAACCCAGTCTGAGGGAGTGTCTGGGACCCTAGGCCTTTCTGTCTCTTTGTATTCTTCTCCTGTCTACAAGCCAAGCATCTTCACCCATCTCTCACCACCATAATATGCAGCCTCACCGCTAGCCCAAAAGCAATGGGTCCAACTGACCCAAATGGGTCCAACTGAACCAAAACCTTCAAAAATGTGAGCAAAAGTCAGTCTCTCTTTGTAAGCTGATTGTCTCTGGTATTTGGATATAGTATAAGAGAAATTGAATGTGAGCACTTGAGGAGGGAAACGCTAAGGTAGGAGAATCATGAGTTTGTGGCTAGTAAGCACCTTATATAGTGAGATTCTGTCCTCAAAAAAGCGAGCCTGAAAAGATGTCCTAGTTAAGTGTTTGCCACACAAGCATGAAGAACTAAGTCCAATACCCCGGAACCTACACCAAAAGCCAGGTGTGGTGGTGAGCATCTGTAACCTCACACTGGGGAGGTGGTGACAGGAGGATCTGTGGGGTTCACTAGCCAGCCAGGCTAGCCAAATCAAAAGGTTCCTGGTTCAGGGAGAGACTCTGCCTTAAAATAAAGTGGAATACAATTGAGGAAGACACCTAACATTGACCTCTGACCTTCATACACATGCAAGTGTACAAGAGCTGAAGGAAGATGGCCCCGTCGCGTGAGAGGATGAAGCTATTATTAGCTGGATGGAATGTTCTACATCTGGGTGGCTCTAGAACTTACAGGGAATCGGGTATTGTCGTTTCCAGTCCACAGTTCCTAAGTGTTGACAAATATATACCATACCCATTTTCATCAATCACTCCTGCCTCTGCGCTCAGAATCACTGTTCGGTGTCTTCTGCCACTGTAGACTACTTTGCTTTTGACAAACTCTACTCATGTTGCCTAGGTTGGTCTTGAATGTCCAGGCTCCAGTGAGCCTTCTGGCTTCACCTCTCCAGGTACCTGGGGCTACAGGTGTGTTCTGCCATGTCTGACTTTATTGTCTGTTCCTTGCGGGGCTAAGGATGGATCCCAAGGTTCTGTGAATGTTTGTCAAGCACTGTACCACTGACCTATGCACCCAGCCAGTTATTATTTGCTTGGGTCTCCTTCTATAAATGCAACCAGTCTTGTGGCTGCCTTCTCTGCTCAGCCTGCCTGGGAGCTGTGTTCCTAGTGTATGTATCAGTAGCTTAGCTTTATTCCTGAGTGTGGATATATGATTTTTTTTTGCATTAGTCGCTTACTTCCAGATTTGGGTTATTGTTAACAAATCTAAGAACAGTCTAGACATGTTCTCATTTATCCTAATTAATTGGACAGAAGTGATACTCTTAGGTCTCGAGTTGCCTACCTTTATAAAGCACTGTCCAAGTGTCATTCCTTAGGTGGGCGTGCCATGCTACGTACCCTGGCCACATGGAAGAATTCCAGCTACCCTCATCTTTGCCAGCTCTTGGCACTGTTAGGCTTTTGAGTTTTAGCCATTCTGTGGGTGTGTGACTTTTGATTTTTATGGTAATGATTGATAAACATTTTATCATGTGTCTTTTTGGATGTTTGCATATTTTCTTTCATGAAATACTTCTTCAAATATTGCCCCCACTCTGAGACAGCGTCTCTCTGTGTAGCGCTGGCTATCCTGGGACTCACTATATAGACCAGGATGGCCTCAGACCTACGGAAACCCACCTGTCTCTGCCTTCTGATTGCTGGTATTAAAGGTGTGTGCCACCACACCCAACAGACCCTTTCTTCAATTTTATCTTAGTGAATAACATGATTCTGAATGGCCCTAATAGTTTCTCAGTCTGTGACTTGCCTTTTTGTTTTATTTTTCTTGCCAGTACCTTTAATGGGAAAACATTTAATTATATTAAAAAAATCACATCTGTCAACTTCTTTCTTTTATTGTTTTTTTTTTAATAGAAGGTATTTAAAATACCAAAAAGAGTTCCCGCTTTTTAGAGGTTAAAATGTTCAGGAGACTTTAAGAAGCCTAAAATAGACTTAAGATATTGGAGCTCTGCCCAGAATTCTATGCCAGGGTGAAGAAAGAACCAGCAGCCCCGGGATGGTTTGACGAGGCTTAGTGAGAGAAACGTGCTCTGTGACGGCACTTCACCCTGATCCTTTTCTGTAATATCACCTTTGCCTGTGACACATATCAGCCTTTGTGTCCACCCCATCACCCAGTTTCCACAATGGGTTAACCTGGTGCTCTAAGGCTTCCATGGTATCAGGTGACTGACATCCCTCCTTTGTGTTCAGAATCTACAGCCAGATTTGGAAGGTAGAGAAAATAATCTTTCTGGTGTATTCTTATGTCCTGCATTCACAAACGGAAGCCTGTTTTTACACTAAGGGCCCCTTCAAGCACAGAAAAGGCGCACTTTTGTTTCTGAAACTCCAAGTTTTATAACCAGGAAAACTCTTTTCCTGAGCTGGGCCTGCCCTCCAATCCCACTGCCGGCTGCTCCCTTGGACTCGTTTCATCTACAATTACTCCCACACGTGTGACTGCCCTTGGGCCGGGCCATTTTCTCTAATTAGAATATTGCTTACTTCTTGTGATGCCAGGTAAGCCTCTTGTCTAAAATCTGTTACTACCTGATTCTGAAATTTTCCCACAAGTCTATGTTGAATTCTCACGATTCATGCTTGAGGTTCATGATGAATGCCTGTTCCCCAATTTGTTAGTGCTTTGGAGAGAAATTGGGGCCCTGGGTCATTTGGGAGATGGTGCTTGGCTAGCAGAAGTTGATCACCAGCCTTTGAAGGTTGTATCTGGCTGCTGTCTCTGGCCTAGCTTTCTGCTTCCTGTTCTGTGGTGATTGTTTTAGTTAGAGTGACTATTGCTGTGATGAAAAACCATGACCAAAAGCAAATTGGGAAGGAAAGGATTTGTTTTCCTCTCATTTTCATATAACACTCCATCATTAAAAGCAGTGGGGGCAGGACCTCAAGCAGGGCAGGAACCTGGAGGCAGCAGCTGGTGCAAAGGCCATGGAGGAATGCTGCCTATTGGCTTACTCCTCATAGCTTACTCGGCCTTCTTCCTTATAGCACCCAGAACCACCAGCTTAGGGATAACACCACCCACAATGGACTGGGCCCACACACATCAGTCACTAAGAAAATGTCCAGTGTGCTTGACTGCAGCCTGATCTCCTGGAGGCATTTTCTCAGTTGAAGCTTCCTCCTCTCAGAAGACTTTAGCTTGTGCTAAGGTGACATAAAAGTAGCTGATACAGTGATGTGAACAGCTCTGAGACACACTCACTATAGGAGATTGGGCAGCTCCTGTGGTACCCTCCCTGCGTAAGGGATTGAGAGCCTCTGAAACAGCGAGCCCAGTAACGCTTCCTCCATTAGCTTGATTGGTCAGATATTCTGTCAACTACCCAGAAGTAACTAACACCAAAGTTGATTCTGTGGCCTTGGGTTTTGAGTAAAAAAAACTGTAGTGAAGACCTGAAAACAAGGAGGCAGGAGATGTGCAGATTCATCTCCTCCATTAGCAAAGGAACATGTGTGTGGCCCAGGAAATAGGCTGACTGGTTCTAACTGGCGTATTGCTGAAATAATGTGCATGGGTACACAGGTCAAGTAGATTTTGTGAATAATTGTGGGTGGCACAATATTTGTTCAGAGGGAGACCCTGGGTCCAATCTTAAGCAACAGAATTTTTTTTTAAATGAGATTTAGTTTAAATCTGTCTGTAAAGTACTGAGCGTACATATATAACATGCACTCCTGTAATAAATAAAAGGCTCCAGACTGAAGGCTGGAGAGGTGACTCAGCAGTTAAGAGCATTTACTGTTCTCTCAGAGGACCTAGCTTCAGTTACCAGCATCCATGTCAAGTGGCTCACAATCACTTGTCACTCCAGTTCCAGTGGGACCCGTGGCCTTTGACTTCCGAGGGCACCCACACTCACCTGTGCAAACCCAGTCTCCCTCCATGCACACAATTTAAAGTAATTAAAAAAATCATGACAAGCTCTTTTCTGCTTGCTTGCTGGTAGAGTTTGGGAAAGTCTTATAATGTATGGGAGATAGTTACTTTCTCAGAAGTGTTTTTGACTAATACTTCAAGATTGACGGATGTGCCAGGTAGGTGTGGTGGCACATGCCTTCAATCCCAGCACTGGAGAGA
This sequence comes from Tokudaia tokunoshimensis, assembly GCA_036184795.1. Taxonomy (NCBI): domain Eukaryota; kingdom Metazoa; phylum Chordata; class Mammalia; order Rodentia; family Muridae; genus Tokudaia; species Tokudaia tokunoshimensis. The sequence goes on from BTHU01000003.1 coordinate 75,082,498, forward strand.
CAGGGACAGGTGGATCTTTTTAAGTTCAAGGCCAGACTGGTCTACATAGCAAGTTCCAGAATGGCCAGGGCCACATAGAGAGACTTTGTCTAAAAAGAAGAGAAAAAGGAGGAGGAGGGGGAGGAAGAGAAGGAGGGGGAAGAAGAGGAGGGGGAGGAAGAGGAGGAGGGGGAGGAAGAGGAGGAGGGGGAGTAAGAGGAGAAGAAGAAGGAGGAGGAGGAGAAGGATAAGAAGGAGGAGGAGGAGGAGGAGGAGGAGGAGAAGGAGAAGGAGAAGAAGAAGAAGAAGAAGAAGAAGAAGAAGAAGAAGAAGAAGAAGAAGAAGAAGAAGAAGAAGAGAGCAAGAAACAAGATGAATTCTACTCTGAGAAGTGTAAAATGTAGGTGGGATGAGAAGAAGAAGAGTCTGCTTTGGAGAAGAGCCTGATAAAAGCAGACCTGGCAGGTGGTCGGAAGCTGACTTGATGTTCACTGTGATGCTTGGTAACCATAGTGTACATTTGCTAGACACCTATTCTGTGCTCAGCACTATGTTCATACATCCTATAGTTCACCCCACATTCTGCACAAGAAGCCTATGGGTAAATGTTGATATTATCACCACATTTGAAAAAAATGGAGGCATAAAAAATTTTTATAGAGAGATGGCTCAGTGGATAAAAGTGCTTGCTGAGTAAGCATGAGGACCTGAGTTCAAATCCCAACATTCTTGTAAAACTCCAGATGTGGCCATACACATGGCAGTAACCCCAGCTCTTTGAGGGGCAGAGATGGAGCTTGCTGGCTGTCAACCTAGCTTCTTCAGGCTCAATGAGAGACTATGTCTCAAGAGAATACAGGAAATGACAGAACCAAACATCCTCTGGCCTCCAATCACCCCTGGCTAGATGCAGAGAGAAGTCATTGTGTTAGCTCGGTTAGACCATGAGCAGGTTAACACAGCAGGAACATGGCTCTGGGGCAGAAGGGTCATCCCAGACAAAATGCTAAATTCAACAGGCACCAGCCACTCGATGCTTAGAAACACAACAGAGAGGCTTGAGGTCCTAGGATTAATCTCAACATGAGTGAACAGCAACAAAACAAAACTCAAAATCTGCATCCTGAGGGGCGTGGAATGTTTCAGGTGGAAGAAGCATCCCAATGAGAAACTCAATTTTTCTCACAAGTGAGGCTCCTGGAGATCGGACAGGAATCCAACAAGCTCTGTTCTTAGAGAATGTCTGCAGACTGCTGCTGTGTGCTCCCGCTGCGAGGAGAGCTTGCCTGAGAGCTAACTCCCTCCCCTTCTCTTCTTATCCCCACAACCTCAGTCCCTTCCAGCTCCTTCCTGTCCCTTCCTTCTTTCCTTTCCTGTAATCTTTTGGGATAACTTCTTCTCATTCTTCCATCAGTGGGTCTGCACCATGACAGACATAGACAGGCAGACAGATGGAGGGCTATTTTATTCATATGCTTCTCCGGTTCAGTAATTTCTGCGACCCAGAGTCACAAGGTCTGTAAGGTAGAGTGAGGCAAGCCTTCCCGGGTGGAAGACTTCTCTCATGGACAACACCTGAAGCCATCATGCTGTAAGTCAGGGCTGTTTCCATTTGTCTGACAAGGAAATCAGAAGAGCACAGAACACCCATCCCTTTTATTGAGTACATTGCTAGTTTGCATTTTAAATATAAATGTTAAACTTTCAAAAAATTTTAATTTGTATTCTTACTCATCTCCTTCCTTTGCTGCCTTTTGCGTACCCCTTGCTGGTGCCCCAGGCCCTGAGTAGTCTCTGCATCTGCTCTCATCACACAGGGGTTACTTTAATTTCCCCTTCTTCCCTCCTCAACTCCCTTAAACTCTCTTCCTCCATCTCCCGTTTCCCTTCTACTTTTAGCACTCAGCACTCGTGTGTGTGCGCACACACAGAGACACACACACTCATATACATACACACTCACACACATATACATACACACACTCACTTATCTCACACTCACACACACATATCCACACTAACACACATACAACTCACACTAACACTCACATACATACACACACACACTAACACACCCACTCATATACATACACACACTCACACACACTCATATACATACACACACACTCACACACTCAATTCACACTCACTCACACACATTCACACTAGCACACATACAACACACACACACACACACACACACACCACAGAGAAAGTGGGAGAGAACCAGAGGCAGAGACACAGAGACACACGTATTGAGAAAATCACGTCTAGAGTCCACATATGAGAGAATATGTGGTATCCACTTCCTTAGAATCTACCCCCACCACCACACCCACAGCCCTGGAGCTGAAGGGGAGAGCCTACCTGCTGGAGGATTAGACTTTGGCCATTCCAGCTTTGGAGTTCCTGCCCATAAGCTCTTCTTGCCTCTGTTTACCAAGGGCTTCCCTGAGGAGCATAATGAGATGCCAAAGGTTATGGTGCAGGGCTGACCTTTGACCTCCCTCCCCCAGGAGGCCTGATGATAATGCTTGACATGGTTCTACTTTGCTGTGAGAAACACCATGAGCAGAATCAACTTGTGAGAGGAAAGGGTTTATGTCATAGTACACACTCTAGGTCAATCCATCACTGAGGGAAGCCAGAGCAGGAACTCAGGGCAGGAACCCGGAGCAGAGATCATGAAGGATTATTCCTTATTGACTCAGTTCCCTTGAGTCAAGCTCAGCTAGCCTTCGTACACAACCCAGGACCCAGGGGAGGCACAGCTCACAATGAGTTAAACCTTCCCACATCAGTTAGCAATCAAGATACTGGCAGCTTGCTAGTCTGATCTGGACAACTGAAGCTTCCCCTTCCCAGGAGATTCTTGGTTATCGCAATGAAATCTGACCAGGGCGCAGAGCTGCACAGATATTACGGTTTTAGTATGAGGCACTTGGCACGGGTTCGTGTGTTGAGCGCTTGACCCCAACTAGTGGCACTCTCTTGGGAGAATGGGCCTAGCCAGGGTCAGAATTTGAAGGGTGTATCCAGTCTCTGGTCCCTTCCTCTTTGGGCTGCCCATATACCATGAGGTGAGCAGCCGTGTATCCCTGTCACTTTGATGGTCTGCCCTACATGGCCCAGCTGACTCTTCTGAAACCATGAGGCAAAAGAAACACTTCCTTAAGTCCTTAATGTCCAGTACTTTGTTGCAGCAATGAGAAAGCTAGCAAAATGGCCTGATGGGATACTTGCCCAGAGACTTGCTCAGAAATTGCTGGGTTTATCAGTGATTCACCAGAACCCCTGATGCCTTGGCCTAGAGCCGGGGGCTTCCTTCATCACCAAAGTGCATGAGTAACAGCTGAAGAGCAGAGGACTGTACCTGGATGAGGGTCAAGCATTACTCGAAGGTGCCAGCTAACATTTGTTTCAATGAAAGGCACTTGGGTTACCTCTCCGGCCCCTGTCTTTGGGTTAATCAGAGGAACGGTAGGTACATGTGCTGGAGGCCACCGGAGACACTGAGCATCTGTCTGAACCCAGGGAATGGCCAGAGTGTGGTGGATTTGCACTGTGCAGTGAAAGAGGAAGGGAGCTGTATCTGAGAACTGTCCACTCTGATGAGGTTTGTTCCTTGATGGGACAAGAGAAGTCACCACCACAACGCCCTTTCCTCTCTCTCATGCACGTGTCTGCTGGCGTGCCCTCAGAGAACTACTCGGTTCCTCCCTGAGCCCCATGCGAGCTCCATCTCCTTCCTTGAAGTTTGTAACACCCTCCAGCCCCTGACCTCAGGGGACTGTGAGGTTAGAGACTCAGCACCATGAGCTGTCAGCCCTGAGCTGCTGCTCCCGTCATAGGGGCTTCGGCCTCTGTGGGAAGGGCAGGCACTCAAGAGAACCTTCTTCATTGTACAGTAAGGCTTCACAGGCTCCGTGTCGTCCAGAGCTTGATCCTGCCCCTCTGGAGGCTTAGGAGTTCCAAGATGCTCTCTACCGGGCCCAGCCCCTCACCCCCCACCCCCGCCAAGCTGATAAGGTGCTGAGGTGAGGGATAAGGGAGCTTTTGTTCAGCTCCATCCCCTTACCTTGGCTATTGCAGCCAGGCCTTCCCTGACTTGGAGCCCAGTCCGTGCGGATGTGAACTGCACGCTTGGGTAGTGCTCATAGCTCAAGCGGTCATCTGGGTACTTGGAAATTGAGACCCAGGACACCAGTGTATCATGAAGTGGATGCAGGAGCTATCATGTTGGGCACTGAGACTAGGAAAGGCAGAAGGCAATACAGCAAGTGGGTGGATTGGAGGGAGAAGCTTTGACTTGAAGGGAACCTGCCCCCCACCCCCACCCCCCGCCCGGCAAAATGTGTATTCTAGATCGAGGAATGAGTCTGGGTTTTCAGAATGGGATTCAAGTTTGTGCCATACTTGAGGTCATTAGGCTCGGCCTGTGAAGACAGTTGTTCAAGCAAAGGTCAGAAGCAAAGAGAACCTCAATTAAAAAAAAAAAAGACATTGCCCTTCCTGCTCAGTGCGCCCTACTCCCTGTCTCCCCTGCTTCAGGGTGAAACACAATATCTTAAGCAAACAGAGCTCTAAGAGGCTGATCATTGGCTCCCATTGTCCCTTGATACCACAGCCCCTCCCTCCCCTTGGCCTGTGCTGACAAGCTGTTTATATTTTTTTGTAAGGGCCACTCTTTAACTCACAGCCCGACTACTATAATGGGCTCATTTGTCTGAGGGCTAAAGGGAGCTGCTTTCATTCCTTGTGCTGAGGGAGCTGGGCCTGTCTCTGATGCCCAGGAGTGACCGCTATGGAACTCAGGTAAGAACTTCTATCTGTGTGATGAGTCTTCCTCTGGGCTAGCTGGTTAATGTTGGGCACGGAGGGGAACAAGCTATGTCTGATCCAGTGGCTAGAGTTTATTCATGGGTTTTCAGTTCTTGTCTGCAAAGACAGAAGGAAGAGAGACAAATATCTGAGACCTGCCAGGAAGCTTGTATGAGACTGGTCCACCCAGGTGAGGAAGGAGAGAGAAAGCAGTATGGGGCTGAGCTGAAGACTTTCCCACCACCACCCACACCCCACGCTGCCGGCTCAGCCATTCGCTTATACAATGGCACTGTTCACAGCTTACATCTGCCGCGGTGGGATTTCTGTAGCTTGCCTATCCTGGTCGACCCCCTTTGGGAGATCTAATATATTTTAGTATTTTCCAAGGGAAGGGGTAGTGGACTTGTCATAAACAGATCCATTTAGAAATGTGGGAATGGTTGTGAACCAGCAAACTGCTGTAAAGTTTAACTGCCCCATAAAAGTGCTCAAAGGGTATGTGGAGTAAGGAACCGCCCCAGCGAATAGAGAGTTTGTCCTTGATTACTGGAGTGAAAAGGCTGGGGGGTGGAGCGGCCCCGGCTGCCCCACCCCCACCCCTATCATAAGAGGATACTGTGAGGTGGGGGAGTCTACTGGGGTTTGGCCAGCCATCTGCTATCTATACCTTGTGGTTCCTGGTTCTGGTTTCTGGGTCTGTCTGTCTGTCTGGTTTCCTCTTCTTAGCCCATTTGGCAGTAGACACCTGTCCTAGCACAGATCGATGAGGGCAGGAAAGTGATGGATGCAGGGAACCCTAGGAAGGCCGTCCTAGAGCAAAAGGACTGTCAGTCCGTGGCAGCGTTGATCAGCCGTTTGAGCGTCTGAGGAGCCTGGTGGTGCATGAACTTAATGTGTGGTGTGGATAGCAGTCTGATGAGCTTCAGAAATGAGGCTGGTAGTCATGGGCCTTGTTGCTGTGCGTGCTTTCCAAATCTCTGGTTCCTCGAAATCTGATCCTCAGGCTTTGAATGTTCCCTGGATACAGCACCTTTGAAAGTGTCATCCTTCTGTGGCGTTAGATGAGTCAGTTTGGACCAAAAGCAGCACGGCGTTTAGTTCATCATATGAAAGTGTAAAGCAGTTTGCAAGGCAAGGCCAGGCTCCTGAGGGAGTGGTCTGAGAGCCTGGTGTGGGGGAGAGTGATGGGGGGATGGGGGCTTGGGAATGTGGGGGGGGCGGAGCATGGGGGGGTGGCTAAGTTGCTCCTTGGAGTAGGCTAGTAAAGGAAAGAATTGGCTCTGAAAATGAGCTTCAGACTGCCCAGGGTGGGACCAGTGCAAAAGGGAGGAGTGTGTGTCACCTGCCTTCCAGCCCCACCCTGTAAAATCTGTGTTGGGGACACTGCATTCCCACACTCCTACCTGACTAGATATCTTCCGATTTCTGAAAGCCAAGTTCCCCAAACTGCCTCACCCCAGGGACTAACTGCAGCCCCCATTGTCTCTTTTGCTACTGACCATGAGCTGTAAATCAGGAGTCCCAGCAACCTGAAAAGGCTTGGTGACTCGCTGTGTAACTGTCTAACTGTGCTATACTTGGAACTTCTATAGCTCGTACCCTCAAGTTCAGTGAGTTGTTAAAGACAGCTTGCAAAACCCGGGGAAATGCTTTTTATGCTTGCTGGCATATTGTGAAGGATACAATGGAGAAGATAAGCACTCTGTCAGATAAAAAGATGCATGGGATAGAGACAGGGTAGGGAAGAGGTCCTCCCGGCATCTCCACCTGGTCAGCAGATGTGCTGTGACTTTTTTTTGTTATTGGTGGCTTTGCTTTTTTGTGTAGGGACTTCATACATATGATTGATTAGATTATTGCCAATGGGGACTGAATCCATCTCCAGAAACATTCTGCCTCCTGGAGGTTGGCATTCGTGCTGCAACAGGAGAGCGGCTCTCCTGACAATCAGACCCCCTTCCCAAGGCTTCTGGGACCCAAAATGCCCTCAGACTTTGTATATCCCATGAGCACACAGAGATACCTTTTAATTTTGTATATCCTAATGGCTTCAAGAACTGTTTGCCCAAGACCATATATATGATATGCATATATATCATATATACATATATTATACATATATATCATATATATCATCTCTTGCATATATTTGTGTAAGTTGCATAATGCCTCTGTGTACCAGCTCCCAAGTCTACAGATTTTGGTTAATCCTAAGAAGGGACAGCTGAAGGTAAGTCCTTGGAGCCCAGCCCTGTCACATTGGTAGGGATGACCCCAGAAGGATGAGGCTAAGAGCAAGAGCTTTGATGTAGACTCATCCTGGCCAACTCTTCCATTTGCTGTTTTATTTGTGTAATATTGGGCAAATCTACTTTTCTAAAGTTTCTGACTGGACCATTGTGAGGTTTAAATATGTCCACAAGAAAAGAGTCTGTTGTGCTCAGCACACAGAAACCCTGTGATAAACTCATTTATTCCCAGCTACCAACACTCAGTGTTAGGCCTAACCACAGACTAAGTTTACTGAGTGCTATAGAGAGACCATCTTGTGTATTGTTTGGATGCCTCACCTGTCAATTAAAAAGCCTATTATTGCTTGTGGCTTAATTAGGGAATGGAGGTGGGACATCAGGAGGAGAAAGAATTCTGGGAGAGAAGGAGGTGGGAGGAAGAGTCTGAAGAGAGGTGAGAAGGTCACGTGGACAGTTGGTCCCTGAGCACAGGTAACCACCCTTGTGGCAAAATGTAGTTTAAAATGAATGGGTCTCTTTAGTTATGATCTAGTCAGCGTAGAGCCTAGCTATATGGCCAAGGTATTTGTAAAAATTGTTTGAGTCTGAGTCTTATTTCTGGGAGTGTGGGCCAGGGAGGCAGAATCAGCCTTAACTACAGCAGAGTGCATCCCAGGCTTATTTGAAAAGTCTTGAGAGAGGAACTAGTCAGTCAACTGTGCAAGGTCACAATCTAGTCTGTACACCACTCTGGCTGGCAGGTGGGTGACTCGGGATGAAATGTGTCCCTTGAGCCATTGTCATCTGATCTGTCCACAAGACAACATCTTTACAGTCATTCCAACTCTTGGTCCATGGGTAGATCTGGTGGATCTCGCATATACCCCAGAGTTAAGCTTAATCTCAGGTGTCCAGTTTCTACTGATGGTGAAGTGTCCAGGGAAGTGCCTTACTCCCTCCAGATCCCTCACAGTCCTCACCATCACGGCGTGCACCTCCTGGAGCTATTTGAGAATTGGAAAAATAGGAAACAAAGATGCCTTCAGAAGGGCTTGGGGCCCTTCCTGCTCTTTCCTCCATGAAGCACGCCCCCATTGTGATGGAACTTTCTAGAATTTGTTTCAGAGTTTCCCACAAAGAGTAGGTTGAAAATGTTTCTGAGTAGAGAAGCCTGACCCTGCAGGGACATGTTGGAAGCTAGGAGCCACGAGGACAGAGGATGGAAAGTGAAGGCCACACCCACACCACAGAAAAGCAGCCATTTAGAAAACCCAGCCTCAACCCCTTCCTAAGATCAACAAGAGCAATCATTTCTTCACCAGACCCTTTCTATAGAAAACCCTAAGAAAATGGAGGCCTCAAAGCCAAGGGTCTAATATAGCAGGAACAAGAAAAATGGTGGACAGTGCCTTTTATCTAAAGACCACACAGCCTGGTGACTGTGGGTCTCCTTATCAGAGCAATGGGAAGAGTCACAATTTGGTCTGTGTTTATAGTCCCTGTACTTTGGAGTTTACTACTGTCTTTAACTTTCAAACTGTATACATACACCTTCACCCACGCTCAGTAAACACCCTGTTTTGTCATCCGGGGACATTAAAGGGACTCATCAAAAAAGACAGAAAGCAAATCAGACACCTTCCCTGAGGAGCCTCGAGAGACCCTTTCACCTGTGTAAGGGAACACATCTCCTCTGTCACCTCTGCCCTCCCAGCCTTTCAAGGAAAGGCTCTAACTGCCACGGGGTTCCCCCACTCTCCACAGCAATTCCCAGCACTGTGCTTGACAAACTGAGAAGAAGGAATAGCACGCCCCACAGTTTGAAGCCTGTCCTCATACGGTTGACTGTAGAAACCACAAGGAATCGAAAGACCATAGCTGACATCACACACACACACACACACACACACACACACACACACACAGAGCTGACATCACACACACTCACACACATACACACACAGAGCTGACATCACACACACACACACACACAGAGCTGACATCACACACACTCACACATACATACACACACACACACACACACACACACACACACACACACACACACACACACCCTTCTTAAAAACAGCACAGGAGCCATCTCCAAGAATGATATTATTCTCTGCAGGTATGTGGAAGACCTTGGAGTCCATGGCCCCACAAAGCCTGTCTGTAATCTTGCTACTCCCACAGGGGCAGTTGCCAGTGCGTGACCCTTGATATATCAGATACCCTGCCAAGGAATCTCCAAGGACAGACTCTTACAGGAAGTCTTCTCTCTTAACTCTCCCCTCTCCCCTCTTCCCAGAAGAGCGAAATAGAGTTTTTTGTTTTGTTTAGTTGTATTTTTCTGGGGTGTCACACAGGGTGTCCTGCATGCTAAGTCACTCTGTTCCACTAAGTCACATTCACCCACTCCCCAAACCTACAACTAAACTGAACTTTGAAGCCATTAGTTAGCTCAGAACCTTGTGTCATAAAGGACGTTCTTGTGCTTCCCAAACTAGTGTAATTTGCATAATTTTCACCCCACCTCTCTCTCTCCTCTCTCTCTCTCTCTCTCTCTCTCTCTTTCACACACACACACACACACACACACGCACACACATACACACACAGCACTCACACACATACACACACACACACACACACACACACTCACACAGCATACACTGATGCTGCAGGTGGCAGACTGCATTGATGCTGTAGGTAAAGGAGAGCATTAATGTGCATGTGGAGCCCAGAGCTGATGCTGCAGGTGGCAGACAGCACTGATCCTGTAGTTGGAGGAAGAACACACTGACTTGTCTGCACACCCATTTCTACCTTAATTTTTCTTTCCTAATGAGGCACAGCAAGCAGTGAACAAAGGTGAATCTCAGGAGCACCTACAGGAGCAAGCAAGCAGTGTGATAGATTTTTCACCTACAGGCTGCTAGCTTCTAGAGCTTTCATTTTATGTCTTTAGATTACAGTTAACCACAGGTTACTGAAATCAAGGGAGGTTTAAAACTGTGATCCCTCAACAGGGGCTTCAAATAAAATGTATGTGTGGCCTCTGCCTGCTCCTCAAGTTCAGAGAAATCTGCAATATCCTCTCCCATGGTGGCCCCCAGGTGCTTTCCAGACAGCTGGAAATTGAATTTCCAGAGTGCCCAGTCCAGTCCAGTCCGTCTGATGTATCACTAACCCTGGGGCTCTTCCTCTGGAACCAGGAACAGAGTGTGGCTGTGAGCTTATGGTTCGTGCTGAGTCTTAGAGCGCAGGCTCGGCCCTGGACACAGTTCCTTTCTTCTGTCTGTCTTTTGAACAAGATATAGCAGCCATTGGCATTTTCTTAGGAATGAAAGTTCTTTCAATCCACCCTCGGCTTGGATAGCTGTTGTATCTCTGGATTCTTTCTGTGTTCTGGGCACACTGAGGACATAACATAAATATTAATTACTCCTGGTACATTACCAACAGAAAATGGAAAGACCCCTATAAGGCAGCAGTGACCCCAGCAGCCCCAGAAGCCGTGTTGGCTATGTGACAAGGACAGATAGTGACAAGACATTAAAAAGCAGCTGTCTTCCCACACTAAGCACTTGCAATAAACCAAGGGTGCCATTGTCTGAGCTGTCACTGAGGCTGGGAGAAAGCCGGGAGTGGAGCAAGGGCAGGCATTCCTTCCACATGGGTGTTCTGAGAGTACTGGTCTCTGGTGGGAGCCTCCTTTTCTACTTACAGGCTACACCAACCATGGGCTCTGAGCTGTACACAGATCTAGTGCCATCCCAAACTTCTGGGTGTGGTTTTTGAGGGCAGGGTCCTTGAGGATTAAGGATAGACTGCAGACTGGGGAAAGAGAAGAAAGACCACAGCAGGCTCATGAGGAACTAACATTACAAGAGGTGTGTGAGCTGAAACTGAAGGAGGCAGATGAAAATATAGAGTTTAATCACGTAGCATAGGAGGAAGTCAGGCTCAAAGGCCACTGCTTAAAAAGAGTCAGTGGTCTTTGACGACCGGAGCTATCCATACATGATGTCACTAATACACCACCTCGCTTTTCCTCCAATCTTCCAACAGATGACTTCTTTGAGCACTAGAACCCTCCCTCACTTTCTCCATCAAGGCTTTTCCACTCCCCAGAGAATGGACAGGCTGGGAATAGAGTTCACTAGTAGAGCACTTGCTCCAAAAGCTCAAGGCTGCTGGTTTAATTTCCAGCACATACACACTCATGCATACACACACACACACACACACACACACACACACACATATGTATATATGCATACACACACACATATACATAAACTCATGCATACACACACACATACACACACATATGTATATATGCATACACACACACATATACATAAACTCGTGCATACACACATGCATACATACACACACATACACACACATATGTATATATGCATACACACATATACATAAACTCGTGCATACACACATGCATGCACACATGCATGCACACATATAACTCATACATACAGACACCCTGATGCATACACACACGCACACATACACTCACGCACACATATACATGCGCACCTGATGCATACACACACGCACACATATACATGTGCACATACACATTTTCCATGAGTCCTTAGAACAGTTGCAGTGCCTCTTTTATGGAAAGGCTCATAGTTAACTTTACTCTCACCCCCATTAGTCATCTGACTCATGATACAGGAAAACAGTGTTTTCCCCTTCTGTGCCAAGATGTTGTACATAACCTGTGTGCGCAGCAAACTGACTACCCCTGAGGCAGAAGGAAGGGGCTCTTTCCAGCTGTTTCACGCACAAGTCTTTCTGCTAACCTGACATTTTAGATACTGGGCAGATGTAAGCAGGTGAAATTAAAGCCGTCAGTGAAGAAGCAGACCCCAGTTCCTGAGCAGTGGTGTCAGGAAGCTGGTCTACCAAAGAACTCCAGCAGGAAACAGTTTCACCTTGACCTTGCCGTAGCCTTGTAATGCCAGTTAGTTCATGCCAGGGTTCTCAGAACATCCCCTCCCACTTCACAAACTTCCTCACTGATTCCCAAAAGAATTCCACCCTTCTGGTCATGAATTGAATACCAGAGAGTTCCCCAGAAGGCCTGCTTAAGTTAGCTAACCCTACGATGGTTACTGTTGGGATAAAGAACTACACATGTATTGTTTTGGAGTAAGATATAAGATTGAAGAGCTAGGCACAGAGTTCATGTCTGAGTCCCAGCTACTCGGGAGATGGAGGAGGATCGATTGAGCCAGGGTGGATTGAAGACAAGACTGGACAATACAGTAACTCCTGCCCCCCTCCCCACACCAGTTCCAAATGAAAAGCTGTGAGAGGAGAGTTGGGGCTGCAGCTCATGGTAGAGCACCTGCCCAGTATGTGGAAGGCCCTGGCTTCTATCATTGGCACCACCGTGAGACAACATGTAAAGTCTTAAAGAAACAGAGACCAGGACTAAGTTCTACCTCCTGTGTTTGTTGTATTCTAAGGTGTATCAAAGCTTTGTGGATGGCATCCAAGATGATCCAAAGGTTACATGTGGCATCAATGTCACAGCAAGGGCCCAAGGCACTGAGACAGAAGGGAGGCACGGGGAGGGAAACGTCTAGAAGGAAAGGGGCAACTGCTGATCTTCAGATTTGTCATCAGGACTAAGTAGGTGTAATTAAACGGGGAAGCTGTCAAACCTGGGCTTGTGGGTCGTGTACAGGGCAGCCACTGGCACTTTGAGCCTGTGCCCAGATAACACATGGTATATGATAGATTCATATAGAATAGAAACACTTTAGGGGGAAAAATAATAAAAGTTCCCAGGCGGTGTTAAATAGAAGACATGATCAGACAAGTTAGTGTGTGTGTGTGTGTGTATGTGTGTGTGTGTGTGTGTAATTTAATAAAACCCTCTTGTATTTCTGATCCTCTTTCTCACTTTTTGCACCCAAGATGCCCTCTGCCCACCTACAGTAGCTTTTGTCCTCTCCATCCTCTGATGTAACTCTGCTCACAGTGGGTGAATCTTATGAGTTCAATTGTTTTCCCCAAATTCCTGCCTTAACCCCTGCCCCCATACCTCAGAATGGGACATTTTAATGAAAGAAGGTGATTTTCCCATTACAAGATAGAAGAAGTAAAATGCCATTAGACCCTAGACTTTTCAAAATGTCCGTGCATTGAAGCCTTGTCCCCTACCCCCACCCCAGCCTGCAGTGCTATCGTCAAGTGCAGAAATGTACAACTTCAGAAACTGGGTCTAGTAGAATGGAGTTCAGTTGCAGGCACCTGTCCTTGAAAGGAATTTTGGAAGCACAGTCTATACATCTCTCTCTCCTAGTTTCCTGGCCACCATGGGTAAATCGGTCTCCTTTGTCATGTTCTCAGCATCATGTCTCACCCCGGCTTCTGTGGATATACCCCTGTGAAACAGAGCTAAGATAAACCTTTCCTCATTTTAAGTTGATTATTTTAGGCATCTTGATATATATGATGACAGAAAGCTGACTGGTACATGAGGACAGGTGTTGTTAGTGAAGTTCAGTAATTCTGGGGTATGGTGGGTTCCTAATCTAATATGACTAGCATCTTACAAAAGGGGAGACATCTGGTCACAGAGACCCACAAGGAGAGAGCCAGGGAAAATCAGTGCTACGATGCCACAAACCAAGGAGTCATAAGGAGCCAGCAATGGGCTCCAGTAGTGGTGGGGGGGTGGGGGGTGGGGGGGAGGGAGGGGGCCTTGCTGGAGTAAGCCCCTCCCATCACGCTGGCCACAGGCTCCCAGGCTGTGAGGCAATGAATGCATTTCTGTTATTTAATCTCCTCACTTCCAGGTATTTTGTTTTGGCAGGTGCAACAAACTAATAGGAACCGAACCATTTCCCTACTCTGTATTTACCTTTGCCGGCTAACCACACACCTGCCCAACCTGTCTTGCTTAGCCAGAAGGTCCCAAATACCTTAGAAATTTGTATGGTTGGATTGCATTCTGTGACCTCGTTCTGAACCCAACTCTCTGGGTCCTCTTTCATTTTCTTCTACTTATCCTGCTACCTGAGGCACAGAGGTTATCAGGCTATAACCTCTGTATGATACCTGCGCCCCCTCACCCCGACCCCGACCCCCTTGTACTGTGCATTGCATCCTAGTTTCTCTCTTGCTGTCTTTGGAGTCTTTCCTCTTCATTTCAGACTCACCTCCACACCCTTTCTAGGTTGGACTCGCCTTGTGAAATTATCTTTCTGTGGTGGAAATCTTATCACATCACTTGCCAGCTCCGAATCTCTCAGAGGGTCCCTTTAGTTTCTAGCCAGATGTCAAGATCCCAGTTTATCGACAAGCACCGTGACCTAACTTCCTTGCCATCCACCATAAAGCATCTGTCCTCACTGCTCCTGCTCTGTCCCTATAACCGCATTCAGGATCAGCTAGTGCCCAGCTTCTTTGTTCTAGAGCCTGCAGAAGCCCAAAATTTAAAAGGCTTGTCCGGGAGGTGGCGGCAGGTGGGAGGCTGGGGGTTGGGGAGCTGTCTTTAGAATTCAAAGTGCTTGAAAATCTCCATCTGTGCTTTCCCCAACCCCACCCTGCGTTTCTTTGACAGTAATTTTGCAGGCTTAGGAAATGGTCATTCTTCCTAACATAACCCGCCCTAGACTGTAGAGCACTTGAAAGTAGCAACTTCACGTGTCCAAGGCACTCCAAAGTGAGGAAGGGAAGGGGGGGGGGGAAAGGAGAGGGGGAGAAGGCAGCAATTTTGCCCAGCTGTTTTGGAGAATGAAAAATCAGTTTGCAAAGACAGCATTTCCTCATCCTTTTCTGCGCTGACTGTATCATAATTGACTCGCGAATTGGAATTAAAGCAAACGCCGAGCGTTTCCCCCTGTCACGTTTAGCAGTTTGCTTTCAATACCGAATGCTCGGCGGCGGAGGCCGGCTGCGCTGAGCTCGCTCAGCCGAGTGCAGCTGAAGTCACTTCCCCTGCAGGGACAGAGCGTGCTTTCGTGGGGTGGGCGGGCGAGGGGGGGGGGTGAGTTTTCCGCAGTAGACCTGAAAACCCAGCCAGCCGCGGATTGGCGCATCCCGGCTGCGGCCGCCTTAGTCATCGGAGTCGTTCTGGAACTGGGCACCAACTTGCGTGTTTGTCCGCCGCTCTTTGTGCGCGGATCAGCTGCGGCGTGGGCTCTAGCATCTAATCCAGGATTTGCCTCTGCGCGAGGCTTATGGAAAACAGATGTCTCGCCGCTCTGGGACTGAGCACAGAATGGAAGTGACCCAGAGAGGAGCTGTTTGGCACCGACGACACGGAGGGAAGGCCCCGGCGCGGCCCGCGAGGCCAGCTCCGCTCCTCGCGTCCGTTCTCTCTGCCGAGCCCGCCGTTCAGACTGCGTCCCGCGAGCGAGCCGTGTGACTGTGAGGCCGCGTAGGGCGGGAGTCGGGATACCGGGGTCCGCAGCCGCCAGAGATCCGGGTGCGAGCAGCAGCCGCGAGAGTCGTGGTAAGTGTCCCTGAGGGTAGGGGCGTGAGGGGCGCGGGCATCTCGGCTTGGGCTGCGGCTTATCGGTGCTGTCAGCCCGCCAGTACTGTTCCCTGAGTCCACTGACCCCCTGCAGACCCTGACCTGCAAGGAACGCTTGCAAAGTCATTTGACCCTGGAGAAGAAAGCTATTCTATAATCTTAAAGCTTAGAAAAGGGTCCTCTTCTCCCCCGCCCCTTCCTATTTCATTTTCTTTAAAAAGAAAAAAATGTTCTTTCTCTTAGAAGGGACTACTCAGCTAGATTCCCTTCCGTTTACTTCTCACGCTTACCCTCTGATCAAGCTCATGCTACACTTCTGGTTTATTAAAGGGGGGTGATGTTGCCTTTTGGGGCTTTTTGATTGATGCTGAAAAAACTGTATGCTTCTGTCAAGAGGTAAAGGATTGGGGGTGGGGAGGAAGCTTGTCCTAAAAATGCCTGTCAGATGCAAAGCATTCCGCGCACCCCAGACCCTTTCCCATTTGTAATCTAATCATTTCCAGGAAGCAACTGACTTATTTTCTGCACCTTCTTAGTCGATTTAAGGCACAGACAGCGTTAGATTCAAGTGCTTTTTAATTTAGGGGGCGTGTTTGTTTATTTTGAGGTTCTGGGGAATCAAATGCCCGGCTGAACTAATGAGCTACTGCTCCAGTTCGCAAATGCTTTTTAGAAAGTACGGTTAAGAGCATTTGGAGTTCTGAGAATCTAAAGATTAGGCTAGGACCCTAGGATATCCATGAGAGGTTGTTCTCGAGACAGTATGCATATCTATGCTCTCTACCTCCTGCCCCTCGCCGCCGCCGCCGCCGCCTTCGCCACTGCTCAGTTTTTTTGCATTTTTTCCTTCTAAGATGAAGCTTAACCCTCACATCTGTATTCTTAAAATATAGTTATAAGCTCAGTACAGCATAACTAGTATTTCCAGATTCCTTCCTGGGGACAGGAGTTATTGTGCTGAATTGTACGTGACCTCTAGTTTCAGATTTCCACTCGATTTCACCCTTGGCAGAGCTAGCACCGACCCTTCCACTCCAAGCAACAGAAGAGCAGGAGCGATTCAGAGCACTCGGCCCACCGCGGCCTTGGGCCTTGACCAAAGACAGAAAGTATTTTATAGACTTTTTATGACACACATTACATTCTCATCCTGTTCAAACATAGGGTCATATAATGATTAAAGATCAATTAGAAGACGACAGGCTCTGCCTCTTTTCTCCCTTGGGTAAATATGGGTTTTGATGAGTTGGGCAGGGCCTTCTGTACTCAGGATTGAGCACAGAAGGGTCACACCTTGTCTCACCACCTTCATATTAGCATTTTCTTTTCCTGGCAGCCTCCCCTTTCTTCCCATCCTATTTGTAGAATTCTGTTTCACTCAATTACTATGACCTCATTTTGGATTGTGGCATGCATGAGGCCATCGCCTGTCATTATCAATGCTTGTTTAAGTGAAAATGGTTCTTATCAGAACCATTTTCTGAGAACATTTACCCAAACCTTACCTTAATTTTCCTAGAAAACTCTCCATATAATAAATTGTACTGTGTCTGTCAAATATGTCATCCATATCTTTAATTCTGCTTGTATCATCCTGTTACGGTTGGCTTGTGTGGATTTGGGGAGATTGTAGTTTCTATTTTATACTGAAGTACAAGTAGAAGGAACTTCTCATAAGACACTAAATATAAATGGGTTAGAAAGTATGACCATTAACATTGGAAGCTCTGGCCTTTTCTTTGTTCTGTGCTTGGGTTGAATTCTGTCTATTGACTCTTTAGGAAGAGCTGTTAGTTCATGCAGATCAAGAGTGGTTTGTTTATAGTCCAGGCTACAGTAATTTACTGCTCTCCAAATTCATCACTGTGAGAGTGTGGTCCATTCAGTGGAGATCACCCAACGGGTAATACTAGCAATTTCCAAAGAAGCTTTGGAAAAGAAGTCCCAGAATCCTGAAAGGAAAACATCAGAATATCCTCCTTTCTTTGTCCTTGCTAAAAATGATGTTGCTTAGTTTATCTTGTATCTATCTTGGATAGTCAATATGTAAAAGGCAGCATTAGCTTGATTATTTTACACACTGTAAGTTTATTCTGGCAGGTTCTTCAGAAATGCCTTTTTCATGAACTTGCTATGACTAAGACTTGGACAATGATGGCATTCTCAAGAATCACTCCCAAGTGTCTGCTTGAGTGGCCTGTCTGTGGGGGTTATCACTCCAGAGTCTCTACTTGAGTGGCCTGTCTGTGAGGGTTATCATAAAAGCCTTGAGGCAGAGATTGAGGCCTTATCGGACTGTCATCAAAGTCAAAGTTGGTTCCCTGCGTCCATGGCGCCCATAGCTAAGATCCAATCAACGGCAGGTAATACTTTGTGGCTGACATTCCTTATTCAGTAAGGCCCATCATGGTATTGTGTCCCTACTGAACAAGCAACCCTCTTTGTGTCTGGTCATTACACCCTAAACAGCACGGCAGAACTGTAATTCAAAACTGCATAGGTATTACAAGCCATCTGAAATGTCTTAAAATGGTCAGGGGATAGGCATAGGTTATGTGCAATAGTATGTGGTTTTATACAAGCACTTAGTTATATGCAGAGTTTGGTGTCTACGGGGGCGAGGATGCCTGTGAACCAACTCCTTCAGATGCCAAGAAATTGCCCTATTTCTTATACTCTTATATATTAGACTTGAAAACTGAATGGCAAGTTAGCAAGTCTTTTTTAAAAAAATAATTTATTTACATGCATTGGTGTTTGACCTGCATGTATGTCTGTGTGAGGGTGTTGGATACCATGGAACAGGAGTTACAGACAGTTGTGAGCTGCCATGTGGGTCCTGGGAATTGAACTTGGGTTCTCTGAAAGAACAGCCAGTTTTCTTAAGCGCTAAGCCATCTCTCCAACTTCTAGTTAACAAGTCTTTAGAAAGAAAACCCCAGAAGTTATCAGTGACTTCAATGAATTAAGTTCTCTGGGAAAAAAGAGATACTTAAGTCTCATCATATGGTGAGTGTTTGTTCAGAGAGTCAAAAGAACTGACAACTGCAGCTTTTGAAGTAAATAGAAAATTAAGGGGGATAAATATCATGACACTAAGCCAATGTTTATTTCCCACTTGGATTTTATGTCACTTGTGGGGTCTGGTAGAAGTTAAACCTCAGAATTTTATATTGGCACATATTAAAATTTCTTCACAATGATATATATATATCTCACATCCTGCCGTTGACTCTGAACTTAATGATAGGACAGAAATATCCCTTCTCTAGAATTTTCACTGTTCCCATTTTGCCTAACACTCTGAATGTCTACATGAAATTTACTTATGCAGAATGGCCCTGGGAGATTCTAATGTCTTTGGTTCTGTGGCTATGGAGCGTGTGGGTTGCCTCCTGGCATGCACAAGCCCCTAGGTTTCATCCCTAGCACCTCATCATAAAACAAACAAACAAACAAAAAATTGCCTCTCCTGAGTCCTTGGATCAAACAAAATCAGTTTATCTGCCTGCATTGTCATCAGCCTATGGTGGATTAGAAATGTGCGAATGGAAACTGCTGATACAGGCTTCCTTCTGCTTAATGGAAACAAATGAATCCACCTGAGACATCCCAACTTCCGCTTCCAGAAGCAGTTTGCTGAGGATGCTAGAGATGGCTGGAGCTCTGGAAAGTAATTAGCGTTTAAAATTCCTGTCTTCAGTGTGTAAATGTCTTTCAGTTTTCAGAGTGTTGGCTTCTCTTCCAGCTGCCTGGTGCCTCCCTTCAGATACACCCATCAATTTAAATTAATCAAGAGAAGTGAAAAATTTCTCTTACCTTTTGGTCTCTCCCTTTTGGACCTGGACCAACACTGTAGAATTCTCTGTGTTGTTTTTCAGCCATGGTGATTTTTAGATCCAAAAAATATGGCAAGTTTCAGATTTAGGCTTCTGTTGAGCAATCTGATATAAGACCAAAAAGTGGTGGAAAAGTTAGAAGGTTTTGTTTTGCTTGTGGCTAGGGGACTCACACTGGCTAGAATTCTACTTCAAACCCTTCCAAGTATTCATTTAGATTGTTCTGCCCTGTCTGGTAGAAGTAAGGAAAGCCACTGTTCTAGTCTGTCGGCCAGAGGGATTTATGGAGAAAATATCTGATTTCAAAATCCTGCTCTGTGATCTGGAAGTGCGACAACACAGGTGTCACAGTGTATACAGGCTCCCTTTATGCAGCAATGTATAAAGGA
Source organism: Tokudaia tokunoshimensis (assembly GCA_036184795.1). Classification (NCBI taxonomy): domain Eukaryota; kingdom Metazoa; phylum Chordata; class Mammalia; order Rodentia; family Muridae; genus Tokudaia; species Tokudaia tokunoshimensis. The sequence continues at coordinate 75,102,281 of BTHU01000003.1, forward strand.
GAATCTAAGCCTGGAAGGTGCTTTCAAGCACTGGTGATGTCTGTTGAGTAGCTACCAGGGAGTCTCCTTCTCCCACCAGTTTCCTCCAAAGCCTTCCTTCCAGCCTGGAATGTCACTACCCCTCTGTGTTGTATGACACTATTTCTGTGGAGACATGAACAAATAAATGTCTGCTCATCCCCAGATAGGGAATCAACTACAAATCAAAGTAAGGACAAGACCAAAGTCCAATTTGATGACCTAATGAGCTTTATTGGGATTACTTACAGGAGCAGAGATGACTCAAATATGTATGCATCCCTAACCCTGAGCCCTACCCCCAGCATGGGTGACAGCTCACCAAAGCTGGAAAGCTGGAGCATTCTACACAGCTTACAGGCAGCTCAACAGTTAGAGAGTGTCTCTTGGTACAGGTGGTCTGAGTCCTTTCTGCTTCTTCCAGGTGGCTTGGCTAGTCCTTACTTCTTGCAGGTTGGTCTCTTTCTTCTAGGTGGCTCCAATCTGAGCCTCTTCTAAACAGCTAAGTTTGCTGAGCGTCTTCTAGGCAGGTCAGCTGGTCACTGTCTTTTTCAGGTGACTTGGCTGGTCTAAGAGTGTCTCTCAGCAATCCTACTGCTAATATATGCTTATAAGGAGAGAAGGGCCTAGTGTAATTTGGTCAGTTTCATGGACTTCCGGAGGCACAAGTTGTTAACTTCCTGCGTTTAAGGAGTTTCCTTGCAGAATGAAATGTTTGACTTTTCTTGAGAGTATCCTATATCTTAATAAACATCCCTCTAAACTGGAGGTTTATGGAAGGATTGATACCACAACACCCTGTCATCCTGTCCAGTCAGCTCTTGGGTGACTGAGGCAGAAGTACTAGACTTTTTGAAGCCATAATGAGGCTGTCTCAAAAAATCAAAACAGCAAAAGAAATCTTTTGGCAACTTGGAGAACGTTTTAGAGATTCAGAGGCAAACACTTCCTGGAAGAACCTAGAGGTCCCTGGAACTGAGATACCTTTGGTGGTAGAAAGTATTTTTGGGGTCTTTAAACATAACTAGTGTCCTGGTATTTGTTGTTTACTTACTCTCAAAGATTTAGTAGGTTCAGCCTTGCTCCCAGGGGGTTACCTCCACAGATAGCCCTGTGAGTGGGATGGTTAGTTGCAAAATGACCCATAATGGAAGTGTTGCTGGAGGGTAAATGATACTCTCTTGAGCTTTGCAGTAGTTGAGAAGATGATATCAGACCCCCTGTAATCACGAAAATAGCCTCTCAGACTAAACAAAGACAAAGCTGCCTCATTCCCTTTGACTACATGCAATTTATTTAAATTAGTGTTGTGCATTCTACAATGGTCTGAAGCCATATTATGAAGCCAACAAACTGAATAAGTTTTCCGGGCCTTTGCTTAGGGATGAAAACGGGTTTTAGGCACATTGAACAGGATTTGCATCTTGTTAGCTTCCCTGTGTGTCTTTGGCCACTGAGGACAATAGAAAGCGCAAGTCTATCTTTTTAGCCAGACAGTCTGCCTTGGTTATGATTCTGCTGGGAATTAAACTGGCGATCTAGGAGCCTGGGGGAGGTGAGGGGCAGCGAGAACTTTCAGGACACTCAAAAGAAGAAAAGCTTGGGGTCAGACCTGATTCCTCCCTGTCTTACAGTTTGAGATTAGGCAGTACGGCTTGCCTTGGCTACAGCAGAGGCTTTCTCAACATGTAGGGATCTCTTTGATGTTACCATGTGAATTATTTCCTTTTGGATCTGAGTTACTAACTCATCTTTGGTGTGCAGTATATATCCAGGGCCCTTCCTTTCACCCAGTGCACTGGATTCTGCTTCAGGAGGGCAAAATAATAGCCATGCTAGTCAAAGAAAGAAGCTGAAAAGTCAAACGTTGTATGCAATTTTAAATGCATACTTTGGGTCCTCCTTGAATCAATATTTCACATGGTCAAGGAACAGTCTTCCAAAGAGAGTAGACTAAAGGTTACTCACAGGGTTGAAAGCTTCAGGATTAGCCACTTGCTACCCATAAACACCTATGTGAATCGCAGACGTTCCATCTGATGCCCTTCACCTTCCGCTCCTTGCAAATATGAGTCACCCTTACCCCATATGCTTGCTCACATCTTAGCCATATAGTTAGTACCTCCTGACTCTCTAGACCAGACGTCCCTGGCCACTGTGCCTTATGGAGGCTTGTAATGGCTGAGACCATCAGTGTTGAGTAAGTAGCTTTGGAACAGTTTTAAGTACAGGACAAAGTAAACACCAGTGAGAAAGACTAGGCTACAAGCTCACACTGGGTTTATGCAGCTCTGTCGAGGGTAATAGGGATGTCAGCATTGCGACTCGCCGTTCAGAACAAATGGCAAAAACTGGGTATCTTTATCATCTCACTCTGCCAATAATGAACACAGTGATCAAAACCAAATGTAATGAAATCAAGTTTGCAGTGTACGGTCTCCAGATCTTTGCCATTAAAATTCTCCTTTGCAAAGCTGTTTCCCTTTCATGAGAACAATACGTTCACCATCTGCGTAGCACACACTCTGCAGCACAAATGAGCTGAGATGATAAATGGTCTCTTTCACTCCAGTCATGTGGCTGGCACCCACTCTGGGTACAATGAAGTGACAGGGAGCCATTTGCCCAAGGGACGGATGGACGGAGGCCAGTGCAGTCCCTTTCTGTTTTTCCTTATTCTCAGCTATAAAGTAGCAATTACCCTTGGAGGTTCCTTCATCTCCTGCCCTCTGCCCCCAACAATTCTCCATCCAGAAACCTGAAGTACAAGTAATCTATGCCTGAAGGCTTAAACCCACTCTGAGCTACCAAACCAGTCACCAGAACAATGTAGAAAGATTTAGTAGGGGCCACAGTGTGGCTCAGTGGTACAGCACAGGCTTAACATGTACCAGGCTCTGGGTTCATCCATGCACCAAAAGAAAACACTACCAGCTACAACCCTAGCCTTGTCTCACTTGTAAATAGTTCATTAAACAATAAAATACTAAGTTTCTCAGGTATTTCCCTTATAACTATTTTGCTTGTAAGCTGCATAAGTGATTTGTTTAAACAAAGATTCTAAATTTTTAATAAATATTTATTATAGGTCAAATTCATACAAATTCATATTGCCTCCTCCCTCCCTCTCTCCCACCCTCTCCTTTCTCCCTTTGATGGGGTCTCACTTTGTAGCCCTGGCTGGCCTGAACCTTTCTATGTGGGTCAGGTTGACTATTTACTCAGTAGATATCATGTGCCTGTCCTGCGTGCTGGGATTAAAGATGTATGCTATCACTCCCGACGTTTCCTTTCTTTTATTCATTCTTTCTTTCTTTCTCTCCACTGGCATTGAACCCAAAGCTTTGCCATAACAGTGTGAACTCTACCACCAAGCCACACCCACATTACTACCTAAAGAGACTTTAAACACCCAGAATAGGCATTTATTTATTTATTTTTTTTTTTTAGAATTAGAACAGATTGTTATGGAGGAAGACAGATTTATGGGGTTATAAAATTGAGAATTCCATCTGCATAGGGGCTGGTTTGCATTTATAATGCGGAACAAAATATTCTCGGCATGCTTGAGGCTTATTTCCAACAGGATGTTCAATGCTAAGCCCCAGTCAAGATAGAACTAGGTAAAGTGCTTTTCCTAGACGTCTCCTAAGCCATTTGCTCTTTCTCAAGTCTCTTAGGTAAATGCATTCACCAGAGTGACATCAAGTCCTCTATAGCCAGTCAGGCTTCAAACTTCCTTATAAGACATTCTGTTAGTACCTGCTGATGGCTGGTCAAGAAGGTACAAAAGACCCCCAAACCTTCTGTGTGTACCCCTTGAGACCACCCAGGGCTCAGCTTGTGACTTTACACACAATGACTACTGCAGTAGTTAGAGTTTACAGTCACAACTTTAGAATTGTCATTCCTTGATTCATTCACAATCTTTGGCACAATTTTTCAGAACAAATATCAAAGGTGACACAGGAGAATAAAGTTCAGCTGAGGCAGGGAAAATTGGAGGTCAAGGCTAGCCTCCCCTGCATAGTGAGTTTGAGGCTATCCTGAGTTAAGTAAACACTGCCTCATGATATCCCCTTTCTACTAAAGTATTCGTTTATTCACTTTAAAACAGAAACAGTTCACTCAACATTAAAGTCATGGGGCTGCAGAGAGCATGGAGCTAATCAGTTAAGAGCACTGACTGCCCTTCCAGAGGTCCTGAGTTCAGTTCCTAGCAGCCACATGGTGGCTCACAACCATCTGTAATGGAATCTGATGCTCTCTTCTGGTGTGTCTGAAGACAGCTACAGTGTACTTGCATACATAAAATAAATAAAATTTTTAAAAAAAGTTTAAATTAAAGTTATATGGAAGCTTTCATACAGAAAGTTTGGCGGTTTGAGGCTGTAAACACCAAACATATGGACTCTGTCCCGCTGCAGTGTGTCTTATTTGAAACAGGCAGCGAGGCCAACAGCTGTCCCTTGATCTGCAGTGCTCGTGGGACAAACTGTATTGAGACTTATAGTTGGATTTCCATTTTGTTTTCCTTGAATGGTTAGCACTCTGGTTAGCTTTCAGTTGTAAGTCAGTAGAATTCGATTAAGAAAAAAACAAAACCCTCAAACAAGAAAACATTAAATTCTTGGCTTAGGGTAATGCCTTTCTCTCTCTCTCTCTCTCTCTCTCTCTCTCTCTCTGTGTGTGTGTGTGTGTGTGTGTGTGTGTGTGTGTGTGTGTGTGTATAAATGTCTGTATCAAAGCTGTTTATTGGAGACTGTAGGTGGTTTCTTCCCTGGAGCCTGGGATACCGGAGCTGCCAGGAAAATTGAACTGACAGTCTACTGTCTCTTTCTTATTTATGATGGTCACCCTGTTGACCCACCGGGATGTGCTTGGCCATTTTCTTTACTCTTCCCACCACTCTCTATTAGTCATGAAATTTATTGGCTCCAGTGGCGTGAATCTAGAAGAACCTGCTCCCTCAACTCAAGCCCATAATTCCTTCAGTGCAGCGGTTAACTAGCTGGGCTCCCTTGGCACGGAGATCGTAACAATGATTTACTCTCAGAGTTGAGAAAGACTTTACCTTTAACAATTCTCTTCAGGGCTGAGGGTGCGGTTCAGTGGAAGGGTGCTTGTTTACCAGTGTGTGCCAGATCCTGGCTTCTGTCTCCAGCACCTGAAGCAAAGAATAAAACACAAATAGATGCATTGTTATCTCTAAGGAATGCTGCAGGAATTTGAGCGCCAAAAGGAGTACTCCCACCCAGTACATCCTTCTCACTAGATCTGATGATTGGTAGTTCCTGACTGAATGATATATTATAAAGAAACACTAGGAGCCAGGGTGGTAGCTTATGGTAGAGCACTTGCTCAGTATGCACGAGGTTCTGGCTTCCACCTGTATCGACAATAATGAGAGAATTGTAGAAGACTCTAAATGAAAGTGTCTCCGTTAGGGTTTCTATTGCTGTGACAAAACACCATGACCAAAATGCAAGATGAGGGGGAAAGGGTTTCTTTGGCTCACACTTCCACATTGCTGTTCATCACTGAAGGGAAGTCAGAACTGAAACTCAAACAGGGCAGGATTCTACAGGTAGGAGCTAATGCCGAAACCACAGAGGAGTGCTGCTTACTGGCTTGCTCCTCATAGCTTGCTCAGCCTGCTTTCTTATAGAACCCAGAACCCTGAACTCTTAATTTTGAACATTTCCTGAGGTAGCAATATGAAGTTTGATCATCTTGAATGACACTGGGCCATGTGATCTAGCCACCAGTGCATCCCATCAGCTCATGAGCACTATAGGAAAGAGCTAACACTCTAGGTGGTGCTGGGCGGTGCCTGGAGCTTTGGACGCAGGTCTCAAACACACCAAGTTAGTTATTCAACATTCATGCATAAACTCGGCTTTGGAGGATGCTGCCCAGCTGTAGGCACAGGCTAAGCTAAGCTGAGAGGTTAAGAAGAGGTATGAATGCATTGTCTATTTACCACATTTCCAACTTCAGGGGGATTTATGAGAATGTAGCCACAATGTGAGTTGGTCAGCACCTGTATCTTGATAAGGTCACCCTGTGGGGAGATGTCAGCACAGCAGGTGGGACTTGGGTCACAGCAGGGACTTTTACAGTGTTGAGCAGAAGAGTGAGGTACTGAAAGCAGAAAATTCTAGCAAAGGTAGACTGAACATAGACTGGTGAATGCACCAGGGGAAGAGAGATCTGCTGGCTGGTCGGAGAAAGGGAGAGAAGAAATATGTAAAATCAAAGGGAAGAATCCACAATTCTTAAGCAGTGGCAGTAATGGTGTATCTTGGGTGTGGCACCTGAAGCCTGGGAACACCCCCACTCCTGCTGCTTCCTCTGATCTTGAGGGACTGGGAAGCTGACATCCCTGTTCTCACAGTGTCTGGCTGAGGACATTTCAGGGAGAGGTCATCCTCACCAGGATCTGTGGCTGACAGAGGCAGGAGGTTGAGACCCAGCGCCACAAGTGTTAGATCTTTAGAGATGGCTACAGGACCAGCTGTCCTCCCATCGGATAGACTTGGATTTGGGATTTAGATGCTTAGCAGCAGCCCTTTAGTCCCCAGAGTAGGTGGCTCTCTGACAGTGGGAATATAGAAGCTAAGCCTGGGGACTGCTGTTTCAGTAGCTTTCCAGACTTGGGTGACAGCCAAGAACCAGCCCAAGAAGCATTTGCAGAAGTCAGGGAGAACAGGGAGCTCTCCAGTGGAGGTTTTTACAGTGGGATGATTGGGAAGGCAGAGAATGGTCTGAACGCTTGGGAAGACTTTGATTTGTAGAAACAATGAGGACAATTTGGAGAAAACAAGTACCAGGGAAAGGAAGAAAGAGGGTGATTGCAGGATAAAGGGATAAGAAAAGGGACCGGAGGCTTTTACTCTAAAGCTGCGAGTTTTCCTAAGCAGGGCATTCAGGGGATGGATTATGGTGTCAGAGATTGATATCATTAACCCCCAAATGACTATGTCTGGGCAGGAGAACCTAGGAAACCAATAGAGTCCAAGGATCTGGAAGTCTCAGAATAAGAGAGACCAATGAGGCATCCTCAGTCTGAGACTGAAGGCCTGGGAGTCCCAGGTGGAGCTGTTAGTATGAGTCTATACTCAAAGGCTGAAACTTAGGGTGATGGAGGTCCATGGGCCATAGATGAAGCGAAACTGTATCCACTCAGGAAGAACTGATAATGCACAAGAATGTGTGCCTCGTTTTTTATTTTGTTTTCCACAGTTGCCCCCAACCTAGTGAAGAATTTGGTGAGCCTTCATTCAGGGCATGTCTTCTCCCCTCCGTTTGCTCACAAGCAGCAGTTAGCTTTACCAATTAACTAGGAGCCTGACCATCCACCTAAGCCAACATTAGCCATCAGCGGCCGTGGGGGTGATAGGGTGGCAGGCGGGCCACTCGGAAGGAGTCGTTTGATAAAAAAGAGCATGCCACATCTTCCTATGGAACCGAAGAAAATGGAGGAGCGCTTACGTTCAGGGTCTATGATGTATTTGGATTCCCACAGTCTGACCAGCAGAGCCATTTCCTGCTGAATAAGATGTCACCATCACATGCCATTGTTTCTGCCCAGAGTTAATACTTATGCAGTTGCTGTCTGCAGAAATTATGTTAAAGAGAGTGTAAGCACAGGGCTGGTTTGCTTTGGGCTATATGCCCAAATCCTTCTGCCATGTAACTGTGTGGCAATTTTAGAGCAAATAACTTCAAAAATTCTCCAAAGTTTTGTGCATCTGCCTCCCTTCCTGTATCATAGTTGGGGGAAAACTTGGCAGCAAACATGGCTTTACTCCCCACAAAGACTCTCTGCAGCCACACACGACTCAGTGCTTAAGAACTGGCTTCTAGAGACATGACTTCCAGGTATGACTCGGCAGAGGAGGCCCAGGGCTCATCAGGCTGTAACCGAAGAATGAAAACCAAGCAGAAGCCAAGTTTTCTCTTTACATTAGCATCTCAGATGTCGTTCACACCTCCCCTCATCTTTGCAAAGCTGCCATGAGAGTGCAGATGCAGGGGTGGGAGGCGGAGGGGCGTCAGACAGCAATTCTCAAGCTGTGACTCTCCTGAGTGGGTTGGGAAGCAGGTTCGTGCATTACAGCCAGTCTATTTTAGAAATGAAATCTGTGCCAGGCGTGGTAGCACATGCACTATGGAGGCTGAGGCAGGAGGATTGTAACAGCTAAGCCAGCCTGTGACACACAGCAAGACCTTGTCATGAGTGCACAAATAAAAATCAAAGGTTAAACATGAAATAGCAGGGGGTGGGGGCTGAGTATGATCTCATGCAATCTTTGTTTCAGTGAAATGTATGTCCGTATCTTACCCAACATAAAATACTGGTTTATAGTCACAGAAAGGGTAGAAACTCAGGCATAGAAGTTCAGGGAGACTGAATAACATACATATCTAGCCTATAAAAATCATGGTGGCTATCAACTTTATTTGGCCATTGAAAGGCTTAAAAACAGAAGGCTCTGTGACCTTTGCCTGGTTTACAGTGCTTATTGTAATGGTTTCCTCTGACTGGGTTTCTTTTTCATCTCTAATCCTTGTTTTCTATCCAGGCCTTTCTCCTGAGGTTAGAAACGAGAACTCAACAGATGCTGACATTTCCATGTTGTTCACACACAATTGGAGCTCAATATGTCTGCCGTAGTCAGTTTTCTATTGCTACAACTAAATACCAGGAAATGGATAATTTATACATAATACACATTCACTCGGTCAGCAGTTCTGGAAGCTGGAAAGTTTGAGATTAAGAGGCTTCATCTGGAGAGGATCTCTTGGCAGGTGGAGACACTACAAAGTATCCTGAGGTGGCAGAGGGTATGACTTGGTGCCTGGGGCACAGAAAAGAAACAAAATCAAACTAGCTTCTACAGTAGGCCCACCCTCAAGGTAATGCATTAACTCATGGGTCAGTGTCTCTGCCCTGGTGGCCCAGTCACCATGGAAAGGTCCCATCTGGTTCTAGCTCTTAATACCTCACAAGAGAGACTGAATTTCAACTTGAGTGTCAATGGGGATATCCAGTACAGGTACTGTCCAAACTTAAACTCAAGTCACTGTTGCCTTCTCTCTCTAGTTGTCGCTTACATCGCGAAGCACACAGACTCCTCCATCATCCCTCACCCAAGCTTCCTGACTCTGGGACTCTGAAGGGGGAAAGTTTGTAAAGTGGGAATGGTAATGACTTTTGTGATAATTACATAAGTTACTATGTAACAAACACTGTCTGGACCTTAGTAGAGGACTCGGCTAGCAAGCACAATGCTCTGGCTTCCATCCCCAGCACCAATAAACCAGGTGAGGGGGTTCACACCTGCTATCCCAGGACTTGGAAGGTGGAAGCAGGAAGAACAGACATTCAGGTTCATCCCTGACTATATAAGATGCACAAGACTCTGCCTCAAACAAATGAACAAACAAATTAATTAATAGAACAGAGTCTGGGCTGGAGGGTATAATCAGGGTACAACTCATGTCTCCCATGCACAAGGCAGTGAAGTTCATTTTCCAGTACTGCAAGCAAACAAATATGTAAGCAAAATCACCCAATGCCTGGAAGATATCACTCACTCGCTAAACTGCTATGGTCTTTATTTGATGTATAAAGGTGGCTATTTTTAATTTTTAGAAAAGCACAATTTCCCTCATCCTGGACCAGAGCTGCCGTGGGTGTGAGGTCGCTAAAGATCCCTGCACCAACTGTTCCTTCCAACCAGTATATACTTCCTAGTCTTCCTTCTTTGACCAATCTTTGCTTATTCCTCAAGACTCAATCTAAGCGTCTCTTGTCTCGGGCCCTCCAAGGGTACCCTGTGCTCACCTCCATCCGAGCTCTTGCCGATAAGGGTTATAACTCTTCTTCCCCCCCGGACTCTCTGTCTCCTGATAGCTCCATGCTCAGCTCACCATAGCAGCAAAAGCTCCTCCCTCGAGGCACCTGCTACACAGGGCGCACAAAACATGCCTACTTGGAGATGAGCATCTTGGTCTGTTTTCTGTTGATGTAAGAAAATGCTACAAGCTGGAGAATTTCTTTTAAAGCGGTGTATTGTGTATAACTAGGGACACTGGCTAGTGTACGGTCAAGGGACCCAGACTGTTGAGCACATTGATGTTGATGAGGACTCTGCTGAGTCCCCAGACAGTGCAAGGTGTCACACAACAAGACAAAACAGAAGCCAGAAAGCTCTCGCTTTATAACAAAGCCACTCCTGAGATAACCCAGTTCCTCCTAATCCATTAACCCAGGATGGATTAATCTCCTCTTACAGAGCCTGCCTGGACCCATCACTTTACCTCATGGTGGGAATTAAATTTCAACATGAGCATTGGTGGAGACATTCAAACCAAAGTAATGAATGCATGAACGAGCTGACTGGTGTAATAGCTTCCTGTTTGGTATCCATGCCTGCCTTCTTCGGGAAATTCATCCCATTGCTTGCTGGACATTTAGTGCCCCAGTCCTTTGTTCCACTTTAGGTCTCCATTGTGCACCTAATATCACAGAAAAGTAGACTGTTCACTCCAACAGTGTCCCCCCCCCCACACACCCCCACCCCCGTTCATTCTCTGGTGCCAGCGATGCTGGGTCCTACTGTTTGGAAAGACTCACTAGCTCTAACAGTTGACTTTTCACCCAGTGGTTTCTGCTTGTCTCACAGCCCCTTGAAAGCCTCTTAAAATGTCACATGACAATTCCAGACCCCTCTCTCACCATGTGCAACCAACAATGTCACATGACAATTCCAGACCCCTCTCTCACCATGTGCAACCAACAAAGCAGTTACCTTCAATCTTCTTTGCAAACCTCTCTTACAGAAGAGCCCTTCATCCAGCAATGTCTTCACGTGTTTGTTTTCATTGGCTTTAGAGTCCAAGGATTGTGTCTTAAATATCCTTGCAAACTGCTTGGACATCAGTTCTGTGTCACCACTCGCAAGTGCTGGAGGAGGAAAGGGAGAGGTAGCCCAGCCTGAGGCTCTTGTTTCGGCTGGCTTAACCTTGGAGACCAGCATGGGAGAGAACCGAGTTTAACTTGTCCTTTGACTCTTAAAGCCACCTCATCTGACTCTTCAGTGGTGCCATGCTATAGCCACATGCTGCTCAGGCCTTCGGTAAACTGTTTTTGATTAACTGATTGACTGGTTGCTTTCCTAGTAAGTGTACCTTAAGTCTGATGCTTAGTTAATTTGGGGTATGCACACTAATAAAACAAAACTAAGAGTCAAAGTATATTAAATGTTTAAATGTCAATATAGAGACACACAGAGAGCCTGCTGTATACATATGTTATCACGCCAAGGCAGTGGCATGACATAGTGTACTGACTGTCTATTGGCACCCAGCCTTGGAACCTAGCATTATCTCCTCTGCGAAGAGCTACTTCCCCAAGTGACTCAAAATCTTTTCTCCATCCAGAGGACATGCTGGATGACCTGTAATAAGTGAAGAGAGTGACAGTGGCCAGTGCTGCTTCCAGGAGGAACAACACTCAGTTTCTTTAAATCACATGAAATGGAAACCACTTTCCCTCAAGAAACAGGAGCCCCAGAAGTTGGGCCTTCTTATTTATTTGTTGTTCCCCCTCCATTGAACCCTCAAGGAAAGATGAGCCTAGATTAGTAGTTCTCAACCTTCCTAATGCTGTGATGCTTTAATACAATCCCTCAGGTTGCCATGACCCTTAATGATAAAATTATTTTAGTTGCCACTTTGCAACTGTGATTTTGCTACTGTTTTGAATCCTATTGTAAATATCCATGTTTTCTGATGGTCTTAGTCTACCCCTGTTGAAGGGGTTTTCCTACCCCCAGTGGGTCACTACCCATAGGCTGAGAACCACTTACCTAGAGAAGCTGTTAGACATACCATTTGTGTCAGTGTATATGCCAAATATCACTCAGAGACAAGCTGGCAAGTCACTCACTTATCACAGTTTGGCAGAAGGCATGCCAGTTCCCAGTCACTCACATGTTTCAATGTCTGTTCCCTTTTCAAACTAAAAAGGCAAATGCCCTACAGAGCACATTTCCCAACATGGACTCAGGCAGAGTCCAATGAGGAAAAGGGTGATGAGTTGTGAAAGATCACATATGCCCTTATACTGGAGACAGCAAGGACATGCAGAATACTCTGTCATGACCAAAAGTTCACTTGCTAGTATTTTTTGTGGGTGATCACAAATCAGAACAATAAGAGAGTGTGTATGTGGTTAATGGAATAATTTTTAAAGAATTTTTTCACACAATTTAAAAAGTATCATGCCCACAACACAGATGGAGAACATTTGCAAGAAGGAACCATATGAGAAGTGACGTTCCAATCTACCATCTACAAAGGACATGTGAGGAGAGTCCCTCCATCACAAGCCACTGACTACAGACAGGATGGGACAATGGGTAGAGTCCCAACAGTACAAGTTACTAAAAAATATATAGTGTGTACCTGTTGGTAGAGCCCCCACATCACAAGTCACCGAATCCAAATGGGTAAACTGTACCACAGAGGCTATGCTGCTAATATCATGGAGGCGATTTTACTGTTAAAATCCAGTTGATAGCCTCTTAGCCTTTCACATATTTTGGTATGTATAAACCGTGCTAAAAGGTTGAATTTCAATCATGCATACACCACATTGCTTGGTAAAACATTAACTTCAAGTATTATAACCCTTTAAAGTTAAGATAACGAGGCCCCGAAAGTACCATTCATTCAAAATAGATCTGGGATGTGGTTCCCAGTTTGAGACTATTCTCTTATTCCTAGTAGAGTGGTTATTCAGCCTCAATTTTATTCATTCAGTCATGTACTGTGTAGTGAAAGTTTGGTTGGTCCCAGGCCACATGTGCAGCGGTGTCCCATAGGACTGGGGCGGAGCTGAGCCTGGAGATGCTGACGTCATCATGGTGTGCAAGGCGCTTTTCCTACGAGTGCTGAGATGCTGTGTCAACCAACCTGCTGTCCTGCCAACCTCATGACCTTACAGCACACAGCCACACACAGTACAGATGCTTGACAAGGTTGAGCAGTTTATGATTTTATACTATCCTCTTATTATTTTAAAGCAACTCATGTATTTTGTGCATGTGTATGTGTGTACATGTATGAGGGTACATATACATGCAGAGCCAGAGGTCAACATCAGGCATCTTCCTCCATAGATCTCCACCTTATCCTTTGAGGCAGGATCTCACCTTGAAACTGGGTCCTTTTTCCCCCCATGCTAACACCGCAAGCTTTTTACTGAACCATCTCCCCAGCCTCCACTCCCCCTACTTAAAAAGAAGCATGATGGTGACGACACAGCACAGCACAGCATGTGACAGTGGCTTCAGGACTTGTACTTTCTGTCCCCCTCCATTGCACCTGGGTCCCTAGTAAGCAATACCCTATACATATTTACATCCAATGAAGCCAAGATGGATAGTTATTTATACCATTGGGGTGTCTGCAGGTATATTCTGTGGTGTTACAATCATGAAATCAACTGAGGACTCATCTCAGAACTGTCTCCATCATTATGTGATGCATAATGGTGTGGTGGTGAATGCCTTCAATTCCAGCACTTGAAGGCAGAGGCAGGTAGATCTCTGTGAGTTCAAGGCCAGCCTGGTCTACATATGGAATTCCAGGTCAGCCCAGGCTACATAATTGTATCCTATACAAAAGGAAGATAAGAGAAATAGTGAGAGGAAGTGCACATGAGAGAGAGAGAGAGAGAGAGAGAGAGAGAGAGAGAGAGAGAGAGAGAGGAGTTATTCCCATCTTACAAAGTTGTCTTGAGAATAAAATAAGGATAGCATAGAATTTGGTGTATCTAGTAGTTACCTAAGAGTTCACTTCCCTTTCTCTCTACATGCCATTGTAAAACAAATAATTGATATTTACAGAGCACCTACTACCTAAGTTGGTATGTCTGGAACTAGAAGTTCACTCTCTACTAGCGAAGGTAGACATCTGAAGAGAGAATCACTGAGGTGTGTGGTAGCAGCTACAGCAGGGTGTGCCAGCATTGCTGGTAACTGAAAGGAAGCCATGGGGCGTCCCTGTGTTAGGAGAGTTTTTGGAATGGTGATGACACCTAGTGGAACTTTTGGCAGAGGAAGAACAGGAAAAGAGCAGTATTTTGCACAGAGGGGAAACATGTACAGTGTAAAGTCTCAGGGCTGGAGAGGTGGCTCTGTGGTTCAGAGCGCTCAGTGCCCCTGCAGAAGACTATGGTGTGGCTCTCAGCACCCATGACGGTGGCTCACAGCCACCTGTGGCTCAGTCACAGAAGATCTGACACTGTCTTCTGATCTCTGCAGAAACCTGCATGCACATGGTACATATACTCATGCAGACACACACACACACACACGAGAGAGAGAGAGAGAGAGAGAGAGAGAGAGAGAGAGAGAGAGAGAGAGAGAGAGAGAAATGATAAAATCTTTAAAAAAAAAAAAAAGACAGAGCTTCTCTGTGTAGCCCTGGCTGTCCTGAAACTCACTCTGTAGACCAGGCTGGCCTCAAATTGAGAGATCTGCTTGTCTCTGCCTCCCAAGTGCTAGGATAAGGTATGCGCTACCACAACCCAGCTAAAATGCTACTTTCACTCCCCTTTCACATGTCCTGTGCCAACTGAGTACTCTCGGACTGTTTCATGAATTGGAATAAGTCAATGAACAACTGAATGCATAAGCGAGTGACGGCCAGAAACAAGAGACTTGTGTCATGTTTCCGTCTCATCCTCTCTTCTTCTGTCTTAGCTTCTCCTTCCTTTTTTTTCTCTTTAACACTTACCATGACTTTTATTAGGTCACTTCTCTTTCATTGATCCCTGTCTTCATTAGAAGCAAAATTTTAGGGTCAATGAGATAGCTCAGCAAGTTGAGACACTTGCTGCCAAGCCTGATGATCTAGTTCAAGCCTCAGGACCCACAAAGTGAAAGAAGGGAACCAACTTGTCCTCTGACCTCTTGTGTGTGCCGTGGCATACACACAAACACACACAGTCGCAAAGCAACATTTTCTGAGCAGAGCTCATATGCACACAGAGACTGAAGCAGCATGCACGGGGCCCCCAAAGATCTGCACCAGGTCCTCTGTGTGTATATTACTGTTTTTATGGGATTCCTGAGTGTGTCAACAAGTGGGTATTTGTTTCTTGTGCCTTCTCCTGGGCTCTTTTCCTTCTGTTTGTCTTGTCCAACTCCAACATGATGGTTTTTGTTTTATCTTATTGTGTTTTACTTTGTCGTATTTTATTATTATCCCTTAGAAGCCTATTTGGTTTCTAATGAGAGACAGAAAGGGGAGGAGTAGAGGGAGGGAAAACTGTAATCAGGATACGTATGTGAAGATAAAAGTTTCAATAAAAGAAAAAATAAATTAAGTAATTTTTTTTTTAATTTAGAGCAATAAACATGACCATGTCTAGGTCCCTAAGTAAAAGTTGAATATCTTGCCTATGATATCTTGTTTGGGTTATATACAAAAGGTCACTGCAACTGAACTGTGTGTAAAAAAAAAAAACAGTTGGGCTATTTTTGAAAATATTTTCCTTTGGTAATGCCGGAAATACTTAAGGGCGGGCGGGGCAGTAAAAAATAACAAGACACATCTAATTTGGTAATATTTTGCTTTCGTATTGATTTTGGGCTTGATACAGTTTTACAGATAAAGGTTTTGCAGGAGGGTAAAAACTACATCTTTGCCTAAATAGTAGTTATCTCTTTCTTCAAAAATCAATCTCAGATGTTGCTTAGTGGATCTGCTATTCCCACTGGCCTGTTTTTATGGCCCTAGGGATTGAAATCACTCAGAGCCTCCCTCGTATTAGGCAGGCAAGCATTCTACCACTGAGCTATACCACAGCCCTGAGACCCCCTTGGTAAGCAAAGTCCTGTGAGAGGTCTCTCGGAAGGTATGGTGTCCTTACTGCTCCCTGTCAGCAGTCAGCTGTCGCACGTTCTTCCAGGACTTGACGGTTTACTGGAACTCACTAGTTCAGAACACGTAAGAGCAGGAGTGACGTGCGGGACTCAGGGTAAAGCCCGGCCTAAAAAAGTGGGATGGGATTGGAAAATGTCCAAATGATGCTTATTCCTCATTACTTCCAGTATTTATTTATGTCCCGCAATCACATAGACATGTAACTAAATTATAAAGTGCACTTCAGTGCCTGCGTGTATTAACTATTTTTCTTGTTGCTATGACAACAATATTTGGCCATCGCCTCTTTAGGTTTACTTTCAGCTCATAGCTTAAGATTCTTTCATGGTGGGGAAGGTCCAGCAGCAGGAGCTGACTGGTCACATTGTGCTTGCAGTCAGGAAGCTGGTGCTCAGCTCTCTGTTTTCTTCAGACCAGGACCCAGCCTATGGGATTACACTACCCACAGTCACAGTACATCTTCACTTTTCAGTTTAAACTCTTCTGGAAACACTCTAATAGACCCATCCAATATGTGTTTCCACAGTGATCCTGAATCTAGTCAAGTTGACAACGAACATCAGCTGTCACACAGATGAATTGTGTGGAGACTGTCCCCACAGAATCTGTGTCACTCTTAAGGCACTGCGGCTGTCCTTTGAGCTTGCTAATGCCACTTTCCCAACAGAACCCATCTACAAAGACAACTCAGAGGGACCTTTAGCAGACAGGCCCTGGATCATTCCACTGTTTCTGAAGTGCCTCCTGTAAGAATCTGCTCACTGGGCCTATGTTCTTCCGGGCAGTGATGGTGACATTACCATCACTGGGTGATGTCCAGACAGGCAGGACACTCAGCCATTCTTCAGGATGCAGCATTTGGCACTATAGTATGTGCTGAGTTGCATGGATGCTGTGCCAGCCATGGAGGGTGATCCTGTCCCCATGGGCTTAGAGGTTGATGAGGGGCTTGCTTGCTCTACCCATGTGAATTGGCCATTACAAACTACTGTGATGAAGGATTCAAATGGGATGGTGTGGCAGACATAGGTGACACTTAGGATATATGCCCCAGAAAGGAGGCATCACATAAGGATGGAGACCTTCAACAGGAGCTGCTCAGCCTCTCACAGAGACCCTTTAGTTTTGCTGTGAACCTAAGAATGGCAGCATCCTGTTGTAGACCTAAAATCTCAGAGGTTGATGTCAAGGTCGTGGGTCGGTTTGTTCCTAAAAAACCAGACACAGTTGAGAGAGGGAAACTTGGACTCTGGAGGCTGCATGAAGGCTGGCTTAAGACTCTAGACTGTTGCTGGAGAAATGCTGGCCATGAAATAGCAAGTTGAACTAAACTCTCCTCTTAATGAGTAAGTTTTATGGAAAAATTGAAATGAAGGCGTGGTTCTCCTGTTTCTGCATGCAAATAAACATATATTCATAGCATTTTTTACAAAAGAATAAAGCGGGGCTTAGGAAATAACTTAGTCAAGCACTTCCAGCCAGTACAGTGACCTAAGTTCTGATCCCCAGAGCCCTTGGGAAAAGCCAGGTGTGTGCTGTGGCACGCTGCGCTGTGAAAGCGGAGACAGCAGGATCCCTGGAGCTCACTGCCAACTCTTCTAGCCAACGAACTGATCTCTAGGTTCAGGGGACCCTGTTTCAAAAACAAAGGTGGAGGCTAGGCACAGAGGCACATGCCTTCGATCCCAGCACTTGAGGCAGAGGCACATGGCCTCTATGACTTGGAAGCCGATCTAGTCTACACAGTTCCAGGTCTGCCGGAACTGTACAGTGAAACCTTGTCTCTGAAGGACTGGAGAGATGGCTCAGCAGTTAAGAGCACTTACTGCTCTTGTAGATTTGGTTCCCAGCACCTACATGGTGGCTCACAGCCATCTATAACTCCAGTTATCAGGATCCAATGTCCTCGTCTGACCTCTGCAGGCACCGGGCACACGTGTGGGACAAATGGAGTCATTCAGGCAGGATTTAATTAATTTAAAATAAATTAAATCAAAACACAATGGCAGAGGGTAACAGAGGGTGACAAGACATTAGTTTTTAGTCACTACACATATACACTCACACATATAAACATGCACACATAAAAATATTTTTTAAGAGGAAGTTTAAAAGTAAACACGTAGAATGGACAACTGAGTTGTTACTTAGGGTAAAGCTCATACCAAGGTCCGGAATCCAATCACTGGCACCCGACCCTCCCACCCCTGCCCTCCTTCACCCCCACCCGCCCTCCCACCCCTGCCCAAAAGAGAGCAATGCTGCAGCCTGACCAGAATGCAGAAGGGAGAGCCAGATGCCCGACAAAATGATGCCAACCTCCATATCTGTGTTTTTATCACTTCAGTCTGTTCACCCTGCATTAAAAGAAAGGCTTCAGCAGTTGAGTTAAGCCCCTACACACACACACACACACACACACACACACACACACACACCATATATATGTATGTGTATATATATATATATATACATACATATATACACACACCACATACAAATACCCACATACCACACACACATACATATATCACACACATATACACACACTATATAAACACATATACACATACACCACCCACACACACATACCCACATACCACACACTCAGACACACATACACAATACACACACATAATACACACACACACACTATACATACACACACCACACATACAAACATACCACATACACACACACACCACACATACACACACACTACACATAAACATACACACACACACACCACACACACACACATACACACATACACACCACACACACATACCACAGATATACTCACACACACACATACACACACCACATGCACATACCACACACACACACATCATATATATATGTATATATATATACATACATACATATATACACACACCACATACAGATACCCACATACCACACACACATACATATATCACACACACACTATATAAACACATATACACATACACCACCCACACACACATACCCACATACCACACACTCAGACACACATACACACTACACACACACTATACATACACACACCACACATACAAACATACCACATACACACACACCACACATCATACACACACACTACACACACACATACACACACACACCACACACACACACACACACACACACACCACACACACACACATACCACAGATATACTCACACACACACATACACACACCACATGCACATACCACACACGCACACACACACACACACACACACACACGCACACACTCTTCTATGTTTGGGTCAGTGCTGACTTTTTACTGACAAGGCTGTCTTGAGGACTTGGCTTCTTCACTACAGTGCCTGTGTCTTTTTGCTTCTTTACTATTCCCTGGTGTTTTCCTTTTCTGTGAGTCCCCTTCTAACAGGATGTCATGGTTTATTTCTTCCCTGCCCTTCGCCCAAATGACTGGCCAAGTGTTGACCTTTGAGGACTACAATCCTTTGTGCAGGGTTCCGGTTTCTCTGCTATCTTGGGAACTCCCGCTGTTTGACTGGGGAGTATATATTCACAAACCCTGAGCCATTAATTCCTCTAGGAGTCGAGAGGCCAGCTGTGTGGAAAGCCTTTTTTTTATTCTTTTTTTTTTTCTTTTTAAAATACGTTTGTAATTCAAATGGAGTTACATCACTTTGCACGTCCATTGCCCCACTCTCAAACTGATAGACTCTTTTTCTTTGATTATTATTGTTATGTACATTATTATATGCATACATATGTACAAGGATTTAACTACAGTCTACTGAGTCTGTTTTTGTTGTTTGTGTGTATTTGGTTTCAGGGTTGACCACTTTTTGTTGTTGTTGTTGTTTGTTTGTTTTATTGGATATTTTATTTATTTACATTTCAAATGTTATCTCCTTTCCCAATCCCCCCCCCACAGAAACCCCCTATCCCATTCCCCCTCCTCCTGCTTCTATGAGGGTGTGCCCCCACCCACCTCCCTGTCCTCGAATTCCCCTACACTGGGCCATCAAGCCTTCATGGGACCAAGGAACTCTTCTCCCATTGATGTCCCACAAGGCCATCCTCTGCTACAGATACAGCTGGAACCATGCGTCCCTCCATGTGCACTCCATGGTTGGTGGTTCAGACCTCGGGAGCTCTGGTTGGTTGGTATTGTTGTTAAACAGTTTTCCAGTCTCATTTAGCAGCGCCTCTTGCTTCTCATATTGCTAATCATCTCTGGTGTAGAGCATTCCCTATGAAGCTAGTTATTATGAAAGCCAAGCTAGCCTCCGAGGCCCCAGTCTTACCAGCAGATGATGGTGGGACAATAGAAAGAGACATGAGCCAGAAGCTGGCATGAGTTCTCTTGGAGGGCTTTGATACTTAGTTGTATAGCATGAGAGAGTCATAATGTCCCCTAAGACCTGTTTCTTTGTCTGTACAGTGGAGCTCAAACTGCCTTTATGCCCAGCTATCCCGCTGTTCTGAAGAAATGTGGGGGGCAGGGGAGACAGTATCGAGTAAGGGTTGTAATGGAACACTTTTTTTCCTGCCCTTATCTCTGTGCAGGGATGGAGCCAGAGTCTCGTAATATGTTACTAAGCTCCAGCCATGTTGTTTGGAGAAGGTATTTGTGGCTTTCAAATGACCGGATAAAACAACCTCTAAGATCCTTTCTACTCTGATTCTATGAAACTTGACTTTTGTGTTTACGTTGTTCCAGTTATTGGCAAGAGCTGGGAATTGGGATGGAGGCCCTAAGTTCCCTATCAGCATAAGCACAGGGGATCTGTGCACGGTAGCACAGACTTGCTTACCTTGTTCTGTGACTTGAAAGAGAGGAACAGTATAGGCTTGGGGTGCCACAGTTCCCTTGGACAGCACACCCCACTGTGACCAGAAGACTTCCCAATAGAACATGCCTCTTAAAGACTCCTACCGGTAGTGCTGCAGACTGTGGACCAAGGCTTTAACCACACGACCTTCAAAGAATATGTCCATACTGAAGCAGATGGAGTTTATGACCTTGATCTAGGCTTTTTGGTCCACAACTTTAAGATCTGTGTGTCACAGGGAAGTAGCCCTCCTCCCTTTAGAAGGTACAAATTCCACTCTTGGTAGGAAGGCAAAGAGGAAAGACACTGTTAGGTTATGTGACCTTGGGCTTGTGCTTTTTAAAATAAATTGATTGATGGTTGGTTGGTTGGTTGGTTGACCTGAGAGATTATTTAGACATTAAGAGTATTTGCTGCTCTTCCAGAGGACTGGAATTTGGTTCCAGGTCCACATGGCAGTTAACAACTGTCTGTAATTGCAGCTCTGGAGAAACTGATGCTTCCCCTGGCCTCTGTGGGCACTGCATGCATGTGGCTCCCAGATGAACATGTAGGCAAAGCACCCATATACATGAAGAAAAAATAAAATGAGATATTAATAAAAATTAGTATGTACAACATTTTGTGTTGATTTTTCCTCCCCTCTTCCTCTTGATTCCCACACCACTGTGTGTCTGACCATGCCCATGTATTTCTCAGTAGGTATAGAAGGGGCCATAGGATGCTGTTGGGTATACTGTGACCTAGTTCCATTCCTTTTTTCTCTCTAATGATGCCAGAGATTACAACTTGCTTCTTCCCTTCATCATATACCAGTTAAAACACAAAAGCAGGTTGGTTGGCAGGGAGCCAGCTGGTTATCTGTGACTCAAAGTGTCTGGATGGAAATGTCTATGTTTGTAGTGGACTAAATAAAAATGGCCCCCCCATAGGCTTATATATTTGATTGCTTAGTCACCAAGGAGTGGAACTCTTTGAAAGGATTAGAAGGCTTAGGAGGTGTGGCTTTGTTGGAGAAAGTGTTATCAGTGAGTAGAACTTTCAGCTACCTCTCTAGAGACATGTGTGCTACCTGCTGCCATGCTCCTGGTCATGATGATAATGGACTCACACTCTGAAACTGTAAGCAAGCCCTCAATTAAATGCTTTCTTTCAAAAGAGTTTCCTTGACCATGGTGTCTCTTCACAGCAATAGAATAGTGACTAAGACAATTATGTTTTTTCTGGAAGAGTGGCTATAGCGAGTCAGTAGGTATTGGCATGGCATTTGGCATTGAGGGCTGTTAGAGGGGTCTGTCTGGCTGTACAAGCAAGCTATCCTTTCTCTAAGGATAATGGCTGGATGCTGATGACTCTATGTGCAAGTGGAAACTGGATTCTTGGATGGTTTTCTGAAAGAGGCCTTACATTTCTTCTAGCTTATGAAAAACAACTTTAACAATTATTATTATTCAAAGTTATTATTAATAAATTGCAATACCTCTGGGTTTGGCAGTTACATAATGTTATGAGAGAAAAAAATTGTGGCCTGCAAGAAAGTTGATATAAACTTGAAACTGAAAGTCTTCTCCAATTTCAGAAGAAAGGAAAGCAAAGTATTCTATTTCTATCTACAATCATTTGAGAGAAGCATGGAAAGGCAGGACAAAAGGGAATGTGCATTGCTTGGGGTACCCGAATGTTTCACAGTGGACTCATTGATGATCTGATTTCCATATTGTTCGGGACTGCCTCTTTCTAGTAGGTTCTTCCTACCCTCCTTTGCACTCCTCAGGTCTCTTCACTAAACATGCACGCTGCTGCCTTCTGGCCACACTTATAAAATCCAGTACGCCTGTGACCCTCAATGCAGTGCCTCTCACTACAGCTTCTCAGCTCACCGCACCAAGCAACAAAGTGCACACACAAGCAAACCCTGCATCTGTCAGGAACACCGTGCCTACATTTGCAAAGCGCT
Source organism: Tokudaia tokunoshimensis (assembly GCA_036184795.1). Taxonomy (NCBI): domain Eukaryota; kingdom Metazoa; phylum Chordata; class Mammalia; order Rodentia; family Muridae; genus Tokudaia; species Tokudaia tokunoshimensis. The sequence goes on from BTHU01000003.1 coordinate 75,125,037, forward strand.
GTCAGGAGCAGCATGCCTACATTTGCAAAGTGCAGACTATCTTTTCCATGTCTTATCTTGCTGCCTAGCGAATGGGAAGTATTGTTATCTTGGCTCATGCATAAGTCAAGTGTAGGCATTACTTGGGTTATAACTGTGCTAGTCAGTCTGGTTTGCATCTAGGCACCGATGCAGAGGGGTATTGAAGACCTCTGGTTGGATATTTCTGTGAAGTGAAATCCATGAAAAGTGGAGCATCAGCCATTTCACTTGGTTTATGCAAAGGTGGACAAACTAGCCAGCAGGCCAACGCCTGGCTCCTAGCCTGTTTCTACACAGTCTGTGCGAAGGGGATGCCTTTTATGCTGCTAGTCAAAATGATTTGGAAAAAGTCAAGATGAAAAGCATTGTGCAATGTGAAAGTTAGATAAAATTTCAGTTTTTCATGTCCACAAAGTCAGTTTTGTTGGCACACGGGTGTGACCACTTGCTTGCCCATGTCCATGTCGTCAATAGAGGATGCTGTGTTGGTCCCCAAAGGCCGAGGTGCTTACTATCTGGCTCTTTAGAGAAAATGCATGCCTGATTCTAGGCTTGAGTAGGTAAAGCAGCAACAGTATGTGATATTTTTGAGTCTTGTTATGTACCAGGCACTGGGCTGACATCGTTTAGGCAATATTTCACCTAGTTCTCTGTGTCTCTCTGTATCTCTAACTCTCTGCCCCCTGTCTCCGCTAGAAAGTACCCTCTCTACCTGAGCCTAATGTTTTAGAGACAAAGGCCAGAGAGATTAAATAATTTGCCCCACACACAGCTTGTCAATGTCAGGGCTGAGGTGCATACCTATATCCATCTGACTCTGTAACCCAAATTCTTCCCCACCGCAGAAAATATCCTGTCAGCTTAGAGCCATGTCCATTTATCCCTACAGGTCTGAGGTAGAGAATGCAGATAACAAGTATTTGAGATTATAGATTTATTTTTATTACCTTTCTTGTTTAATGAGGATGTTTGTGCTGATCTCTCATTAAAATACCTAAATCCCTTAGTGGTAGTGACCATCGCATGACCCCAGCACAGTGCCCTGCACATCACAGCCACTGAATAATGTTTGTTGGATAAAGTTGGTAGGAAGAGGGCAGGAGGTCACACACAAAACAAACAAAACAGGAGAACAAAGAACAGAGAGCAGAGGGAGAAAGACATCAAGGAAGGATTGGGATACCTCTGCACTGGCCATGAGGTCCCAGTGGCACGACCCCAGGACTCACAGGCCCACCAGGACACCTACTGACGGGTGCAAGCAAAATCTTATATTCTGTCCTTCTGCTGTGCCCCAGCTGTTTCTGTTTTCCAGCTCCCGTGCCCTTCCCTCCAGTGGTTCTGTGACCTCCTGGCCTGAGGCCCAGACACACTCTAATCTTAGAGGGCACTAGGTAGGTCAGCCTTTGCTGCAGCGTGTTCTCTCAGAAGAGGCATGGAAACAAATCCCGAGGGCTCCAAGTCCAAAAACCATGGCGGACATTAAAAGGCATAGCTTTGACTCTGGAAGAAGACCAAAGGGAAACTGGTCTCCTCCAGTCTTTCCAGGAAGTCTGCTGGCTGGAAGAGAGAGATAGATGCTGGTGCCAGGTGTTCTCTAAAAAAAATGCAAGAAAGAAAGAAAGAAAGAAAGAAAGAAAGAAAGAAAGAAGGAAAAGAGAAAGATAGAAAAAAGAAACAGTGGTGGGGAACGGAAACTCTCTCCCTTTGTGAGGCTGGTCCAGCACGGAGAATCTGTGTGAGGAGCTGCCAAGGTCCTCAAAGAAGCCAGGAGGAGATAGCTAAGCATGTGGGAAGGAGCCGTGGAGGCTGAGGCCAGCCTGGTCCTGTGAAGTATGCAGCGAGGCCTCTTCTGTTTGAGCCTGTCCACTCTCATATGTTGGTTTCAATGAAATTAAAATGAGAATGGGGAGTTACACATAATTCTTAGGATTGCTGTTGTTTATCCTGCTGTCTGACAAGATTTCCCTCCACATCCCAGGCTGATGTAGAGCTCACTGGTACTCTGGATGCCCTGCCACAGGCCTCTGAGTGCTGGGATGATAGGTGTATGCTACCTACCCAGCTTTAATCTAGTCTTACCTCCAATATCCACAAGTTTATTGAGTAGTATATAAACCCAGCTCCAGAAGTACGGGTTCCCGAAAGAACTCATAAATCTACTAGGGGCTTCCATCACTCGCTTATGTGCTTATGTGCCTCGCTTATGTGCTTATGTGCCGACTTGCTTTGCTCCCTCTAGCTTGCTCAGCTATCTTTCTTAGACAGCCTAGACCCATCAGCCTGGGGATGGCATTGCCCACAGTCCACTGGGCTCTCCTACATCAATTAGCAGCTGTGAACCACTCTCAACAGACATGCTCACGGGCCAGTCTGATGGAGACCATTTCTCAAGTGTTGGTCCCTCTTCTCGGGCACTTCCAAGTTGTCAACCAAAATTAGTCATCACGCTCTTATTATATTAATTGGAAAACGGAGGCTCAGAGGAGTACATCTGTGTGCCATTCTGACAGGCATGATGAGCTCTCATGCTGTCTTCTCTGACTTGCCCAGAATGACCCCTTTGTTTGGTGTATGCATGCTGTTGAGGGGACCCACCTGTGAGTTGTCAGCCTCTTGGTAAGTAGCTCCATCAGTGCCCGTGTTCAAGTATACTTTATTTAACTCAACAAAGACCCTACGTGCAGAAGCTGCGCTGCTGTTATGTTAGATATGCCAGAGAAACTGCAAAGTGCTTCCTGTAAGTAAAAGGGTAGAAAGGTACTTTAAGAACAACGCATTCACATAACCTGATTACAGTCTATTGTTTTTGTTTTCTATTTTAATCAGTTGTCAACTTTTACCGCTCCTAATTTCTAAGTAAAATTTATCACCATAGTAAAAGTTATCACAGGTATGCATGTACTTACGGGACTACGTAACACATCTAGGGTTCAGAACAATCCAGTTTCAGGCATCCACAGGGATCTTGGAACTCATCCAACAAATTAGGAGACCTGCTGTAGAGAGAATCCAAGCCCTACGTCAATCAGTCACATGCTGCCATTCACAGTGAGACTCTGTGGGATTATAGAACCGAGAGACCTGAAGCCCCATAGACTGCTTAGAAAGATACTGTCCTCCATTGCCACACTGGAAGGGGCAGCCAGTGAGGACGAAAGCCCAGTCCTCGATTTATTCCCCTTAGACAAGGTGCCTCTTTTACCACTCCCTTTGGCTTAAAGCTAAAGGGTGAGTGGTAAAAGGATGAGTTATTGGATGCTCAGTAAACTCAAACCTGTTCCCTGCAGAAAAGCACCGTAAGTCCGCAAGATCCGGAGCATCCGCTGACACTCTGGAAGCCGGATGGGCAGGAGCCAGCCGAGCTTTAGTCCTAGAAGACTGGGAAAGGGCGTCAGCTGAGAGAGCACACGCGTTTTGTGGGATGTCAGTCCACCCTGGGCGATTCCAGACACAGAACGCTGACATCACAGCCGGAAACGCCCATCACTGCCACTTCCAGTAGTTTTATAAAAGGGTCTCAGCAGACAGGAAGCATTGGTGGTTCAGTGGTAGAATTCTCGCCTGCCACGCGGGAGGCCCGGGTTCGATTCCCGGCCAATGCACTTCCAAAACTTTTTCTCAAACACTTTTATGAAACCACCAAAACGAAACAAAACAGAACAAAAATAAATATACAAACAAACAAATAACAACAACAAAAAGGTTTTAATGCCCTATCTATCGAGGGAGGGAAAGGAAGAAATTCTATAAGCAAAGCCATCTGTATAGGGAAGGAGGAGAACGCTTGCGTGTACGTTTTAGCTGAAGCCTGGCTGGCTTTCTGGGGGGAGGGGAGAGAAGGGACCTATTGCCATAGAAACGGAAGGCGTGGCTATGCAGAACCAGGAAGTTCCTGGGGCGTCTGCTGGCCGAGATTGTCTTGATTTTTTTTTTTTCTACCGTAGAGCCAAGGAGGTGGGATTGGTTGCTTAGTGCGGAGGAACGCGTGCCTTGTTCTCTCTGATCCTCTCCACGGATCAGATCTCTACGCTGGTGTAAATGTACTTTATTGTGTGGACCGCATGAAAAGAATTTCCTTAAGAGAAAGAAGGGCGCCCAGCCAGGCCATGCGCCCAGTCACCCACCTTCTGCCTCCGGCGGGCAGTCTGGGCTTGGCGGCGCCTCTGGGTGAGGTCAGCGGCGCCCACGTGGTTGCTAGGTAGGACCGTGAGGCCATCGTTAGACCCCTTGCTTTCTAGATGTAAAGGCTTCAGGCTTCAACCCTGCACTAACAGTCAGGGACTTGTACTACGTCGAATTTGACCTTTAAAATGATAAGTTTGATAGACTCTGACGTGCAATTTAATGTTGCCATGGATAAACCTTCTGTACCCGTTTCCAAACGCACACGCGCCCGTGCGTGTGGGAGTCAGAGGACAACCTCCGCTGTCTTTCAGATGCTTCCACCTTGGTTTTTTTTTGAGACAGAATCTTCTTGTTGACCTGAAACTCAGCCAAGGAGCCTAGGCTGGCTGGTAGCAAGACTCAGACCCTCTTGACTTCTTCAGCAGTGGGATAATAAATACAAGCTGTCGTGACTGGTGTTTTTGGTTTTTTTAAAACATGTTTTTTGGGAGACCAAATCAGGTCCTCATGCTTGCTAGGCAAGCTATTTACCTATGGAGCTGCGGCCTGACCCAGCACAGATATATCCAGGAATCCAGAGTTAGCACTTAGTACTAGGAGATCCTATTCCAAGAGGGGAAAGGAGACGTTCACCTTTGAATGATACACAGCTGACCAATGACAAAACCAAAGAGCACTTCGCGGGTTTGTCTTTGCCTTTGGTATCAACTATATGTTTGCTTACTTTGCTATATGCAAAGAGGAGAGCCAAGGTGCACAGAAACTCAGCCCATTTCCCACCAATCATCTATCTTATTTCTCTCTTTATTCTGTCTCCATGTATACCTGATAGCAAAAAAAAGGGTATCAGTCCCCTTTATAGATTTCTATGAGTGTTGGGAATTAAACTCTGCACCACTGGAAGAACAACTAGTGCTTTTAACTGATGAGCCATCTCACCAGCCCTAGAAGGTTTTAGGATTTTTTTTAAAGATTTATTTATTTTATGTATACAAGTATATTACAACTGTCATCAGACACACTAGGAGATGGCATTGGATCCCACTACAGATGGTTGTGAGCCAGCATGTGTGTGGTTGCTGGGAATTGAACTCAGGACTTCTGGAAGAACAGCCAGTGTTCTTAACTGCTGAGCCATCTCTCCAACCCAATCATCTGTCCTCTTAGTTCTATTACAAGCTCACATGTCTGCCACTGCTCAACACAAACAAGGCAAGCACAGCGATTTCGACTAGAATTGTAAGGGAAGGATGTAGGGGGAACCCAGGTGACACTCAGACTAGTGTCAGCCTTTGCTTCATGTTATCCCTTTACCCAATGCAGATATTACAGGTTGAATCATGTCTCCTCCCCTCAAAATGCACTGAGGCCCTAACCCTTGATACCTCATTTGGAAATGGAATCTTCACATGCATAAACAATGTACGATGAGGCCATACTCAAAGCGGGTCCTAATCCAACATGACTGGTTTCTCCACTGAGAAAAGAGACATGGAGAAAATGCCATGTGGCGACAGAGACATACAGAAAGGGATTTATGTTAGAACATGTAACACGACTGGAGAATTACCTCTATAAGCCATGACATGAATGGTACCAGAACTGGAAGAATGCTCCCCTAAAGGCTTCCCTGGGAACCTGACCTTGTCAGCACCTTGGTTTTGGATATCTGGCCTCTGGAACTATGAATGAATATATTTCTCTTGTTTTAGGCCATGCCAGTCTGTGGGGCTTTGGCACTGCACTCTCAGGGACTATTATAAGTAAAAATAGTGTAAGGGGAAACACACATGATCTAAATGAACCTGTGTCCTAGCTTCCACAAATTCCATTCCAGGATCCTGAGATGATACATAGCTGAGACTGCCCAGCCACAGACCCCAGTGTAGGGAAAGGGAAAGATCCCTCAAGACTCAGGTAGGAAAACACACTTTGCAGTTATGAAAATAAGATGATGAAATCCACAAATTATAGAGGAGCTGTCTACCAGGTTCATGCTGGGTGATGACAGTGGCAGCTCAGAAGCACCCACTGAAGAAAGCAGCCTCCGTTCTTTCCTTCCGGACCAACAGAAATGCCTTTCTGTGTCGGATTATTGGACTCAAGTTTTTGTTGTCTGCTCAACCTAAGTCACTGTGGGAAAGGTATCATGAACTCAAAGTTCACTACTGACAGAAATACGGGGTTTGGGGGAAGAAAAGCAATGGTTTTGTTGCACTCTGTGCTGGGCAGACTCCACCAAAGCATGTCTTCAGTCGGGATGCTCTGTCTGGGTCCCCATTATTGCTGGCTGGAAAGAGCTGTCCTTATCCTTGAATCTAATCCATGTGACTATAAACTAGAGGCAGGGAACCCTGCCCCCAGGGGTGCTTTCTAGAAGGTCTTCTTCTATCACTTACTTTTCTGCGTCTGACACACCAGCTGGCACAGTCATTTGTGAACTAGACACATAGTGGGAATACCAACACCAAGTGTGGTGGTTTGAACATGCTTTGCCCTTGGGAAGTGTCACTATTAGGAGGTGTGGCCTTACTGGAGAAGTTTTAGCCTTGTTAGAGAAAGTGTGTCACTGTAGGGGTGGGCTTTGAGGCTCCTAAGCTCAAGCCCCACCCAAGTGGGGAAGAGAGATTCAGTCTGTCCCTAGCTTCCTTAGGAAGAACATGTAGAACTCTCAGCTCTTCCAACGCCATGCCTGCCTAGAAGCCGCTGTGCTTCCTGCCTTGATGATAATGGACTGAACCTCTCAACCTGTAAGCCGGTCCCAGTTAAATGTTGTTCTTTGTAAGAGTTTCCTTGGTCATGATGTCTCTTCACAGCAATAGGAACACTAAGATACCAAGTCAGTTCTGATATCAAGTCTTGGTTTGAATCAATTGTTCCTTACCTTTGTCTTTCCTGAGAGTTGGGCAATGATTCTCACAAGAGTTCTTTGAAAGCCAAAGACAAGAAAAATGAAGTAATGATTACCCCAGGCAGTTGCTAAGCTTTCCGGTTTCTGGCTGCCCATTTTTCATTGGTTATATCTATTATGTCACTGATACACATACAGCTCGCTCTATGTTCTACTCTGGAATTACCTGTTTACTTTCTCTGCTCTCATTTATCCACTAGGGGCACCATGGCACAGTTCACTTCTACTATATAGCAGCTATTCCTTCAGTTAGGCCCTTGACTTTCTAAACTTCAGTCTCTACTAAAATAATAGTAATACCCTCTCTACTCCACGTCCCCACATCTGACTATAGGAAAGAAGAAACACACCAACAGCCACTACCACCACCCTCTACCTGTTGCCTGGGAGTGTCAAGAGGAAGATTCTGTGGCCTGCTAAAGCATCCTCCAGCAGCCCAATCCCCAGCTTCCAAACAACTGTGCTTAATGCTAAGACATGCCCTAAAAACACAGGTGCATTTTCCTATGGCAACCTTACATATACTCATTAGGTCTAGCTGAGCTCCCAACACCCATCCTACCAGACAGCAGTAAAGCCATGACGACAATGATATTTGGAATAGGGCTATCCTATGTACTGCTATATCTATAGAATGTGTGTTCCTGTCCAAGTAAAAGGTTGGAAATAAACTATGAGCCTTGTGTTAGTCAGTCTGTTGTCACTGATAAATACCTGAGAGAAATAGTTTCAATGTAGGAAGATTTGTTTTGGAGGTTTCAAACCATGGTTGCTTGGCCCCAACGCTGTGTGGATAAGACAAGGCAACATGTAAAATGAATTAAATATTCTAGCTAGCCCGTATAAAAGACACACAATCCAGGTATTTTATTTACAAACTGTAAGCCAAATTGGGCAGGTTTTGGAGCTATTCTAACTTACATCTCAGCCGGGCGGTGGTGGCGCACGCCTTTAATCCCAGCACTTGGGAGGCAGAGGCAGGCGGATATCTGAGGCCAGCCTGGTCTACAAAGTGAGTTCCAGGACAGCCAGGCTACACAGAGAAACCCTGTCTCGAAAAACAAAACAAAAAACAAACAACAACAACAAAACTAACTTACATCTCAGCGTATGTCCTTGCTACTTGCTGTTTCTCCTGGTCATGTGCTCATGGTCCTTCTCCCTCATGGAGACTTCCTCTTATCTCCATCTCCTTTCTTCTCTTCTGTCTCTACTTGTGACCCCCCCCGCCCCCAGCCTAAGTTAACCTGGAACCCAGTATGAAGACCAAGGTTGGCTTCAAATTCATGACAATCCTCCTGCCTCAGCCCTCTGAGCAGTAGGATTCCAGGTGAGAATCACCATGCCTGACTGAAGAACACTTTGAGATAATTGTGTCGTATATGGATTATAGTTCAATAAAGCTATTAAAAAAGAAAAAAGTTAGTTGGATCTATATAGCATTGCATGCCTTTAGTTCCAGCACTCAGAAGGCAGAGGCAGGTGGGTCTCTCTGAATTTGAGGGTAGCCTGGTCTATAAAGTGAGACCCTGTCTTTAAAACAAACAAACAAGCAAGCAAGCGAGCCCACCAATTCCAGAAACGTCTACAGTGTTAATCTTGAGAGTGTTAATTCTGAGAGCAAAGTGGTCCTAAAATGTCACATGTCCCTACATTTTCAAGACCGGTTGACATCACTGGACTCTCAACTCGCCATCTCACTGCTAACCAAGGTAAGCTTCACTGATCTCTGGAGTCGTGACTCCTTTAAGGCTTCAGTGCAGTGCTTAACTCTGGCGAAAGAATGAGTGTCATCAAATATGCAATTTCATATATTTGAATAAAGAATTGTTAGTGATCATTCTTAAACTAACAAAGATCGCACCGAATAGTATTGCCTGCCTCCACTGTGAGAGGAAAGTTGTCAATTCCATTCTAACATGTCTGGCTTTGATTCTGACATATTGATTACAATATAAAGACCTAAGCACTGTTTGATAGGCACTTGTTGGCCATTTTGTACTCTAAATATTTTAAGTAAGTTCTATGACTTGGGAGGAAATCAAGTTATGGGCAAATGCAGTTTGTCTGGTTTCTCAATCTTTCACTGAAACCAGAAACAGAACAGAGTCTGGTTTCCCCTAATCAGAGTATGTACCATCTACTTTTTTCCTCCCTAAATGGTTAGAACTATAAAAATCAGAGAAATATCCTTTGTATTGTTTGACTTGGTGGAACTGTGTTACACAGACCTTTACTTGGGAGATACATCAGGTGAGGAGGGTAGAAGCAGCTGTGGAGTGGATCTGATTTTGCATTTCAATCAATCTGCATTATTTCAAACTACTTGCTACATCCAAAGAAACAGATTTTAGTTTAATTAACTGTTGAGAATCCATGGTGTCACACCCACCCAAAACGCGCCTCTAAATGTGAACTTTTCAACCATTCTCGACTTTGTTCTTCCTGCCTCTGCACTGGCTTATTTGACCAGAAAAGCTTCTTTCTGATTCGCAACACCCTTGGGCGGGTACCAGTTTTGTCTGCAGCGCCAGCGATGCTCCTTATGCCTCCTGGGGTTAATCCTGCAGTCGGGGATTTAGGGATGGAGCCTGACTGCCTTGCACCGGAGCATGCGAACAGCTGACTGCTGACTCAGAGGGGAAAGCCAGCCACCCGCGAATCTCTTTGCAGCTCGCTGCTGCATCCCTATCCCACAATCCCTTGCTGCAGTGTGGCTTGCTGCAGTCTTTTCAACAGACGCTGAGAAAAAGATGTCCTGTAAGATAAAGATTGATTGGTCTGAATTCGGAAGGGGGTCTCCTACTTGTTAATGACCCAGAAACATTCCTGCCGACTTTCCTGAGCCTTCTCTCATTTCCTCCATTTTTCTCTTCCTCTGTCCTGTTCATGAGCTGGCACATCTCTACTTAGAGCAGAAGATATGCTGGGCTTCTGATGATGGCTGCATTGCATGGTAGGGAATTTTAACCTGTCTCTTTGCATGGTGCTTCCAAACTTGAGACGGTAGCAGAAATGTGCATTGTTCTTTTGGATGACCGCGGAGCTGCAGCGATAGCTTCGAGGGGGCCTCGTTCCTTACCTCGCTGACTAGTCTGTTTATCGGGAGAAATGGGTAGGTCCTCTGTGCTTGCCTTTATATCTGGTGGATAACTGCTTCGGCTGCTCTCGCTTCCTTTTCTTGGTGATGCTGCATGTTCTTTGACTGCAAAATAGGGGAAGACCCACTCTTTGCCTAAACAAAAGCATCAAATTAACAAGTGTGGGGAGAAGGCTGTTGTGAACAGATTAGGTTTTTATCCATTTTAGTCGTTATTTTAATGTTGTCTTGACTTATTTCAAGAAGAATTACTTTTCCTGTATCTTGATAGTGAGATAAAGTATTAAATTTGCAGGGTTCCTTCCTGGCTACCCCTAGGTGGAGGGTGTGCGATTCTACCCTTCCCCCACCCAGCTCCCTGCCTTGGGTTGAGCTCCCTGCCTCCCAGTTACCATTGGAAACCCATTCATTCATAATGCATGACTCGACCCCCTGGATTCTAAATGCCATTGAAAGCTGCAAACGTACATGCATCAAATATTTCTTTCTGACAATTTTTCCTGCCATGGAAGTACAATCAGATCTGGGTGGAGCTCAATGGAAGAACTACATAGAGAGAGAGAAATCCTTGGGTTGGCCCTTAGTTCTGCTTCCTCGAATCACGGGTAATTTTTGTGTTGGTTGTTTTTTCTCTCCCTCCTTCTGCAAGAATGCCCCACCCTGACATTAATCCTCATTGTACGGCAATAGGAAAGCCAGTAGGAAGGCCATTTATTTCCAACTAAAATTTGAATGTTGAATAAACGAACTCTGGAGCCAAAAGAAAATATTTTCATCTGAAGAAAAGATGGGTTCTGTGTCATAACTTCCAAGATCTAGACTCCAAATGAGGCATTTAAAAAACAAAAAACAAAAAAAACGATCAGTTGTTCATCTTATGTTACAGCAGTTTTATTCTCCATGAGTAAATTGCTAGAGGTTTTGAAACAGTGTAATAAAAGAGGGCCATTTGTTCACTCAGCTCCCTGAGTTGGATTCTGCTTTGTGTAGTATGAATTGATTTTTCAAAGTACTTCCCTTATTTTTTAGGCAGGTGCTTTATTGGCCCTGTTCTGACCCAGTGTAGTGTTAAATGATGCCGGCCACTGGAGGGCCAGCCGGCAAGCACACAATGAGAAGTTTCCTGTATGGTGTGGCATGGGGACACTCCTCTGATACCTAGTCCTCCAGACACCCTTAGCAGGGCTTCCTCTAAAGAGTTCTTCTAAACAGACAAGAAATTTGCATTGCAAAGATTGCAAGACAATGTAAAACATTCCCTGACAGAGAAGTGCCATCTGGAGACTGATGAATGTCCCATATTTAACCCACATAGTTTTTAAAAAAGACAGCCAAGTCTGGACAGGTTTCTACCCCTGGGAATGTCATAATCCTCAGATAATTTTTAAATGATTGGGACAACAAAAGATTAATGGGCGCTATGAGTTATGAAACAAAGTAAAAACTCATACTCATTGTCTCCAAAATGAAAACGCCCATCATTGGGCTAACCATTGACATTGATTTCTCCTAATTCAACATTCTTATCTGCCTGCTTTACATAGAAACCCTAAATATGAAGATATTTCTTAAAATTACCAAAGCTTACATTTTAAGAACCCTCTCGCCTCTTCTCGTTATTTCTCTGATGAAGACTAATGCTCTAGTCAAATGTTCTCCTGGATTAAAACATATAAAAGAAAGAAACATTTTAGGTTTAGAAAGGTGCTGCAAATTATCTTTGTGTGTGTGGAGGGGGGAGGGGAGGAGAGAAAAAGAGAGAGAGAGAGAGAGAGAGAGAGAGAGAGAGAGGCGGCGCCTGTGCCCTGTTGAAGACCACGTGCTTGCCAGACAAGTGCTGCTTGGAGCAACGCCCCCAACCGGATCGTAGTTTATTTCTGCAAAAATTTGAGTGTATTACTTCTAAACTGTAGCAGAGTTAACTTGAGTACATCTGTTGTGGCTTTAAAAAAAGAAAATCCTCTGCTGCCATCTGTCCCTTACTACAGGAGGGCTGCAGGTCAGAGCCCAGAGCTTCGCCAACAGCGGCTATTAGGGGTTTCTGCATATTTCTGTTCTGTAGGTTGTTTGAATTCAGGGGATCCAGTTTCTGCCTGAAGCTTGGAGCCTTAGATTAGAACAGAATGGGAGCCAAGTATTCAAATCGCCTCACTTGAAGGTGCCACATGTTGCTTCTTTTTGTTTTGCAATCTTTCTAGTGACCTCTCCATCTTGTTCTGCCCTTAGTTCTGATATCCTCCGTTTCTCCGAGAAGCACTCTTTATTTTTCTGAAAACTTATTATTGAAGAAAGCATGTATACTAACTAACAGCAGAAAGAACATGCTTTCCATACACCAGAGGCAAGGGCACAGAGGATGTCTGTTACACAGGTTTGGGAGATCAGAGGTGAAATACTTTTCTCCCTTTTTGTCAGCCTCTCATAGCTCCCAGAAGGGATCCTTACCCCTTAGCAGCATGGCTGCTCCCTGCCTTTCTGTGGTTGTGGAATTCTCAACTGCTTTGTGTGGTCCCCAGAGGGCGCCTGGGGGCGGCATGGCACAGTGATGAATATAGGGAGAAGAGACCCCACTCATCTTGATTGTCCCAAGGCATCCCAAGGTAAATGAGGATTAGCTCAGCCACTTAACACTCCTCACACAGACTCAACCCTTTGGAACCTCGAAAGCCCAGAGGGCAAAGCTTAAGAGAGTAAGGACTTGAGTCCTGCTTAGAAATCAACTTCATGTGGAGAAGTCAACACATCAAGGGAGCTGTCACACATCCATCCCTGGCAATAGAAGCAGAGCTTTGGGCAGCTCGGGCACACCTTCGCCTGGAGACTGACTGAAACTAAAGGAGAGGCTCTCATCCTTCCAACACACACACATACACACACACACACACACACACACACACACACACACACACACACACACAGAGGAAAGAAAAGATCTTGAATTCTAATTTACAAAGTGACTCCTAGGAGATTCGACTTGATTTAACTGAAAGTGGGTCACCCTGTTTTCATTCCGCTGAAGACTGCCCTCTTTCTTCTAGCTGAATCACCAGTAACAGTGCAAATTCAAGTACAGAAGGATGGCAATAGGCTCATAACTCAGCCCAAAACACTGGCTGGGGGGAGGTACAGCCTTGCATACACATGTGCACTTGTGTGCTTGTGGGCGTAGAGGCCAAAGTCAATGTCTTATATGATTCTTTTCCACCTTATTTGTTGAGACAGGGTCACCAACTTGGCTACAGTGGTCTGTCAGTGAGCCAGGGCTCTGCTTGTCTCTGCTCACCAGAGCCGAGATTACAAACTTCTGCCATGCCTGGTTTTGTCTAGGGATTAGAACTTGGGTTCTTACACTTGTATGGCAAACACTTTGCTGACTGAACCATCTCTCCCAGCCCCTAAAACACCTGTTCTTTAGATTGTGCTTCACCCATGCCTTGGGGGCCCTCCCAAGTGTCACCTGTCCTCGTGGCATATTGTGATTTAATAGTCCACTACTCTTCCTGTCTATAAAAGTATCGGAAAGTTTTGATCTGTTAGAAGAGCTGCGGTTCTGTTTGTTTGTTTGTTTGTTTTCTTTTGGCCTGTCCTCCTCCTCATTAGCTAAAGAACTTATTTTTAAAAAATGTAAGCATATTATTAAATAAACTCACCAGAGAGGCCCAAGACTAATACTGACCCAGGAGTGCCGCAGAGCTGGTCTGTGGGACAGAAGCGAAGCCAGGCATGATAACACCTGCAGCATCGGCTCTCCGGAGGCCGAGTCAGGAAGGCAATGAGTTTAAGGCCAACCTGGGCTACATAGTGAGACCCTGTCTAAAAACAAAAGAAATAGAATCTTGTACCTCTGGGACAGTGTGTACCACGTCTTACGAATCATATGCTTCGGCGTGACATTCTGCCATCTTCCCAGGGCCTCGCCAGTCCGTGTGCTTGCTCCCTCCCTTTCTAGCTTTCTCTTCCCTTCCCCCTCCCTACTCTTCCTCATGCTGGTGTCAGCACCAAAACTGGCTACCCTTCTCCTCTGAATGGCTTAATTTGGGGTGGGAAGCGTGGTCTGAAACTTGGGATCTCAGACGCAGCCTTCTCTCCTCGTCTCGGCTCCTATCAGGTTTCCTTGCCATGCAGTGGTAATTCCCATCGCTCTGGAAGAGACTGGAGCAAGTGAGCCAGGGAAAACACGAGAGTTGATGCAAGGGAAGAAAGGCTGGGGCAGGGTTTTTCTGTGCAAGGACTGTGTTTCTGCTTGCCGAGTTGCTTTTCCTACAACATGCAATGTTTAGCTGGCAAAGCCGCCCGTAATGAGGGCTGTGTGCGCCAACTCTTACGCTGTTTACTGCCGTGCATATGTGTTCTCAGTGGATTTCCGGTTCTTCCTCTGAATTTGTGAACATGTTAAAATATGTTGCTAATACTTACCCTCTGGATGATAATGTGTGCTGCTAAGGTTTAGACTGTCACACCCGGAACCAGGTAGCGCTGATGGTAACAGCATTCACAACAAACATGCTTTGTCACAGTGTCTCTTTCCCACCGTCATGCTTTCATCCCTTCCCCTCCCCGCAGTATACTCTGTTTATTCAGAAAATAGTGACCATGAAGTACCAGGCACATACAGTTCTAGCCTCTGGGATGACTGCAGTGTGCGGACACACACATTCCTCTCACCACAAATCTTATACGGCAGGATGAGGGGGCAATACCAGGGTGGGAAGATAATACGAGATATATTAAACAATTGGCATATTGTACCAAAGAGGTTTTATTCAGTTCTTTACTGTAACAAAAACTACCATAGACTTGGTGGCTTTCGACAATTGTTTCTTCCAGTTCTGAAGGTTGGAAGTCCTGAATCAGGGTACCAAGACAGTGGGGTTCTGGTGAGAGCTGCCCTGGGCTTTGCAGACAGATGGCCTCCCCTCTTGTGGTATCCTCACGTGGAGAGAGAGGGCAGCATGCTTCACTCGTGCCAGCAAGCGCAGTGGGATGCATGCCATCGGCCGGAAGCAGCTGAGGAATACGCACAGAACGGGCAGCCTTTAGCCAGTGCGCTCGGGGTGACCAGTTCCTGCTCTGTTTGATCAGAAAAGCAATCTGTACTTGGGTTCTTGACTGACTTCTTTTCCCATCTGGGTCTCTGAAGTGTTGAGACCCTTCCTACCCCATAAGCAGCAGAAATCTGTGCAGGATAATAGGGATGGGAAAATACAAGTGCTCTCCGCTCAGATCTTGTCATAAGGTTCCATCCTCATGGCCCAATGCTCCCCCACAAATGATCACAGTCTCCAAATACACTAAGGGACAGGGCTTCAACAAATGAACGGTGGGGCACTGTGCAGACTTGGGGTCCATCAGAGAAAACGTGCTCATGGAGCTAAAGACGGCAAAGACGAGAGAGAACATGTGCTGGAAAAGTGGAGACAGAGTTGGGGGTTAAACTGTGTGATCAGGTTGAGAGGGAACTCCTAACAAAGCAGTTGGGTGGGGTCAGGGGTAGAGATGGGAGCCAGGGCAGGGGTGAGACGCCCTCTGGAACTACAGTGAACTTCAGCTTGGTTTCATTTAAAAGTTCTTCTAGCTGGTAAATGTCAGTATCTGTCTAATGTGATCTGTGTCCTATAAAAATGACTTTTGACCAGGTATGGTGGTCGGTGGCCTGTCACCCCAGCACTTGGAAGGTTGAGATAGGAGGACTTTGAGAATCTGGTTGCTATAACAAGACCCAATTTCAAGAAGAAAGATCCTTCTGCCTTACCTCCATAGGCCTTTTGCCAGTGGGTGTGCCATCAGCTCTGCTGGGCTCCACGGCTGGTTTCTCCCACATAGTTCTGCTGATTGCCAGCAGAGAGCAATTCTGTTTCTGATCGTCACTCTCTCATACTGATTTCTGCTTCATCATCTCTGGGTAGGAAGGCTCCATGACAGTTTGGAGCCCACATAGGGAGGGAGGTCCAGGGGAAAGTAAGCAGGTATTCATTGTTGGTAGTGCTCAAGGCCTTTGATTGAAAACTGCTGCCTAGCCCGTGGTGGTGGTGGTAGTGGTAGTGGTGGTGGTGGTGGTGGTGATGGTGGTGGCACATGCCTTTAAATCCAACACTTGGGTGGTAGAGGTGGGTGGATCTCTAAGTCCAGCCTGGTCTACAGAGTGAGATCCAGGATAGAACAGCCAGGGCTACACAGAAAAACCTTTTCTCAAGAGAAAAAAATAAAGATACTGCCTAGAAGCATCCCAGTGAGCCACTGGGTCCTGTTGTGCCTGAGTTCTTCTGAGCACATTGTCCCTTTCGGAGCAATGAAATTCTTTCCGGTCCTGCTTCAGATCCAGCAGTATTCCCAGAAGCATCCTTATCCTGACAAAGCTGGGCGGGTCTTTGGAGCTAGGAGAGCTTTTGTGTTGATTGTGGGAGTTCTAAAGAGCAAGATGCCTTCAACAGGTCACTTGTGACAGATCTGCAACATTGTCATGATTTTAAATTAGGGTTAATGAGTAGGCATAATTAATCTACCATGTAAATGAACAATACTAACAAAGAGGAGTTATCACCACAACAATTACCACAGAATTAGAATTAAATGGGTTTTGTTTTTAAAAGCTTTAGGGCGTAAAAATGTTGGCTTAAGAAATTTCATTTGGTTAATACATGCCATTTGATTAACACAAGGCTTTAAAAAAGTACCTTAAACCTAATGGGTTCTTTCCCTCTCTGTCCTTTCTTTTTGCTGTTGTTATTCGACATTGCAGAGCACATAAAGGTCACGTGAGAAGCGTCAAACGTAGTCAAGGACAGGCGAGATGGCTCAGCAGGTAAATGTGCCTCTGCCAAGCCTTAGAACTCAGTTCAAACCCTGGGACCCACACAGTGGGAGAGCCCACTTAGCCTCTGACCTTCCATATGTTGGCTGTGGCACAGAAGGCCTCCTGTACCCCCAACACAAATGGATAAGTAAGTGCAGCTTTAAACTTTTAAAGCTATTCAAAATGAAGTTTAGCTGGCTTTTCAAAACGTTGTTGTTGATGGTGTTTTTTTGTTTTTTTTTTTTAATTTTTACTTTTGGTTTTCTGAAACAAGGTTTCTCTGTATAGCCCTGGCTATCCCAGAACTCCCTCTGTAGACTAGGCTGGCCTCAAGCTCAGAGTTCTCCCTGCCTCTGTTTCCTGAGTGCTGTGACTAAAGGCATAGGCCAACACATCTAGCTGATTTATTTATTTTTGTTTTATGTGTATGAGTGTTCCATATATCTGCCTTGGATGCCAGAGAAGGTGTCAGATCACCGGGAAATGTTGTGACCCATCCTGTGGGTTCTGGACTCTGAACCCCGGTCCCTAGCAAGACCAGCAAGGGCTCATAACTGTTGAACCCTCTCTCCAGGCCCTATTTTACTTGATTTTAATGAAAAGTTTAAGAGAATGTAGGGGAGTAAGTGGAATTGTTACGTGAGTATGTGCTCTATCACTGAGCCACATCTCCAGCCCTCATTGTAATAATAATAATAATAATAATGATAATGATGATAATGATAATAGAAACCTCAGTGAATTTTTGTTCAGGAATTGTGTTGATTTCTCACAGTTATGCAAATTCTATTGCCACTGAAGAGAGCATGCTGTCATTTTTAGGAAGCACACACAAATAGTACCCTTGTTTAAGATTACCTGTCGTAGACCTATCACAGAAGGCAGAGAGCCTGAAATCTGAGCTTTCTGCTCCATTGATTTTCCTGAATGACCTTGGGCAGGTCATTTAAACCCTCAGCTTTGGTTTCCTTTTCTCTAAGACAGACAGTGCTTCCCTTCACTAGTCTGATGTCATAGGATGCGGTCGGGCTCCTGAGAGATGACCTGCCCTTCATTTGATCCATGAACAGCTTTCTCTAGTCTTTAGGGAACACTCTATGGAAAGTCTAGCCAACAGTGATGGCTGATTAGCTCTTCTTACTTACACTGCCTCACCATGCAGGGAGTCCTGACTGAAGTATTCCTAACAGATGCTTCACAAGGTACCATTTATTCATCATATCCTTTATAAAATTTTCTGTGTGTGCAACTCTGCTAAAATGGATCTTGACAGGGCTTTATTTTTTAAATTTTATTTTAAATTAAAATGGAATTATACTATTTCTTCCACTCCTTCTACTCCTTTCTGCCCTCTCCATGACCCTCCTCTCAAATGTGGGATCTCTTTTTTTCTCTAATTATTATGATTACAGGTACATAAAAATGTACTTGATAGTGATTTGTAAAACCCAGTATAAATCTCCACAGATCCAGAATGCCTATTCTAAATAAGTAGAAGTTTATTGACATATGAAGACTTTGGATCTCATTAATTTGGGTGTGTGGTACTTATTTTATTTGCACATTTTAATAAGCATGTAAAATTATTGTCACATATATAGATATACATTTAAAAATGAATAAATATATAATTAAAACCTGCTGAGCCCTTAGTGTTGCCTGTCTGCACATGTTTTTAGGGCTGACTTCTTGGATTATAAGAGGTAGAGTTTTCTTAATAAAAGTTGAAATACTTGGGACTGCAGAGTGGGTCAGCAGTTATGACGACTGGCTTTCTTTCGGAGGACTGGGATTTGGTTCCCAGCACCCCATTGTTCACAACTATCTGTAACTCCAGTTCTGGAGGATGTGACACCCACTTCTAGCTTCTTCAGACACCAGACATGCTTGCAGTGCACATACCTGTGTGCAGGAAAGACAGTCACATACACAGAATAAAAAATATATAAGTCTTTAAAATAAAAAGCTGAAGTACATCTAAAAACGTTGATTATTTGGCAAGGCATAAGAACTTTATTCATGTTGGAAAAAGCGTGGTTCCCACAGGAAGCACAGGGCTGTTGATGTCGTAAATATGCTGCACTTTTCAGCTTTGGACACAGGTCACAGACCAAGTTCCAGTGCCAAATGTAAACTATGCTTCCAGAGCACAGCCTTATCGAAACACAGGGTCAGAGGGCTGGGGCAGCTTATGAAGTGAAGAGGCTTTAAGTTTCAGAGATATGCTACTGACCCTGCAGGGTGCGTGCATGTGTGTGCACATGTGTGTGTACATGTGTGTGTTTAATGAGAATAAAATATTCATCTTTATTTTGTTAAAAAAAATAACTAGGTTTTCATCATTCCTTCCTTCTTTTCTTCCCCCCTCCCTTCCTTTTTTGATAGAGTATTTCCCTGGAGAAAAGAAGGCCATAGGATCCTTACCAAGTGCTTAGAAAACTGATTAATGAATTTCAGTTCAAGCCACACTAACTGAGATAGGAGCCAGATGCAGTGGTTGGCCGGAGCTCTGTTGGTTATAACTTTTGCCCAGTGGACTCTGCTTTCTTCGCTGGTCTTCACACACATCACAACTTGAAGCTTCCTCTGTATTGACTTCTTTTTCCCCTCAAATGTACAGAAATGAAAGGATATTCCTTTAAGGTTACAGGGACTGTCTTGCTTTATCTCCACTCTGTTACTAGGTAATAGATTCTAATAGCCCCAGATCATCGTGAAGGTGTGACAAAAGCAAAAGGGTTGTGCTCTCAGGCAGCACTGTGGGAAGGCTATGTCTAGGAGTTTTTTCAAGCATGGTTTGCTAGGAAGACCCATCTCCCTGCAGTCAGAGTCACTGAGAGCCTTCCCTACACTTCAGAGTTTGGAGGGGCAAATGTCCTCTACGAAAGGAGAATTTGGGAGAGTCTGGTCCTTTGTATTTACTGTTGAGAAAATGCCCAAGTCTGATCAATCTCCTTGGGTTTGTATCTCTTTTCTTTGAAACTTCTGAATATGTATAATTAAGAATATCGGCATCAGGACCGAAGAGATTGCTCAGTAGGTAAAAGGACTTGTAACCTATCCTGAGGGCCTGAGTTCAGTCACTGGATCTATGTGTAACTATTTTTCCTCTTGGGCACCACTCACTTTTAAACCCAGCAAACATCTTGGTAGAACGAACCCTCTCCTGCTTGGTTGTCCGAGTGGGGAAGACACCACGACTTTATCGTTATTTAGAGCACAGACAAGCTTGCTAACCCTTCCACCGAGAGCTGATTACCTTGAGGTTGCTGACATTGACTTCTACCTGTATTTAAAAGGGACGAGCCAGGGAGTGGTTTACATGCACAGGATGATCATCTTGTTTTCCTTTTGTCTTTTCTTTCTGACCACAGCAGCGTGCAGGGTCGAGGACAGCCGGCCCCCCATGTCAGTGGTCTAGGATGGCCAGTGAGGGCGCCAGCATCCCAAGTCCTGTGGTGCGCCAGATTGACAAGCAGTTTCTGATCTGCAGTATATGCCTGGAACGGTACAAGAACCCCAAGGTCCTGCCCTGTCTGCACACTTTCTGCGAGAGGTAAGCTTCTTTTGTCCTGCCTCACCCACCTTCAGCCACCTGCACAGGCTCTTTCCCAGGGCTCTACTGCTACCCAAGGGAGACAATACCCAACCTGTGCCTCTAACAGACATCTAGGAACCCAATCAGGAGTTACCAGAGACTTACTTCATTTCAAACGATTATAAGACTGAGAAAACAACCAGGAACAGACTGACTCACTGTTGAGAGTCAGACTGGGTGAAAGAAATGAAGGACAGGAGGGGAGTTACTATTGGAAAAATGACTCCTATCTCTGTTTTGCTGAGATGAATGACTGGAGACGCTATTCATCAAGATAGGAAAAGAACATAGTTTTAGGAAGAACATTGCTTCAGTTTGCTGCCTAATGGGTTTTATGACCCTTGAGACATCTAAGAAGTGTCAAGAGGTAGAAGACATAGGCCTCAGAGAGCATATCTGTAGGACGAAATATAATGTCTGCTATACTTGTAATGCTATAAGATCCTAGAGGAATCTTAGTGTGGAGAGATGAGTAACGCCAAGCTTTATTAACTCCGAAAAGCTAGAGCAGCCAGGAGGACCAGACTCCATAAAGACAAAGGAAGATGATCTCCACCAAAAAAGGGAATAGAAGCAGGGTCAAACTTGATGAATGCCAGTTGTCTTGCAAAATAAGATGGAAAATGCCTCTTGGGCTTACATGCCATTTCTGACGTCAGCAGATCTACTTCCTTTCTGGTAGGGATTCAGCCCTAGTTACCCCTGAGTTGCTGAGCAGTCAACCCTCCTTGGTACCGATTTCTCCATCTGCAAAAGTAAGAGACCACATTGGTGGTTCTCAAACTCTGGCTAAGCAATCGGAAAACGGCATACAGTATAATTTGGGGTCTGTTTCTTGCAGTGCTTGGATGAAAGCCCTGTGTGCTTGGTCAGACTTAACCACTGAGCTGCTGCTCCAGCTCCAGCTATTAGAGGTTAGATTATGATGTCAAACTGCCTGGGTTTGGATTCCCACGCTAACCCTGGCCTACTAAAGAATGCTAGGCGAGGTTATTTAGCCTCTCTTTGTGCCTATGTTTCCTTATTGTCCAAAGGGATCATAATGGTGCCTCCTCCATAGGTTCACGGGAGTATGTCAAAGGTAGTTTGTAGTACATATGGCGGTATTGTTGTTAATACATATCTTTCTTTGTGTAACTGTTAAACGGTGCTTCTAGAGAAGCAAGAGGTGGTATGACTGAGCATAGCTATCTCATGCTTGCTTCAACCAAATAGTTCCATTTCAATGCTTTTTTTAAAGTTTATTATAGTTTTGTGTGTCAAATGAATTTCAACATTAACAAACACATTTGACATTCTCCCCCCAATTGCTAAAGTCCACACACTTCTTTTGTTTTTAAATATTTATTTCATTTATATGAGTACACTGTAGCTATCTTCAGACGCACCAGAAGAGGACATCAAATCCCATTACAGAAGGTTGTGAGCCACCATGTGGTTGCTGAGAATTGAACTCAGAACCTCTGGAAGAGCACGCAGATGCTATCTCTCCAACCCAAGTCCAAACACTTTTGAGCTCAGTGCTTACAGAACAAGGTTTTCCAACCCTTACTATGTGTGTGAGTCACATGGGCATCTGATCTGCTAGGTCTATCAAGTTCCTAGGAAGGTCAAGGTTACTTGTTCTTGAACCAACCACACTGTGGGTGTCAGAGCTCTAGACACTACTCAAGTCTATGACATTTTCTTTTCCTCAAGCACAGTTATTTGTCTGGTCAGTGGAGAGAGCCAATGTGAGGACAGATGGTCTCTGAGGCATCATTTCCCTGGTGCAGGACACCACAAAGTGGGTTTCTGAAAAGTGGCCCATTGTCAGCGCGTCACTGATGAGGACAGTGAGGAAGTGGTGCCGGTGCTGACGGTCCCCACGTGTGCTCTGCCACAGGTGCCTGCAGAACTACATCCCAGCTCACAGCTTGACCCTGTCCTGCCCGGTGTGTCGCCAGACCTCCATCCTGCCTGAGAAGGGGGTGGCCGCGCTCCAGAACAACTTTTTTATCACAAACCTCATGGATGTGCTGCAGCGAACGCCAGGCAGCAACGGCGAGGACGCTTCCATCTTGGAGACGGTCACCGCTGTGGCTGCAGGAAAGCCTCTTTCGTGCCCAAACCACGATGGGAATGTGAGTGAGGCAGACGGCAGGCTGCCTGGGGGACATGGTGACTGTGGCCCTGGGTGGGCTTTGGATACCTCAGCGATTCTTCATCGAAGCAAAACTGCTTCTGAGAAATGGCTAATATAAAAAGAAAAAAAAAACCAACCATTAGACTGTTTTGCCTGCTCACTCTCTAGCCAGAATTACTTAAATTGTAAAATCCATCTTTATCATCTCTACTTAGAGTACACTGTTGCTATCCTCGGGAAAGAGAGTCAGTTGCTGCTTGCAAGCTAGGCATGTGTACTCTGACATAACATGAGCCAAAAAAATCATGGGTAAAGATTTTATAGCTGATAAGTGCTACAGGTTGAGAGTGATGGCTGAAATGCTAATTAGAGTATTATTAATATTATTATTACTATTGGAGAAGTTATTTTTCTCATGATTTAGATTCTACCCCTTGGGAATCTAAACCGAAGCTCTGTGAATCCCTGGTAAAGACTTTAGATTGCGAGTTGCAAACATACTTCCTGCTTCTAGCAAGCTCAATAACTGTTATAAATGCAAATGGACCTGTAACACTCATCCAATCCATGACTCATAAGGCTCTGTGCCTGGAAGGGGCAGGATAATGGCGTGGCTGGAAGCACTGACTGAGTCAGCCTGACGGATTCAAACTCAGCATTTAAACTATCCCCTGCCTAAGCCCTAGCAAGTTTACTGAACGATCACTTCCTTTTCTGTGTAAAGGAAG
The DNA here is from genome assembly GCA_036184795.1 of Tokudaia tokunoshimensis. Taxonomy (NCBI): domain Eukaryota; kingdom Metazoa; phylum Chordata; class Mammalia; order Rodentia; family Muridae; genus Tokudaia; species Tokudaia tokunoshimensis. Next base: position 75,148,441 of record BTHU01000003.1, read on the forward strand.
TCATAACAGAGTTTACCAAACAGGATTATTTGAAATTGGGAATTGAAATGTTTAAATGATATAAAGCACATGGTAAGCTCTCAGTAAAGATTACCTATTACAGATATTTCTTGGTCCAGGAGGGGTGTGCACACCTATAATCCTAGCACCCAGGAAGCAGAGAGAGAAGGGTGATGAGTTTGAGACCACCTTGGCAGTACAGAGAGACTCTTTCTAGTAGGTGTATATATACATTTCTTAGCGGTTGAAAGTGTAGCTCAGTGGTAGAATGCATGCCCAGTGTTTTAACTGATTATCTATTGCTGTGATAAAGCATCATGGCCAAGGCAACTTGTAAAAGAAAGTATTTCACTTGGGGTGTAGGTTTCGTGGGGTGAGTTCGAGAGCATCATGTCAGGGAGCATGACAGCAGGTAGGCAGGCATGGTGCTGCAGCAGCAGCCAAGGACTTGTATCTTGAGACTTGTCCAAAACCATGAGGCAGAGAGAGACTGGGAATGGTATGAGTCGTTGGAAATATCAAACCCTGCCTCCAGCGGCACACCTCCTCCAACAAGGACAAACTTCCTAACTGTTTCCAAACAGTTCCGTTAACTGGGGACCAAGCATTCAAATATGTGAGCCTATCGGGGCCATTCTTATTCACGCCACCACACCTTGCATATGAAAGTCTAAGCATTCAGTTTCTGGCACTGCTCCCTGAACTGGATGGTGATGATGGTGGTGGTGGTGATGATGATGATGGTGATGACGATGACAACGATGATGATTTGGTATTAGAATTCAAGCCCAGGGCCTCAAGAATGCTCATGCCCTGTCCTGAGCTATACCTCCAACTCTAACATTATATTAATTCTAATCAATGATTTTATTCACTTTTCCCCCTTATATTGCCCAGCTAAAAAGTATTTGAAACTACATGTAATATAAGTCCCACATATTATAAACCACCAGCAAAAACAAGTGGTTGTTAGAGCCAAGCAGTTTTTATTAGCCATTGACTGTGTCTCATGCTGCCCTGTGTCTGCTCCCTTGCAGCCTGCCTGCCCTCCTTAAAGTCCTCAGCGGGCTTCCCACTCAGTGCTGGCTGAGCCATTCCTTCTATGCCTCTTGTGTGTTTGTTCTTCTCTTTTGTTTCTATTTTCTTCCCAGAACAGCTTTCTCTAGCTATGCTCTCTGGGTAAGTCAAGCCATCTCTTTTTTTTTTGAGACTGGGTCTCACTATGTAGTAACCCTTACTGGTCTAGAAGTCTCAGAGACCAGGGTGGCCTTGAACTTGAGGAGATAAGCCTGTTTCTCCTCCTGAGTACTGAAAATAAGGTCATGTGCCATTATGTCCAGCCAGGCTACCTCTTAATAGCATTTATCTCCCTCGTGTCACTTGCCATCCTGTCCCATGATATAATGTCATCTGTGGGCTGTTTGGTCTTCTAGCTTTTCCCCTAGAATGAATACAGATAGGCAGAGACTTTAGCACCAAGTACTACGTCTTCAGCAGATTATAGAATAGAGTTGCCAGACACCCACCCTTGGCATCTCAACAGTCTACAAAGCAGGTGTGAGTTACCCTTGATGGAGAGTCTCAGGCTTGGACAGGCTAGGCACCAGTTTAACTGACACATCAATGAAGCTAGGACTAGAAGAAATAGTATCCTGAGCTTCATAGCTTCAAACACAAGATGACACCATCACTTGTACATCTGAAACCATTTAATTGGAAGTACCCTGAGCTAGTAAGAACAAGGTATAACATATAGATGATAATCCAAAGGACACTATAATGTAGATTTTACAAAACAAGCTTCAAAGGTTCATCCCAAAGCAGGTTGAATATTATTTCTCTGACCCCTTTTCTTATTGCTCAGAGTAAATACTGAGGCTCTCTGTCTGGGCTCCCATCCTAAGCACTACGCCTAGGACAGCATTTCTATCAGGTATGAGTTCCCTTAAAATTCAGTTCAGTCACGGGGCTCCCTGCAGACCCTGAGTGACAGGGAAGGAAGTCTTGGAAACAAACAGTAGGAGGCCCTGCTGTAGGCACCAGCCTAACATTGGATAGGTAGTCATATAGAATGTAAATAAATGGCAGTTGGAAAGTAACGTCCTAATCGGTGTGAGGGTGTGGTGATGTTCAGGAACAGTAGGCAACTGGGGCACCTAGAACATGAGGTCTGGAGGTGGGGCCAGAACATGAGTGGGCAGGAGACTGCAGGGAGGAACCAGCAAAGTAGATTGGGAGAGATTGTGACACACTGTGACACCATCAAGAAAGTGCTTGGCCTGAATTCCAGGAGCAGCATGGAACATTAAACCTTCAAAGGCAGAGGTGGATAGTTCACTGTTTGAGTGGTGGATGGAGCAGTGGGACTGAGGCCGTGAGCCAGGTGTGCATTTACTGAGATGTTCATCTGAAGTGGACAAGAGGTTGGGCTAGAGAGGACCACTGAGCCCAGGGCAGGAAGCAGAGTGCATTCGTACAAGAGTCTGAATCCTACACAGGAAAACCCACGTGTTTTAAGAAGGCAATATGTGAAGCCAAACTAAGACTGGGAGAACTCGAATCCACTGAAATTCACTGTATAATTAGGTCACAAGGGGTGGGGTGTGCTGGAGAAATGGCTCAGCAGTTGAGAGTACTGACTGCTCTTCTATAGGCCCCAGGTTCAATTCCCAGCAGCTACATGGCGACTCACAACTGTCTGTAACTTCAGTTCCAAGGGACTGGACACCCTCACATAGATATACATGCAGGCAGAAAAACAATGTGTGTGAAATAAAAATAAATAAATTATTTTTTCAAAAAGTTCAGTATATTTAGCTCCTACACAGTGTGCTAAAATTAAATTAATGGATTGTTAAGGGAAACAAAAGCGCAAAATGTCTTTTGAAATTCACAACCATTTAATACATAAAGAAAGGACAAACAGGACTACATAAAACACAGAAGTGAATTTTTGCCGTCTAATGTATGGGGTAAATAATCCCATGGTTTTTTTTTTTTTAAAGGAGATGTTTTAGAGGTTAAATAAAGTAGTTTCCTTTATTTGAAAAGACTACAACTCAGGAAGTTAGAGGCCAGATGTATGGCATAGACTTAGGCAAGAGTTTAAACCCCCTCAAAGGCAGTATGAGTTCAAACCCAGTCTGAGCTACATAATAAGATCCTATCTCAAAAACCAACAAACACGCACAAAACCCAAGAATCTAAGAAAAGAGCAAAAATACAGTCTGTGAATTGTGAAAGAAAATCGTGTCTGTGGTTCTTAGTATACTTCCGATAGACATGGAAGCTGCAGCCAGCCAGGCGGTGGCCGAATGCGCCTTTAATCCTGGCACTCAGACGGCCAGCCTGATCTATAAAGCCAGGGCTACAAAGAGAAACACTGTCCCAAACAAAAGAAAGAAAGAAAGAAAGAAAGAAAGAAAGAAAGAAAGAAAGAAAGAAAGAAAAGAAGAGAAAGAAAATTATGACACATTTATATTCCTGCTACCAAAGTCTAGGGAAGAAGGAAAAATGAAAGCTATTAATAATTTAACTTATAATACTAACCATAAAATTCTTTTTTATTGTTCTTTTGAATTCTTTTTTTAATTTTTATTTATTATATTCAACACAATATATATTTTTATACCAATCATAAAAATAATGGGGATGTTATTAAATGAACATAAATGTTCATTACATAAATGTTCTTTTTGTTTGTTTGTTTGTTTTGTTTTTAGTAGAGCTTAAAATTTTGGTTCTTACTGTGGTAGAAACCCAAAATAAGAACAATTTTTAGACATTGGAGTTCATTGTAATAAGGCTGTACTTCAATGTCCCTCACATCACCAAAAGATTTTACCTCCATAGTAGCTAAGCTAAGAGTTGACAGTTCTGCTGCGCCAAGGATAACCATAAAATTCTTAATTAAAGCTCCTCAGAGGGTTCATTATATGTAAAGAGCACTCATCAGTGAATATGATTATGAATATCTCAAAAGAAGTTGAGAAAAGAATGTAGAAAACCCACAGGGAGGGTATAAATAGTTAAAAATCACAACACAAAATGGAGGTTAGGTTTCACCTCCATTTATTTTAAAAGGTAATAACCAGGGGCTGGCAAGATGGTTCACCAGGTAAAGGCGTTTGCCACACACGCGTATGACCTGAGTTCAAACTCTCCACCCACGTAAAGCAGAAGGAGAAAACAACTCAGAGTTACCCTCTGTCCTTTAGGTCTTGTCTTAGGTTTTATGGGGAAAAGAGTAAATTGCTTTCAGAAAAGTGATGTCAGTTGGGCCAAAACATAACAAGTGCTTTAGATAGTCTTTCATCTTTTAATTCAGCAATTCCACTAAGAGATTATTCCTAAGGAAATTACTAGATAAGATGATGATTTACTCTGAGTGTTGTCATTTCTATATTATAGTAAACAGTAGAAATAGAAGCTTACAATACTAGACACCAGTTGAGGTTATTTTAAGTCCATATAACCGACTGCTAGGTAGCTATTATAGCTATTAAAACTGATTGATTGCCGGGCAGTGGTGGCGCACGCCTTTAATCCCAGCACTTGGGAGGCAGAGGCAGGCGGATCTCTGAGTTCGAGGCCAGCCTGGTCTACAGAGTGAGTTCCAGGACAGCCAGGGCTACATAGAGAAACCCTGTCTCGAAGAAACCAAAAAAAAAAACCTGATTGATTGATTGATTGACTGATGCTAAGAATTTTCAGCCCAAGGTTGAGAACATGCTTTAACACTGAGCCTCACTCACATTTTCAAGCAGATATTTTTGAAATAAATGACATGAAAGCTAGTATATGGGAATGTGTATGTGAATGTGTGTGTGTGTATGTGTGTATACATGAATGTGTATGTGTGTGTGTACGTGAATGTGTGTGTATGTGAATGTGTGTGTGTGTATTTGTGCTTATAGTTCCGGTTTTTCTCCATGTGACTTCAGTGTATACAGTATAACATATACCATCTACAGTGTAAACACTGTAGTAAAGAATGGCATGTTGCTCAGAAGGGACAGTCTCAGAGAGAATGGAAATGTCCAAAAGCCTGCTATGCTTCACTGTGCTGTCAGTCCAGTGTCCTCAGGAGCCAAGATGCAATTATTGGACACTTGGGCCCGACCTTAGTCTGAGACTGTTGAGGAGCATTAAGTCCTGGCACACCTATGTGAGATTTGCTTATATCAAAGTAGTTGGAGATGTGAGAGGGTGGATTCAAAACAGAGAAGACTTAGATGTACGGAAGCCGTGGGAGTCTACTGGAGTAACCCACCAGGTGGCTCTGATCCAGGCCAGCAGGAATGAGGTTGAAGAACTGGGCTAAAGGAGTTGATTGACACCAGACTGAAGTGATGCCAAGTGACTTCAGGTCGAACTTTAGTGCCAAGGATGTAATGGTGCTCTCCACTGAGGTGATTAGCTCTAAAATGACTATGCACCAGGAATGGTAGTGTTGGCTATAATTCTAGCACTTGAGAGGTTCAGCTAGGACAATCACAAGTCCACAAGTTCGAAGCCAACTTGGACTATGAAGCAAAATTCCTATCTCAAAATAAATGGGTGAAGGGTGGAGTGCGTCTCACACTCATAGGGCCTTGGCCTCAAACCCTAGCGTGGAAAAAAAAATGAATAAAGTTAAAACTACAGGACTTAGGATGTGACTTGTGCTAGGACATCTGCAAGGCCTCAGGTTCTCTCCTCACAGTCTCAGAAACATAATAAAAATCGAACAAACCAAGTTTCCATAAAATGGCACTGTCTTTCTTAGGAAGAACTAAGGAAGGTGGGGTCTCTGGCTACCGCCTGGAGCACAAACTAGAAAAGAATTCCTAGCTTGATCCCACTTGTCTCCAGTCGAAGCACTTGGGAAGATCTCTGTGAGGCTGAGACAGAAGCCTTTTTGATCTACATAGTGAGACCCTGACTCAAAAGAAAAGAAAGACTCTCCTAATGATGCTTATCTGAGCCCATGTTAGCACCAGAAACCCTCAGATGCCAGATGCCCTGCTAATTCTGGCACCCCTCCCTCCCCAGAACCGTTTAAAGATTCTTCATGTTAAAATAGCCCCATCCCCTCCTTTCTACCAAATGCAGTTCCTCCAGCCCCATCAAAAGCTAAATCTATCTAAAGGCTCTGACCCTCCTTGAGGTGAGCAAAACAGTTTAAAGTGTATTCTGAGCACTTCCTACATGTAGAATCACTGTGATTCCTCAGCATCATAAAATTTAGAAGCCAGTGAAAAGCCCTGGGGAATTAGTAGCATCCATCTTAAAGCACTCCGTTGTCTGATCTTAGATTGTAGGCGCTCATGGCTGTGCTGGTTTGAAACGGGGATGCTCATTGCGTATGCAAGCCAAACGTAGTATCCCAGATAAATTGCGTGCAGTTAATTGCCATGGGTAAATCTTTAAAAACAAGTCAAGCATGTGAAGGTTAATAAAATCGGGTGATTAACAGCAATGCAGGGCGCTGCCATGCTGATTAGCACCAGTGGATGAAAGCCATCCGGTGCTGAAATGCTGTGTGCTCTGTTCATTAAACTGCAGGGACAGCACTGCCAAGGGCTAAAGAAAACGGAATGGTCGCCAGTGATCTAAGAGGCTCTTTGCTCTTAAAGCCAACTCTTGAGCTCATGCCTTGTGATCCTAGGTAGACAAATGACCATGCAACCCTGTCTGTGCTCAGTGAGGCTCCTTACTAACAAGGATGTTGACAGGAAGGGGTTGTTCAGGATCCTCCCCTCCCCCATCAACTGTCAGGATCTCTACAAAGGCCTCCAGATTGGCCACAGGCCTGGAGCATCCTTTTCCCCCTAGGAATGCATGTGGGCCTGCCAGCTACTCTGCTGATGGACACAGACGGTGACCACCTGTCAACAGCAATAAGCTCACCCTGGCCTCTGGCTGTCCTCCCACCCCTGGGGACAGTGGCATCATCTCTCCAGAAATGGATGAGCTCAGCTGAGGGACGCGTAGTCACCCCACAATTAGTGCTGAACTCAACAAGCCTCAGCTGCGAAAGCCTAGAACGAGCATTTAAGAACCACTAGCTTTCGGCACTTCAAAATGATTCCCGAGTTCTTTCTCCCAGGATGTTCTTGGGATATTGAACCACGGACAATGGACACTTAGTTCCTGCTGTCAACTCACAGCTGAATAGGGGTTCTTCTTCCTTTTTCTTTCTTTTTTCTTTTAGGTATAAATTATATAACATCAATTTCAGTATTTCCAACACCTGAAAGTATACAGTTAGTGGATTTTATATTCATAAAATTATGCAAGTACATAAATAAATAAATAAATAAATAGTGTGTGTGTGTGTGTGTGTCTCATTTCCTAATTCACTCGGCCTAATTCAACACCCCACAAAAGTAGCCTCATACCTATAAACTGCCATCTTGCCCTGGTGATACAACATGTCCTGGTTGTGATTTTCATGTGTCATTCTCCTTGCAATCCTGGGATCCTTCTGATATGTGGGTCAGTATCATTAGTCTATTGTGAAAGCCCAGATTTACAAGGGATATCAGTCTGCCATTGTCTTACAATGCCCTATGGCCTAAGAATTAGGAAACGGCACACGCAAGTACATACACACACATTTTATTTACCGATTGATTGATTGATTGATTGATTGACTGGAAACAGAATCTTACCATGTTACCTTGCCTGGCGCTCTACTCTCTCTAGACAGCATGTGTTAACATACTGTTAACACAGAGTCTCACACTCAACAACAGATCCTCCGGCCTCTGTCTCCCATGGGCTGTAATTAAAGGTGTTCACTACCACAACCAATTCCTCTCTTATATATTTTGGAAGTATTTGGGAAAGATTGGGATAAAGCCTTATCTAAAAGCTCGGTCGCTTCTGCCATTGAAGCTTTTGGTCAGAGACTCTCCTTACTGGCAGGTTTCTGACTGTGTCTATTTGGAATCGCATTTCGACTTTGCATGTTTTGGTAGTTTGGGTGTTTTCTATGAATTTGTCCATGCCATTGAGGCTGCTTTACCTGCTGGCATCCATAATGCCATTATAATTCTTTATGTTTCCAAGGTGTCAGTAGGAATCTACCCACTTTCCCTCCTGATTTTAGTAATTCAAAGCTTTCTCCTTTCTTGGCCAATCTAAATTAAGTTTTTCTTTTCTTTCCCCCCCCACCTTATATGATGTCCTGTCAGTTACACAATTTTCTCTGTGACAGCAACATTTGCCTCAGTCTGTTATCTCTGATGCTTTTTGCTTATACTTTATAGAAAATTTCTTTTTCCACTCCTTATGTCCAACATTCAACTTGTTTCTTTGGACATTTATTTATTTATTGGTGTGGGGGTTAGATCCAGTGCCTTTTTGGGTAACTGCTCTATCACTGAGCTATGCCTCCAAACCTTTGCTGTTGTTGTTTTAATGGTTTGTTTTTATCATTTTAATTGTGTATATGAGTGTATATTTGTGTGTGTCTGTGTGTCTGTGTGTGGGTATGTACAATACCTTGTGATACCACAGACATCTGATTCTCCTGAGCTAGAGTTCCAAGCAGTTGTGCACAGCCTGATGTGGGTGCTAGGAACTGAACTCAGTTACTCTTTAAGAGCAGTACATGCTCTTAACAATGAGCCATCTCTCCAGCCCTGAGACTTCGGTCATTTTGAGGAAGAGTCTCCCTATTTAGTCAAGACTGGCCTCAAACTTACAATCTCCCACCTTCACCTCCCAAGTACTAGGACTATAGGCTGATGACATCATGCTAGGCCTGATATGTTCTGGGATAGGAGCCGCATTGTTAACCTGACTGACCATTTCCTGTCCATTTCTTGTTGCTTTCAGGGTTCTCTTGTTTGTGTAATTGGTTATAAGGTACCTTGGTTCAGTTCTGTTTGAGTTGACTACTTTGGGTTTATGCAACTTTTTTGACTATGTTGATTTGTCTTTTTCATCAAAATTTGAGGAGTTTCCAGCTCTAGTTTCTTCAAAGTTTTTTTTTTAATACTTATTTCATATATTTAGTGTGTGTGTGTGTGTGTGTGTGTGTGTGAGTGTGTGTGTGTGTGTGTGTGTGCACGCAGTCAAAGCTTGGGAGTGAAGGTCAGAAGGCAATGTTGCAGAGTTGGTTCTCTGCTTTTACTGTGTAAGTCCTAGGGATGAAACTCAGGCCACCAGCCATCTTGTGCACTAAGTCATCTTGCTGGCCCTTAAATACTACCTCCTTCTATTACGTATTTGGTACTAGGTTATGTTACTTTTTCTTTGTCCTTTTGTCTGTGAAGCTCCTCTAGTGGATTTTACATTTTAGTTGTTATACTTTCCAATGCTGGAGAACTTTGTGGTTCTTCCTTAAAATTTCTGTGTCTTTAATATTGTCTGTTTGATGAGGCATCATCTCCTGATTTCTCTACTTGTTTGATTTTGAAAGTGTTTATACTGTTTCTTTTAGTTTGGGGATCATATATAAGAGTTAATTTAAGCTCTAACAAGACTAATCTGGATTTATTAAGAGATAGTTATTATTCATTTATTTTAGTGTAGGCCACCTTCTCTTTTAAAAAAATTGGGATTTTATTATCTTTCTTTGGTGTATATGGGTGTTTTGCCTATGGTGTTATGTGTATGGGTGTATTCTGTATATCGTGTGTGTCCAGAGCCCACAAACACTGGAAGAGGTTTTTGGATCCCCTGAGACTGAAGTTTGCCTTAGTTAGGTTTTATTGCTGTGAAGAGACACCATGACCACAGCAACTCTTATAAAGGAAAACCTTTAATTAGGGCTGACTTACAGGTTCAGAGGTTTAGTCCGTTATCATCATGGCAGGAAGCATGGCGGCATACAGGTAGACCTGGTACTGGAGAAGGAGCTGAGAGTTCTACACCTAGAGCTGCAGACAGCTGAAGGAAAGTGTGTCCCACACTGGGCAGAGCTTGAGCATGTATGACCTCAAAGCCCGCCCCCACAGTGACACACTTCCTCTAAAAAGGCCACACCCACTCCTACAAGGCCACACCTCCTAATAGTACTACTCCCTATGGACAAGCATTCAAATACATGAGTCTACAGAGGGCGGGCATTCCTATTCAAACCACCACATAGATGGTTGTGATCTGCCATGTGAGTGCTGAGAATTGAACCTGTGTCCTTTGGAAGAACAGGCAGCTCTCTTAACAGCTGAACAATCCCCAGCCCCATCTTCTTTTTTTTTTTAATGACTTTTTTTTTTCTCACTGGAAATTAAGGCATTTAAAATACTGTGATGAAGGTTGGACATGATGTCATATGCCTTCAATTACAACTACTTGAGAAGTTAACTCAGGGAGACGGTGAGTTTGAGGATAGCCTATGCTACATAGTGAAATTCTTTTTTTTCTTTCTTTTGTTTTCTTCTTTCTTTGTTTTTGTTTTGTTTTGTTTTTCAAGACAGGGTTTCTCTGTGTAGCCCTGGCTGTCCTGGAACTCGCTCTGTAGACCAGGCTGGCCTCAAACACAGAAATCCGCCTGCCTCTGCCTCCCAAGTGCTGGGATTAAAGGCATGCGCCACCACTGCCTGTGAAATTCTATATTTAAAAAGAAAAGTAAATGAAAGAAAGATAATATTGTGGCAACTCTGGAAATCATATTTTCTCTCCATTATTCATTCTCTCTCTCTCTCTCTCTCTCTCTCTCTCTCTCTCTCTCTCTCTTGCTTAGTGACTTTTCTGGGTCAATTTTGTAAAGGCTGTAATTTTTGTCATGTTTAGCCACTGAAAATATGTTCCATTAGGCTAGCTTAGTCATCAGCTAGTGATATGGCAGAGATTTCCATATTCAGTAAATCCATTTTCCTGCCACCAACTGTTGAAAACATAAATTAAGAAGAGGGGCTGGAGAGACAGACAGCTCAGTGTTTGGAGCACTGGATGCTCTTGCCAAGGATCTGGGTTCGATTCCAGGCACCCACATGGCAGCTTAGAATCATCTGCTAGTTCCAGAGGATGTGGCATCCTCTTCTGCAAGCCCCTGGCAAAACGCTCTCTCTCTCTCTCTCTCTCTCTCTCTCACACACACACACACACACACACACACACACACACACACACTCACACACACACTCTCACACACACGTAAAGCTAAATGAGCAGGTTAGGAAGAGGGCTGGTGATCCTAGGATGGTGGGCTCTGCTCTTGATGAGATTTTAGATTGTTAGTGTCCGTGTCTTACTTTATGCTTTTCTCTTCATATAACTTTCTCCCCACATCATCTCACTCCTTAGACTGCGGAGGGCAATTGAACTCAGACCAGAAAGTGCAAGTACGATGGCACAGTGCTTGAGATCTCTAACAACAGCACAGACACAGACGTCTAAACAAGCGTTGCCTTGCCTAACCTGTTCTACACGGAGGCAGCCTTGGCTGACAGTGGAAATGTGCCAGTGGGTTGGATGAGCACTGTTAGTGTGTCACACTCTCCAGCCCAGACCCGAGCATTAGTCCCCACACCCTGAAGAACCTGAGGGAGGAAGCCTTCACATTCCATTACTGACTCCTCCACACGGTGATTGCCGGCACTGGTGGGATTTCCTGAGTATTTATTATGAAGGTGAAATATTTGTTATATATGATCCAGAAATAAAAAGTTCTGGTATTGCGAACCACCTGATGAAGCCAAGAAGTGAAGAGAGCCTCAGCCCCATAGGATGGTGCTCCAGGGATCACTGGGAGGATTTTCAGCCTTTTCAGAATCGTGCTCCATGGATCCTGGGGAGGACATTTTTTAAAAAGAAGTTTTCAGAATTTATTGGAAAATTTTGAATAATTCCTTTCACCAGCCCTTTGAAAGACAAGAATCCTTTTAAATTAATGATTGTTTAATAAATAAAATATTTGTGATACAGGGCTCATATATTGTCACCTAATATTTGCATTTCCAAAAGTCATTTCTAGAAACCTTATGATGGGAAATTTAGCACAACATTGCATTAGTTTTAGGTCCTCCTGTTTCCTGCGCAGTGAAAGCAAGGAATATGTTAAAGTACCGTCAACAATCCAAAGTGCAGCTCCGAACGGAGAAAGGGAAATCGACTGAGAAGACCCCTTAGCTCATACCTTATCCAGCAGACATTGAACTGAACTGAAGCACATGTATGTTAAAGTCAAAAGCAAACATTCAGTCTTCCCTTGGGAAGTTCAAATTTCCATTTGAGTTTGTTATTAACATACAATTTAATAGAACACGAGGAGATATTCTGGTATTTATTTATTTATTATTTTTGCATGGTTTTGAGACCCTTTAATGTCTCCCAAATCAATAACTCCTGGGAAAATTGATCTATATTTTCTTTTTTTTTTATTATTTTCTATATTTTTTTATTTACATTCCAAATGATTTCCCCTTTCCCATTTCCTCCCTCCCCGAAAGTCCCATAAGCCCTCTTCCCCCCCCCCCATTCAACCCCCTCTCGCTTCTCTGTCCTGGTATTCCCCTACATCCAGTCTTTCCAGGACCAGAGGTCTCTCCTTCCATCTTCTTGGAAATCTATTGATATGTGAATTGCGTCTTGGGTATTTCGAGATTCTGGGTTAATATCCCCTTATCAGTGACTGCATACCATGTGTGTTCTTTTGTGATTGGGTTACCTCACTAAGGATGATATTTTCCAGTTCTGACCATTTGCCTACGAATTTCGTGACTTCATTGTTTTTAATTGCAGAGTAGTATTCCATTGTGTAAATATACCACATCTTCTGAATCCATTCCTCCGTTGAGGGACATCTGGGTTCTTTCCAGCTTCTGGCTATTATAAATAAGGCTGCTATGAACATAGTGGAGCATGTGTCCTTATTGCATGTAGAGGAAGCCTCTGGGTATATGCCTAGGAGTGGTATAGCAGGATCCTCCGGGAGTGTCATGCCCAGTTTTCTGAGGAACTGCCAGACTGCTTTCCAGAGTAGTTGTACCAGTTTGCAATCCCACCAGCAGTGGAGGAGTGTTCCTCTTTTCTCCATATATGAGGAGATATTCTGAACAGGAGATGGACAGAGAAAATTTTGGGCTACAATGATACGCAATGGTTCAGCATCTACTTACCATACACAGAACCCTGGGTTTGAGCCCCAGGCCCACTCCCCGCAAAAAAGGGGGAGAGAAAGAAAGGAGATTTCCAATTTATAGTCCAAGCCTAACAGATCTTCCTATGTGACAATTTTTTTTTTTAATGAATTGATTCCTATCTCCAAAAAAAAAAAAGAAAGAAAAAAGAAAAACCACAGGAGTGGGGTTTCCAATTTATTGCCCAGGCATAGTCTTAAAAGGTCACTTTATGTGACAAAAAAATTAAAATGAAATACACATTCCTGTAACTTACTATGTTCCTACATCAAAGTGCAATGTTACATGAAGTCTAAGATTCTTGTGGAAATGTTTTGAAGGACTTTTATCTGAAACTGGTTCACTCAGAAAGATTGTTTCCAAAACACAATCAGCTCCAGAAAATACTATCACAAATAGTGAGACTAAATAGGGAAGGAGTCCTGTGGGTTACCATGACACGAGTCCCTGGAACCATGAGTAAGGACACCCTGTGATTCCACAGCCCCAGGCCCTGCAGTGTTGAGTACCTGTAAGAGGTACCTGACATAGCTGAGGCCTGACCTGGGCTCTGCGTAGGCAGAGTCCCTGTGGTCAGGCCTTGTTGGTTTCGGTGGCACTGTGAAAAACCCATCATCCATCAAGCTGGGTCAGGACACACACCCTTTCTGGTATGTGCATGACTGAAACCGCCACATAAAAATCTCCCTCAAAAGTCCTATGAGAATTCAAAACAGGCCTTGTGTCACATTGTTACTAAGTGTCCATCCTAATTAGGATAAGTGGCTTAATTTCACATTAAGGACAACCAGATGATGTCATTGTCATCACCACAGCAGTTACTAACTGGGAACTCTTCTGAGTTGGTGCCAAGCATCATCAAGTTCTTGTGTGTATTAATCCAGTTAATCTGCACAGCAGCCCAGTGGAGCCTGTTACTGTCATGGATACTATCATCCATCTCTACTGGACAGGAGTGGAAGTTGAGGCTCAGTAGAGTCAGGTCATTTGCCTATGGCCAATCAGCAAAATGTGAGATGGAGACAGGATGAAAACTGCGGAGTGCATCTCTGTTCAAGCAGTGACAGTTTTAAATAGAGCTCAGGAACGCCCCGGAGACCTTCCTCCCCACCAACTGCCCCCCATCCCCACCCCCGTGTCTGCAGACCTCTGAGGGGCTCCACAAGGTGAATGCTGCAGTCATAGCCAAGTGTATAGAGCGGAGCTTTCCAGGGTCTGTCTGATACGTTCTATCGTGACGGAATGAAGGCAGAGGCAGAGAGGAGAATCCAGCTGCCTTCTGTCAAGTGAAACACTGCAGAAAGGTACTGAAATGCAAAGCAATGCCAAGTTCCAACCTTTTCCATCTTGAGTAACAAATTTTGTTACTCACCACTAGGATTTAAGTGGCTTCATGATTACTTTCAATACATTATTTTATTTTATTTTTTGAGACAGTCTCACTGTGTAGCTGTGGCTGCCTTGAAACTTGCTATATAGACCAGGTTGGCCTGGAATTTACAAAACTCCACCTTCCTTTGCCTCCTGAGTGCTGGGACTAACTCTCACCACCAGGCCCGGCTCAGAAGCTCTTTTGAAGTCCTCAGCTCTTTTTAAAGAGCTTAGAGAGGTTCTGAGACCAGAGTGTTTCAGAGCCACAGCAGTGGCTTTGGCGTCGCATGCACCGGCTTGAGGCCTGCCATATCAACATTTGGGCACTGTAATACCAACAGCTTTAGTGACCGGGAATGATGGGAGAATGTGTGTGCGCTTCCTGCAGAGTAAAAGCTCTCTGTGTTACCCACAGGTGATGGAATTTTACTGCCAGTCCTGTGAGACCGCCATGTGTCGGGAGTGCACGGAGGGGGAGCATGCGGAGCACCCCACAGTCCCGCTGAAGGATGTGGTGGAGCAGCACAAGGCCTCCCTCCAGGTCCAGCTGGATGCAGTCAACAAAAGGTGCCATGCCCCTCCAGACTCCCCATCCCATGTGAGGCCTGGCCTCCACCTCCAGTGTCCCTGAGATGGTAGGGTCGTGCTAGCCTGTATACATGACTATGTCCTATGTTTTCCTTGATCATTGGGATCCCAGAAATTCCTGCCTGAAAGCAGACCTGGGGTTTTCCTTAGAGCTGCTGACACACTACTCTGCCTGTGCTGGGGGCTGGGATAGCTTCTCTCAGCCTGAGTCCTGCACAATGGGGCTGAATAGCAGTGGCTCGAATTTCCTCCTGTGCTTGTCTTGAGGGTTGGTTTTGGTTTTTTTCCCCTATTGGCGTGGACACAAATGAATATAGTAGCCATGTCCTGTAAACCAAAAAGGAGATTAACAACCTGCTGTAAAACAAAATAGCTGATAGTCCTACTGTCAACAGTCCTAGTGAGAAAAGTATAGTTGTGGGGCTGGAGAGATGGCTCAGCGGTTAAGAGCACTGACTGCCCTTCTGGAGGTCCTGAGTTCAATTCCCAGCAACCACAGGGTGGCTCACAACCATCTGGAATGGGATCTGATGCCCTCTTCTGGAGTGTCTGAAGACAGCTACAGTGTACTTACATATAATAAATAAATAAAATCTTAACAAAAAAAAGAAGAGTATAGTTGTTCAATGTTACTTAAAGGAACTTGGAAACTTACAAGAGTTCTCCGGGTACTCTACAAAGTTTATGTGGTGGGAAGAAAAAAAGATATAGCTAGACACTTAGAATATAGTGGTTCTAACACACACACACACGCACACGTACACTTGGTGATACCTAAACTCATTTTGGGTGTCTTAGCAGTGGTATGGGAATATGCTATTGATGTAGAAGAGGGAACTCTGTTAAACATCCTATATACATGGGGCATCTTCTGCTACAAGGAATATCTGGCCATAACCGTTCTGCCAAGACCTTTGCACTATTAATAATTAACCCGGCTGGTTGATGGTAGATTGAAATAGACATGACCCTGAAGGACTCACTTGTTCCTTCCTATTGCCTTTTAAAGGTGACAAAAGAGGCATAGAAAAAGGCACTTTGCATTTAGAGAGACTGAAGGTGTAGCTAGGCTTTGCAGTATTTCTAGGTAGAAGTTAAATAATGATCACTAACAACTGTCCTGTCTCTCAGACTCCCAGAAATAGATTCTGCTCTTCAGTTCATCTCAGAAATCATCCATCAGTTAACCAACCAAAAGGCCAGCATTGTGGATGACATCCACTCCACCTTTGATGAGCTGCAGAAGACTTTAAACGTTCGCAAGAGCGTGCTGCTCATGGAGCTGGAGGTCAACTATGGCCTCAAACACAAAGTAAGGCTCTGCAGTCCCACGGGCTTCCTCTGCACTCACAGCACCTGCTTACTGCGTTCTAACAGTGGGGTGGCAGCAGGGACCTAGCCACTGTACTTCATCACCACTGTACTTTCCTAGGGACCAACGGTGAACTGCTCTTTACATTTAGTAGAAAACCCCCCTTTTTTCTTTCAGCAAAACTAGGATTCTGTGACTTCTTTCTGTAGCAACTTATAGTTCTCCGTAAGGAGAGGTTACCTATAGAAATGTTTTCAGGGCTTAAGGTTGCCTGGAATGTTTTCCTTCCTTAATTATAAGGCGGAGGAGCCTCTTAACTGCGCTCCCTCTCAACTACACTAACCCGTTCCTCAACTTCAAAGCAAACCTGACTGCCGCCTTTGTTTGGCTCTGCAAGTCTGTTCACCAAGCCAGGGTGGAGAGCTTCAGGTATTCAGGAGTAGAGACTTCTCAAATGGTTGGGTTTTATTCCCTTAGGTGGTGACCGGCAGCTCTGAACAGCTAGGGAAAAGCCACTGGGTAATGACTAATTCACATTAAGCAGACAATTTGTTTGCTGTTGGTAGCGCCCTTTCTCTTTGTCCCATGTAAACAGATGACCTAAGAAATGCACGTGTGGGTGAGAGGCAGGGTGAGGCGGAAGGGAAATCTCCAGGTGGTACTGGAAATGCAACTTAGCATTCTGCACGGGTTCACTGGGTTAAATGGAATGCAGATGGTTCCGAGCCACCTGAGTGGGCGGGCGTAGAAGTAGCTTCTTTGGGCGGAGGACTCTGCCCCAGCTCCTGGCAAAGTGTCCTGCAGGCTGCACGGTGTCCTGTAGGAAGCGCTCATTGCCTCTGTGTACCCGGCAGGTGCTGCAGTCACAGCTGGATACCCTGCTCCAAGGCCAGGAAAGCATTAAGAGCTGCAGCAACTTCACGGCGCAGGCCCTCAACCATGGCACGGAGACGGAGGTGCTCCTGGTGAAGAAGCAGATGAGCGAGAAGCTGAATGAACTGGCGGACCAAGACTTCCCCCTGCACCCGCGCGAGAACGATCAGCTGGATTTTATCGTAGAAACCGAGGGACTGAAGAAGTCCATCCACAACTTGGGGACCATCCTCACCACTAACGCGGTCGCCTCTGAGACGGTGGCCACGGGTGAGGGGCTTCGGCAGACCATCATCGGGCAGCCCATGTCCGTTACTATAACCACCAAGGACAAAGACGGAGAGCTGTGCAAGACAGGCAACGCATACCTCACCGCTGAGCTCAGCACCCCCGACGGCAGCGTGGCGGACGGAGAGATCCTAGACAACAAGAACGGCACCTACGAGTTCCTGTATACTGTGCAGAAGGAGGGGGACTTCACCCTGTCCCTCAGGCTCTACGACCAGCACATCCGAGGCAGCCCGTTTAAGCTCAAGGTCATCCGCTCTGCCGACGTGTCCCCCACCACCGAGGGGGTGAAGCGACGAGTCAAGTCCCCGGGGAGCGGGCACGTCAAGCAGAAGGCTGTGAAGAGACCCGCCAGCATGTACAGCACCGGCAAGCGAAAAGAGAACCCGATCGAGGACGACCTGATCTTCCGAGTGGGTAAGGAGTGGGCGCTGTCCCCGGACTGAGTGGCTAAGGGGGTCACCTGGCAAGTGCTCCTGCTAATTGGAATCCTGCATTTCCAAGCAGGTGGGAAGCTTCTGGTTGTTTTGCTAAGCTAGCTTCTGTAGACTCTTCCTAAATGTTTTTTCTTCCGTTTCCTCCTTTCCTTCCCCCTCCCCCCTCGCCCCCTTCCTCCTTCCCCTGCTAAATGCAGCCAGTGAGAAGCTGAAAACAAGAAGCGGGGAGGGGAGAAAAAAAACCAACCAAAATTAAAACAAAACAAAACCCCAACATTCATTACCTGGAAATTCAGAACGATTCTCACTTTGCCGGGAGTGTCTTTGAAGGACTTGACTAACTCAAAGGCAGAGAGCCTTGCCTCAGGCAAATTCTTGTATCCCTGTGAAATCTGTGGGCTTGGGCAGTGGTGGTGGTACCACAAACGGAATTCAAATACCTCTCTGCCTCCGCTCCTGCAAGGAGATCTGTGGGGGTCAGTCAGTTGTGCAGAGCTGGAAAATAGCTCCTAAGACCTCGGGGTGGAGAAGGAAATGGGTTTGAGGCGGGGTTGGGGATGAAGCCAGAGGTGTAGCCTGAGCTCAGAGATGGGAATGCAGTTGCCCCTCCCTCTGATTTATTACCTGTCGCTTTTTACCTATGTTTGTTTTCACTGCTTGTTTTCTCAAGAGGAAGCGACCTAAACATAAACCAAAATAAAGGGTGTCCGGCCATTCTTAAGGAAAAGCAAAGCTTGCATTTTGTTCCTAAAAGGACCAGCAGCCTGTCTCTTGTCTCTTCCTTCTCCTTGTTCTGTCTTCACCGGCAGTCTGGCAGACTGCCTCAGTCTCCCTGCTCCCTCTGGTGGGTGTCTACATCACGGGGCTTGAGAGTACTGCACAGTTTGTTGACTGACACACCTAGAAAGGAAATAGACTTTTCTATCACAGAACTTCAGAAACTGGGAATCTGCACATATGCATGTGCTCTATGGGAGGGAAGGAGTAAGAGACCATGCTGGCCAACCTCTCTCGCCATCTGTTTTCCTTGGACTGTCTTAGGCAACTAAGGCTCCTTGGAACATCGTGGGCTGAGTTGCCCTGTTAGCTCTCAAGGCTGAATCCAGTAAAGACTGTGGAAGGAAGATGTGTAACTTGTCCATTCAGAGCATGCCTTTCTTGGTCACCTGTGTAGTATGGTTTCAGGGGACAAGCAAGGACAGACACAGGACTGGATCCTGCTGCTCCAGTTCTCCCACTTAAGCCTTGGGCCTATCTTTCCACTTCCTTCAGCGTCAGCTTCCATGTCCACAAAATGCAAAGCTTTCCTTTAGATTCTTCCATGTTGTCACAAGGATAGGGTCCCGAGAATCAATTTCATTTCTTCTTGGGAAATCCTAGTAGTAGTCGTGAACTATATGCTAAGACCATTTTTGATTATGTGCAAAACTGTTGCACTGTTTACATAATGACTACAAGGGACATTCTCCTCAGCAATGGTAAGGCTCTCTTTATCCACATCCTCATCAACATTTACCTTGTCTTTTTGATGGCTGGTTGGTTTTCATTTGCGTTTTCCTGGTAGTTAGTAGTGTTGACCGCTTTTATATACTTGTTGGTCACCTATATGTCTTTTAAGAAATGTCTATTTAGATCATTTGCCTGTGTTTAAATCACATTTAAAATTATTATTATTATTATCATTACTACTACTACTACTATTACTACTATTGAGGGTACAAGTGTCTCAGCAAGCTTGTGGAGGTTAGAGGACAACTTCAGGGTTGGTTCTCCTTCCTCTGTAAGAGTTCTGACCATCAACAGACCACTAGGTCTGTTTTGTAAGTCTTTACCTGCTGTGCACCTTACTGGCCCCAGGTTGTCTTCTCACCATTGATTATTTGGAGCCCAGAGCCCAGATATACTGGTATACCAATATAATTCCAGCATTTGAATTATATTGGTCTGAGAGTCTGAGGCAGAAGAATTTCGAGCTCAAGGTTACAAAAGCAATGATTTTTCTTAATTTCTTTTTATGAGTACCACAACTTGGCAACAAAAGCAAAAACACTAAGCTAAGAAATTTCTGTTCAGTAAAAGAAACTATCAGCAGAGTGAAGAAACTAATAAAAAATTTAAAAAAAGAACATTTATGTAATTATTTTAGCTCCTTATGCATCTTGGATATCAATGCTTTCGTAGATGTATGGTTGGTGTGGATTTTCTTCCCTTCTATTTGGCTTTGTTGAGGGCGCTGTTAGGCTCATACCTAAAAGCCATTGCTCAAACCAGCATGATGAGCATCTCTCCCCAGCTTCCTCCTGCAGGGTTTGCAGCTTCAGGTCCCAGGCTCTGAGTCTTTAATCCAGTGTGGGTTGCCCTTTGTATTTGATATGAGGTCAGCCTCTAATAATCTGCATGTCAACATCTGGATCTCCCAGCACCATTTATTGAAGAGACTCTCCTGTCCACATTGTCTCCTCTTTGTCACAGATCAATTAACCATAAATGTGTGACTTTATTTCTGGGCATTCTTATTCTTTTTTGTGGTCTGTTGAGTTTTTGTGTTTCTGAGGCAATCTCACTATACACACTTTGTAGCCCAGGCTCCTCTTAAATTCTATATCCCCTGCCTTGGACTGCCAAGCGCTGGAATTACAGGTGCCAGCATGCCTTCCAGGCCTTGTATTCCACGTGTGTGCGTGCGTGTGTGTGTGTGTGTGTGTGTGTGTGTGTGTGTGTCCTTTTTATGCTAATATTATTCTGTTTTTGTCAGGAATAGCTTTGAAGTAGATTTAGAATCAGAGAATAAAATGTCTCTAGCTTTGCTTTTTTTCCCTCAGAGTTGCTTTAGCTTTTTGGAGGTTTCTGTGGTTACACATGAATTTTAGCATTGCTTTTTCTACTTCTTTAAAAAAATGTCACTGGGATTTTGGTGAGTGTTGCATTGAATCTGTAGATTACGTTGAGTAGTATGAACATCTTTCCAATATGTATTCTTCCAATCTGCAAACACAGGATATTTTCCCACTTATTAATGACTTCGTAAGTTCTTTCATAAATGTTTCTTGGTGTTTATTTTTCAGACCTTTTACATCGTTGGTTAAAAATATCTCTAGGACTGTTGTTGTTGTTTAATTCTTTAACTTCATGTCCTAATCCAGACTCTAGTAAAAGTCAGCACTCAATAATAAAGCTTGAAAAATGTTTTTAGAACACCTGACCCTGGCAGGCATTACGCTAGATAATGTATATATTATAGAGACGACAGAGATATGATCTCCTTCCTGGAGGAACTTATAGATCTGTATAGCAGATATATGACCAACTTGGTCAACTACTGAGGGAGAGTGATGAAAAGCTACAATATTAAGGAGTTTAAGCCAGAGTTTCATAGGACTTCCTCAAGTCAACAGATGCGATTAGCAGGCAGAGGGATCAAAGAGCAAACGACAGGTGAAGAGAGAGCCTAGGACTGATGGATTCTTGTCATGCACATCTTGTGCTGAGTGAGTAAAGGTCCAAAGAATAAAAAGTGATGTGATTGGACACATCCATGTGGGAGCCCACTGCTGCTCAAACACCCTCTGCATCCTCTCACTTGACCACCCCCAAGCCTGAATCCACAGCGATTGCTACTGTTATTTATGCTGTGGTCTCACCACCCAACAAGACTGTAGATTCCTTCAGGTCAAGAGAGATGCCATGGTATCGTTTGTCATCCCCAGCAACACTCAGAACTTCATTGGTGCAGCATCGAGGCCTGAGCTACAGAATTTAAATCTCCTCTTTTGGGCCAGTGGAGTGGCTCTGTGGGTAAAGGCATTTCTTCCCCCATTCTGATGGCCTGTGTTTAATCCCTTGAACATAACTTTAATCATGAGCCTCAAGGAAATGTTAAAATTTAAATGTGCAGACGATTCAAAGGATAACATTTAAAGGCGCGTGCTAAAGGTTAAAGCTGGGTGTGGCGGCACACGCCTTTTAATTCCAGAACTCCGGAGGCAGAGGCGGGCAGATCTCTGAGTTCAAGGCCAGCCTGGTCTACAGAGTAACTTTCAGGACAGCCAGGGCTACATGGTGAGACCATGTCTTGAACCCTGTACCTCTCAAAAGAACAACCAAACACACACAGATTAAAGGAATTCTAGATGATGATTGGAATCAGGGGAAGGGGGTGTGGGCATTTTCTGAGTCAGGCACCATGCTGGGTGTCATCTTACTGAAGATCTGTAGTAGATAAAATACTGCTTCAGTTCTGATTGCTCTACTGATTAATGTACTTGTTGATATACATCATGTTAGCTGTGCTGGAGGCAGCTACTGCTAGCTTATTCGATGACTCCATGATATTAACTTGAAATCACAAAGAATTATTTAAACTCTGGAAATGAGTCAATACCACAGATCAGAACTCCCTCTCCCAACCCCCCAGCCCTACTCCCAAAGCCATATATATCATCAGGGCAACATCTAATCATCCTTACCACGGAAGGAATACAGACTAAAGAACTGACAGCTACAGCGTTTAAACACCCCTTAACTTCTGTGGTTTTCCAAAGCTGATGGTGTGGTATCTCTCATGCCTGACAACTTAATTGAATGCCCACTGTAAGTTAATTATAGAGTCTCTCAATATCGTATTGGAAAATAATTCTGAATGAGTCGAGAGAAGTAACTCAGAGCTCCTGTTGGTGACAGTTCCAGGCCATGCGGAAATTCCTTTCTGCATTTGCTGGCTAGGAGTTATGAGCTGGTTTAGTCAGCAGTTGAGAGCATCATTGAACAAAGGGGAAGTGGAAGACACAGGAGGGAGGGAAAGAATCATGGTTGAACTGTTTCAAAATATGTAATGCATACCCCATATCTTAACGAGTTAGTGGGAAAGTGGATGAAGCACTCATCTTTACTCTAGAGCGTGACATTTAAAGTGGATGTGTGGGGCTGGAGAGGCAGTCTAGCTCAGAACACTCTTCAGACTCTGGGATTGATCCACCAGCACAAAGAAGAGAAAATGTGAATACAATACAATACAATACAATACAATAGACTTCATGTAGCATGTACTCAAAAGTTCATAGAAACACACTACATTATTTCAAGTCCCACTCCTGCCTCCCCTCTGTAAGCCACTTTGTTCCTTAAAGTCTGATATGAGGGATGTTATGCTAAATGAGCTCATTCTAAGACCCCTGCTGCAGTCCTTTGAGGATCTTATCCTTGGGAACTCTCCCTTCATTTCAAGTGGAAGTAGATCCAGTTCATATTTACCGTAGTATTAAGTTCTAGACTGCGTGTGCTAATCAGATTTCGCTTCCTATTTAAAAAAAAAAAAACACTTGTGATATTAACTAAAAAAGAGAAAAGGTTTATTTTGGCTCACAGTTTTGGAGACTCTAGTAAACAATTGGTTGGTTCCATTGTTTTGGGCCCTGTAGTGAGGCAGCACCTTGTGTTGTGGAGGGCATGATAAAATGACCATCTTACTTCATGGTGACTTGGGAAGCAATGTCAGGAAAAGCAGGGTTGAAGTCCCCATATCTTTGTCAAGGTATGCCACTAATGAGCTAAGTTCCTTCCACAATGCCTTCCTTATTCAGGGTTTGTATTCTTGCACAAAACATCTTGACCAATAAGCAAGTTGGGGAGGAAAGGGTTTATTCAGCTTACACTTCCACATTGCTGTTTATCACTAAAGGAAGTCAGGACAGGAACTCACACAGGGTAGGAAATTGGGGGCAGGAGCTGATGCAGAGGCCATGGAGAGTGCTGCTTACTGCCTTGCTTCCTCTGGCTTGCTCAGCTTGCTTTCTTATAGAACCCAGGACCACCAGTCCAGGGATGGCACCACCTACAATGGGCCCTCCCCTCTTGATCACTAACTGAGAAAATGCCTTACAGTTGGATCTCATGGAGGCATTTCCTCAAGGGAGGCTCCTTTCTCTGTGATAACTCCAGCTTGTGTTAAATTGACACACAAAACCAGTCAGTACAACGCCCTACATCTTAAAGGTTCAAATATCCCCAGTAGTGCTGTAGGCCTAGGACCAAGTCTTCCAATACATGGGCCTTTGGGTGACATTCTACCTCCCAACTTGAGCGCTGTGCCATAAAGTGCAGCAAGGGAACAGGACAGATGTTACAGATGTTACTCAGGGAGCTTATGGTGTAGGGAGGGATACAGTTAAGCAATTAAAGTATAGTGTGATGGGTGGGAGTGGACTTCTCTAAAGGATTTCAAGAGAAAATGTGGTCCATGTGAGCCCAAAGAAAACTGTCAAGTTAAAGTCTGAAACAATACATCATGGAGTTGGAGAGATGGTAGTTGTTGCAGAGGACTGGAGTTCAGTGCCCAGTACTCATATAGGATGGCACAGAACTACCTGTAATTCCAGCTTCAGAGGCCTCTTTTGGCCTGTGTGGGCACTTGCACACATGTGTGTGGGTCTCACTGCTCTTGCCTATTTGGTCCATGAGGGCAGTGTGAACAGAGATGTTGAAAAGGGGGTTTGGAAGCCCTGTGAGTATGTATGGTGAATGGCCACACTGGGACTGTTTGTCGATAGGCAGGGCAGGGCACCTCTACGTAGGGTGACTGAAGGCTTATACAATTTTGGGGGACTGAGGGTAGGGACATCCAGGATGGGCAAAGGCCATTGGCTGGAGGCTTAAGGTACCTGGAATGCCTCATTAATTCGGGAAAGCATTTCAGGAATCTCAGGTGCAGGCTGAATGGGTGTTGTCAGGAGAATGGAAATTGATCCTATAAACTAATTGAGGCTATGTGACATTCCTCAGGTAGAGGTGAGTGTGGAGGCTTAGAATTCCCCAGACAAGGTCAGAGAAGGAGATTTTGTTATTAAAGAAGGAAGTCCCCATTACGTTCCAAGTCCCAGACATGTGGACATACATATAGATGATGATGACAATGATGATAACTATTATTTTTGGACAGGGCCTCACTATGTAGCCCTGGCAGTCCTTGAACTCAGTGTAGATCAGACTGGCTTGGAACTCCAGAGATGTGACACAGGTGTCTGCCTCTGCCTCTTGAGTGCTGTGATTAAGGAGTATACCACTGGAACTGGCA
Source organism: Tokudaia tokunoshimensis (assembly GCA_036184795.1). Lineage (NCBI taxonomy): Eukaryota > Metazoa > Chordata > Mammalia > Rodentia > Muridae > Tokudaia > Tokudaia tokunoshimensis. Next base: position 75,173,455 of record BTHU01000003.1, read on the forward strand.
CACACAAAAAAGTGTGTATACATTAAAAAGAAAGCAGTTTTCTCCTTCTTCTGTCTCTAATGTGACTAGCTTCAATCTCTTCAGCTGCACAATGGAAATGATGATATTTATCCTGATGGCTCATGAAAGGGAATTTATACGAAAGTGCTGTGCACACTGCTGAACTTTCTCACGATGAAACACGAGTTAGAATTTACCGCCCGTCATTAATAACTCACACGTGCACTCACTTAGCAACTGCTCATTCAGCACCTGCCTGGCTCAGTCTCCTGCGTTAGATGATGTGCTTGCCTCAGTAACATCTGGGTAGATTCTTTCATTCAGAGCTCCTTGCATGCTAAGTTGGGGAGGGCAGTCAGAAGAGATACACATTGTTTGTCCTCTGGATTCAGTTTAGGGGTTCACCTCCTGGACATTTGGAAGTGATCGTTGGGAGTAGAGTTCAGAGCTGTGGGTTTGAAAAATCCTCTTGTGATTCATAGGCTAGTTTATCGGGGGCGGGGGGAGGAATAGTTTATTTGCCTTTCCTTCTTTCTTTCCTTCTTTCCTTCTTCCCTTCCCTTCCCTTCCCTTCCCTTCCCTTCCCTTCCCTTCCCTTCCCTTCCCTTCTCTTCCCTTCCCATCCCCCCCCACCCTGTGTTTCAAGACAAGAGTTACTCTGTGTAACCCTGGCTCCTGGAACTCCCTCTGTAGACCAGGCTGGCCTCCAACTAGGAGATCCCCCCTGCCTGGGCCTTCCGAGTGCAGGGATTAAATGCATGCAACTGTCGCTGCCACCCCAATAGTTTAATTACCTTAAGAAATTATTGCTTAATTATTTATAGCTCCCTTAAATACTGTTGATTAGTTAGAAGCCAACACAAGTAATTGTAAGATGAATCTTTTAGATGAAAATAGGAAATGATTTGATAAGTACTGTTAATATGTGTGTTGTTTTATTTATCAGTGTTAAGAAAGAATTTGTCTTCATTACATATTTTCAGTATTCTGTGTACATATATATGCATGCATGTGGATGTGTGTGTGTGTGTGTATATACAAGCTTGTATGGCCAAGGATTGAACCCAAGGTCTTGTATAAGCTAGGAAAATGCTCTAAGACCAAGATGCATCACCAGCCTTCGTTGCTCATTTAAAATACTATAAGAGAGACAGGAGGGACTTGTCTGTTAACCAAATAGAATTCCCTAAGGAGCTGGAAATGTAAAACTTGGACCCAAATAATTTCCAACTTTTGTAGTTCCTATTTACTTCACTTTTGTGACAAGCTACTTTACAGATACTTGAACATTCTATCCACATGATAGCACAGTGTTGCACAGAATCTACTTCAGTTGCCAGTAGAAAGTAATTAGCATCAATTGTCTTTCAAGATAAACTGATGCAAACAGGGTTCGAGAGAAACGGTGGGAATTCTAATAAGACAAAAGGTGCTCCTAAGAATGAGGGTCAGGTACAGTGCAGGCGTGCAGAAGGCTGGGGTTGGGGAGGCGTGGTCTTTAGTTCTTGCAGAGAGAGAAGGCTGGAAGAGGGGGAGGTAGGTGGAGAGGGAGGTTTCACATTTAATTGGCAGTTTGTTGTCTTTGGTGGTGTGTGTCTGTGTGTGTGTCTGCGTGAGTGAAGGTGTTCATGTGAATGTCAGAGGACAACTTTGGGAGATAGTTTTCTTTCCTCTATGGGGGATTTGGGACAGGAACTCAAGCTTGCAAGTACTTGAATGGTAAAGGCTTTTTTTTTTTTTACCTGCTGAGCCATGCCTGTTTTATCTAGCCTGTTTTAAAACTGTGCAGTGTGGCTGACTGATGTCCCTCCCATCCTGTGGTTTTATTTACAAATGAACCAACAGACAAAGAGGCCGCTGGCACCTCGATGGCCAGATGCTCAGCAGAGGCTGCAGAACCTCGTTTCAGCAGTGTGCTTTGTCCCACCGCTCTGGTGACCCAGTGTTGGCAGCTTCCAAGAACTCCCTCATTCACTGCAAAAGGAAAGAATCCTCCTGCCCTGGATTCTGATCCGATTAACATGGGCTTTGACTGAATGTCCTCCTGCCCCCACGTGCAATTCTGTGCCATTTCTACTGGTGTTCAGAGTCGTGGCCTTATTTCTGTATGGTGTTGGTGTTTTGGGTGCCTCTGTTTTCTCTCTCCCAGCAGCAGCTGTATGTTCTAGAAAGCGAATGGAATCTTTTCACTAATACCATTTTTTTTCTATTTCCTGGTAAGAGCTGAGTCTTCTTGAAATACAATGGCCTTTGTCCTTAGTCAAAGGTTAGATGAAGGAGATCCACAGGCAGTGTTTGTCCCTGCCTGTACCTGAAGGACAGTAAATCAGTGTTCATCTACTTTCCTCAGGAGTCTCTTGGCTGCCTTTCCTCTTCTGTTTGTCATCAGCCACCCCTATGGCTATGGGGACATTGCCAGTTTCACATATACAAGGATCTGATAAGTTATTTCTTTGCCAGTAAAATGAGCCAATTTAAGCCAGATTAGAGTATATAAGGTCAGTTTATTGGGAAGCCCCCTCACAGGCAGTTTCACTGGTCCCAAGAAGGAGGCCAGGGAAGTTGCCATGGGGAGGGAGACACAGGGAAGAGAAAGAGAAAAAGTACTCTAGCAGAGACAGAAGAGAGAAGAGAGACCTAAATGTTTGAATTATATAGGGAAGAACTTCTGGTGGGGGGGGGGCAGCCCCTTGGCTAGAAAGTTCAGGGCAGGGTATGCACTGTAACAGGTAGGGGCTGAGGGATACTGGGAGAAACCAGAGGCCAGGTCCACTTATGCTAAATATGCACCTTAGCTTTCTGTCCTGGGGTCTGAAGCCCAACAGGATTTACATCACTGGGGTTTCTTTAAGGTCATTTCTTTTGTTTCTGTTCCAGTCTCAGTTTTTATAAGGCTCTTTTTAAAAAAATGTATTATTAGTGTGTGTGTGTGTGTGTGTGACACATGCCATTGCATGTGTGGAGGTCAGAGGAAAACATGCATGCATGCGTGCGTGCGTGCGTGCGTGCGTGCGTGCGTGTGTGTGTGTGTGCGCGCGCGTGAGTGTGTTCTCTCTTTCACCTTTATGTGCTTCCAGGGATTGAATCCCAGTTGCCAGGCTGGTGGGATTGACTTGATGACCTGCTGAGACATCCATCCATGGGCCCTAAGACTCTTGCTTTCAAGTTGGTCTTGATACCTCCTTCTGATAATGTCATACTTTTGTTTATCAATTTTAAGTTTTATTTATTTATTTATTTAGTTATTTATTTTGGGACAGGGACTGTCTGTCCCAAGCCATTCCCCTTCTTCACCATACTCTCAGGTGTGCTTGGATTCCAGGTGAATTTGTGAAAAGTCAGGGGTTTGGGTTTTTATTTTTCTTAGAAGCACTGGCCTTACCACCTTTAAAAAGATGTTTGTAAAATGAACATTGTAGAATTCTTTCTTTTCCTGGTCATCAGTTTTGTTCTTCCTGTGTCCAGTTACTCAGACATCAGCAGGAGAGACCCCAAACAAACCACGCTGGTACATGCCTCTTTAAAGGGTCAACCGTACCTTTCTCATCCGTGTGACCAGATATCAACTCATCTTCTTTATTTCTTTATTTATTTTACTTGTTTGTTTATTTGTTGTGAGCCTGGCTCTCACAATTGTTGTCCAGGCTGGCTTTGAACCCCTGGGCTGAAGCAGTTTCCCTGCTAGGTTCCATTTGGTTACCACAATGCCCTGCTTTCACACACAGGTTTTAAAAACATGCTCACTCGTTTTGCATTCATGCCTCTTGCAAAGATTCTGTGCACCAAGTGAAACATTTAATGAAACAGAAGTTTCCTTCATGATGCAGGACTTTCTCTCTGAGGAGCTGAGGTTTTTCACTCTCATGCTGGGAGACATTAGACACAGAAGAACAAGTAAACCCGAGAGGGCCCCTGACTTTGGAACAGTGATGGTCACTGGGATCTGGTGAAAAGTAGCTAATCCAAAATGGCCCTGCCCAGCGCGGCAGCTCCATTGCTGACTTGTTCACTTCAGCCGACATCTGGGGATGGCTAAAAAACGTTACATTGCTCTTTTAATATCAATTAAATTATAATTTATTTTTCTCATTAGGAATTAAATTTTAAGCTTCTTTCTAGGTCATGCTTAGACAGTTTACCTATTTCTATCCATTAATACTCAAGAGTTCGATTGAAATAAGTTATTCAATTTTTTAAAAAAAATAAAGATATAGCTGATAACACGCAGATGACACGCTTTTACTTCCCTGCCCCCCCCTCCTTTTTCCTTGTAATCAGAGTCCAGTGGCCAAGTTTGACCTTAAGCCCAGCACTAGGGAGACTAAGCAAGAGCAAACTCAAGGACAGTTGTGCCACACATAGTAAGACCCTGTCAACACACACACATGTGAGTACACACACAAACACACAGACACACACACACACAGAAACACACACACAATTAAGAGTGAGATATTAGGGGGCCTGGAGAGATGGCTCAGTGGGTAAGAGCACCGACTGTTCTTCTGAAGGTCATGAGTTTAAATCCCAGCACCCACATGGTGGTTCATAACCATCTAGAAAGAGATCTGATGCCTTCTTCTGCTGTCTGAAGACAGCTACCGTGTACTTACATATAATAAATCTTTAAAAAAAAAGAGTGAGATATCAGGGATATAGAAGTCCAGAGCCTTAGAAAAGGATGCAGACATGGACCCAGCGTGGGAGAACTGTGCCTCTGGTACCTGATCTGTGGCTTCAGGGAGCGTTGTGTGCTCTGAAAGTACAGGCAGGGACAAACACTTTCTCCGAGAGCTACAGAGTAAGAGTGAGATTTTTACAAAGCTTTAATATACACTCCTCTCTCGTAACTCAATAGTTGGAATATTTTTATTATTTCTTTGTGAAAGCTGAATATATTTTAACCGTGTTAATATTCAGCTACAGATAGATTAGAGAAAATTAGCATTTGCCTAAGAATGATTTTTTCGAAGACTTTATTGGTCTGAAAGAGAAGGCAAGTAGTCATGGATTAAGTCATAAGGGAGCCCCCATCCCGCTCAACCCCATAAATATATAAATATGTGTGTGTGTGTGTGTGTGTGCTACATTCACAGTCTCTGCATTGATACATATACAAGATATATGTACACACATATATATATGATATACACACATACATATATATATATACATTGATATATATAAATATATATATATATATATATATATATATGTATGTATATATGCATGCAGAGGTTGTGGCTGTAGCTCAGTAAACACCTGCTCAGCATAAACACAGATATTAGTCCATCCCTACCATGGAAAAGAAAAAAGACAATATATTCTTATGCTACGTATAGAACTTGCATTGCTAATCTAATTCTCTATAACTTCGTTTCTATACTTTTCTCATTTACTCTTAGGTACCAAAGGAAGAAACAAAGGAGAATTTACAAACCTGCAGGGTGTGGCTGCATCTACGACTGGAAAGATATTAATTGCAGATAGTAACAACCAGTGCGTGCAGGTATAGCCCTGCATGTGCCCCTTTGACTGTGTTGACTAGAGCTAGGTGTGTGTTTCTTTATTTTAGATTTAAGATCAATAGTATGGGAAGGAACAAGATAAGTATGTAGACTTCTGTTTTACGTGTGTGTGTGTGTGTGTGTGTATGTGTGCACTTGCACCTGCGTGTGTGCACGCATGTGTGTTGGGGGAGATTTCTTAAGCAGCACTGGCAGATTCTGATCCATAGTGCATTTCACAAATGCCTTTCCTGCTCCAGTGATTTCTGTGCTAGTTCAGATTCTAATGGATGGATGTAAATTTGTTGTACAGATCTTTTCCAATGATGGACAGTTCAAAAGTCGTTTCGGCATCCGAGGCCGATCCCCTGGACAACTCCAGCGGCCCACGGGGGTAGCGGTTCACCCCAGTGGGGACATCATCATTGCAGATTATGACAACAAGTGGGTTAGCATTTTCTCCAATGATGGGAAGTTTAAGGTAAGAGACTACTATTTGGTCACTAAATAGTAGAAAGAACAAGAGATATGACATTAAATTATGTTTTTCTTGGTTTAAATCCAAGCCACTATTTTCTAATTCTTCATAGAGGGTCATCAATCTCAGTTTTATTAAACAAGAGTAACTGTGATACTTTTATAACCTTGCTCTCTCTCTCACCGCACACACATGCACACATATATAGGTACATATACATGTGTAAACATACATATGCATACACATACATACATGTATATACATATACACAGGTACACATATGCATATATATGCATACACATGTACATGCATGCACATACATGTGTATTTTAAGTATCATTTATTTTATAAAGCTTGTTTGCTTCAAAAATCACATTTATCAGGAAACTATATTGATTGCCTTAATTTGAGTTAAAAAAAAAACACTCCTGCAAAGGGTTATAAAGAGGCAGTTTATGATTCCCAAATTAATTTGCAGACTGTCAAGGTTTTGATCTTTCTCAAGCCTGTGGTGGAAAGCCTGGGAGAAACACTTATAATGCATGTTTCCTACATCTAAAACACACACAGGCATACTGTGGGAAAAGCCTGAGGCCCAAGAGCTGTCAGTTGTAAATTATTTCTTATAACTTGAAAAGGCAACATTGATGAATGTCGCATAGAACTGAGAAAGAAAAGAAAATGGAGGCCGATTCCATAGGGTTAAAGTCAGTGCACCTACACCCCGGGATCCTGCCCTTCTATCCTCTTTCGGCAAAAATGAAAAAATGGCGTCTCTGTTAGTCAGCCCTTTACTGCTGAGACAAAATGCCTAAGAAAACCAACCTAGAAAAGATTTAGTTTGGCTGACAACTTTGAAGGCTTTGGTCTGCAGTCACTTGGCCCCTGTGCTTTGGTCCTGTGACAAAGGGAAGTATAGGATGAGGGATGGAGCTCATGGATCAAGGAAACAGAGCAAGCAGGAAGTGAACAGAGTCCCACAGCCTCCCTCAGGGATGTGCCCTGTGACCTCCCTTTTCCCACTGGGCCCTACTGCCTCCCAGTGCCGGTAAGGACTAGGCCTTTGGCATCCAGGACTTTGTGTATATTCAAGATCCAACCATAACAGCTTTTGTTTCTTCACAAGTCATCAGGGACTAGTGGAGCCCAGTAGATTCTCCTCTCAGGTGTTACCAAAGAATCACCATCAGTCTGACCATTTTGTACCACTATTCACAAGCCTATGAGGTGCCGGGTCAAAGGTCTTTCAGAAGACCATGTGCACTTTGCTTTGTGCTATCTCTCATCCAGCCTACCGAAGGCTTCTAATTTATTTGACATGAACATTAACTCAGATCAACCCCTGGAATCCCACTTCTCGGCTTTACTAACTTTTGGTCTTTGGAAAAATCCCATCATTTCTCTGAGTATTTAAAATTCCGAGTTTAAAAACATCTATCTCACAGGATTTGAGTACGAGTTAAATGAGATTTATTTCTGAATTTTTATATGGGTCTCATCTAAAAAATGTTTTTCTCCATGTCTCTTGTAATCTTTTCCAAAACATAAAGTTTGTGTGACCAGCTGTGACTTGGGCTTCATGGCCGAATGAAGATGTTTAGTTGCCACCACATCACTTCCTTCTCTGAGGGTTTGGAGTGTGTTTTCCTAATCCATTCTGGAACCCTACTCACTGACTGAAGACATTGGAAGGCTTTGGGTTGTCATAGTTACCTCATGATGGTATATACCAGATGGGTCACTTTTTTTTTTTTTTACTTTCAGATTAGAGCCCTTGCTTTATGTGGGGCAATACTTTTTCAACCTAAGGAAGTAAAAGGCTATCCCTTTAACCCTATGATATTGCATCGTTTTGTTCCGCTAGAACCTGACAACTCCATAGAACGGCCATGGGTACAGGAAGCTTTCATGCCTTTCTGTGTCTTCCAACACCCAACCATGACAACTCTGGTAGCAACATGGAGAAAACTGTTTGCTGTCCTCTAGAAGATCTCTAGTTTGGAGAAAACCTGCTTATTCTTGTTTTAGACTCTGGCAATCTGTACACTTGGGAGCAAATACAACAGCTTTTGCATATTGAGCAAGAGTTTGCTAGCTGAGAGGGAGAGGAGGGCTCTCTGACTGGGACATTTTACACTCATGACTTCATAGTTCCATACCCATAATAAATACTTGGAAGAACTGAAACCCTGAAGTTGGGCTCTGTTGGTCATGAATGCTGTAACATTGTGAAGTACAATCAAGACCTTGGAGCAATCCTGCCCTCCAGAGGACAGAGAAGGATGTTGCCTGTTGCAGCAAGGACCTCTTTAGGCTAGATGTTGGTTAGACCCCATTAAGGTAAAAAGAACACATGAAAACACTTGAGTACTGTAAAAAGTTCTCCCAGGTGTGCAGGCTACAACTTAGTATGAGAAGATTACGATTTTGCTCTTTTAATGGGGCAGTGAACTCAACGGTGCAACTGACTTCCCTGTTAACCTCAGCACGATCTTTATATCTGCTCCTGACCATCCCAGATGTGTAGCATCTTTATTACTGTTTTTATAGACATCTGGTATATAGTTGAGTAGTTATCCTCCCCTGCCTCCTTTTATGTCTTCTCTTTCATCTTCCCTCATGGCTTATATCTTCCAGATCAGCGGGGAGCCTTTTGTAATCAGAAAAAAAATTAAAATTAAAAAATATATACATGCAAAACACAAATATGATGACCTTTATAGCCACTGTATTCTAAAATGTCTCAACTTTTCCCTCTTCAACATGAAAGCCATTCGCTGAGTTAAATGCTCTTGTTTAACTGTCTCCAAGATCTGAAATATGTTTCTTACTATTCTAAAATAGTGGGGTAACACGGTGAGGCCAAATGCATGGCTTCTCATTTCACTTTGTAGAATTCAGTGCATCTGAACTGGAAACAATAGTGGGTGGGGGGAGCAACATTGGGTTTCGGCTTTATGTTGTGCTTGTAGATCTGCCCTAGCCGGCATCCCATGGTAGAACTAAGATAATCCTTTGGCTTCTGTTTTTTATTCTAGATAATTATCCACTTGGTATTATATGGTTGAGTCATTCTGAGTAACTACTGTTGTTTGTAACATTAAGTAGTAGTGTATTAGGCGGTAATGAGCAGAGTGCCAGCTCTCCTTTTGATCTCTCGTGATACCTTCCTTTCAGACTTGAAAGAGCGTGAGCGATTTCCTTACATGCCATTATGTTAGAACCTCTTTGATCTGTGGGCTTCATTGCAGCATCAGAATCAAACTTACACAAGAGATTCCCTGGCCTAAGACAAGATGTTTCCTTTCAATGTAGTTGTGTCTCTCTGATCTAGGGCAATCACACCTGAATCTCCATCTTTTGTAGACTTAGAAGAATAAAGAGTCACATGAGAAGTCCTCCTCGGAGAAAGCTCCATCGCTGTATTAGGAAATGAAGAGTACATATGTAGGAGACTGGAGAGATGGTTCTGTGGATGAAGCTTTTGTTGATTTTGTAGAGAACCCAGCACCCACGTTGGAAGCTCACAACAAATTATATTACATCTGTAATTCCAGTTCCAGGGGATTCAATGCCTTCTTTCGACCTCTAAGGTCACCAGGCACACACATAATACCCAGACATACACATAGGCAAAATACTCATACACCTAAAGTAAAATAAATAACCCTAAAAAATTAAAGCGTATATCTGTAGCTCACAGATTTCTATCAGGTAGTGCTAACATGGAGGGAGAGGGCTTTATAGCAGAACATTTGAAATGTAATCAGTGGGGGTTAGTTTTTAATGTAAAAGATAACGCAAATAGGCTTTAAAAATGTGTGTATGAAAAGGTATAAAATAAAAGGTAAAATTTCCTTTTGCCACCACTGACCCTCCACTTCCTAGGCTACGGAGTCTGGTGTCTAACTTTTCTTCCCAGAACTCCAGTCTCCATATGGGGCTGGTTTCAGGACCCCTCTGAACACCAAGACCCAAGATTGTTCAGGATTTTCCTACAAAATGATGTAGTTCAAATATCATCCATGAACACCTTTATATTTCAAATCATCCCTAGATTACTTATACCTAATACAAATGCCTTGTAGATATTTGTGCTGTATTGTTTCGGGAATAGTGAAGAAAAAGGTCTGCATGTGTTCAGTAGAGATTTTGATATGAAGTTGGTTGAGTCTATATAAATGTAGTATTAAAATATATGGAAACATATACTTAATAAAAATCTAATGCTTTGCTCTCCCTGCGAAAAATAAGAGCATTTAGCCATGATTTGGTAGCTGGGAAGATGGCTCAGTCTATAAAGTGCTGTTGTGTAAGCATGCATCCCTGTAATGCATGTTGTAGAAAAGGCCAGGGTGGTAATGCAAGATGGAGAGGTAGGAAGGGCAGGTCCCAGGAGATCCCTGACTAGCCAGCCTGCCTAGTTAGCAAGCTCAAAGAGAGACTGTCTCAAAACACAAGGCCCCTGACCTCTACACACATCTACCACACATATGCATTTACCTCCCCACCTACATACATGCATACCTACGCACCGACACAAATAATAACCATGATTAGGTTACCTTATAAATAATTCTAGACTTTTGTTTTTAATGTAGTAAACAAACATCTATTGAGAACAACTTTTATGCATCAATAAGTGTGGTAGGCTTTGAGCACACAATGGTGAATGGGATCGATGTAACTTCTTACCAAATGGAGCTTAATAAAGTTGGTTTTTTGAGACAGGGTTTCTCTGTGTAGCCCTGACTGTCCTGGAATTCACTCTGTACACCAGGCTGACCTTGAACTCAGAAATCTGCCTGCCTCTGCCTCCCAAGTGCTGGGATTAAAGGCGTGCATCGCCACTGCCCAGCAATAATTTTAATGGCACCTGCCTGAGATTTTAGTGCTGAGTATGGAATGTAGCAGCAATAGTAATGACTTCTGTTTGGTGACTGTTTACTATTACATAACATTGAATATTTTTACATTATTTATTAGTTGCTTTTTAAAAGGTTTTAAAAAGAAATATAAGGAATCCTGAGGTTAAAGGAAGTGAGTGAATCTGTCTGTGCAACTTCCAATGTGCTCAAAGCAAGCGACAGGAACAAGATGTCTTTCTCTATACCCTGTACTCTTTCATCAAGGGTCCATTTAGAAGGGCATTGTGGTCCAAATTTGGTGGCAAATGTCTTAAGAATATAGCTTTTATATAAATGTCTATAGCAAATGCTGAATTCAGCAGTGCCAATTTTCTGGGACCGAGAAACATTTGGGCAAATGTTTTCCTAAGGCACCTAACTAGCTTCAGATTGGTTTCTGGAATGCTTTGAACTTTGATGTATATTTCTGACCTTGTTTCTAACAGACAAAAATTGGATCAGGAAAACTGATGGGGCCCAAAGGAGTTTCTGTGGACCGCAATGGGCACATTATTGTGGTGGACAACAAGGCGTGCTGCGTGTTCATCTTCCAGCCCAACGGGAAAATAGTCACCAGGTTTGGTAGCCGAGGAAACGGGGACAGGCAGTTTGCAGGTACACTCGATGGTAATATGTGAGCCCCCTTCTTTTTGCTTCTTCTGCTCACACTTGCATGATGTCTGAGCATGTTGAAGGTGCCCTGTTCCCTGGTGTGCTTGCAGCCTTTAGGGGGAATGCTGAGGGTGGAGCCAGAGCAGGGGGCGTGCTGGGGGTGGAGCCAGAGCAGAAGCAGTAAGCAGTTGTCCTGAGAAGGCTCAGTTGAAAGTGCAGCCTTTAAATGGTTTCTGCCGATGGCTACTCACACTGCAGACATTGGATTTTTAAATAGTTGTACTAAGTGAAATAATACATTTTAAAATAAAATATTTGCAAAAACAAAAACAAACCCCACAAGTGTTTGAAGACCAATGTGCAACAGTTTCCCATGGCTGCAGTTTTCTTTCACAAGCCTCAGGATGGGGGTTATTTCACCTTTGTAGGTTCTTGTAAGAGGGCAGGAGTGTCGAGTATTTGTAGAGTATTTGCTAAGAGCAGCAGAGGCAGTCTTTTTTTTTTTACTTTGCACTGTGCAACTTTGCAATCACAAGCTTTTTCGGATGTGCACATCTGCAAGGAAAGGCTGAGCATGGCCCATTGATTTTCCTTTTCAAAGGATGCTTGGCACGATTTCCAGTTTAGCTGGCATTGCCTTTCTTTGTGTTCATTCTCTCCTTCTTTGTCTGGCCCAGATTCTGAACAAACACTCAATATTATAAAATGCAGGATTTCGGCTCAGGTTTTTTTTTTTGTTTTGTTTTGTTTTGTTTTTTGTTTTCAGAAGAAAAATTATACTTTGGAAGCTCTTTCCCAGAATGGAGAATGGTGATATTTTTCTTTGTAGGACTCCTTTACTTCCCTACTTAGCAAAAGCGAGCTATGGTCCGAGGAGGTGGGTGTGGCTTACGGAGGGCAGTGCAGAGAAGGGCTGCGGGTACTTCCTGCTCATCCCACTTCCCTAGGACTGCCACTTTAAAGGCTTGGTGGGGCGAGGTCAGAGCAGACAGCTGAGCAACGTGCTGGATCCAGTTTATCAGGAGCTAGAAGTCTGGCGGAGTGATTGTCCATGGACTGGGGCTTGGGTCCTTTGTCCTTCCTTAATTAATGAAGTCAATGTGTTAGCCTTGTCCTGTGCTGCGGCGACTGCTGTGCTGTCATCGCGTTTGCTGTCGGAGCCCTCATGTGTTTCTCCCCCCTATTTTATTGCAGGCCCCCATTTTGCAGCTGTGAATAGCAATAATGAGATCATCATTACAGACTTCCATAATCATTCTGTCAAGGTACTATTAGCACTCCAACTGTTGTTAACTCGGCATTGCATGTACGGAGAAATTGGTCTAGTTGTAAATAATGTGCAGCACTGTACAGACAATCAGAACCAAATGGAGTAAGCCTACCGGGAGCTGACTTCAGCTTAAACACGGAGGTTTTAATATAGACTTCCTTGGGGATAAAGTATGATGGCTATCAGTTTCTATGTGGAAACTGAGATGAATGAGAATGATTTAAACACTTCTAAAACAGTTGCTTGGACATAGAGACAGAAATGACAGACGTGCATATGTTTCTAGAAGGAGGAGATTTCTTGAGGGCTGGGGGATGCAACTCAGTGTTTGTCTTAGTTAGGACTTTATTGCTGTGAACAGACACCATAACCAAGGCAGCTCTTATAAAAGAGAACATTTAATTGGGCTGGCTTACAGGCTCAGAGGTTCAGTTCATTATCATCAAGACAGGAACCTGGCAACATCCAGGGAGGCATGGTGCAGGAGGAGCTGAGGGTTTTACATGTTGATCCCAAGGTAGCCTGGAGAAGACTGTCCTTTCTGTACTGGGCATAGCTTGAGTTTAGGAGCCTCAAACCCATCCCTACAGAGACATACTTCTTCTAACAAGGCTATACCTCCTCCAATAAGGCCACACTTCCTAATAGTGCCACTTCTCATGGGCCAAACATATTCACACCACCACAGTGATACAGTATGGTCTTAGCATGTTCCAGGTGCTGGACTCAATCTGCTGCACCAACATTATTAAACAACTCCATGAAAGTATAAAAAGCAAAGCTATAAAATTTATTTCAACTCTTAGATCATCTTCATCTGAGAAATGTCTGAGTAAGTAAATGGCATTAGGTGAGATGTAGAAAATATAAAATGTTTGTGATTATTAAAAGTCTGGAAGTGATGGTTTCAGGATCTAGAGATATTATTCCAACTACTTAAGCTCACTTTTCATCTTAAGGAAATCATAGCATTTGCTTTGTGTTTTTCTCTCTGACAACTGTTGAATGGTATGCATGGGATTTGTTTCCCATGATGCAGCAGTTAGCAGTAACTCTCAATTCAAGTGATTTCTTGCTTAGTAAGCGTGAAATCTATAAGTCAGAGTTAATAAGTAGTCTACTATAGGTTTTTAAAAAATATTTTTATTGTTTTAGTAGTGTTTTGGGGGGCAATAGTCTGGGATTCTATAGATACTATGGGTTTTTCTTTCCTGTGTGTAATAATTATGATACAGTTTAATTCATAAATATGATATAGGAAGCCATTGTGTGAGCTTTCTGCTGCTGTGATCCAGTACTAGAGAATAACAAAATCAAGGAACAAAGGTTTATTTCAGTTCATGGTCTCAGAGTTTCAGCCATAATCACTCGCAGAGACTAAGAGAAAGAGAGGCAGATCTAGGGCTAAGTTATGCCCTCCAAGACCTTGCATCCATGACCTCCAGATAGGCTAGACCACCTTCAGCTTCTCTGCCTCCTACTGGTCTATTCATCGATGGCCCCACCAATGAATTAATCCACTGGTGAGGTCAGAACCTTAGGATCCACTTGCTTCCTAGAATGTTCACCTCTGAACATCCCAGCATTTGGGGACTGGACCTTCAACACAGGAACCTGTGAAGATCCAAACCACAGCAGCAATGAACAGTGATGACTAATTATACAATAGAACAAGTATAACGGCATCCTGCTGTAGCTGTGATCTGAAACTGTGACTTACTTCTGGAACTTTCCACTCCTTTCCTGCCGCAGTTGCAGGAAACTGAGTAAAGCTTCAGATGGCAGAGAAACAGTGCACCTTTTTTTTTTCACCACCAGACGACTAAGCGAGGGGGCACGGTGGGCTCGCCTGTAATTCCCAGCACTTGCAAGGCAAAGGCAGAGGTGTTGGCAGGGGCAGGGGGATCAGGAACTCGAAGCTAGCCTAGGCTACATATTGAGACCCTGTCTCAATAAAAATCTTCCCCCCACCCCGAGTCAAACAACAAAAATAAAGTGAAGTCTGCATTTTAATTTCAATGTGAAGGAGATGTACTTATGCCAAGTAAAATATACTGGGTGAGAATGTAAGTGAGGACCACCAAAAGGATCGTGTGCAGGAATCAATAGCAGAAGGCGCAGAGGGTAACAGTGTCCTTACCAACCCAAACACATGCTCGCTGGTCTCTGAAGTTGTTGGGTATAAGTGGCTATGGGACTAGAATTAAGGAAGGCTTTTAAATTTTTCCTTTTTCCTGCCCCTTCTCTCTCCCTCGTTCTTTCCCCTCTATTCCCTTTTCCTTCCTTCTTTTCTCTCTTATTGCTGAAGATAAAACTCAAGATTTCATACATGCTAGGCAAAGTGTACCTGTCGCATTCCCAGCCTGCATGGGGGCATTCATAACCTATCGTATTAGCAAGAGCTGCCTGGGCTTGTTTCTAAGGAGCCAACGAGGACTCAAATGTCCTGAGGTCATCCTCAAATCAGATCAGTGCTCAAAGCTGTGAACCCTCTGAGGCCCACACGTTAGCAACCTTTACTCTAAAGGTTGCCCTGACTATAACTCCTCTTGATTTGTTAGTTAATACTTCCATGCATCTAAGCAGTGCCAAAAGAGATATTTAGAACAACATCCTAGGAACATTTCCGAGCCATTAAGTATCATCTGAAGCATCAAGATACAATTGTTCACTATAGTGTCATTAGATACATTGAATGTATTTAATGTTGTCATTAGAAATTTCACTCCATGGGGCTGGAGAGATGGCTCAGCGTAACCGCTGAGGACTGACTGCTCTTCCAGAGGTCCTGAGTTCAAATCCCAGCAACCACATGGTGGCTCACAACCATCCGTAATGAGATCTGACATCCTCTTCTGGTGTGTCTGAAGACAGCTACAGTGTACTTATATATAATAAGAAATAAATCTAAAAAAAAAAAAAAGAAATTTCACTCTAAAACCTGTAACCTATATTTGTATAGTGTGTCACTATTATGCAAATATTCAGTAAACCACAGTAACTGATTGATCAATCACACCAGGCTTGAGAAACCATCTTAAAAGCTCTGTTCATCCCTCACTTGCAACAGCCTCTGTTGGTTCTAATAGTGAAAGCCTTTGGATTTATAAACTTACTATTTTAACTAAAGCACCTCCTGTGGGAAATAAATCAGCCTCTGTTTGTTCTTCACCCATGAACATTGTACGTTCATGCACTTGTTGACACATAATGCCTATAATCCTAAGTATGACATTCAGCCCTCTTGTTCTTATTATGTTGATATAGTAAAAATGGTAATAAACCCTGAATATTTGGTCTAACAAAAACCTGATCCAAACTGAATGGCAACCCATCCTATAGAGACGTAGTGCCCATTTTTAAATTTTTGTTTATTTAGTAAATAAGGCTACTTATTTGAAGAGAATAATATTTAGTGTTTTAAAATAAATATTTTTAAGCTTTATTCAGAACATCTTATAATATTTTATAGTATTTTGTAATTTATAAAAAATAAGTATTTAGTAACTAGTTGTAAATGGCAGAAAAAGAAGAGTAATTTAATAAATAATAAATGAAATTGCATATGCTTTGGGAATCACCAGCGACAAGAGTCTAGTATATAGACCACTTTCCTCAGATTTTTCTCGTCACAGGTCTCATTATAAATAACTTGCTCAGACAGCTATTTTTTTTTTTTAAAAAAACAATTTGGTTGGGTCATCTATTTTTAAATAAAAGAGTTTTTCAATACTTCATCCAGGTATTTAATCAGGAAGGGGAATTCATGTTGAAGTTCGGCTCAAATGGAGAAGGAAATGGGCAGTTTAACGCACCAACAGGTGTAGCTGTGGACTCGAATGGAAACATCATTGTGGCTGACTGGGGGAACAGCAGGATCCAGGTACATTAGATCTTCTAAGGAGCTTGTCAGCTGGTGGGGATTGGAAAGTTGCCCATCCTAGAACCTGGGATGCTTTTCCTTCTTGATTACGTCATAACACCATAGATAACCTCACAGGAAGGACCAAACACCCAATCAGGAAAGGTAGAAAAAAGATGACATGGTTAGCATAAGATCTTCTCATTCAAAGTTGTTACTTATTTATTTATTTTGGTTTGAATATTGTTCTCTTCAGACCTCTAAAGGGCTCATGGCTGGGATTCAATGTAGCCATTGAATAAAAAGGTACTACTTGGATGTTTTACTAATCTCAAAGTGAAGACTCAAGTTTTTCTTAATTGTGAATAGAGGCAACAATCAGTAATTTTAGAAAATTATGTCACTAAGAAAATACGCGCGCTCGCGCGCGCGCGCACACACACACACACACACACACACACACACACACACACGCTCGTGTCTCATTCCAGTTGTTCCAGACACTCCACACTGCAATGTTCATTGCAGCCATTGCTTTTCTTCATTTAATGTGCCAGTTCATTAGCAAACATCCCAAACCAGATGTGGCGACACTTGCCCATGGGGAACTAGAAGAAAGATAAGTAGTTCAGGTTGGCTTCATCTGTGTAGAGTTCAAGTCCAGCTTGATTGACTTCAAGCCGTATATATAGTTATACTACACATATTTAATTTTGTACTTCTTTTCATTTCTTTGAGACATAGTCTATATAGCCCAAACCCTGTATAATCAAGAAAATAATTGAGAATATCAGTGTAATGCTTTTACTTCCCATATATATATTTCTCATATGTATATATTTCCCATGTATCTAAGGTCTATCATTTATCATATATATTATATGTTATATAATTATATATATACATATATATATAAGTATATACTCTATATCTTAATTACTCTAACTGACTTCTGTATTCATAGAGACAGTCTGGGATGAAGAGACATGTAGTAGCTCAGTTGATATACTAGTTCTCTAGTATGCATAAGGTCCTGAGTTCAATCCCCAGTACTGTGTAAATTGGGTATGGTGGCACAGACATGTGATCCCAGCACTTGGGAGGTAGAGACAGAAAGATCAACAACTATGTATGGTTGACTACATAGCAAGTTTGGGGCTAGCCTGAACTATGTGAGACCCTGTCTCAAAAGAGAGCAACTCATGAGATCTCTCAGTGGTCTCACTGTAGGAGGTAGGAGGGTACTTTAGAAGTCAGGAGTCAGGCGAGTTACAAAGGCCTGTGGATGCTGTTTCTATTGTGTGGCCTCCTGGCATCCACCTACTGACACTATTTCTTAAAACCCCCAGGGCTAAACAAAATGGTTGGAAGGAACCCAAGCGGGAACTTGTAAAGGAGGAAGTGTTATGAGTCTGGGTTTGTGTCTCTTAATTTCATCACAGCAGAATCACATGGATCATACAAGAGCTGTTGCCTATCCAGATGGGCACATTGAACTGTAGACTTCGACAAAGAATGAAGTCTCTGTTTTGTCATTGCACGGCCATAGTAAGATAAGGCATGGCGGTTCTACATCAGTGACTCTAGTCATGGAGGGAGCAGGGGAGGAAACAAGACCAGTGGAAACAGAGACAAGGGTGCTGTGCTAGAGTCCTCAGCAGAACAGAACAGATGGACTGAATGTGTGTCACAGAGCAGCTATTATATTGGCTTCCATGACTCAGGCCGGCAAGTCCAACCACAGCCGGCAGTATACTGGAGAGGCAGAGAAACAGGAAGCTTCTCAGTCTACCAGGCTCCTGCCTCAGCAGTCCCAACATGGCAGCTAAGGGTTAGACTCGAGACCCTGAGCAGTGGTTTTCCAACTTCCTAATGCCGGGACCCTCATGTTTTGGTGACTGCCAACCATACAATTATTTTCATTGCCACTTCACAACTGAAATTTTGCTACTGTTACTACTTGTAATGTATTTTTGGAGATAGGGATTTGCCAAGGGGGTTGAGACTCACTGCCCTAGAGGATTCTGAGAGAACCTCAGGTCTGCAGCCCGTGCTGGAAGGTTAAAGAGACTGGGTTCCAGTGTCAGCAAATGAGGATGGCAGTGGTGGCAGTGGCAACAACAAAGCAGATGCACCTACCAGCCAGGACAGAAGGCAGTAGGCCAAAAGCAGCAACTTCTGTCTCAGACCTGCTTAGGCCTGGACCACAACAAGGAGGTTCTGCCCATGCTGAGAGAGAGTCACCCCTTCCCCCCCCCCCAGGTCATCTTTTCAGGAAACATACTTAGGGATGTTTCTAGAACCCATCTCCTCATTATTTCCAGAACCAACTAAATCAAGAACCAAGGTTAACCATCAATACTATGTGTGAACAGCAGCAGCCTGAGCAAACCCAGAAAGTTCCTTGCATGCTTTCTTCATTTTAAATACATGTTCTTCAGCATCTGTAACTTTTCTGATGCTCTGATTTTATGTTTGTGCAGGTTTTTGATGGGAGTGGATCATTTTTGTCCTATATCAACACATCTGCTGACCCGCTCTATGGCCCCCAGGGCCTGGCTCTCACTTCGGATGGCCACGTTGTGGTTGCAGACTCCGGAAACCACTGTTTCAAGGTCTATCGGTACTTACAGTAACTGCGGACATCTCTGTACTGAGATCTTGCACTAGAAACTGGAACGGAGTTCTCAATGTGGGACCAGATTACGATAGGACTTTTCATACTAGGAAGAATCTTTGGTGAACTTCCCAAGATTATTTCTGAATGTAATCATTTCCTTAAAAACTGTTTATCCAATTTCCGTAATTCACTTTTAGGATTTAAAAAGAATCTTCTTCTACTGAATCTATACAAACTGCAAAGTTTTACACCTGTGAACTATGGTTCATAGGACAGGGATTTCTGTAGTTAAAACTAATTTTGCAAATCAGATGTTAAAAAGAATTAGCGTATCTGTTGACTGGTGAATGAATGATAGCCTTTGCATAGAGCTTCCAAGAACAAAACTTGTAGTTGCCTATTTTATTTAACTTCAAGACCCAAGGGACCTTCTAACCTCACTTTTACAGTAGGTGTTATTACTCTGGTGACATGTTTTTGCTTATCAACAACCACATATAAATTACCTTAGGAAAATCCAAGGCTGTCTTGCAAGATCCTCTCAGCTCTGACTCAGGGTCCTCTTGAGTTGAGCCCATCAGAATCAATGCAAATTTCCCAAATTTTCTGGGTTTGATCAAAGATCGTTTCTGTGTGTTCTCTTCACCTTCTTGTTTCTGCTCACCTTGCATCAGAAAATGAAATATATTTTCAGGAAAACCTGAAATTCCTGATGCTTTGGAAGGCACGTAGCAAAGCAAGGGGACCCTTTGGTTACTAGCTTCAGATCAACACACAGTGGAATGGAATCAAGAGAAGTCACATTCATGTGCCATGCGTTCGTGTGTCTTTCCTCTTCCACGTCATGAAAGCGAAAGCTTTACCTCCTGCAAAACGTCAGCACATGCAGTCGGACACCAGTGTCCTAGGACAGAGAGCCATAAGCAGCCCTTTGGAGGACGAATGGTGTCAACCAAAGGCATGTGATTGATTCATGATTTCCCCTTAGAGAGCAAGTGTTACCAAAGTTCCGTTGAGCATTACAGGTAAGGGCATGTTGTGGTTATTTATCAGTGTCTAATGAACAGTAGAGGCATTAAAGGGGCAAGTATACATGGTTAGGGTAAGATAGAATGTATTATACATATATATAAATATATAGATGAGTTCTTGGTGTGTGGGAATAGGCAGCACTCCGAAAGACAGAAGCATTGTCCAGCCATCCTTCAGCCCGTTCCCTGGCTGCTGCAGTCGGAAGCCGTCCTTGTGGAGTGAGCCCTACAGCAGGTTTGGGCATTGCCATTTTCTGGCATGATGGTAATGTCTGGTTTCCAGTCAATGACCTTCTTTGTGTTCAAGAAAAAAAGGAAGGCAGGAAGGAAGGAAGGAAGGAAGGAAGGAAGGAAGGAAGAAAGAAATCAATCTTTAAACATTGAGTTTGAGTTACCTTTCATTTAGGTATAAATGCATTTTGAGAAACATTACCTGTTATGGATCCCGTAAACTTAGACGTGTTCTCTTTCCACTGATTTCCTACTCAGTTCTACCAAATAGGAAAGTTGTCTTTGGCATATTTGATGATGATGTTGAGATGTCGTTCATTGAAAGCACCTTAGATATCTACTGTAAAAACATTTTCCCTCAGACACAAACGATGATGTTTGTGGCCTATTATCTTAAAATTCCAATGTTTGTGATATGAAAGTTTTTAAAAATTTAAAAAGGAAATCTGTCTATTTCCAATGGTCTGTTTAATTCCTTATGCCCAAATCAACATCTGGGTGGAAAAACTTTATTTTCAGAAGACTTACATTGGTGTTTAGCTTATTATTATTTTAGTTCTGTGGGGTTTTAAACTATACAAGATTGTCTGTACGAGACATAAAATTCAATACCAGTTTTAGAGTGGTAAAGTAAGACAACTTCTGAATACCGTGAAATAAGTCTTTGACTTTATATTTTAGTTTTAATTTTTTTCCCTAGTGCTGGGGATGGTACTTGTGGCCTCAGACATATTCAGCAAGAGCCCTATAGCTGGGCAGAGCCTACAGTCCAAGCCTTCAGTATGAAGTTCAGTGTTCCTGTCCTCAGGCCTCCTACCAAGGCCAGGAATGCATCTAGACACTGGGACCAGAGGGATGCATAGAGGAGAAGGGCATCTCCGTCCATTTATAGCTTATATTCTGGAAAGGAGGTTTTGTCGTGCTGTTTGTTAATAGTCTGCCTACAGGATTGTTTCTGTTTCTGGGCTATTTAAAAGAAAACTTTTAAAAAATGAGTAAATTACTTCTTGTTAATTTTCACAAGCAGAAAACATGTTTTTAAGAGGTTGCCACAGGCTGGTTTTGTTTGTTTCTTTGTTTTTGTGGTGCTGATGCTGGAATCCAGCGCCTCAGGCACACCCTGCAACGGAGTTGTGCCTCCATGTTGCAACTCTTATTTTGAAAATGAATTTATCAAATGAGTTCTTTTTTTTTTTTTTGGTACAACGTTGAGATATTTGTGAAGTGAGAAATTAATTCATAAATGAATCAGCCGCATATATAAAATATCACATCAGGCTTGATAGCTCAATAAGAAATAATACAAATTGGGTTTGTTTTTTTTTCTTAACACACAATATTGGTACGAACTGGACTGAAAGCGTAATTTAATCTCGTTCTGTTCCACCATCGGCTACTAAAGCACCTGCCGTGGGCGCTGTAGGAAACACTACATTCTACACTTGGGTACGTGTGTGGCATTTACTGTATTTCTTTGTGGTAAGCATATTTGTGGGGGTGGGGTGGGAAGTGCTGCTACTAAGATATAAATAGACAAGATCTAAATGAAATCTTGTCTCATTTGGTCAGAATGGTTTCTGGTAAACTAAGAAGGATTATTAAAATAAGTGGCTTTTTTTTGTTGTTGTTCTAGGCTACTGTTACTGTCTAATTGATCTTTGTCAAGTATATAGAACCCGTCACACATTCATGATACGTAGCACTGACAAAGTAAGCATTCAAATTTCCCTTGGGCACTAAGGACAAACAGTTAGGTTTTATAGGTTAGTGATAGTGTATCTTCTCCCGACATAAACCTCCCTTGCTGGACACGGGGTGGTAGGGAGTACTTGACTATCCAGAAACACACAATTAGAAAGTTGTTATGACTGTTTGCTGGTTTTTAAATGATGTGTAAGATTTTGATGAAACTTTAGTCTCTGTAACCAAATAAGCCCCTGAGTTTCCTAAACTTGACAACATTTGAGGCAATAAGTTCCCCTGGTCCATGCAGCTGTTGCACAACTGCTCCCACTACATGTACAGGGTATGTATGTCCTCACAGGGAATGAACTGGAATAGCAGTACGTAACCAGGTATATGAAGCCTCACTCTAAAGGGTTAGCATAAATGCTTTGGTAATACCTACGGAGGAAACTGGAGAGATCAGATCAACATCAGGTCATCTATAGATCACGTCAAATGGGAAATGTCTCTCTATGCATTTGAACTGTGGATCATCCTCTCTGTTCACCAGCTTCTGAACAGGGAGGAGGAATTTCTTTTTTTGGTGAATGCTTTTAAAACAAGACCTTTCCAAGTAGGATAGCATTGAAGCTGCCTGATGCAAACCTTATCTAATTCCCCTTAAAATCAAAAGTCCTAATACTGTTACTTTATGTAAATGTTGCAGGGTGTTTAAAAATTTACAATTATTTTAATATTTTTGATAACTAGGAACCTAGTATTGCCATAAAGGAAACTAAGTGCCCATTAAAAATTTGTTTGGTATAAATAAATACTTTTTTGGTTTTGTTTCAAATGACAGTAAGCTACAAAATCACAATGCTAATCTTCAAAAACACTTTCTAGTAAACTGTGTGGTAGTTAATTGTGTGGTCTGTTTGTGGAGAATGTGTGGATGCGATTCATTAATATTCTAGAAGAGATTAATAATCAGCTATGTTGTTCCAATGAATGTACAGCACTTCCATTAACTTTTGAAAGCAACACAGCCTTAACCTCAATGCTTTTGCTTTACAACATGGGATGTTGTGCTATCAACAAAGTACTCTCTGCTAACATTCTTTCTTACCATTCCTGACTGCAGCCTTTGGAGGCTGCCTATGAGAATGAGGGTTGTTTGTTTCCTTTTCATTTCTTTGAAGATTTTGTACATTCCACCTTGACACATCTGTCTCATACATTTTGTGTACAGACCGCTGGTCTTCTGTTTTCTGCCATTCATGATGATATAGCCTTCTCGTATGTTCTTTTATGAATTGAAATGCTGACTGCCTATTTAAATAGAAGAACGAACGCTGTGCATCAATGTGTTTGTATGTTTGTAGCTACATACGTACCACAGTATTTTGGATGCTTTTAGTCTATAATAAAACTTTAAATTAATTCTGTCTTGAAACACGGGAGAAACAAGATTCGTGTGTATATCGTTACCATGCACAAAAAAAATCTCAAATCATTATAATAAAGCTTGTTCTCTCCATCTGCAGACTGAGTATTTATTCCCTGAGTGAAGGGAAGTGGGAACTGTTCTAGAACATATAGAAGATTGCAATACCTCTACAAAACTGTTTAGAGTGGAGAAGAGAACCTGAGTGCTATTTTTGTTGGTTGTGCTGCTAATCACTTGTTATTATCCAGGATGTGTATGAAATAGGAGTTGGCAAAACCTTGGCACAACGGACTGTGTGTTTGCTTGTAATCCTCAAAGGATTTCAAGAAGAGATGGCCTTCTGCTGGCCATGGCAGATGCTACTTAGGGGGCAGAGACCCAAGAGGGACCTCACTACAGCTAGTACTTCTTGGATCAAGAATATATTGACACAGTTCATCACAGTAAGGATTTCTGTATTATTCTATATTATACCAAATGACTGGATATGCACTTCAAGCCACAGAATCATCTAGAGACTAGGTCAAACTCCTCTGGGAGTTCAGTGTCCGGGAGCTTGATGGTAAGTGGATGTGTCTATTCTTCTCAAAGAAATTTGTTACCACAGTTCTCAAATTCAAGAAAACACTTCTCAAACAGAGTCTCCACGTGCCATATCCAAACGTCATGCTCAAATGTTTTCTTCAGAGCAGACTAGAATTCTGAAAGAGGTGGTTAGAGTTAACCTTACAAGGAGAGATTAAACCAACAGAAAATAGAATAAAGACCCAAACTGACATTGATAAAATAATATCTATTTTATCAAATCTTTGTTTTTCCCTTTTTTATTATTATTATTGTTTTGGTTATTCTGAGGCAAGGTTATCATGTAGATCAGGCTGGCCTTGAGCTTGTACGAGGCCTCCTGCTTCCCACCTTTCACTTTTCATCTTCTCCAGGCATCACCATTGCCATCACAGGCTCTTTAGAGTCTATCAGATTTAGAGAGGAGTGCCTCCCATCATCTGGCACCTCACGTGTTCACTCGGAACACATCTCACATGAAACCCGTGGCATCTCTTTCCAGAGGAGCAGGATTCAGTTCTAGCTACAATTTGTCCTTGTAGAAGTGTGGAGGCAGGCAGGACAGGCAGATAGAGTTTTGGACCACTCTACCACTGGGACATCCTGTAGTCCAAACAAGCATGGCAGGCTAGAGTTTCTGCTAAGTGGGAGGGCTTTGACGATGAACAGTGAAACCTGTATCACCAAGGAGCTTACAGTCCAATGGATGAAAGAGACTTGTATTTAGCAGCGTTATGAGTGCTGTTACACTTACACACTTGCAAGTATGCTGCTTACTTGGAAACCCTGCTCATCCCCTGGACGAGCTAAGAAACCTCATTTGCTCTTCTTCCCCCAATTCTGCCCACAAGGAGAAAATTCCCGGTAACTTCTCCCAGTCTCTGAGTTTCTGGCTACTTCTTTACCTTATATGGCCACAATCCCAGATCCTAGCCCATATGTCATCACCCACATTCAAAACCCATTAAAACCCCCTTGCTTTAGGCTGGGCTCATGACTTCCCTGATCTCCACTTGTGACATCAGTGAACTGGTCCAAGAGCAGCCTCTCAACAAACCTGCCTTTATATGTCTGATTCTGCTTTAATTGATTTTTTTCTTTGGTGGAGAAATCTTTTATATACCATGGCCAGCAGAATGCCCAGGTTCTACTTGCTAGAGGATAGCAAAAGCCCTAGGTTCATTCTAGCATGTAAACCAACAACAATAACAGCAATTCCCTATTCTATGGGCTTGAGAGAAATGAATATACCATCAGTTCCATGATCTATGGGGCCTGCTGTGAAATGAAAATACTCGGCCCCTTTTTCGTAGAAAGGGGCCTGGAGAGACAGTGTCTTAAATAGGGTCGCTATTGCTGTGATACCACGACCACGGTGATTCTTGTAAAGGAAAATGTTTAATTGGGGCTGGCTTACAGTTTCAGAGGTTTAGTTTGCTCTCATCGTGAGAGACATGGTGCTTGGGGAAGGAATTGAAGTTCTACATGTTGAACTGGAGACAGCAGGGAGAGACTGTGTGTCATACTGGGTTGTAGCTCGAGCATGTATGAGACCTCAAAGCCCACCTCCATAGTGACACACTTCCTCCAACCAGGCCACACCTACATATTTGTAGGTACATGTTTGTACCACTCCCTATGGGCCAAACATTCAAACACACGAATTGATGGGAAGTCATTCCTATTAACACCACCACTTGCAGCTTAGTAAAGGGCTTGCTTTGTTGGTGTGAAGACCTGAGTTCCATCCCAAACTGCATATGAAGTGTGGACGTGGTGGTGTGTGTTTATAACCCCAGCCCTGGGGAGGTAGAGTCAAACAGACCCTGCATCTTGCTTCCAGGCCATCTTAGACTACTTGTCGGGGTGCTAGAAGCTAGAGAGTGGGAGAAGCCTAGTAGGCTCTAGAGTCACTGGGGTCCCAGTGCTCCAAGCCACTGCTCCACTAGCATGACAGCATCCTATCAGCACCACCAGCTGCTGAGTGGTTGGAGGCCATCACTGCTAGGTGACACTCTGGAGCTTGGGGACACCAGGTAAACCAGAGTAAGTGTGTGGGTGTGCTAGCTATCACAGAATAATTAGGAACTAGATCAGACCCATCTGTGTAGGGGACAAGAAAACCACTGAGAAATCAAAGGAAACATCACTCCGTCTGAGAACTGGCTAGGGCCTATTTGACTAAATATTAACAGACTGCCAGTTTCTAGCTTCCCAGTTAGCCCCAAAGGTCCCCATCTTTGACAAGATGGTACCTCTCATCTTCTTATGCAGATGAAACTCTTGTTTTTTGAAGTGGTTAACTGTTCAGCTTTTTCCTCCCATGGCATACAAGACTCAGGACTCACAGTCTGAAAGGCTGGGGAAAGATGTTTGTGGTTCACTCCTAAGAGTTTGCATTTTAAGTAGCAAGGAATGATCCCAGTTCCTTTAAAGCATGGATTTAAAAGGCATTTGTGAGATGATTATAAAGCAAAGTGTTTGCCTTCCAGAGACAAGGATCCCTGGCTAACCCACCCTGTTGAGCACACGGCAGGTTGTTTCTTCCCACAAGCCCACACAACTCTAGGGACTAACACAGTTCTTTTTACTTCTTAGCTGGTCTGTTCGCCATACAACATAAGCTCTAATTAATTGACTTTTTGCTCAAGTATTCAAGTGACTGTGTGCTTTGACCTCAGTCTTTAAAATACATAAATTATGTGTATAGATGAGCAACCTACCAAACTTAACCAATACCTAGAAAACTTTTATTAAAGATTTCAGGTCTAATATAAGTTGACCAAAAGAAAAATGACTAAAATTGCTTGCATTTGTATAGTTGTTACTTGACTGGATAAACTTATTTCCAGTATAATAATAATAATAATAATAATAATAATAATAATAATAATAATAAAATAGCATAGGGAGAGAGAGAGGAGAGAGAGAGAGAGAACAGCATTTGCTGTCAGGAAGTTCTTTCCTGAAAACCTAGGGTTGAAAAAAAAACTCAAAAGAATAATTGAATTCAGAGCAAATCAAGAGCTCTAGAAAAGTGTTAATAAGGTGGGTGTGACAAAGCTCTGTGTCACATAATTGACAGGGACACCTCTGTTATATGCCTGTTGTCAGGGTTTGAGTATGGTAAGCGGGTTTGGATATATACTCACCTCCCATTATTACTCTCCTTTGTAGAGGCTTTGGACATTTTTTGCTAATCACTTTTATCCCATCTTATGAAATAAAGATTTTAGTGAAACTTTGAGAGACAAATTCACTAGTAGTTGCAAGAAATAATTTAGAAAGCTCCCACATACTCTTTATTAAGTTCTTAAAATCAGCAGAACCAGAATATTTACAATTCACTCACAATACAGAACGCCTGCACTACTCTATCCTACACTACTCTATACACTCTCACCGCACTCTATCAGAGTACTTTTTAAGGCTAGAGGTGGTGCTCGCCTTTAATCCCAGCATTTAGCAGGCAGATCACTGAGTTCCAGGTCAACTTGGTCTACAGAGAGAGCTCCAGGGCAGTCAAGGCTACACAGAGAAACCCTGTCCCAAAAAGCCAAACAATAAAAATAAAATAAGACAAAATAAAATTAAATAGAAAAAGAATTTCTGCTATAAATGTACTCATTTCCTGCAGCCAAATCCCCATTTTTTTAAGCTAAAAGAACACACTTAAAAGCGAAGACTCAAAAGTTGCCTTTTAAAAAGAAAAATGAAAGTTACATTGAACACTTAAGTAGCAAGCAACTCTGCAATCCCAGAAGCACATGAAGGGCACAGAAACCTATCCTGCCCCAGACTCTACCCCAGGCCCCAACTTTTCCTTTCTGCACACACGCCGCCCAATCCAGACCAGTCTGGCGGGTCTCAGTCAGGTCCAGTCCATCTCAGGCCCCTCCCCTACTGGCCCTGCCCATCATCTCAGGCCGCGCCCCTCGTCGCCCTGCCCATCTTCTCAGGCCCCGCCCCAGCCCGGCTCCTCCCTCGGGTCCCGAAGCCTACGAGGGCCGCCAGGGGTCGTTGCACCTCCCCTTGCACTAACTCCGGTCCTTCCCACCCCACGCTGTTGGCGCCAGACTCAAACAGGGAGGCCGCTGCGCGCACTATGGTAAGAGCGAGGCCGGGACGCTCGCACTTCCGGGCTTCGGGGCCGCGGCGGCAGGGGTTGCGCCTGGCCAGGCCTTGCGAGGTTGGGCCCGCGTCCACTGCTGCGCCCGAGCCCTGATGGCGGTCCGCGCTGCGCTGGTTCCGGACCGGAGCGTTCTAGACCCGAATCCAGAAACCCGGCAAGTGGGGCCGGTCCGCGGCTCCCGACCGAGAACCCCAGGGCGCACGCGCTGCGGAGTTGGCCACTGAAGTTTTCGGCGTCTTTCGGTTCTGCTGGAATTAGAACCCGGGGGCCTTTTACTAGCTGGGCACGGCGCTCCACTCCAGCCGCACCCCACCACTGTACTTACTATGCTAACAGGAGCAGCCCAGTAAGTCTTCACTCCGCCTTTAGATCATGGCAGTGACACCCCTCGCCCCACCCCGCACCCCCGCCTTTAAGTAAAGGGTAGGACGCCCCCACCCACCCCCAGCTCTGCCTTAGTGTGGGGCCCATGTGTTCGGGCCAACCCTGGTTTACTACCAATCTCCATTGTCTTTTCGAACTTAATGACTCTGCCCTTTGGATCATTTTCATCCACCTTCGAAGTTTTGTGTCATTCTTTCCACTTTTAGCGATAGAATATCAACGTGTCGCTAGAGTGACCCCAGATTTTAATATCTTAATTTAGTTAAGTGGCCGTTACACAGGGTGGACCAGGATCAGGTCGTAGGGCATTTATTATTTGAAGAAACTTGCCCAGCTGTAATTATAACTGATAACGGCTTCTTTGTGGTTAAACTAACAACCGGGCCACCTGGGCATGAAATGGCCCAAGGAGCCGAGGACTAGACTCAAAACAACAATGTTACCAGTGTTTGGTGCTATCATGTTTCTCTTTGTAGAATTAGAGTACCCAACTAAAAGGAACTACGCATTATTGATGTGCCGGCCTCACCCTCCTACTTAACCCTCTTTATAGGGCAGTTGCCTACTGCTAAAGGGATTTAATGGCTGTTAACTCGTCACATAGGTATTGCTATTAGTTTTATATGTGAGCAAGAAAAAAGTTCAGTGTTATTCTGGTCAAAGTTAAACTTTTGACCTCTTTCCTAATCGTGAATTACTATTTTGATTTGTCTTGTTAGGTAAGCAATTACAAACATAGGCCTATGGTTGGAAATCAGAGAAAATTAACTTTGAGAGGGACATCTTTTTAATTTTTCAAAACGTTATTACAAATGACCAACAGGGCTGATATGATGAATTCTGTAATTAGAGAAAACTCTTTAGATACAGGACTCTTAAAAAGTAGCTTAATATACTCCAGTCAAATAGAAAATGTCCTAATCCTCAGGTAGCTTTGAGTCTCCTTCATAATCTGAAGGCACCCCTGTTTACCACAAGGAGACGTCCCTCTCCAGTTTTAAGGACCGAGTCCTTGTTATTTTTCTTTCTTGTTGAAGTCTCTAATGTCAGTATGATGCCCTTTTTATATTAGTTATTTTAAATCTGACCTTGGAAATTTCCAACTGTGATTAGTAAGAACTGGTAAAAGACAGAGATAAATCACTCTGAAAGTAATACGAATGTATGATACAATTCAGCTGCATTTATGTTTATATTTGTTGTATTAAGAGCTTTCCTAAACTGTGCTTCCCAGGACATTAGATTTCTCCTTATTGCTTGCCTCTGGGGAATTTCAAAGGACTTTCCGGAAACCGTTTATAATACCAAAATATTAGGAGCTTGCTCCCAGATTTGGGCTTTGTTTTCTCATGATTTAGCCACACGATAAAATCCTAATGTAGGGAGCTGAGCAAGTCTTGAATGAGTAAAGTCCTGAGTGAACATGTGTTGTTGACAGGCATGGCCTCACCAGAGACACCCCCCGCCCCCCAACCTCAACCTCAGGCTTAGAGAGATGGCATTTCCCCAGGAGAGGAGTGCGAGTTTTGACAGTCTGCGTGGAGAATGTACACTGTAGCTTTGCTCCCTTCCACGTATTTATGGCCTGAAGACCACTCCCCTAGAGAGATTACTCTTTAGTTACCAAGATGAGTTAAACCTGCCTCCATGTTCAGATGTATATAATAACCCCACCTCCATGTTTATCAGTGTGTAATGCCCCACTGTATGCAGTAACCTGCCTCTGTTCAACTCTATAATGAACACGCTGAGCTGCAGGGCTACAGTTTCTCCATCCAACAGCCCAGACCACACAATTCCAGCTTTCTGCTCTTGTTTTTCCTTCATTCCCTCACTGCTCCAGTCAGGCCCAAGTCCCTGCAGCCATGCAAAGGCACTGTACCCTAAAGAGATTTCCACTTCTCTCACCGAACCCCTGATATCCTTGGAAATCTAGTGAGAAAAGCATGTTAAAGCAACAGAGGATACTTTTTAATACCCACACCCAGACCCATCACCAGCTCTCCAGTGCAGTTCATACAGGCTGACCTTGGCAGTAGCCTTTTTAAAATTCTTAGGTGAGTGTATATATAGTAGCTTGCTACGCACTGGCAAGGGAAGGGAAGCTTAGCCGAGGTGTCTTTTGCTGGGTGTGATCTTCATGATTGGCTCAGATACTGCAAGAGAGCAGTGTGGGAAGGGTTATAAAACCCTCGTGGATTCTAGCTCTGAACCTGAGGTTTAGACAGCAGTTCTCTATAGCTTCCGGGAGCCTGGTACCCTCTGGGAGAGAGTGCTTTGCTTTCTCTCTGCAAGCATGGTGATGGCCGTGGGTTTTTTTGCTACTTAATTCACCCTGTGTTGTGTATTTAGGAGTGTGGTGGGCTTTGAAGCTTGAGCAGCTTAGCATTGGCATTTTTCTGGTTGTGGCCCTGAAGTTCAGAGCTGGCCTGTATGTCTTGCTCTGTCTAACTTACCCGGCTTGCTAAGCCCTGCGAAGGCAAAGGACAGTGGATATTCTGAATTTTCTCAGTTTGCTGAAATTTCATTGCAGTAGACGATTCGATGCAAATGTGTCCAGGGAACACAGGCTCAACCCATGAGCTCAGCTGAGGGAAGTCTGTGAAGAGAATGCCAAATTACGCTTTGGGTGAACTCTTTGAATATGCAGAGGAGAGATTTTTCTTTTAGGTAGAGGAATAATTTTATCATCATCATCATCACAACCCAAATTACATAGTTTTTCACTTTGCTATGGTAAATTTGGGGGTGGGAGCTACTTTAAATAGTAATTTGGGTCAGGTGATAAAGGGCCTTCTACATCCTCTTAGGATGCTTGATATGAGGATTGGAACCATCACAGGTTTTAAGGAGCTGCACAGTCAGCTTCTGTTAGAGGATGAGACAAAGAGTGTTTAGGCAGCTGAGGACAGTTGCAGGAGATAGCCAATGAGGACTTGGATCCAGACAGAGGCAACAGAATGGGCCAGGCAGGATGTATTAGAGAATAGTTAAGAACCAGTGTTGACAGAACTTGGTAAAGGCACCTTGGATGGCTGCCAGGTCGTTGGCATAGGTAAAGAGTGTATCTGAGACTTGAGATGTCGAATGGCAGGTTTGGAGTGTGTGTAGGAGAGAAAGGATTCACTTTAGACCAGTTGAGTTTGAAGTCTGTCCGGCAGGCAGGTAGATACATGAGATGGAAGTTCAGGAGCATATTTAGGGCCAGATATAAAGATCTGTGGTCTCATCACAAGTGTTAATTAGAACTAAAGAAGATGAGATCAAAGAAGAGGTTTGAGGAGAGGAAGGGCTCAGTGGTGGATCCCTGGGGGGACTGCTGTGTTCCAGAGGGGCAGATGGGGAGAGTGGGGACTGTGAACTTGGAGGCTGCTTTCTTATGCATACACTCATCAAGAAACACTGCATCACCTTGTTTCTGTCAGATGAGTTAGCTTCTAGTGTTGCCATTCCAAGATCCTTTTCTTTTTTTTTTTTTTTTGGTTTTTTGAGACAGGGTTTCTCTGTGTAGCCCTGGCTGTCCTGGAACTCACTTTGTAGACCAGGCTGGCCTCGAACTCAGAAATCCTCCTGCCTCTGCCTCCCAAGTGCTGGGATTAAAGGCGTGCGCCACCACCGCCTGGCCCAAGATCCTTTTCTTAAGTGTTGAAGACTGATGCTTTCTTATGGAGTTTTTGGTTGGACAGAATCAGTCTTTATCTTCTTACATCTTAATAAACAGTTTATTTTGTTATGATTTGTTGAGTAGCAATTTTCTCCAAGATTAAAACTTTGCATCTTGGAGATACTAAGATATAGGATATGGAAAGGGATGTGAAACAAACGAGTGTGGGAGAGATATTTACACAGAGGTGAAGCAACAGGATGGTCTGAGGCAGTGGCTTTCAGCCTTGCCAATGCTGTAACCCTTTAATATATAGTTCCTCATGTTGTGGTTACCCCCGACCAAATGATTTTTATAGCTACTTCATAAATGTAATTTTGCTATTGTTGCAAGTCATGATGCAAAGATCTGCTTTCTGATGGTCTTAGGTGACCCCTGTGAAAGGGTCATTTGACCACAGGCTGAGAACTGCTGATCCAAGGAGCCATGGAGCACTCAATCCTGAGGGAAAGCTCATTGAATTTAGACAGGAAGTAAACAACTCAAAAGAGCTTTAGGAAGTCCCTGAAATTGACCCAGCCACAACACTCCCAGTAAAGACTGCTGAGAGACGAGCTTGAAAGAGCAAGACCAGTGGAACAGCCTGAAGAAACAAAGACCAGCCGAGTGGCCTGGAAGAGACTCATACTAACTGAGCTTCTGGGAAAGGGCACTGGGCAATTTGTTGAGGTGATGCAAGGTGTACACTGTGCTCCAGATTTGCAGCCTTTTGAGCTGTCACCTACCCTAGGGTAGGCTTTGGTGATGCAGCTGTCTTTGTCAGTTCTGTAAGTCCTTTCCCATATTCCAGTAAGTAATCCAACAAAACTCATGAATTCACCAAGTTGAACTTTGATGGTATATGTACTTTGATCTGTCGTCAGTTATCTATCTCCTGGGAGTAGACACTTATTCCTGTTTCCCAAGGACACAGTGTCACACAGCATGATCCTGGGCAGTTTTTGAGAAGCATTCAGAACACTTAACTATTGGGGCTGCTGAGACGGCTCTTTGGGTTACAGTGCTTACCGCTAAGCCTGGCTGTCTTGAGTTCAAACCTTGGGACCCACATAGAGGAAGAAAACCAACTTTGGAAGGTTTTCCTCTACCCTTTTCATATGTACCTTAGCACCCCCTAATAAACAACTAATAAATAAACATTAGTGTGGAATCCCAAATCCCAGACAAGTGCTGTTTCTCATATTGTTTTTATTTTCATTGGAATTTTTGCCTTAAAAAACTTGACCCCTCTTTTTGTTTAATTTGAATGTAAGTTTATATGTAATATATATATTACATATAATATATATATATTACATATGTAATATAGTAAGAATTATCCTGTTCTTTAGTTACATATTGCTTATCTTATTTTCAAATCTGATATTACAGGCTTCCATTTTCTATCTGGATAGGTGTTTTCTTTCTTGAGCCTACACATTCCTGTCACTATTTGTTTCTTTTTAATTAAAATATTTAATTTTTTTATGTATATGGATGTTTTGCCTGAATGTATGTTTGTATAACATGTATATACCTAGTGCCCAGGATGGCCAGAGGAGGGGGACATATGTCCTGGTACTGAAGTCACAGAGCCACCATGCAGGTGCTGGAAAATGAGCCTTGTCCTCTGGAAGCACAGCCAGTGATCTTTAACCTCTGAGCCATCTCTCCAGCCCCTACCGCTACCATTCCTACACTTGAATTTGACTCTAATCTTGTCACTCCTCAGCTTTAGAAATTTCTGAGCATTTCTTCACTGTCATGGTAAGAGATCCACTGTGTTCCCAGTTAACCTCTGGTAATCTGACCCCAGAAGACTTTTTGAAAAGAATTTGCCACTTGCTCCCTCTGCACAATCCATCCAGTAACCATCTTAATGCTTGTCTTGGATGTCTGCAGCGCTGTGCTTGTGAATGGGTTCTGCACAGGACACCCCTCCGCACTTCCCAGCCTGACCAAATCCTTTTCATCTCTAGCCTTCTAGATTAACACGTCTCCCTTCCCAGGTGGGACTAATTAACTCTGTCCTGTGTATTTATGCAACAATTTGTGCTTGTAGCTATTAATTAGTTATGAATGACTGTCTGTTTTCTTTCAAAAGGTAAGCCTTCTGCAAGTTAATACGGAGGCTTGCCATTGCTTCATTTTATAGATATTAAGTTTCTACAAAGGATGTGGTGGTGCACACTAACAGAGGCAGGTGGATCTCTGAGTTCCAGGCCAGCCTGGTCTACAGAGTGAGTTCCAGGCCAGCCTGGTCTACAGAGTGAGTTCCAGGACGACCAGGGCTACCCAGAGAAACCCTGTCTCGAAAAACCAAAAAAATAAAATAAAAATACATTTCCACAGAATGTTTTCTCAATCACTGTTTGCATAGAAAATTGTCAGTTCCTACTTCCCTCCCCTAATGGCATATAGTCATTAAAGTGAGTCTTTGGCCAGGTTTGAGAGTGACAAACCTGTTGGTATTAGGCAAAATCCGATACATTTTTAAGATAATGTTCAATGCCAAATTGTTGTGAAATGCTGTTTTTGTTTAAAACTGCTGCTTTTTGTTTTTGTTTTTGTTATTTTTATGCTTTAGTCAAAGAAAAGAGGACTGAGTGCGGAGGAAAAGAGAACCCGGATGATGGAAATATTTTTTGAGACAGTAAGTTATTTCTCCTAATGTTGTTAGTATCCTGTGTGACTTTCACATTACATATATATTCACAGTATGTTGTGTATTTTTCTGTTATGTAAATCAATGTTAAGGCCTTTTTTTTTTGGTCAGAGACCCACACTGACTTGGTTCTCGGGGGCGGGGGACACATAAAATTCTGTAAAGGTTTTTTGGCTCTTCTGAGCTGAGAAATAGGCTGTGCCTCTTATTGGTAGTGTTTTATCCGGGCTGTCCTATAGACTGATAGCAGGACTCTCTTTCTGAGTCATGTATTTGATGGTGACCTCCTTCTGTCTAAAATAGTTGTGGTAGTTCACTAAGTGCTGCCTGGGTGCAGACCCGGCCCAGGAGTGGAGTGTGGAGTTTCTGAATTCACCAGTGTGCAGTCCTGTAAGGTCATCCGCTTTGCTTTACCGCTGAGCACTCCGGAGACACGGTGTTTGAACCAGAATCTCAGAGGACAAGAGTGGACATTAACCGGGTTTAAACAAGGAGGGTCACCTGGTTTTATAGGGAGCACAAATACCTCGCTTCTTTGTGTTTCCTAGTCTGTCTACAGTGCAATGTTTATGATGATACCCAGGACTTCTTAACTTATTCCAGATGTCTGCCAGTCTCTAAGAGGAGATAAAGTTTCAGCTTCACTAAGTGATGGCGTCAGAGTTCAAACCCAGGCTCTAGAGCCCACTTTCTTTACATGTTCCTGTACATGGGCCTTTCTTTCATGAAGAAAAAGTGCAAACAAGCCTTGTACCCCCCTTTCCCCCATCTCCCCAAATTGTCCTTGTGGCTCAGGAGGACCTTTGCTCCACTGGCTATTTTCATCCTGTGCAGATGGGGGGAAATGGTAAAATAAAATATTACATTTCCAAAATCCCTTTTCATTTGGCAGTGCAGACTCTCGGGAAAGCAGTTCAAGTGTCCGCGGGACTTTAGAAAGCCTGACTCTCTGCATGGTTGTAGAGCCTGACTCTCTCTCTGCATGGTTGTAGAGCCTGACTCTCTCTCTCTGCATGGTTGTAGAGCCTGACTCTCTCTCTGCATGGTTGTAGAGCCTGACTCTCTCTCTGCATGGTTGTAGAGCCAGTGAAAAACTGCAGTTCCACAGGTGAAGTTTCTGTCTTAGGTTTTTTTCTTTGACTGAGTTGAATTTTTTTTCCTGTAGCCTTAGAGAAAAAACAGATTTAATTTCTTCCAGGCAGTAGAAACCCAAGGAAAGTAGTGAAATGATTTTATTTATCCTTTCAGTGTTAGCTTTCTCAAATAACAAAGTTGACCATTTCTGGTTTAAAAATGTTCACCTTGAAGTGGCGTTTGACACTAAAGACTAACACTGAAGACTAGCCACTCAAAGATGGTCAATGCCGAGCTTTTCTGCGGTTATTAATTCTGTTAGTTGATTCATGTCTTCCTATTTTATCTTCATGTTATGATGTAATATGTTGCTGCTTACTTATTGAATCTGTCAATTTGGGGGATGGACGTGTAACAGTGAACTTTGGAAACCTAATGGAAAATGTCAAGTCTGTTTTCTCCTGAATGAGACACAGCATATCTGGGATCCTCTGATGCCAAATATTGGTAATTATTAGGCATCAACCCCTCAGGATTCAGAACAAATCAATGTTATGGTCCAAGGTAATCCAAGGTGGATTCTGGAATTCAGTTTCTGGAATTTGGACTCTAGTTCCATTCTTGATAAGTAAAATTCCAACAAACTCAAATAT
The DNA here is from genome assembly GCA_036184795.1 of Tokudaia tokunoshimensis. Taxonomy (NCBI): domain Eukaryota; kingdom Metazoa; phylum Chordata; class Mammalia; order Rodentia; family Muridae; genus Tokudaia; species Tokudaia tokunoshimensis. The sequence continues at coordinate 75,210,203 of BTHU01000003.1, forward strand.
GGTTACTATACTATATACTATACTATACTGCAGTTTGATTATACATGTTAATGGTAGGGTTATGTTTATAGTCTGTTTTCTTGGTCACGCTGATGAAAGTATAATATCTTCTGAATTAATTAAAAAATTTACTAGTCAAGCACCTTGTGCCATGCTGCCTCTAACCTTAGATGCTGGCCAGGCACCGTGTACCTTACCACTTCTAATCAAGTACCTGTACCATGCTGCCTCTAATCACGGGTGCTGGCTAAGCACCGTGGACCACACTGTCTAATCACAGATGCTAGCTAAGCACTGTACCCTGCTGCTTCTAATCAAAAATGGTTCACCAACAATGTTTTGGGAATGTTTTCAAAAACATTTGTAGTAACGACAGCTCATGAGGAGCCCACAGTTGCAGTCCTCAACATCATCCACTTTCTATTCCTTTTGTTTTGGAGACAGTTTGGGTATTTCTAGATTCCAGGCTGCTTTGTCAATAGACATTTTGCAAATGTTTTCTTTTAGGTAGTTATCTGTCCTCTCAGTTTCTTAACATGTCTGTTTGGGTGAGCAGTAGTTTTGACCTTTATCAAGGCTTAGTTTCTGTTCTCTCGAACTTGCTTTTTCCTATCCCATCCTAGTCACAGGACTTCTTTCTAATTATTAAATGTGTTAGTCTTTCCAGATTATTTCACTTTCCCTGACCAAATGCTTTTCCACACCTCAGTGGTCAGCAAAAGTGACTCCTGGCCACTAGATTAAATATATGTATGAGTGTTAGCCTGCATGTATGTATGTGTACCATGTGTGTGCCACAGATGGCAGAACACACCAGATGCCCTGAACCACCATGTGGATACTGGGAACCAAATTAGGGTCCTTTGTAAGAGCAGCAAGTACTTTTAACCACAACGTCATCTCTCCAGCCTCCTGTTTTTTGGTTTTCTGAACATCAGAATGTTAGAGCAGCACATTTTCTGCTGGCACAGGCTACCCACCAGAGCTAGTTGCCCTGCTTCGACGAGAAGATGTGTTCTTGGTGGTGGTGTTCCAGTCATGAAGAGGCAACTGTGCTCATGTAGAAGTAAGTCTGGAAGTATGTTCAGTGGATGGCATTGAATGAGATAAGTTTCTTCTAGTTCTGAAATGCTCATTTCTAGTACATTTTCATTTGTAGACATAGCTTTTTGGTGTTATGTGTTTTGAACACAGCTATAGTAATATAAATAAATAGTAGAAAGTAATTATGTATTTCTCATCTTCTTAAACTCTTTTAACCAGAAAGATGTATTCCAACTGAAAGACCTGGAGAAGCTTGCTCCCAAAGATAAAGGCATCAGTAAGTACTAAAGAGACTGGCAGAAGGTGGGGATTTGGGGGCCCAGGACTCAGTCTTTTCTGCAGTCTTCTTTCCTTTTATGGACAATGCAGACATCTAGAAATAGATATAATTGTAAAAGCCCCATGTGACACTCCTTAGGAATCAAAGCAGTCTCTGTGTTTGGACCTTCTGCCCTAGAATGCTTATGTCCACTTGCGAATATACTTTTATCCATGTACACTCTTATTTTATTGTTTATTTCAGGAGAAATAAACATTGTTTCATTTGTTGTAGTGTTTGTCAAATATGATATCTTTTCATACTGCATTAGTTTCCTGAGGCTGTATTACTATTTATTATAAGTTTGATAGCTTAAAGAAAATGACTTCTTTTCCATGCCTCTGAACTCTAGAGGCAGAAGATTGACATGAAGCTATAGGCTGGGTTGTGTAGTGATAATTCTGGAATTTTGGTTTCTTTAAAAAACACAGAACTATTATATGTTTTCATTTTAATCCCAGGTGTAGGATATGGGGCTGCTTCCCAGCAGCTGACTGTGATTTACCTCGTGCTCTAGCAGGGGTGTGGTTTTGCCAGTTGTAGTTAGTTTCTATGATCTGTGATGTATGGAATTCTGGGAATTTTTTAGAGGGTATATAAATGCCAAAGCCCCAATAAATTGGGTGGGTGGTTGTTGGTTGTTCAGGGGAGTTGATTGCAGTTTGTTAGTAGGTATGCTCAAAGGAGAACTAAGAAGAAAAAGTTAGATTTAGAACCCTCCCTCCCTCCCTTCCTCCCTCCCTCCCTCTTTCTCAACCCCCAACCCCCATCTGTGTTTCTCTCCTGTCTAGTTTTAGGGGGTAAAACTGGGTGGATAAAGGGTGGGAAAAAGAAGAACCCACAAAGTAGCAAAGACCAGCTACAGGGTTGGTTCCCTGGGAGACTGAGGAAGGACCTTCTTTCCTAGGCAGCCGTGTGTGCCTGATTCCTATCCTTGGTACAGTCTGCCAATGGCCTTCCTTTCTTTGTTGTTTGTTCCCTTTTCTCTGTGACAGTCATTGACCTTAGGGCTGGTTCTGCACCCAAGGTGATTTCATCTCGAGATCCATATTTTTTAATTACACTTATCTGCTAGTCGGACTTTGCATTGCTCTGACAGAATGCCTGACGGAACAGATTCAAAGGAGAAGTTAGTTTTGCTCAGTTTCAGAGGCTTTCAGGAAAGACAGGTAGAACAGCAGCTCCCATCACTAAGCTAAGGAAGAAAAACATTGTAATTTTCCTGTTCTAAAATTATGACTGTAAACATTTTGAAGTTTTATTTGTCGGTGTGTATCTGTAAAGATCTGACATTCTGAGAGGAAATCATGCTGCTTGTGCAGTTTTGTGTGTGTGTTATTTATGTGCGTGGTGGGGCAGCGGGTGTGCTGGACTGACCCAGGACCTCATCCTTAGCCTAGTACTCTACCACTGAGCCGCACTTTGCTAAGTATCTATTTTATATAACACCTCATCTGCATAGGTATATAGCCTGCTTTGGAAGTGAATTCTATCTTGTGACTATTTATCAAACTTGCTTAGTTGGTCATCTGTTGTTGACTATTTAGATCAGTGCTCCTTAACCTGTGGGTCATGTTCCCTTTGGGGGTTGAATGAACCTTTCACAGGGTTCATGTAAGATCACTGGAAAACAGATATTTACGTTACTATTCATATCAGTAGCTAAATTACAGTAAGAAAGTAACAGTGAAAATTATTTTATGGTTGGGAGTCACCACAACATGAGGAGCTGTATTAAAGGGTCGGAGAGTTAGGAAGATTGAGAACCACTGATCTAGATTGTGTACAAATGTTGCTGCTAAAAATATTGTGTAATTAACATGCTCTGTGTTCCGGACTAAACTGTGCTCCTTCATAATTCATATGTTCAATCTCCAACCCTCTGGAAACTGAACCTTCACGAGGGAGTTTTGCAGTCTCAGCACTTGGGAAATCATGAGTTGAGTTAGTTTGATCTCTATGGTGAGAGACTGTCACAAGCAAATGCAGAAATAAATGATTTTGTGATGTTTTAAGAGTGGCATTCTAATTTTAAGAACGGGAAGAGAGAGGTCTTTGTGCATGTCTCCTGAGGAAAGGCCACCCGTAATGAAAGGCTGTCTGCAAAGCAAGCAAAGCATCCTCACCAGGAACTGTTGTGTCCTGTCTTGCCCTCGTTGCCAGAACTTTGGGAATGGGGACTGAGCACAGGGCCTTGCCCTTCTGAAGCCAGTGCTCTCTGGTGATGTCTTAAGCTCTGTGGGGTTTGGTTATGGAATCCAAGAAAACCAAACCTTTGTCCTAAGTGTTTGTCTACCTCTCAGGTTACTTCACTTGGCTCTATCTGCAGAAGTAAAATTGAAAATAAAGGCTGAGTAGCTCTTAGAGTTTAACTGTGTATTCTTAAGTTGTCTTTGGGAAAGGTTTGACCAAATTGTGCTCACTGGCTTTTCGTTCCTTTTTCAGTCCTGGGCGTTGTGTTGTGTCCGTGCTAGACAAGCACTCGGTCACGGAGCCTCGCCACTGGCTCCTCTCATTTTTAGAGTCTCAGTTTTAGAAATCCAGTTACTGTGCTACTTCCCAATTTCTTTAGATACTAAAAAAATGCTTTGACAAACATTGTCATTGTATGTCCATCTTTGTGTTCTGTGGCTGAATTCATACAAGCGAAATTTCTTCAAGAAGGAAAGGCATACATGTAAAGTTTTAGGTACACACTGCAATATTTCCCACCCATGTTGATAATACTGGTCTCCTTGAATCCTCTCTTCTTTCTTTCCATGTTGTAATTTGGTTGTTGAGGGCCATACTGTTTGTTCTAGTTTGTCTTCAGAGTAGGTTGAAAAGGCTAGGGGTGGAGCTTAGCAATAGAGCACTTATCTACATGTTCAAACTTGGTTTCAAACCGTAGCACTACAAAATAAATACAGTACAGTTGTAGCTAAAATATATTGATCATCACTATGTACAGAACCTGTTTATTTGTTTTTAAATTAGCACACAAAGCCCAGGTTTTCTCATGGTGCTATGATATATACTCTGTTTTGGTTAGTCACTCTTCCCGCCTGTCTCACCGTTGCCCTCAAAGTACCAGGACTGTTCCACCATCAGTGTTCAGCTGCCACCTTCATGCCACTGCATCCTGGTGCCCTTTGCACCTCCTCTCTTATCTTTCTAATCTCATGCCCCTTTCGAGTTTCGGGGCCTCTGCCCACATTCACTCCCACAGAAGCTCCTAAGGTCTGTGTGGAAGAAAGACCTGCGATGTTTGCCTCATGAGCCCGGGTCACCTCACTTTTGGTACACACATAGATGCCTAGCTCTTAATTGTAATATTCTCTCTAGTTATTTGCTTTTGAGTTTTGCTTAGGATGCTGTTAACATGTCTGTGAACGCTTTCTCCCCAGCTGCCATGTCAGTGAAAGAAGTCCTCCAAAGCCTGGTAGATGACGGTATGGTCGACTGCGAGAGGATCGGGACGTCCAATTACTATTGGGCTTTTCCGAGCAAGGCTCTTCATGCCAGGAAGCGCAAGTTGGAGGCTCTGAACTCTCAGGTAAGTCACCACCGTTATGAAGAGATGTGCTTTGTAGCACGGAAGTGTTTCCTTTAATGCTTTTCTCATTCAGTGATTTCCCTTAAACTTCAAACATACATTCTTAATTTGGGCTCACGGTCTAAAGAAAATTAACATCTCTTTCTCATAAAAGGTATGGCTAGGGGCATAGTCAGTGGCAGGATGCTTCCATAGCTTGCACAAGCCCTAGGTTCCCCTCCCAATCACTACAAGCCATAAAATGACCTTAGAATGCTTCACTTTTGATTTTCCTATGTTATATTTTCTAGTATTTTAGTTCCTTTTAAAAAAATCAGTAGACTCTGGGAGGGGCAGCTTTAGAGTTGGTTTACAGGACATGATGGAAAAGGAGAGAGAATCCCTAATCTGTTCCTTCCTGTCTCACTCTCATAATTTCCTGTTGCTTGTATCATGTATTGTTAATGTATATCTATGTATAATAGTTGGTAAGCCAGTTTTGATATCTTATTAGCTAGAGCCTCTTAGGGCTAGGGGCTCACTGTTAGGTGTTCTATGGCTGTTTATCTTCCACAGGTGTAGAGGAAGGGTGTGGGGTGTGTATGCATGCACTCGTGTGTGTATGTCCTATGTGTATAGATGTGCGCACGCGCATGTGTGTGCGTGTGTGTGTGTGTGTGTGTGTGTGTGTGTGTGTGTGTGTAAAGAAATAGAGAGAGACTAGAGGGCAACCTTTGGTGTCTTCCAGAATGCTGTCATCTCTTACTGAGACAGAGTTTTTATTGACTAGAACTCAATAATTAGTTAGACTGGCTGGCCACAGAGTCCCAGGCATCATCCTGTTTCCACCTCTACAGTGCTAGGCTTACAAGCATGCACCAATGTGCTTGGCATTACTTTTACATGGTCTGGGGATTGAATGAGGTTCTTGTACTTTTCTTTACTATGAGGTTTTTGTTGTTGTTGTTCTTTTGCTTTTTGGTTTATTTTATTTTATTTTATATTTGAGACAATGTCTTGTGCTTAGGCCATAAACTTGCTTTGCCCTTGAGGAGATTTTGACCCATGGTTATTCTGCCTTCAGCTCCCAGGTGTTAGGATTATAAGTGTGTGCTACCAACGAACAGACTTTGACAAATGCATGATTTCATGTGTCCACAAGTACAGTGTCTTACCTAGGAGCGTCACTGCCTGAGACTCCTCCTTACTCTGCTTGCTCATCCTTCTAGTCCTTCAGCTCGAGAACCACTGCTCTTCCTCTTTTTAAGACAGGATCTATCTGTAACCCAGGCTCCCCTCACACTGCAGTCCTGCCTCAGGAGGCAGCTGGGCTTTTGTGTCTTTAGAGTTTTACTTTTCCAAACTTGCACATGACTAAAATCAAATGTGCTGCAGCCTTCACAGATTGGCTTCTTGCACTTAACAAGATGCATTTAAAGTTCCACTCTGTCTTTAGAGTTTGCTAGCTTATTTTTCTTATCAATAAATTTTATCACATTCAATATATCTCAGTACACGCATTGAGCTTTTGCACATCTTAGATGCTTCCAGGTTATGAAGAATCTGCTGTTAGACCTTTGTGTCCATGTGTTTGTCTAGTGCATGCTTTCAGCTTATTTGGGTATTACCAAGGGTCATCATTTCTAGATTGTGTGGTTAGTGTGTTTTGTGTGCCTTCCAGTATAGATGTACTGTTGTGCATTTTCATCTGTGGAGACTAAGTTTTCCTGTCATCGTACAGCGGTGCGGTCAGTAGGTAATCAACATGTGGTGGTATTTCATTGTTTCTGTTTGCAGCTTCCTGCTGCCGTGGTGTGGAGCTCCATTTTATACATCCATGCCATCTGTTTGGGAGAAGATATTTTAATCTTTTGCTGACTTTTCATTGGTTTCTTCAGTGTTGACTTGTAAAAACCTTGTATCCAAAGACATGAAAATATAATACTGAAGAGGTTTTGGAATCCATGGTCAGGGCAGAATTCTTATTTAGTAAAGATGGTAGCTACCCAAACATCTGCCAAGGGAAAATGAAAATTGAGTCTTATTCATTGTAGAAAGGAATAAATTCTGATACACAATACAATGTGAAGATATGCTAGGGAAATAAGCCAGCTATAAAACAACCCATAGTATATGACCCCCATATGTCTCATGGCCAAAGTACATCATGAATCAGAGAGCAAATAGGAAGAGAAAAGGCCTGTGCCCAATGCCTTTGGAGGATACCCCCACCCCATGACTTCATTTCCTTCCATAGGACCCACCTACTGAAGGTTCTACCCCCCTCCCTGTAGTCCCATTTTGAATCAAACCTTTAACATGGAAAGGTTCTAAACTATGGCATGTGGCTATTTTTTTTAAACCTTATTGCATTTTTCTGTCTTGATTTTTGCTTTTATCACTTTTGAGAATTCAATTTTCCTTCATCTGTTCTTAGCCAGATTCTCACACCTCTGAGACTTTTTCTCAGACCTGCTATCTCACAAACACTTGTTCTTTATGCTTGTATTAAGGTCTCACAACAAATGTATGTGGTTTTGACATGCACTGCTGGTGTCCTGTAGTAAACATGACGTGTGTTTACTAATGTAATGTGTACTCTGTTAAGGGAACAGTGTATCTAACACAAGCTCCTTCTCCTAGTTGATGTAAGTGGAAGACTACCTTCAAATTTCCTGGAAAAGTTTTAATTTTCTTTAGGTCGATCTCTGTCTCTGTCTGTCTGTCTGTCTCTCTCTCTCTCTCTCCCCCCCCCTCCTGCCCACCCCCCTGAATATGACTGTAGAGAAATGTACATTAGAAGCATCAGGCTAGGTCGTACATCAGGAAAAGCCTGACTAGATCATAAGAACAACTGAGGCCATGTTTCCAAGACGTGTGTTACAGGTGCTTCATCGGTTTGTGAGACGTGAGTCAGAAGTAGGCAACAATTTGGTTCTTGAACGATCTCTGAATGGTATTCAGTTTCTTGGGCGAGCAGGTCAGGACCCTGTCATGAGACAGGTGGAAGGAAAAACCCAGTCACAATATTTTCTGCAGCACAAGTGAGATTTGGTGATCAGGGGCTGGTGCAGTGTACCGGTGGGTGGGGTCAGTCAAGAGACAGCATAGCGCAGAATATCAGCCAGTGTCTCGGCCAGGCCTCAGAGATGTGGTGTGTCAAAGGGAGGCTCGCATGTATGTGGAAGGGAAGGTGACTGTGGTGAGTAGGTGGATGGAGATAGTGTGAGGCAGCCAGCAACAGCAAGCACAGCTGGTTAATACCATCCATATATCATCTGTAAGTGACCAGAGGAGAGACAGAATGGCATACAGTGGGAGGTGCTTCTGTGATCATGTGTAATCATACTTTAAAATAAGTATACATATATGAAGAAGCATGAGGCGAAAGACTTGTTCCAAACAATGGCAGAGCCTAAGTGAAAGATCTTGGGTCTTTGAAGGCACTTTGACCTCCTTACCTCTGGACCCCTCTGAAAATTAAGCCTTTATGAAGCTCTGTTTTTGTTAATTCTTCCATTACTTGTGGTCATATTCTGAATAAGTATATTGCTTTGTCATCTTTTTATAAATCTAGGCTAAGTCTTCTGTTAGTTATCTTTTACTGGGTGAAAAAACAGTATAATGTCAGACACTGTAACTTCAAGGAGCAAACACTGATATCATCCGCTTATGTGTGTCTGAGGACTAGGCCTGGTTCAGGGAGTGCCTCTGGCTCACGGTCTTGTTGGAGGCTGTAGTTACACTAGTACGGCAGGGCTGCGTTCTCAGCTGAGCGCCCTCCTCAGGGAGGACGGGCTTCTCAGCACGGGACTTCGGCTCTGTAGGCTCTTGGGCTAAGGACCTCACATCTTTAACTCTGGGCCAGAGGTTTCCCTCAATTCTTACTGTGGTTCTTTCTAGAATGCAGTTTACTGCGGTCATACCTAGAATATTACCTAATAAATGTAAATTTTTTGTAAACAATTATGTTTATAGAATAATGACAAAAATATGAAAGTCTATATATTTCTAGTACAGATGCATTTTCCCCCTGAATATTTTTTTATTCCTAGCTGATTGAATCAGTGTTTGTGAAACCAATGGGTTCAAGGACCAATTTTAAAAAAAAAAAAAATCTTTTTTTTTTTTTTGTTAAAATTTACTTAGTAAATTTCCATATTTATTTTTGTGTTTTCTGTTTGCAATGTGTTTCTTCTAAGGATATATAATTGGGTTTTGCATTTTTATGTAAACTAACAATTTCTGTCTTTTATATTTAGTGTTAGGATCAGTATGATTAAATTTGCTGTCATAATTGAATTTTGTTGCTTGAGAATAAAGATTATGTTTTCTTGATTCAACAAATAATGTACTGAACATTTGAGCCTTATAGATGGGCAGTTCTGTCTTAAATTGGGTACACTGGTGCTTATAACACATTTCTTATGGTATAAGGCTTTACCTTAAATGAACAAGGCCAAATGTAGTTTCTTTTTTTTTTAATTTTTTTATTATTTTTTTTTTATGTTTGGTTTTTCGAAACAGGGTTTCTCTGTGTTTCTCTGGCTGTCTTGGAACTCACTCTGTAGACTATGCTGGCCTTGAACTCAGAAATCTGCCTGCCTCTGCCTCCCAAGTGCTGGGATTAAAGGCATGCACCACCGCTGCCTGGCTCCAAGTGTAGTTTCTTATGCTTTAATTCTAGACTTACCATAGTTCATGGTAACTAACTATACTGGGTACTTGAGTAATCCTTATAGAAGCAAGCAAGATTGTCTTGGTAGTACTGTGAATCCCACTGTTTCAAAGTTGATGGTGGTTGATGTTTATACCGAATGGTTAAAGAACAGCAATCATTCTGTTTCTGTTCCCACTGCTCTGGTTTCCTTGGACTACAGTGTAAGAGATTAACACATCAGCCAGATCTACCAAGTCAGCATTTAAAGTAGCTGCTGTCAATATTATTCCTGTCCTACTGGTCTGAGATCCCACCCCTCTTGTCTCTCTTAGAAGCTGGAGGTGGAAGCTTGACCGGACACACCCACCTCTGTAAACCAGAAGTCTGGGTGTGCTCACAGGCAGGCTTGGGTCCTCTGCCTCCTGTTCTGAGCGCTGATCTAACCCACAACAGGGTTTGGTTTTGGTTGTTCTCAAGCAGCTGGGAAAGCTTGTGAGCTTCTCTTCAGCTTTTCCGGGGCTTTCTTTCCCCGTTTGTGAGAGAGGCCACTCTGCTTTCATGGGCTGTGGGGAAGGTGAAGTGCAAAGTACTTTAGGGTTTCTGCATATGGTGGCCACACGTTCAGGTAAATGATGGCCCAATCAGGAGTGTAGACTGGAAACTTACTTGCTCAGTCAGAGCAAGAAACTGAGGGCGTGCCTTTTACCAAAGGCCATTTCAAAAAGGAGAAGTCAGTGTTCATGCTTTGTAGGAGATCACTGTGAGCTGTGCGGCAGTGTGATTTTTGTACAGGAGCAGAGTGAATGACGCCTGTGGCCCACGGTCTGAAGGATGCTGTTTTGCTGTGTGGCTCACGTGAAGACCAGTCACTGCGGGTCAGCCACACTCAGGGCTGCAGTGAAAGATCGGCTCCCCTGCAGACCGCCGAAGTAGAATGTTGACTTCCTCTGAGTTTTCTTGTTAATTATTTCCAGATTGGCCTGGGGTGGGGGTGGGGCAGCTCTTCATTTCCTTCCTTTTAATGTCATTCCTGTTCTGCCACTGACTCCAATTACGTGCAGGAATGTGCTTGTCTCTTGAGGATAGACATTCTTATAGGAAATTTGAAAATTAAATCAGGAAATATATTTTTTCTCCTTCGCATTTTGATTTTTTTATGTTGGTCATCATTGAAGACAGTTTGAAGGACTCTCAGTTGTAATTTGTTTTAAGTTCACCATTTTCTAAGATAACAAACCAACTCTGAGTATAAAGAATAGGTGATCTGTGCCTAGAGAATTTGCAGTTTCCTTGATAAGGCATGGTTATCTAACTTACTTGAAAATAATTAACAAGAAGCTATAAAAATGTACCTGTATAATTTTTAATATGGTAATGACAAATGCTAAGCTTTGCTGTGTATTCTGTTATACAGTTTAGGACAAAGGCAAGCCTCTTAAAATTTTTTAAATGGCATTTATCTGTTTATTTGTTTGCTCATTCATTTTGTATATGTAGGTGCCATAGCACATGCGTGTGCTTGTTCATTCGTGTGTATAGGGATGTATGTATGTGCCATAGCACATGTGTAAAAATCAGAAGACAACCCACAGGGGTCAGTTTTCTCCTTTCACTATGTGGAAGGTGATCAGGCTTGGTGGCAAGTGCCTTCATCAAACCGAGAAATCTCATATCCAAAGACAAGACTATAAATATGTATAGTTAACAAAAAGTTCTTAGAGACTGGTTTTTTGAACTGAAAGGTGGGATAGGTTTAGCTCAGTGACTTCCTATTGTTGTGATCCTGTAATATATTTCCTCCTGTGATAACCCCAACCATAAGTTATTTTGTTGCTACTTCATAACTAATTTTGCTACTGTTACAAATTCTAATGTAAATATCTGCTATATAGAATGTCTGACATATAACACCTAGAGGGACCAAGACCCACTGGTTTAAATGGAAGGTGGAGATGTATGGAGAGGCATTGAGGACTGTTACTGAGGATTGTTGGTGTCTGCTTAGGGAGGTTTAGTTACGAGCTTGTGAGTGCTGTATATCCTGTAATTCTTAGACCTGTATGAGGCATCAATATTGGTAGTAACTGTGTTTTACATATCAGAAAACTTGCCCAAGGAGACACTATTAGGAGATGATAAAGGAAGATTTGCATCTATGTCTTTTCACTGTGTGGCCCATGCTGTTAAGAGAAGACAAAACAAATACATTCAGTATATAGCTGACATTTAGCTTAGGAAGAATGTGCAGAGACTTGTTTGTTAAGTGGTCATGGAAGCATAAAGTTGGAAGTCACATTGAGGTCATACTATTATGGGATGTCTTAATGGTTGGTTTTGTTATGTACACCAAGCAGAGGAAACTCAAAATTTCCTGACAGAATAAATTTGTATTTTTTTCTAACATGCTTAAAACAATTAGATTATAAGCATTAGAAGACAGTGTTGTTATTTTCCCTCCCTTTGCTTAATGCAGTTAAGATATTACTGATTTTGCTGAAAGTAATTCACAGTATAATAATTTTTTTTTTTTACAAAGCTAAAATAAATATCTAGGTTGTACTGAAGAAAGGTTTTTAAACTAGCCCCTTTAAGTAGCTGTGATGCAGTTGTAGTCTCATAAACTAAAGTGTTCCAGAGGCAGGAAAAGCTTCTTTTAGAGATGCTGCAAATAGCAAGGCACAGTACTGTCTCATTTCTTTTGAAATTCATGTTTTGGTATTTGATACCAGAAGCAGCCATTTTAGTTCAACTGACAGTAGAAATGACTAGACCCCTCTCACAAGTCGTTGTTGTAATGACTCTGTGTGTAGCCTGAAGAAACTCCCAAGTGAAGTGACATTTCTCTGTATCCTAAAAAGATGTAAAGAAATTGTTAGGGGGCTGGAGAGAGATTGAGCAGTTAGGAATTCATTCTGTTCTTATAAAAACCTGAGTTACAAGGCTGGAGAGATGGCTCAGCAGTTAAGAGCACTGACTGCTCTTCCAAAAGTCCTGAGTTCAAGTCCCAGCAACCACATGGTGACTCACAACCATCTGTAATGAGATCTGACACCCTCTTCTGGTGCATCTGAGGACAACTTACATATACAATAAAAAAATCTTTAAAATAAAAAATCTGAGTTATGTTCTAGCGCCCATACCTCCTGACTCACAACCACCTTTAACTCCAGCTCCAAAGGGATCAACACCTCTGGCTTCCAAAGGCACCTGGACTCAAGTGCAAAAAGCCTCTCCGCAGTATAATTAAAAATAAAATAATTATTAAAAGTCAAGAATGGCCTTGAAATTAATTCTTAAAACAATCATCCTGACCTCAGCCTTATAAAGGACGGCGACTCTGACACATCACATGGAGGAGCCTCTCTGCTTGGGCAGCAAGACCTTCAGGCAGACTCTCACCTTGTCTCCATCCCTAACTTAGTCTGAGAGACTCTATGCCCAAGTGAGGAGTGTGGCAGGATTTTGCTCCTATGCTCTGTGTACAGTGTATGCATTTGTCTTTCAGGGGATGCACTACAATAACTCCCCTTGTATTGGACATGAAGGTAGCCAGACTCAAAGTAGAACTGAGGTTGCTGAGGTCTGGGGTAGGGAGGGAGATCTTGTTGAACAGATGATCAGTTCTGGAGACTGGTTACAACAGCCTGAATGCACTAAGCAGGACTGAGTTGTACACTTAGAAATTAAGTGTAGAAAATGTCATATGCACTTTATTTACATTTTATAAGTCAATGCAATATTTTAAATTTGCAATTAAAACATGTGACTTCTTAAAAATAAGAATTTAATTAGCATGGCAGCAGCTATATAGCAGTATTCAGTGAATTTTTAGAAAGGTAAGAATTAGGAAGTCGCTTCCCAAGAACTTTTATAGTTCTTTATTCAGGATTTGGTTTGGAGTTTAGTTCAGGCCAAACTTTCTAGGAGTTGGTGTATAGTGAGCATTTCATTCTGAAAAGGGAAAGAGCATGTAGCTGGATTGTGTTGTGTTAGTTTTGGAGACAGTGAGAGATGTTCTCAATTTGTAGTCTGGGCCACCACTGCCGCCACCAGTGTTTAGAAATAGGCATATAGAGATTTTTACAGCTAAAGTTGAGTCTTCAAAGAGTAGGTCTACTTTGGGACTATATAGATAATTAGAATTTTTTTTCCCAGTAAGGACAGGCACTACCTCTGTTAATTCATTTATTGAATGTTTAGTGAATTTTTGCTGTGACAAGCATTATGACTGATGTGCAGGACGTAAGACACTCGGCAGCACATCACTGTGACATGGTGTTGTTACCACACAGTCATGAAGAGCGATGCTGTTACTTACTTCCATCTAACAAAATGCCTGAAATAAATAACTTGAGGGGAAAAGGATTCACAGTAGTTCTTCTATGGCAACAAGTGCAGTCCGGAAACAGTCAACAGCATTGCCCATCACAGATGCTGTGTTTGCACTTCCTCTGTAGGGTGAAGAAGCCTTTGTGTAGTTGGTCTTTGAGCTTGCTCGTCTTTTGTTGGCAGCATGTACCACAGAAACTGATACACAGAGATATGTGAAGTGCTGACAAACACGTTAATCACTGTGCCCTACCTGACTTCAGCTACATCAGAGCCTGGCTTCAGTCCCACGTGCTGTGCACGTGGTCTAGGAGCCTTGTCCCTGCCCTAGGTTTCCCTTTCCTTCTACCTGATAACATACAGCAGTAAAAAATGATTTCCACCAAGTAGTCATGATTATTGGAGCCCTGGTGTAATCTTGGCTTTTGAAAAAACTTAGCTTGGGGAATGAATGTTATGTGGGAACAATTAAGTGTGTATTTTTAACTTCATCATTTCATTTCATTTTTTTACCATTTTGCCTGAATTATACTTGACAGGATCCAGTGTAACGGATGCAATGTGTTACTGAAAAGGAGGTTCTGGAAGCAAAAGAATTTGGAACCCTAGGTTCACAAAAGTAACTAATTTGAATTCTCTGAGCCTTTAATATGCAAGTCTTCCTTATCCTGTTTTCTTGAGTTATTAGTGGTCCATGAAACACACTTTAGTAAATTCTGTCCAAGTTCATGGCGCCCCTTCAGCAGGTTAAGACTGTATGCACTGCCACAGGCTGTCCTCTCAGAGTCTGAATACATTCCGATGACACCTGAAATAATCGCCTTCCAGCTTGTGTAGACTCTGTCGACAGGTTCTGTGCGCCCGCCTCTTCCTGATTAAACACGCGGGCACTGCGTCTCCGGGCGAGCCCAGCTGACGTTCCTTAGCCTCAAGAACCCTCTCACCAGGCACGTAGGAGCAGCCAATTGGGTTAGTATATTTGTAGTGTCTATTTTATGGGTTATCCATCAATTTTTTTTCTATCCAGTTAGCTTCCTTCAGATATGTCTCTGATAGACATTAGCAAGCAAGAACTTTCCAAGCTACAGAAGTTCACATTGCCCTGCTATTTTAAAAATAGTCACATTGGCATTTTTTCTAAAATAAATTTGTATATTACTCACTTAAAACTAAATACTATTAACATTCTTAAAGCATATAATGTTTTTACTTTATGTGTGTGGTTGTGTCAGGTCTCCTGGAGCGAGAGGTATAGGCAGCTTGGGTTTTGTAGAAGAGCAGTACACCCTCCTAACGTCTGAGCTGTCTCCCTCTCCTGCGCTATTGTTGACATTTTTATGTATGTGTAAACAAATGAGAGAAAAGTAATTCGAATTGACTTCTGTAATAGGGATTCATTATCTGAGGTAAGCTACAGGTAGCCTTCTCAGGGTGGCTAATTGCACTACACTTTATCTAGACTGCCTGTGACAGTTGGCTTTCCCTGTTTGGTTGTAAGTACTTACTGAGACTCCTAAGTCCTCTCTCAACAGTGTCCAGAGAATAGGCTGCCCATCCCCCCTCCCTCTCTCCCTCACTCCCTCTCTCCCTCTCTTCCTCTTCCTCCCTTTCTCTCCCTTCATACCCGCCCCCATCTTTTATACAAGAGGAAAATGTCAGCATGCCCCTTGCCCAAGCAGGCTTCTCTTTATGTCTCATTGCTGAGTCTGAGTTGACAGGCTTGTACTGAAGGGTCATTCTGGAGAGCACCCTATTCTTTCGGAGCACATCATCTCTGTAGTCTAAACAGAAATTGGAGCTCTGTTAAGAAAGAAAGGCTTTGGAGAAGCAACTAAGAGGTTTTGCCAAATACCATCCATATGTATTTAAGGCCTTTAAGCTGGGCACCCTAGCTGCTCAGAAGGCTGAGGGGAGGTATCCAGAGGCCGCCCTGGGTAGCACACCAAGCCTCTGTTCTCCACCTCAAACGAAGACATGCTTTTCAGTTGAATATTGTTACTGTCTCTTACTGTCCCAGATAACTAAGAACTAAATTTTACTGTTTGCAGAGATAGGGTGACTGGAATATTGGAGATGGGAGAAGGAAATATGCGTGTATTTTATTAATAAACAGTTTGAAATAGTTTAAAATTAGTCAGTGGTTACAGTTGTTGAAATGCACAGATTTGATACTGCATTTAAGTTGTCAGAGATCTTAAAACAGTGTTTACTGTGTGCTTTGGTCCTGTGGTAGGCAGCTGCAGGCCAGGCTTCCAGACATCCCTAGAAGTTACTCTCCTTCGCTGTAGGGGCTTCATGATATGGTTGAAAGGATGACCCTGTACTCGCTCTCAGATTCTACAGTCCCTGCTCCAAACACTGTCCTGTGTTTCCTAGGAGAAGCAGGCTTGCGAGAGTCACTCTACAAAATTATATTCCCCTGTAAATCAACCAGTCTGGAAAAGACCCAGCCCACAAGAGCCAAGCCGTAATGCCCTGCCACCAGGTGGTGGCAGAGTCTCAGAAGCATGCATGCCATTAAAAACCCTCGTTTCAGTTTGTTTATTGTATTTTGCCCCCAAAAGGCAGTTAGTATTTTATAGATTTTAGTATTGGCATTCTAATAGCAACTCCTGCTGCTCTGTACTTTATAGACATTTCATAAAAATTAACCCTGTTATTGCATTTGTGTTTAAACTGAGCTTTTCACTCAGGGCGTGGTTCAGACTTATGATTGCACTGGATCACATTCAGATACAGAGTCCTATCACTTCCCTAGTATTTATGTGTATTTATAACCACGACTTGCCTATATTATAATTCTTTTCCAATCAACTTAATTTTAGACTAGATATAAAACGATTTCAATTTTGAAATTTGTTGATTTTCCTATTTTCAAGGCTACACATTTACATGTTGACTAACCCTTAACACTTCAATTCACTTCAAATGGTAATCTGACTGGTATCATTGCCTGTCACTTAGTAGCACCAAAACCAAGTTTAAATCTTAACAAATAAATGAAGAAAAGTACATATACTTGAGTGAGGATTATAAAACATCATTATAAAAACATCAGTCTGTGTCTGTCTAGCTAGTTAGTGATGACCAACATCCACTCGATTTTTATCAATAATTTTTAATTCATGTAATAAAGAAACCAATAAAGAACCAAGAATATAGTTGAGAGGAGGAACCAGCAATAGACAGTGCTCAACTTACTGTCTGGCCTGCCGCTGCTTGCAGCATAATCACTATTAAGAAGTGCGATTTGTGCCTGTCAGAAAACTGAACAAATACAGTGTTGCTGTAGTTTAGCATTGGTGTTGCTTGGAATAGACAAGAGAGTAAGGCTGTGTGGAGAAGCCTAAATGGAACTCACGTGAGGGTTGGATGTGAAAACTGTCTCCATAGAATTATCGGCGACCTCTGTGCATACCTGTGATGTGCATAACCACTCATAGTGTGAGCAATACAATACAGAATACATAAGTTTTTAACAATGAAAAATACGTATGAGATTGAGGGTATAGCTTAGCTTTAGATTGAGTATTTAGCATACTTAAGGGTCTAGGTTCAATTCTCAGCACTACAAGGAAAAACTTGATTCATAAAAATGTGAGGATTTATTAAATATCAATAACTGAAATCAAAGGGGTTGGGTGGCTCAGGGTATAAAGCACTTGCCATCCATTCATAAGGACCTGAGTTCAAATCTGTAGAACACATGAAAAACTGGGTGAGAAGGCACATATCTGTGAATACCCACTGCACGGACAGGCAGAGGCATGCTGTCCCTGGAGGCTCGTGGGCATCTGCCCAGCAGATGCAGAAGTAAACAGAGAGGCCCTGTCTCCAGGTGGGAAGTGAGAGCCGACCTTCATGCTTGCTATCTGACCTCCACAGGAGCATCATGGCAAGCAAGTGTGCACATATGTGCACAGATGTTAAAACATTAAAGAAATAAAATGAAAACAGTAATGCATGTGACTTCTCCTCCGTAAGATCAGCCACCTTTTAAGTGATGGCAATATCCACTCTGGGGGAACTTGCGAGGAATTAGCCTATGTTTTACTGCTGGTAAATGTCAAAACTCCAAAAATATAAGTTTAGCATTTATGTCATACCCAGTGGGATAGACATTATCACAATAAAAGAAAATAAGTGTTAGCAAGGTATGGAGAATTTGAAGTAAGGACTCAAACACCCGTGTCCATAACAGCGTTCTTCACAGTGGAGGAGACGATCAGTGGCCCTCAGTAAGTATATAAATTGTGGTGTAAAATTGTGTAGAACACAATTTTGTTCAGCCTTAAAAAGGAATGGAATTCTGGTATGTGCTACAGCGTAGATGATCCTTGAAACATGCTAAGTAAAATAAGCCAGATACAAAAAGACGGATATTGTGTGGTTCCATTTATGTCAGGAGTTTAGACTAGGCTAAAGCAGATAGGTAGTAACATAGTAGAAGGGTCAGGAGAACAGGAAGGTGTTGCTAGTGGATAGTTTGTTTGGAATCATGAAAGTATGCTTCAATGGAGAGTAGCAATGTTTGTGCAGCAGCCTGAGTGTATTTAATATCATTGAATAAAATATGTTAAAGGATTCATTTTATGTCTCTTTTCCACAATTAAAAAAATTAAAAGAAGTTGGAGTGATGGCTTAGCTAAGAGTATTGACTGCTCCTGCCAAGGACCCAGATTTGGTTCCCAGCACCCACCTGTGGCTCACAGCTGCCTGCAACTCCAGTTCCAAGGGATCCAATGCCCACTGTTAGCCTCCATGGGCAAGACACAACACAAGACACATATGCATGTAGGCACTCACACATACACATGGCCACTAGTGACCTCAGATGCCAGAAGGGTACAGAGCAAAGGAACTGTCCATATGGGACAGAAATTGTGCAGTTTGGCAGTTTCTTACTAAAGTAAATGAACTTTTGCCTATGGCCCAACAGTTTTATTCGTTAGTATTTACCAGAGTAAGTTGAAAACTTATATTTGTGCAAAATCTGTATAGACATTTATAGTAAGATTTATTTATAACTACTCACACTTGGGAGCAACAAGAGTGTTTAGTAGCTTAATGGAGGAACAAACTGTAAGTTATCCAGATACTAGAATATTATTCACTGATGAAAAGAAATTAGTTATCATACACCATAGGACAGGTTGCGTTCAGTAGGATTTCAATGCATATTGCTAAGTGAAAGAAGCCAGGCTAGGAGGAGGAAGGAATGACTAAATAGAACACAGAGAATTTTGACCAGTGAAACTATTCTGTACAAGACTAGAAGGTGGGTGTGTTTCCTGAAACCCCCAGAGTGCACAACAGCAGTGTTGGATCCTAATGTACCTTGGACTTCAGTGATAGTAACGTCAGCATAGGTTCATAAATCGTGATAAATGTACCATTTCATGTAGGAGTTTGATAGTGAGGAGGCTGTGTGTGTAGGGTTAGGATGCGTTTATCTTTTACCTTTATCTTTTGTTCAACTTGCTGTGAACCTAAGACTGCTCTGAAAAACAAAGTTGTTTTGAAAATAGTGTAGACCTGTTGGACTTGATTGCGCACGCCTTTAACCCGCAGGCAGAGGCAGGGGCATCTCTGAGTGTGAGGCCAGCCTGGTCTACATAGTACATTCCCGGCTTGTCAAGGCTACATAGTAAGAACCTGTCTAATAGAAATAAATAAAGAGCACCCACATATATGTGTGTATATATTTATATTTACACACATTTGAAATTTATCTGAACATAGTGGATTGTAAAGCTTATGCAAATTCCATCTGGTTTTCATTTTGAAATGTTACCTATGTTGATCTGTGTCTGAATGTAAAGCCACAGGATTTACTTTTAAGAAGGTATGCAGTAGGACTATTGTATTTTTCTGTGTGTATTTTCATGTCTAGGGAGCACACGTCAGTGTGCTCATAGAAGAGTATTGTGTTAGAGCCTCAAATCTAAAGATGAAACCTGTTTTTCTAGGCCCAGGTAGTTTACTATTCCCGTTGATGCTGTTCGTCCTGCAAATGAGGCTTTATAAAGGATTTCATTAGCTTTAGTGACATATGGGGATAGATTTAGTAGAATATGTAGTTGATTCTGGTTTTTACTTTATAAAAATATACCAGAATAGTGTGGTCTTTAAAGGAATTTTGTGGTGAATACTTTTGAAAATATAAGATATCTTTTTAAGTTTTTTTTGTAAGTGTGGACTTTCAGTTTCTAAATACAGAGAGATGAGATATTTCTAGTTCAAATGACAATGTATAGCAGTAATGTTCTTTTTCTGAGAAGCTAGATTATATTTTTTTCTATTATTAATATCTTATGTATTTCAGTTGGTTTTGCTACGCAGAGAAAACAAAATTTTATTTAGATCAGTATTTCTCAAAATACTGATCATACATAATCAGCGGGATCAGCATCACCTAAGAAATTTATGAGCGCAAATTCTTGGGACTATGGCTCAGAGGCAGTGTTTGCCTAGTGCTCAGTGGGTAGCGGAAGCTCAGGCGGTGGGACAGCAGCCTGCTAAAGAACTACTGACCTGTATTCAGTGGAGAACATCTCAGTTCATTCCCATCAGAGCCCTGCTTTGATTTAATTCCACAGGGCCTATTAGGAAGTATAGCATATGACTTCTTACAGATCAAGACAAGCAAAAACCTAAAACCTGAACAGAGTCCTAAGCCTGATGGAAAAGGCAGCCTGACAAGAGCTGTGGCTACTGTGGGTTGGGGTCAGTGTCTGCCTTCAGCAGAAGCATCTAGGATCCTGTCATTTAGATTGTGCCCTGTATTACCAAGATACTTAACATGACAACTCTTGAATGTCGTGCTTCATGTTTACTTAACTTCATGTGACTGCATGATTATAAATAGACATGTACCTGAGTGTTTCATTCAAAAAAATATAAAATGTATGTTAGCATGTTTGTTTTACATAATTATTAAGTTTAAGGCTAATGGTCTGATTTATTTTATAAATAACTTCCATGTTTTTAAATATGTACATGTATTATTTTAATTGGAGAATTCCCCTGTTCCTGAATTGATGTATACACTTAAAGATTGTTTCAGGTAGATCCTTCAGGATGTAGAATATTAACTTTTTAAACTTGGAGGTTTAAAAAAAATAAATTGGAATCTTCATTGAAGAACTGGATCTAATTGCTAAATTTAAAGCCTTGAAGCTTGTTTTGACTCAGAAAGCTGCTACACGTATTTTGTTCTGACTTAAGATAGTGTCTCTAGAAGAGGCACAAGTGTTCAGCTGCCGACATCTGTTTGGCCCCTAGACTTGTGCTCTTTCAGAGCCGGAGCCTGGAGAAGCAGTAAAAGAGGCCTGGGGTTCCTGCTCACACTTTCAGAGGCGCCCCGACACTAGAGCTACCCATGTCCTAAAGATGCTCTTTTTGAATTTTAAGCAAGACTGGTATTTAAATACTCATCTCCCTCTATACAGCTAGATTTATATTGTGAAAAGTCAGTTTCTTTCAGCTAATAAATTAAATGAATGCATCCCTCAATTACTTCCCAGATGTCTGTGACTCCAGAGTGACAGAGGCATGGAAGATACTAAGAAGGCTTCTCTCCAAAGTCTGAAATCTCTTAGCTTATAGTAAAAGATGTGGTAGACACTCGGTGTTGGGAATTTGCTGCAATTATTTATTTATTCACAGACTAAGGTGAGAGTCACAGTTTTGAGGGGTCAGAAGTACTTTGAAATTTGTCAATCTTTTCTAGGGATATGCCTGTGAATTTTCCATACTCACTGTCTGGATGACCTCCACATGGAATTTATCTGCTTTTTAAGCTGAATAAGATGAATACATTAGTTAAATTAGTTAAATAACCAATTAAATGTGTCTAGAATTGGCAGCAGGTAACGGAGTCTTTGTCCTCTGAGAGTTTAATGTGTGGAGTGCAGCTCCTCTTAGATTCCTATCAGGAACAAGTGAGATACAGACCTATTGAAGTGTACCGTACATGAAACAACCTGTGGTAGTTTGGAGTGACCTTAGTCAAAGTGAAATGAAATTTAAATAGAGATTTTTTAAAGGAAATATTTTTGAATGTTCAAATCCAATTTCTAACTGAAGTAATTTGAGGTAGAGGTTATTTGTGGATAGAGATGGAGAAGAAGTGTTGTGGGTCTGTTGTGGTCTTTAGTCCCAATACCTGGGGAAACAGCAACAGGCTATTCTCTTTGAGTTCCAGGCTAGTGAGGGCTACATAGTGAGACCTTGGCTCAGAAACAACAAAAATTTAAAAAAATTAAAGGTATTATATTTTTGGATCATATAAGAAAACATTTAGTTTTTGTGCAAGCTAATTTTATGTTAGCTTGACACAGGCTAGTCATCTGAGAGGAGGGAATCCCCAATTGAGAAAATGCCACCACAAGATCTACAGAAGTTCTCAACCTGTGGATTTCAAATGACCCTTTCACAGGGGTCACCTAAGACCGTTGGAAAACACAGATATTTATATTAAAATTCAAAACAATAGCAAAATTACAGTTATGAAGTAGCAATGAAAGCAATTTTATGGTTGGGGGTCACATAAGATGAGGAAGTGTACTAAAGGGTTGCAACATTAGGAAGGTTGAGACCCACTGCTGTAGAGCATTTTCTTAATTGATGGGGATCAATTACTAATTAATTAACAGGTGGGGGGGCCAGCTCATTGAGGATGGTGCCATCCTTGGCCATTGGTAATGGGCTTTCTTTTTTCAATTGTTCAAAAGGAATTTAAGAAACAATAATGAATCAATAACACCACAGAAATGTGGCTAAAATAGTGTTGTATGAATACAACTTTGATGAAATACATTTTTTGGAAAATATATTTTGTAATGAAAATGACATATTTTTATAGAAAATCTCATATTTAAATAGAAAGTACAACAGGTCATTATTTGCCAGTCACTCAGTTTGGCAACTGACATATTTTAGGAATCTTATTTCACAATTCTTGTACACCATTAGAGGCTGGAAATAAAGGCAATCCGCTCTGAGGCTGCAGGTGTATTTAGCATTCTCTCAGTCATCCCCAGAATTCGTTCAAAGAATTGTTAGTCACTGAAGATGGGAATTGTACATCTTGTTTACACACTGAGTTCTTTTATCAGGGAGAAATGCTTTCAGATGAAAGTGAAAAGCCAAGCCATGGTGCTTTGTGCAAGCAAGAGTTTAGTTTTTCTTCTTTTGAGAATCTGGGGGTAGACACTTGGTATTGGTTTTGAAGCTCAGCAGGTCAATAGTTGAACTTTTCTCTTGGCTTTCTTCCCATAGGGAGGCAAAATAACTTCAGTATTAGAAGAGTAAAGTATCCCCAGGAACCCCAATCATTTCCACTTACTGAAAATGTTTTAAAGTGACATTTTACTTGTTTTGTGTAGGTATATGAGGACACATGTCCTATAATACATGTGTGAATGTTGGAGGGCAGCTTGCAGGAATCAGTTCCTCTACCATATGAATCCTGAGGGTCAAACTCAGGTTGTCAGGCTTGGTGGCAAGCACCTCAACCCATTGAGGTGTGTGGCTATTCCCCGGCTTCCATTTACATTTGAGTCTCATTGGCCACTTGTGGCTAGGAAGTGAGGGATTGGAAATTGGGTGGAGATGATCCCAGCTAACACGACCAGACAGTCCCTGAGATTCAGTAGGATGCATCTCCACAGAAAAGTGTGCTGAGCACAGAGATTCAGGGAACCTACTTTCTCAGGATAAGGCTCTGTGTCTGCTGAGTTCATGCATCTGAGTTTTCTTTGATCAGTGAGATGGACATGGAAGGCTTTAAGTGTCAGGCTCTTTCTTCTCTGAACATGGAGGGATGCGCTGAGGCAGACCATCTGTCAGCTCCAGGTGATGAGAATCTCCATTATCCTCTGTGAATATGGACCACAAGCAGGTCCTTTGCTATCTAAGCCACTGTCTTTTTCTGGTCCTGGAAAGACTGGATGTAGGGGAACGCCAGGACAGAGAAACGAGAGGGGGTTGAATGGAGAAAAGAGGGAGGGAAGGGGGCTTATGGGACTTTCGGGGAGGGAGGAAACGGGAAAGGGGAAATGATTTGGAATGTAAATAAAAAAAAAAAACTTAGAAAATAAAAAAAAAATAAATAAAATGACAAAAGCAAAAAAAAAAAAAAAAAGAAAGAAAAAGACAGGTAATGGGCTTTTTAAAGAAAGCAGGTTGAGCATGCCGTGAGGAGCACTTTCATGGCCTCTGCAGCACTTCCTGCCCTCGGGATCTGCTCAGTTCTTGTTCTGACTTCCTTCAGCGATGGACTTGGAGGTGGAAGCATAAGCCAAATAAACCTTACAGCCACAACTTCCTCTGGACATGGTGTGTCATCATAGGAATAGTAACCCTAACGAGGACACGTTTCTTTAATTCTACTCTAATGAGTCATAACTTTTTTAAATTAGAAAACCATTTCAGTGTAGCCTTTAATACTTTTTCTAACACAGAGCTGAGCCAACAGTCTGTTTCATTTTGTCTTCTAAAGGCATCTTCTAGGCAGCTTCTCAGCAACTCATTTCATGTTTGATTCTCTCTCTAGCTGTCAGAGGGAAGCCAGAAGCATGCAGACTTACAGAAGAGCATTGAGAAAGCTAGAGTTGGCCGGCAAGAGACGGTACGTTTGTGTTCTATAAGTTATATAATAATATAAATGTGTGCATATGTGTCTATTAGTACAGAATAGAAACGTAAATCCTGGAGCCAGACTGCCTGAGGTTGAAAATCTCCTAAATTCTCTGTTCTTAATTTTCTCAGTTGTTACATGGGGAATAATAAAATACGTTTCATTAGGTTATTGTGTGGATTAAGCTAGTTAATATTTGCAAAGCTTAAAGGAACATCTGGTACATAGAAAGCCCTATTAAATACTTATGTACATTTTTTAAGAGTTGTAAAATCTTTTGGCACATAAATGGAAAATGATCAACATAAGATTCTTGTGATGGCTGTTTTTGGTCATCAACTTGACTACGTCTGGAATTAACTAAAACCCAAGTGATTGGGTACACTTGTGAGGGATTCTTTTGTCCTTAATTAAATCATTTGAAGTGGGAAGACCCACTTTTAATCCAGATCTTTTGATATGGGAAGATCCACTTTTAATCTGAGCCACACCTTCTGGCAGCAACCTATATAAAGGACATGGAAGAAGGAAGCTTGTTCTTTTTGCCTGCTTGCCCTCACTCTAATTGGCAAGTTCATTCCTTCACTGGCCTTAAAGCCTACTTCTTCAGGATTCCAGTGTATACTGAAGACCAGCTGAGACAACCAGCCTCATGGACTGAACAGCTATTGGATTCTTGGACTTTCTGGTGATAGAAAGCCACTGTTCAACTGGATAGACCATAGTTTGTAAGCCACTCTAATAAATCCCCTGCCTCTGTCTCTGTATCTCTCTCTCTCCCTCCCTCCCTCCCTCCCTCTCTCCCTCTCTCCCTCCCTCCCTCCCTCTCTCCCTCTCTCCCTCCCTCCCTCCCTCCCTCCCTCTCTTCCTCCCTCTCTTCCTTCTGCTCTCTCTTTCCATATGTATATATGTGAATATGTATGTGTGTGTGTTTATTCATCCTATCAGTTGTTTCTCTAGAGAATCCTGACTAATACGTATTTGGTACCAGAAGTGATTCCAGAGCAACAGAAGTATAAGAATGAATTTAAAAGTATCTAGAATAGGTTTTCAAATTATCAGCACCTACAGTTATTGAAGCCTCTCCTAGACACTTAAACAGTATTGAAACCCCATGGTATGAACTATTTTATAGACAAATGTATTTGATTATTCACCAGCTGTGAGAGGCAACAGATTTGGTGACTCCATATATAAAATTTTTGACAGTTTATAGAAAATAAGGAAAATTATGATGCTGGTCTGTTGCTCAGAGCATCTCTGGATAATTTGACAAAGAAAAAAACTACTCTGTGATAAAACTAAGAAACTTGTAGCATCTCAGAACACAGTGAAGGACAACAGTGCACTCAGTGATAAAATTAACCAGCTCCAGGTGCACATAAGCAGTCTAAAGATGTCTAAGTGTGCTCTGGAAGAGAATCTTCTTTCCAGCAGCTACAGAGCTTAAGTTTCAGAAAGTCAAACTGAAGCCTTCTTTATAAGACTGTTGAATTTACAAAAAATTCAAGTCCCAGCCTTTAAGGATGTTAAAGTGAGGACATTAACTGGTAAAAAACTGGGATCCTCTAGCTTGGATGAAGATGTGTGGTTAAGAACTTTGAACCCTCAGATTCTCAAGGGTTTATCTCTCCTGAGGAAATAAGTCTCTCCATTCTCAGCAGACGATGCACTTCCACTCATACCCCCTGAAATACTGCCTTTTCCACCATTGACTGAAAACAAAGAGTTCTCACCTGAAGAATATCTAATGGCTGAGAAGCACCTAAAGAGATGTTCATCATCCTTAGTCATTAGGGAAATGCAAATCAAAACAACCCTGAGATTCCATCTCACACCAGTCAGAATGGCTAAGATCAAAAACACAGGAGACAGCAGTTGTTGGCGAGGATGTGGAGAAAGAGGAACACTCCTCCACTGCTGGTGGAATTGCAAGCTGGTACAACCACTCTGGAAAACAGTCTGGTGGTTCCTCAGAAAACTGGTCATGACACTCCCGGAGGATCCGGCTATAACACTCCTGGGCATATACCCAGAGGCTTTACCTGCATGCAATACGGACACATGCTCCACTATGTTCATAGCAGCTTTATTTATAATAGCCAGAAGCTGGAAAGAACCCAGATGTTCCTCAACGGAGGAATGGATTCAGAAGATGTGGTATATATACACAATGGAGTACTACTCAGCTATTAAAAACAATGAATTCACGAAATTCCTAGGCAAATGGTCAGAACTGGAAAATATCATCCTTAGTGAGGTAACCCAATCACAAAAGAACACACATGGTATGCAGTCACTGATAAGGGGCTATTGACCCAGAATCTCGGAATACCCTAGACACAATCCGCATATCAATAGATTTCCAAGAAGATGGAAGGAGAGACCCCTGGTGCTGGAAAGACTGGATGTAGGGGAACACCAGGACAGAGAAACGAGAGGGGGTTGAATGGGGAACAGAGGGAGGGAAGGGGGCATATGGGACTTTCGGGGAGGGAGGAAACGGGAAAGGGGAAATGATTTGGAATGTAAATAAAAATATAAAAAATAAAAATAAAAAAAAAAAGAGGAGCTGGGGAAAGGAAAAAAAAATTAGTCCTTCATTGTCCAGTAACCCAGCAGTGATTTTTCCCTTTAAGGAGATGCTAGGTAAGATAATACTGATGTTCCCCGAAGCCACCAATAGTTGCTTCTAGAGTAAAGACTAAGCAGCTTCCTAGAGGGGAGATAGAAAGTATAGTCCGTGAGGATGTGTGTCACACTATTAAAAAGCTTACTGATTTTGCTAGTTTATTCAAGCAGAAGTTTGGGGAATACATGTGGGAATAGATTTTAATGATAGAAGGAACATAAAAGTGAATCAGGCTGAATTTATTGATATAGGCCCTCTGAGTGGAGGAGATTCCATGTTTATATGGAAGCTTGCTCAGTTTTAAATGGCATCAAAAGTCTGTTTGAATGGCTGGCTGAATGCATATGTCAAGATAGTCTACTGAAAAGGAATAGAATATGCCTAATATCCCTTGGCTTAGTGCTGATGAAGGGATTTTAAGGCTCAAGGAAACTGCAATGCTAGAGTAGACGCACAGTGTAAAACGTAATCCTGCACTACAGCAGGCCGAGAAGACACGCCCTTCACTAATCATATAAGACAAAGTGGTGGAGGGGCCCTAGCACATTTGAAGAGCTCTGTTGTCACCCTTTCCCTGTACCAGACTTTAGGGCAGGAGACACGGCTGCTCTGTTGGATGAATTAAACACAAAGGGTTCATTGGGCCTGGAAGCAGCACTGACCAAGGCAGCAGCACTGACTGGCCAAGGCAAGATAAGCATAGTAATCATAACGGGCAGCACAGGCAAAGAGATGTCCACCATAGCCTAACTCATAACGGGCAGCACAGGCAAAGAGATGTCCATCACTGCCTAACTCATAATGGGCAGCACAGGCAAAGAGATGTCCATCACAGCCTAACTCATAACGGGCAGCTAGGACAAAGAGATGTCCATCACAGCCTAACTCATAACGGGCAGCTAGGACAAAGAGATGTCCATCATAGCCTAACTCATAACGGGCAGCTAGGACAAAGAGATGTCCATCATAGCCTAACTCATAACGGGCAGCACAGGCAAAGAGATGTCCATCACAGCCTAACTCATAACGGGCAGCACAGGCAAAGAGATGTCCATCACAGCCTAACTCATAACGGGCAGCACAGGCAAAGAGATGTCCATCATAGCCTAACTCATAATGGGCAGCTCAGGCAAAGAGATGTCCATCACAGCCTAACTCATAACGGGCAGCACAGGCAAAGAGATGTCCATCACAGCCTAACTCATAACGGGCAGCTCAGGCAAAGAGATGTCCATCACAGCCTAACTCATAATGGGCAGCACAGGCAAAGAGATGTCCATCATAGCCTAACTCATAACGGGCAGCTAGGACAAAGAGATGTCCATCATAGCCTAACTCATAACGGGCAGCTCAGGCAAAGAGATGTCCAACACAGCCTAACTCATAATGGGCAGCACAGGCAAAGAGATGTCCATCATAGCCTAACTCATAACGGACAGCACAGGCAAAGAGATGTCCATCATAGCCTAAATCATAACAGGCAGCACAGGCAAAGAGATGTCCATCATAGCCTAACTCATAACGGGCAGTACAGACAAAGAGATGTCCATCATAGCCTAAATCATAACGGACAGCACAGGCAAAGAGATGTCCATCATAGCCTAAATCATAACAGGCAGCACAGGCAAAGTGATGTTTATGGTGGCATGACTTAAATGAACCTTTGGTACTAGCTAATCAGTCATGGTGTTTTCAGGCATGAAATAGATAAAAAGCATACTGCATTTTTATTTGAACTATGTAAGCAGAAAAAACAACAAATGAAAGAAAGTCTACATTGGATCATAGCAGAAAGAAATCTCAGCCTGTGAACCAGTTTCCAGACTAAGCCAGTTTGTGGACCTAAGAACCCTTAAATAAAGGGATGGCCAGGTTCTCCTGGAGAAAGATCTTGATAAAATACCTGAGGTTTACTGCTAGCCTTTCTTTATATGACCTTTTATAAGGATAACTGTACACTGGAGAAAGGAAACAATCAGACTTTCCAGGGTCTATTGGATACTGGTTCTGAATTGACACTGATTCGGGTGGGGAGAACCACAACAAGCATTGTGACCTTCTAATTAAAGTAGGAGCTTATGGAGGTCAGATGATAAATGAAGTTTTTGCTGAAGTCCAACTCACAAGAGGTTCTCGAACTCATCCTGTGGTAATTTTCCCAGTCCCAGAATGTATAATCAGCAAAGATATGCTTAGAAGGTGGCAGAATTCCCACATTGGTTCCCTAACCTGTGGAGTGAGGGCTGTTATGGTTGAAAGGACCAAATGGTCCTTAGAGTTGCCTCTGCCAAGGGAAATAGTGAACAAAAGACAATATTGCATCTCAGGAGGAATTGTAGAAGTTAGTGCTACCATCAAGGACTTGAAAGGTTTGGGGGTGATGATTCCCTCACATTCCCCTTAGCCCTCCTATCTGGACAGTGGAGAAGACAGATATATCATGAAGAACGACCATTGACTTTTGAAACTCAAGTCATGACTTGAGTTGTAGTTACTATACCAGATGTGGTGTTCTCATGAACAGATTAACACACCTCTACCTGGTATACATCTATTGATTTGGAAAATGCCTTTTTATTGGTACCTGTTCATAAGGACTATCAGAAGCAATTTGATTTCAGTTGGCAAGACCAGTAGAATACATTTACAGTTTTACTTGAATGATAGAGAAACTCTTTAGTCCTGTGTCATAACTTATAAGAGATATTAATTATCTGTCTCTTTGATAAAATATCACATTGGTGTACTATGTTGATGATATTATAATGATTCATAGGTAACACATGTTCACATCAGAGGTTGGGAAATAAATCCACTCAAAATTCAAGGGTCTTCTACATAAGTGAATTTTTTAGGTGTGGTGTGGGCCATGATATGCCATCACTAAGAAAGAAGGACAACCTTTAGTAGGCTTATTTGGATTCTGGAGACAGTACAGTCTTCACTTGGGTATATTATTCCAGTCCATATACCTAATGACTCTCAAAGCTGCTAGCTTTGTGTGGGGCCTGGAACAGGAGAAGGCTCTTTAATAGGTCAAGGCTGCTGTGCAGGCTGCTCTACTTGGACCATGGGATCCAGTAGATCAATAGTACCTGAGGTGTCTGGCAGATAGGAATGTGTAGCACATAGATTCTGCTAGCCTTCTTTAAGCTCCAGGTGGACCATGCTAACAGCCTTACTCAGGTTCCCTCGGATCTGTGGATGAGACACATACACACATTAACTTATTTTTATATGGTTTTTGCTCAGTGGCTAGGCTCTTGTAAGCCTCTCTCGGTTAGTGTACCCTTCTCTTCACTCCCAGCTCAACACCTCTAAATCTGCCCTCACCTCAGTTACCATTGGTCCTAGCTCAGCACCCTAAATCTGCCCTCAGCTTAGTTGCATTTCTTTTTTTTATTTTATTTTTTTAATTTACATTCCAAATCACTTCCCCTTTCCCGTTTCCTCCCTCCCCGAAAGTCCCATAAGCCCCCTTCCCTCCCTCTTTTCTCCATTCAACCCCCTCTCATTACTCTGTCCTGGTGTTCCCCTACATCCCGTCTTTCTAGGACCAGGGGTCTCTCCTTCCATCTTTTTAGAAATCTATTGATATGCTGATTGTGTCTAGGGTATTCTGAGATTCTGGGTCAATATCCCCTTATCAGTGACTGCATACCATGTGTGATCTTTTGTGATTGGGTTACCTCACTAAGGATGATATTTTCCAGTTCTGACCATTTGCCTAGGAATTTCGTGAATTCATTGTTTTTAATTGCAGAGTAGTATTCCATTGTGTAAATATACCACATCTTCTGAATCCATTCCTCCGTTGAGGGACATCTGGGTTCTTTCCAGCTTCTGGCTATTATAAATAAGGCTGCTATGAATATAGTGGAGCATGTGTCCTTATTGCATGCAGGTAAAGTCTCTGGGTATATGCCCAGGAGTGGTATAGCCGGATCCTCCGGAAGTGTCATGCCCAGTTTTCTGAGGAACCGCCAGACTGCTTTCCAGAGTGGTTGTACCAGCCTGCAATTCCACCAGCAGTGGAGGAGTGTTCCTCTTTCTCCACATCCTCGCCAGCAACTGCTGTCTCCTGTGTTTTTGATCTTAGCCATCCTGACTGGTGTGAGATGGAATCTCAGGGTTGTTTTGATTTGCATTTCCCTAATGACTAAGGATGATGAACATCTCTTTAGGTGCTTCTCAGCAATTAGATATTCTTCAGGTGAGAACTCTTTGTGTAGCTCTGTACCCCATTTTTTAATAGGGTTACTTGCCTCTTTGGAGTTTAACTTCTTGAGTTCTTTGTATATCTTGGATATTAGCCCTCTGTCAGATGTAAGGTTGGTAAAGATCATTTCCCAGTTAGTTGGTTGCCGCTTTGTCTTTTTGACGGTGTCTTTTGCCTTGCAAAAACTTTGTAATTTAATGAGGTCCCATTTGTCTATTCTTGATCTTAGAGCATAAGCTATTGGAGTTCTGTTCAGGAAATTCTCCCCTGTGCCCATATGTTCAAGGTTCTTCCCTAGTTTCCCTTCTATTAGTTTCAGTGTGTCTGGTTTTATGTGGAGATCTTTGATCCACTTAGAATTGAGCTTAGTGCAAGGAGATAAGGATGGGTCAATTTGCATTCTTCTGCATGTTGACCTCCAGCTGAGCCAGCACCATTTGTTGAAAAGGCTATCTTTTTTCCACTGGATGGTTTTAGCTCCTTTGTCAAAGATCAAGTGACCATAGGAGTGTGGATTCATTTCTGGGTCTTCAATTCTGTTCCATTGATCTACATGTCTGTTACTGTACCAATACCATGCAGTTTTTAACACTATTGCTCTGTAGTACAGCTTGAGGTCCGGGATACTGATTCCCCCAGAGGTTCTTTTACTCTTGAGAATAGTTTTAGCTATTCTGGGTTTTCTGTTATTCCAGATGAATTTTTGAATTGCTCTTTCTATTAGTTGCATTTCTAATCTCCTGCCTGCTACCCTAAACCCAGTTGGCGAAGCTGCTAATATCCACTCTGCCTGAGATCTCACATGACTGGACTTTCTCCCTCCAAAGCATGGAAAATCTTTTTCTATCCTTCTGCATCTGCCAGCCTGCCTTGGGGACTTGGGGGGCAGGTAGGAGGCTCCTGGAAGTCCTGCCTCTTTCCCCCCAGCCATTGGCTGCTAGCATCTTTATTGATCGATCAAGAACCAATTGGGGAACAGGACATTCAGCATTCATTCCCTATCAGAGCATCAGAACCACCCCCTACAGGAATGCTATTTTGAGTCTTTGACAGGCCCCTTACAGGTGAATCACAGAAGAGACCTTTGGGATTTTGGAGCAAGGTTCATCATCTACAAACTATTCTCTGTTTGAGAGACAGTTCTTGGCCTGGTATTGAGCCTTAGTGGAAATTGAGTGTTTGACAGTGGCCCATCAAGTTACAATGAGACCTCAGTTGCCCATCATGAGCTGGGTGTTATCTGACCCACTAAGCCATAGATAGAGTAGGATGTACATAGCAGCAGTCCATTATCAAATAGAAGTGGCATATATGTGATCAGGCTCAAGCAGGTCCTGAAGGCCCAAGCAAATTACATGAAGAGTTTACCTAAATTCCTATGATTTCTACTCCTATTATAATGTAGTCTGCTACCACGCATGTACCCATAGCCTTGTGGGATGTGCCCTATAACTGAGGAAGAGAAGACTAGGTTCTTGTTCTTTATGTTATGCAGGCATCACTCAGAAATGGACTGCTGCAGCATTGCAGCCTCTTTCTGGGACGACCTTGAAAGACTCTGGTGAAGGGAAGTCTTCATAATGAGCAGAACATCAGGCAGTACACATGGTCCTACATTTTGTTTAGAAGGAGAAATGGTCACATTTGTGATTTGTTCACTGATTTATGGGCTGTAGCCAATGGATTAGCTGGATGGTCAGGAACTTGGAAAGACCTTGATTGGCAAATTGGTAAAAAAGACATCTGGAAAATAAGTATATGGATATATTTCTTCAAATAGGTGAAGGGTGTGAAGATACTTGTGACCCATTTAAATGCTCATCAAAAGGTGACTTCAGCAGAGGAGTTCAATAGCAAGTAGATAGGATGACTTGTTCTATAGACAGCCTCTTTCCCTATCCATCCCAATCATTGCCAAATGGGGCCATGAAAAAAGTGGCCATGGTGGCAGAGATGGGGATTATGCATAGGCTAGACAATATGGACTTCAGCTCACCAAAACTGACCTGGGTACAGCTACTGTGACTGCCAGATCTACCAACAACAGAGACCAACACTGAGCCACAGATGGTGTCCTTTGTGGAATGGACAACACTTTGTCCTTAATAGAGTTGATACTTACTCCAGTTATGAATTTGCCTTTCCCTCATATAGCACTTCTGCCAAAATCACCATCTGTGGACTTACAGAATGCCTTATCCACCATTATGGTATTCCATACAGTACTGATTCTGACCAAAGAACTCCCTTCATAGCCAGAGAAATGTGACAGTGGGCTCACAATCATGTAATATACTTGTCTTTCCAAGTTTCCCAATATCCTGAAGCAGCAGGCTTGATAGAAAGATGGGGTGGTCTTTTGAAGATGCAGTTACAGTGCCAGTTGGGTGTCAGTAGCCCGGAGGGCTGGGGAGAACACACTTCTCCCATAGCCCGGATCCATGGAATCAAGGGATGGAAAAGGCAATAGTTCCATTTACTATCATCCTTAGTGACCCACTAGGACATTTTTTACTTCCTGTTCCCATGACCTTATTCTCTTCTGGCCCAGAGTGGGCAGTGCTTTTGAAAGGAACACAACAAACATTCCACTGAACTGAAAGCTCAGACTTCCTCCTGGATACTTTGGGCTTCTGAAAGGAATAACAGTATTATTTACAGGCTAAGAAAGGAATAATAGTATTATGAGGGCAGCTGATCAAGTTTACCAGGGAAAATTGGATTACTTCTCCACAATAGAGGTAAGAAAGATTAGGTTTGGAATGTAGGAGATCCTTTTGAGTGTCTCTTGGTGTTATTGTGTCTGGTGATTTAGAGTCATAGGAAACTACAACAACCTAATCCAAGCAGGATGACAAAGGGTACATACCCTTCAGGAGTAAAGGTATGGGTCACTCTTCCAAGAAAAGAGCCAAGACCTGCTGAAATGCCTGCTGAGGGTGGAGGAAATACAAAATGGGTAGGAAGGTAGTTACAAATGCCAGCTAAGACCATGTGACCAGTTGCAGAAGTGAGGACTATAATTGACATGAATATTTCCCTCATATTTTGTTAAGGCTGTGTTTGTATAGACATTTGTGTTTTCTTTCCTCCATTTCTTTATTGCGTAATCTAACATCAAGTAAAAGAATATCATTGGTTATCATGTTTAAGTCTGAGACACTGAAAGAATGTCCTTTAAGGGACATTGGCACCTATTCTAAGTTTATAATAAGCTTGCAGTTGTATAAGGTATGGTTATATAATGTTAGGCATAATTATGACCTGATTAAATATATAATATACTTACATTGTATGCATATAATGTATGTCAGAGAGTTTTATCATGTTAGATGTAATTATGACCTGGTTATTGTTTTCATTTAGAAATTAAGCATGACTTAAGGAGATATGATTGTATGTGTTAACCTGACAAGGAGTGGACTTGTAATGGTTGTTTTTGATTGTGAACTTGACTGTATCTGGTATTAACTAAAATCGAAAGTGTATATTATCACTGTGTGAAGGTCACTATGTGATTTAAGCTGTAATAGAGTTTCTTTTATGAACTTGGGTACCCTTGTATTTGCTGCATAGATGTTAAGAATTGCAGTTTCCTCTTTGTGGGTTTTTCCTTTTGAGTATGTAGTATCTTTCTGTATCTCTTCTGACTAGTTTTGGTCACATAGTAAAGTGGCTCTACTGGCTTGCTTCTTAGGTCCATTTGCTTGGGATATCTTTTTCCATAATTTTTCCCTGAGCTGAATTCTATTCTTCGTGTTAATGTGTTTCTTGGGTGTAGCTGAGGGATGAAGCCTGTTATGAATGAACCCATTCTCTTAAACTGTGCCTTTTTATTGGGAAATCGAGACCATTGATGACGAGAGTTATTGATGAACAGTGTCTGTTGACTCCTGTTATTTTACTGTGGCTGAGGGTTTTTTTTTTTATTGCTGATCTGATATTTATTTCTTGTGTTGTCTTGGGTGTAGTTAGCTTTTCAGGTTGAAGTTTTCCCCCTAGTGCAGTGGTTCTCAACCTTTGGGAGTCAATGACCCTTTCATGGGGGTTGTCTAAGACCATCAGAAAACATATATTTGCATTATGATTCATAACAATAGCAAAATTACAGTTATAAAGTAGAAATGAAAATGATGTTATGGTGGGAATTCACCATGGCATAAGGATAGTAGCATTAGGAAGGTTAAGAGCCACTGCTCTAGCGCCTTCTCTAGGGCTGGGTTTGTAGATAGATAGTGCTTACATTGGTTTTAGTATAAAATATCTTTCTCCATCTATTGTGATAAAAAGTTTTGCTGAGTGTAGTACTTTGGGACGGTGTATTAGAGTCTCCTAGAGTCTCTCCAGGGCCGTCTAGTGTTTAGAGTCTCTATTGAGAAGTGAGGTTTTATTCTAGTATGTCTGCCTTTAAATGTTATTTTTTCCCTTGCAGCTTTTAATAATCTTTCTTTGTTTTGTATGTTTAATGTTTTATTATTGTGTAATGTGGGAAGTTTCTTTTCTAGTCTAGAGTCTGGAGTTCTGTATGCTTCTTATACTTTGATAGATACTATCTTCTTTAGGTTGGGGAAATTTTCTTCTCTTATTTTGTTGAAGATATTTGCTGTGCCTTTGGTCTGGGTTTCTTCCTTTTCCTCTATTCTATTATTCATAGAATTGTGCTTTCTGTAGTGCCTCTGATTTCCTGAATACTTTGTGCCTGATATTTTTAGATGCAACATTTTCTTTGACTAAGGGATCCATTCCTTCCATTTTGTCTTCAATGACTGAGATTCTCTCTTCTATCTCCTGTATTCTGTTGGTGAGGCTTGCCTCTGAGTTCCTTTTGAGTTTTTTTATTTTACTTTTTAGCTTTCCCTCAGTTTAGGTTTTCTTTAACTGGGCTCTAGTGGAGACATGTTGTCCTGGCTATTAATAGTTGTGTTTTTTGTGGGTGTCTTGTCATCCGGGATTGGGAAGATTGTAATTTTGGGTGCTGATCTTTGGTCGTGTCTTTGTTGAGTGGGCGTTTTACTCCTTGGTTTCTGTTGTCTTGAGTTTATCTGAGAATCTTTACTAGCATTTGATTTTGTGTGGAATTATTTTTCAGATTTCACAAATGTTAGTCACACAGTTACAGTGCTGTGGCATCTCCGAGTTGAAGACTCTGCCTGAAGTGTCGAAGGCTGCCTGTCTGTTGGCTCATGCTATTTAAAAGCCTTATTTTTTTCACCTTGAAAGAAAAATAGCAGGAGGCCATTTCTGATCCTTTTAATTATTTATAAAGGTTAATCATTTAAAAGTCGAAAAAACTCTAGAACTTTTTTTCAAATACTCTTTATTTATTTATTACATGTAAGTACACTGTAACTGTCTTCAGACACCAGAAGAAGGTGTCAGATATCTTTATGGATGGTTGTGAGCCACCCTGTGGGTGCTGGGATTTGAACTCATGACCATTGGAAGAGCAGTTGGTGCTCTTACCAGCTAAGCCATCTCTCCAGCCCCCACAAATACTCTTTAAAGGATAATTGCTTAATGATTGATGTTGCCAGAAACTGTGACTTACACATGTATGCTCAGCCATGACACTACCCAAAAAGTAGTGTGAGCTGTCCCCTGATGTGTCACCATCTTTGAGTTCATCCATGTTAACTATCTGTTCTTGCTTGCTTACAATTATTACATTCGACATAATTTATTTTTATTTGATTATTCAGTATCTATGAATAACACTTGAGATTTCAACAAAGGATAAGAATTAGGCTTATTATACTGTACATATGTGTGAGTACAATCATACCTCAGTTTCCACAGTGGGATTGGCTCCTAGACCTTGTAAGACTAAAATTTGGATGTTCAAGTCCCTTATTTAAAATAGATTGGGCCAGTGAGGGCTCGCCAGGTAAAGGCTCTTGCTGTCAGGACTGACAGCCTGAGTTCAGTCCCTAGGTCCTTCAGGATGGAAGGAGAGACTGGTTCTCTGACATCCACCCAAATAATGCATACATTAAAATGTCAATTATATATGTCTCTGTATAATATATTTATGTAAAGTGCATATTTAGATATAAATGTAATATATGTCTATGAGATGGCATAATAGTTGCATATAGCTTTTAAAATCATATCTTTTAAGTAATCTTTAGATTACTTATAATTCCTACTACAACAGAAATGCTCTGTAAACATTTGTTATGTTGTATCATTCAGAGGGTGAACTTTGTGCATGTTTAGTACATTGAGAGAAACTTCTGTATATATTTAGTGCAGGTTGGGTTTTTTTTTTTTGCCTTGTTTTGTTGTGTTTTTTAAGTAGTTTTGATCTGTGGATAATTGGATCTTCAGATGCAGAACCCATGGACACTGAGAACTGAGTATATAAATATAGCATGTCCAAAACATGTATCTTTGAAATTTATCACTTCATTACACATCAGATTTTATTTGGCCTAACTGTACATGAAATCCTTTACATCCAGGAAGAACGGGCCATGCTTGCAAAAGAACTCTCTTCATTTCAAGACCAAAGGAAACGACTTAAGGCAGAAGTGGAAAAGTACAGAGAATGTGACCCCCAGGTTGTGGAAGAGATACGTAAGTTTACATCATAATTTGAGCATCTTTAGTTTGGTAACAGGAAACTTTGCATTTCTAGTTGCCTGGAATCCATCATTCTCTTGTTTACGCGGAGACAGGCTCCTTCCTAAGCCTGCTTCAGTGCTGTGTGCTCAGCTATCTAACGGAAAGACACTGCCTTTCTCATGATTTCTACTAAAGAGACTCAGTCCAGCCTTGAGTGTCACAGCTTTGCCTCTGAAATCATTTCAGAAGTAAGGAAGGTAAGCAGGGTAAGGACAATACAGGCATAAGACAGTCAGGAAGCTGAGAGGTCAGAGAAGGAGCAGGGTGTTCTTAGGCACCTCCAGTCTGTTGAGGAAATCTACTGTTACCTTCTAAGAAAAGGGTATATAAATAAAAGAGCTTGCCAAGTTGTAAGATTGTCTTTTGAACATACCAGTGACTTTCTTCCTGTGTGGAGGTCAGAGGACAACTTAGAGCAGTTGGTTCTCTCTCCTCCCCATCTGCACCCCAGGAGTCTGACTCAGGGCATCAAGCTTGGTACAAGTACCTTTGACCCACTGAGCCATCTTACCTGCCCTTCTTCAATTTTAAAATAGAACCCTCAAAGCTTGGTATTATTTATGCATTTAGAGAATATAAAATTATAACACTTACAGAATTGTAAAAAAACATTATAAAAATATAACATTAAACTGTTTAGGAAAATATGTATAACTTTCCCCATATTTTTCTATTTAACTTACTTCTGTTTAGGACAAACTTTACCAAGTGTATCCTTTTTTTTTTTAAAGATTTATTTATTTATTATACGTAAGTGCACTGTAGCTGTCTTCAGACACTCTAGAAGAGGGCATCAGATCTCATTATGGATGGTTGTGAGCCACCATGTGGTTGCTGGGATTTGAACTCAGGACCTTAGGAAGAGAAGTCAGTGGTCTTAACCACTGAGTCATCTCTTCAGCCCCAAGTGTATCTTTTTAAAACTCAGACATAGTACATGATTGAGACTCTGAGAAAACTGGGACTACTTGGTAAATTAGAAGTAGCCTTTTCAGAGTTGGATTATAATTAAGGTGGCCTAGCTGGAGTGTGTGTGTGTGTGTGTGTGTGTGCGCGCGCGCATGCGTGCTGTCTTGAGAATAAGTTCTCTCTATGTAGCCCAAGCTGGCTTCAAGCTAGCAATTCCCTTGCCTCAGGCTCCAGAATGCTGGAATTACAGCATGGTCAGGGCCACTTGCCCAAGGAAACATCCATGACCGTACAGTGGAGACCACAGAACAAAAGATCTTCCTTGACTATGGCCAAGAAGTGTAGAATGTAAACAAAAGGAGCAAGCCAGCTAAGCAAGCAAGCACGGCCTAAAGAAAGAGTGGCAAGGGCCATTTGACACTGCAGGGAGGAAGGAACAGACCAGTCAGAGGGTCTGAGGACCAGATTTGCTTCCTGAAATTGATCACAGTGGGCAGGTGAATTCAGGAACTACTGGAAGACAAAGCCATACTGATCTTGAAAGCAAAGTCAAGTCACCTGAGGGTGTTGAGCCTGGGGAAGAAAGATCTGTGAATCTCTTCCACCTTAGGCACAGCACACAGCTGTATCTTGAGCAGGTGACTTTTCCCTTTTGAGAGGAAGATTAACAGGCCTAGCTTCCTGGTAGCCGCCTCCTCTTAAATCTCCTGCTGCTGTGAGCATCTGTGTTCACTGAAGTTCCTCTGATGTTACAACCTTCAGTTGAAATAGCTAATTTTATAGACCCCGATTTAGCTAAGCACTTTGTTCCTCTGTATGGTGATAAAGAATCTGTGAGCAGACATGTCTCCCCAAACACTGAATTTGTTGAGAATGGCTGTCTCAAAGAGTTCTACTTCCATCTCTGTGAAAATCTTTTGTCTCTCAGGAGACAGAGGCAGGTGGATCTCTTAATTCGAGGCCAGCTTGGTCTACAGAGATAGTGCCAGGATAGCCAGGGCTACACAAATAAATCCTGCCTTGAAAAACCAAAAACTAAACCAAAACCAAAAATCTAAAGAGTAGTACCAGCCAGCCGCTGTGCGGTGGTTATCACCACTTCCCTGGGAGCAGCACTTCTTTTCTTTGTGTCCCATTTCTCTCTCTACTTAGGAGCTGTAAGTGTGTTTGCCCTCCTTAGTGAGGATTTAAGATTTGTCACTTTGTGATTCTCATGGTATGGCACCAGGTGTTTCCTTGGGCAGGTGACCCTGGCCGGCATCACTTCTAAACATCACTTACACACCATGAGACTCAAGATTGAAAACAGTCAACTATTGCAGGTATCTTAGCATGCCCCCAAACAAGCTCAGGAGTACTTACAAAAATCTAAAATCAGCTAGCAAAAAATGCTTGCTTGGATGCAGGCTAATATCTCCAGTTGTGCAGACTAGGAAAGTGTGATGCGGACTTAACTAAATAAGGTGTCAGTCAGAACAGAGAAATGACCCAGAGGCAGAACATTACAATGGTCACATTTCCTGACAGGCAAACTATCTCTGACATGACAGTTACACTGGATTTGATTCCTTTTTGTCAAGGATCAGATTAGTGTATTTGAAGACAGCAAAAGTAAATTTAGATATTAAATTGGTGAGCATGAGCTTCACATATGTGTAACTGGACTCAGAAAGGAGTGCAGTTCCTGCTAGACCAGGAAAATATCTATAAAATTAAATAATTGTTTTAAATTTTTTGAAGCAGATTGTACTCTGGCTATTGTCCAGCCTCCTACACCATGCAGTATATGCAATAAATTATTCATGAATTTTTTTCAGTGAAAACTACAATTTCCAAAGATCTAAGAAACTTAAAATTGTTAGTAGCAGATGTCAGAAATATTATCATTTAATTTAAATAACTTTACTAGGCTTTAACTTCTAACCCCAAATGTTAATGTCCTTTTTTATAGTGAAGGTTTTCATAGGATTTTAGCTATCAAGTTAGTCAGAAAGAATTGGATTAAAGGATTATGTGATTTAGAAATTGGTTGTAATAGGATTTAGCTCTTGACAGCATAGCTCATACACCTACATTACAACAACGAGGCTTACCCTAGCTGTCCTCCATTCATGTGGGACAAGATTTCCTTATAACAGTCCATATAGACGTGGCCAATAGTAATCTCTTTTTAAATAATGTCTGCAGGAAATATTTGCAGTTCATTCTTCCAGTGGGATAATTGATAACATTCACAAGTTTAATTGTGAGTAACCAGGAAAGCAAGAAGTCAGAGCAACACTTTTATTTTTAAAAAATATTATTTTAGCCACCTTAGTCATTATTTGTACAAGACTAAATAAAACTAGATGTAGAAACTGAATTTTCACAAAAATACTTGAAAGTAAGCCAGGTATGGTAGCACATGACTACAGTCCCAACTGTCTGGGAGACTGAGGCGTAAAGTTCAGAAGTTCGAGGCCAACCTGGGCAACTTAAATCCTCATTGTTTCCTGAGCACTGGGCGCACTGCCCCCTC
This sequence comes from Tokudaia tokunoshimensis, assembly GCA_036184795.1. Classification (NCBI taxonomy): domain Eukaryota; kingdom Metazoa; phylum Chordata; class Mammalia; order Rodentia; family Muridae; genus Tokudaia; species Tokudaia tokunoshimensis. Next base: position 75,251,613 of record BTHU01000003.1, read on the forward strand.
CTGGCTGCCGCGGTGCATGGGTGTGCGCCACTGTAGCCCGGCGGCCACGGTCTATTTTTAAATGCTCAGTTTTGTATTAAATATTATAGGGCATGCAAAGAAAGAAGAGAGTGTACCTCACGAGCTGCAGTGCAGAGGCTGCTCTGAGGGAGCAGGGTTAAGCTCAGCAGACAAGTTTAGCGAGGTGTTCTAAATATTCACCAACGGAGACCTGTCTGTAAAGACAAAGGAAGGCCTAAGCAACTCACAAAGCACATAGCATTAGTAAAGAAATAGAAACCAGACTAGAAGGACCAAGTAGAAACTCTGGAGTTTAGAACTGCAGCATCTGAAATGAGGTCAACTACGTACAGTACGGTTTGAGCTGACTGGGAAAGAGTCAACAGAATGAAAGATGGAGCAGTAGAAATGTTCTGATCTTAGGAAGAGGAAGAAACATTTGCAGGTTCTGAGACCTGGGGGGACATCATGATCAAATTGTTTTAAATAAGGGTAATTGTGAAAGTAACAAGAAATATGTCACTGTAGTCAGGGATCTTCACTGAGATTAGCCACTTATTTCTACTTAGAAAACCCAGAGGCCAAAAGCATTTGGGGCAGGGAGGGGGCCTTGGGGAGGATGTATTCAGAATACCGAAGGAAAGTTGTCAATCAGGGATTGTATTTCCCAAAACAGTTCCTCCAGAGATAACAGGCAAAGTAAGATATCTTAGTGAACAACTACTAGCTTGTAACAGAGGAACCCTTCAGAAGTGTGAAGGGAGTGAGTTCTTCAGATGGATGTAAAGTAACATTGGCACCTAAGTTGGTCAATATGAAGAAGTAAATCACCAATGAAGGCTACTAGTTAAGTAAATAGACAATTTACACCACTCTCATATATTTACCTTTTAATCTGATTTAGGAGACAGCTGTGTGAAGTACTCCTATCTGTAAATAACCACACGATATATAAAGTACAGTCTGTGGCCATAGCCGCATACCTGATTAAAGTGCTGTCATCCAGCAGGAAAGCTTGGGATGGAAATTTATCTGAACTAGAATGCTATAAAGTCAGACATTAGTGCCAATCCTTAGGATAGTCGTCATCAAAAGATAAATCTAGAATCCTTAGGATAGTACCAAAATACCAAAAGATAACAAAACCACTTCCAAAGTACATGGTACGAAAACCAGCAGGGGAAGCTGGGGTTAAATTTCTTTTGTAGAGTATTTTCTGGCAAGCAAAACTGTGAGTTTCTTTTCTTTCCTTTTTCTTTATTTTCTAAGACAGTGTTTTCCTGTATAGCCCTGGCTGCCTAGAACTTACCCTGCAGATCAAGCTGGTCTTGAACTCTGAGGTTCGCCTGCCTCTGCCACCAGAGTGCTGGGATTAAGGGTGTGTGCCACCACTCAGCTACCCTGAATTTTATTTTCAGTTTTGTTATGTGTGTTACATTATTTTAGAGTGCAAAAATTTGAGGAAGAAAGGGAGAGAGACAGAAAAACTTTAAATAATTCTACTTAATACAAACATCAGTTTTGGAAAAACTGAAGGACAAAAGGGACGTCTGACAAAGTGCATTCGTTTCTTTCCGTTGCTATGATAAACACACCCTGTGGATGGAAGGGTTTCCTTTGGCTTGTGGTTCTGGAGGGTGAGTCCACAGTGGTGAATGAGGCATGCAGCATGGAGCTGGCCAACACATTTGAAACTACACCCAGAAAGCAAAGCATCGGACGGAAGCCATGCGGGTCTGAACTCCAAAGCCCACCCCAGTGGGGTGCTTCCTCCAACAAGGCTCTGTCTTCTAAAGGTTCTGTGACCTCCCCAAACAGTACCACCAACCAGGGACCGGGTGTTCAAATCTGAGAGAATATGAGGGACATTTCTCATTTAAACCATCATACATGGGAAATGACAGTGTCATGTAAGCAGTATTTAATTATACTAAGTGAAAATGGCTCATTTTCCAGTAAAGGCTGGGAAGGCCAGAATGGAAAGGAATAAGTCAACTAACTATATGCCACCTAGAAGAGACTCCTATTTAAAGACAAAAATATGTTGAAAGTAAAAGGCTGGAGGAAGACTTACAAACAGTAATTAAAAGGAGTCATAGCAGCTACACTAAGCAAAGAAAATAGACTTTGAGGTGAGTTGTTGCTAGTGTGGAAAGTGCAGCTTATGATGATGAGGACGGATCAGAACATACAAGTTATGTGTGTACACGTGATGGTTTTAGAGAGTAATGTCCCTACAAGCTCCTGTGTTTGAATACTGGTTCCCAGTTGATGCCACTGTTTGGGGAGAGTTAGGAGCTGCAGCCCCGCTGGAGGAAGTTTGCCCAGGAGACTTTGGGTTTGAAGCTTTTCACCCATTCCGTTTGATCTTTGCCTCCTGTTTGTATTTGAAGCTCCCTGTTGCTGCCTCCATGCCTCCCATGCCTGCTGCTTGCTGCCATGCCTCCCGACCATAATGGAACTCTAAACCAGAATAAATGGTTTTCTTTGTAGGGTGCCTTCAATCATGGTGTTTATCATAGCAACAGAAAAGTAATTAATGTATGCAGATAAAACACGAATTATAAAATCTATGGGGCAAAAGCCTAAAGGAGTAAATGGAATAATAGCTGAAAGCTCTAATATTTGAATACTGAGTAATACTTTGAACAAGCAGTTGGGTGAGGAATGGTGTCTTCTGCTCTGTGGCTCACCTGCTTGCTCCTCCTGCACAGAGCAAAATCCCTAGTACCCCTTCGCTAAAATCCAATGAACTAGAGCATAAGGATGCAGTTTTACCTCTGAACTAAGCAGGCATGTACAGATGCAGGCAGCGTGCAGTGACGGAATTCTACCGAATGTTTAAATAAACCTTTGAGGCTGAGCAATAGAGAACTTTGTAGGTTAACACTCGGTGCTAGCATCATTCTGCTGTCACAGCCAGACAGAGATAACACAGAAGGAAAGGAAAGTTAATAGTTAACACCTCAACAGAATACCAGTCAGCCAAGTCCAGCAGCCTAGGAGGATTCCTCACCCTGACAAAGTGTCATTTATCTTGAGGATGCAGGGTTTGTTGTGCCTGTGAAACAACAAGCTAACCTACAAAAAATGCAAGATATTTATAAAATAAAACTTGGTGGGAGGAGATAACCAAATCTTTGTCTAAATAAGTGAAAAATAATTGCTCTGTTTTTGTTTTTGTGTGAGTCAAGGCCTCACTATGGAGCTTCGGCTCGTCTGGAATTCATTATGTAGACCAGACTGGCCTATTAATTGACAATTATTCCTCCTGACCCCTGTCTCTGCTCCTTGGGTGCTAGATTAAAGGTGGATACCACCACACCCAGCTAAAAGACATTTTTTTTAATTTAATAGTTTTATGTAATTAACAGTATTCAGTAAACTGGGACTGGACGTGAAGTTCCCCACTCTGTGCAGAGGCCGCGTCCTCCTGATGAGTCCACCCTCACCATGAGTTCCACCTGTGCTAGACGTTCTAGCCAGGGCAGGCAGTCAACAAAAGAAATAACGAAATACTCAGTTTGAAGAGGAAGAAGTAAAGCCAGTTGCTTTTAGATTATATATTTTTGTAGCTATATAGACAATCTTCAGCATATTTTATATATGTGGAAATAAATTCCCCCACAAGAAATTTTCAGTAGTATTTATATACACAGAAGTAAACATCCTTAAAACTATGACTAATAATGTCAGAGGTTTACATCACCAAAATGTCAATACTTTAAAAACCATGTGTGTTTTCTTTGTTTGATTGTTTGGGTTTTGCCTTGTAGACCAGGCTGACTTTGAATTATTGATCCTCCTGCCTCAGCCGCTTCAGATGCTGGAATTTCATTACCATGCTCAAGTTCATTTGTATCTCTGTATGCCTACAATGAACAAATTGAAACTGAAGTTAAGAAAGGGAAATTTGTGTTTTTGCATTGTATCAATACAGATCATATGACCTATGAATAAAGCTGTCAGAAGGTTAAGATGTGTCTGAAAACAATGAAACACTGTTGAAACAAAAGAAAGATGCCAGTAAATAGAAAGACATTCCAGGTTTGTGGGGTGAAAGTCTTAATATCGTTAAGGTGAAACTACTTCAAACGTCGATCTCCATCATCAGTGAAGAGTCTATCATAGTTCTACCTGCTTGTTTTTCAGAAGTTGATAGAGTAATATTTAAGTTCATATAGAAGTAGAAGTGACCCAAAATAAAAAAAGATTATATTATTTAAATATTGAAGACTAATTTTATTAATTCCAAATTTAATACAAATACCCAGCAGTTGAGGTGGTGTGATGTTGGATCATGAGAGACACCGATTAGTGAAATGGAACTTCAAGTCCAGAAGTCAGCATGGTTGATTATAATCAGGATTATGGATTCTTAGATCACTGAGCTGAAAAAGAAATCTTTTAATGCTGTTGGGCACAGTTAGATCTACAAGTGCAATAAATTAACCTGGACCTTACTGCTTACCATAGCAAAAACTGAATGTTCCAAAGACCTAAATGTAAGGGCTCAAGCTACAGTTCTCTCAAAAGGAAACACAGGCATGTATTCCCTCCCAGGATTGGAACACAGGCATGTATTCCCTCCCAGGATTGGAACACAGGCATGTATTCCCTCCCAGGATTGGAACACAGGCATGTATTCCCTCCCAGGATTGGAACACAGGCATGTATTCCCTCCCAGGATTGGAACACAGGCATGTATTCCTCCTAGGATTGGCCAGCATGACAGTGACAGCAAAAGAAAGCACGCTGGAGTTTACCAAAACTGAAAACTTCCAAGGAACAAGATTGTTATTGTAGAAAGATAAATAGTGAGAAGAATGTTCTATTTGACAAATAGGCAGTATCCAAAGTATATAAAGAACTCATAATTCAGTAGTAAAATTATCAAAATGTCAGCTTAAGTAGTCAACAGATTAAACAAATGTTCTTCCACAAAAATAAACAATTGGCCAATAAAAACACAACCTTTCTATTAGTTTCAGTGTGTCTGGTTTTATGTGGAGGTCCTTGATCCACTTGGAATTGAGCTTAGTGCAAGGAGATAAGAATGGGTCAATTTGCATTCTTCTGCATGTTGACCTCCAGTTGAGCCAGCACCATTTTGTTGAAAAGGCTATCTTTTTTCCACTGGATGGTTTTAGCTCCTTTGTCAAAGATCAAGTGACTGTAGGAGTGTGGATTCATTTCTGGGTCTTCAATTCTGTTCCATTGATCTACATGCCTGTCACTGTACCAATACCATGCAGTTTTTAACACTATTGCTCTGTAGTACAGCTTGAGGTCCGGGATATTGATTCCCCCAGAAGTTCTTTTACTCTTGAGAATAGTTTTAGGTATCCTGGGTTTTCTGTTATTCCAGATGAATTTTTGAATTGCTCTTTCTAACTCTATGAAGAATTGAGTTGGGATTTTGATGGGGATTGCATTGAATCTGTATATTGCTTTTGGCAAGATGGTCATTTTTACTATATTAATCCTGCCAATCCATGAGCATGGCAGATTTTTCCATCTTCTGAGGTCTTCTTCAATTTCTTTCTTCAGAGACTTGAAGTTCTTGTCATACAGTTCTTTCACTTGTTTGGTTAGAGTAACACCAAGATACTTTATATTGTTTGTGGCTATTGGAAGGGTATCATTTCTTTTACTTCTTTCTCAGCCTGCTTATCCTTTGAGTATAGGAAGGCTACTGACTTGCTTGAGTTGATTTTATATCCGGCCACTTTGCTGAAGTTGTTTATCAGCTGTAGGAGTTCTCTGGTGGAGTTCTTTGGGTCGCTTAAGTATACTATCATATCGTCTGCAAATAGTGATAGTTTGACTTCTTCCTTTCCAATTTGTATCCCTTTGACCTCTTTTTGTTGTCTAATTGCTCTAGCTAGAACTTCAAGTACTATATTGAAAAGATATGGAGAGAGAGGGCAGCTTTGTCTAGTCCCTGATTTTAGTGGGATCGCTTCAAGTTTCTCTCCATTTAGATTGAAGCTGGCTACCGGTTTGCTGTAAATTGCTTTTACTATGTTTAGATATGGGCCTTGAATTCCTGATCTTTCCAAGACCTTTAGCATGAAAGGATGCTGAATTTTGTCAAATGCTTTCTCAGCATCTAATGAAATGACCATGTGGTTTTTTTCTTTGAGATTGTTTATGTAATGGATTACATTGATGGACTTCCTTATATTGAACCATCCCTGCATCCCTGGGATGAAGCCTACTTGATCGCGGTGAATGATCGTTTTGATGTGTTCTTGGATTCGGTTGGCAAGAATTTTATTATTTTTGCATCGATATTCATAAGAGAGATTGGCCTGAGATTCTCTTTCTTTGTCGGATCTTTGTGTGCTTTTGGTATTAGTGTAATTGTGGCTTCATAGAACGAGTTGGGTAGTGTTCCTTCTGTTTCTATTTTGTGGAATAGTTTGAAGAGTATTGGTGTTAGGTCTTCTTTGAAGGTCTGATAGAATTCTGCACTAAAACCATCTGGACCTGTGCTTTTTTTGGTTGGAAGACTTCCAATGACGGCTTCTATTTCTTCAGGGGTAATAGGACGGTTTAGATGGTCTATTTGATCCTGATTTAATTTTGGTATTTGGTATCTGTCAAGGAAATTGTCCATTTCCTCGAGATTTTCTAGTTGTGTTGAATACAGGCTTTTGTAGTAGGATCTGATGATTTTTTTAATTTCCTCAGTTTCTGTTGTTATCTCTCCCTGTTATTTTCAATAAAAAAATAAACATCAGAGCTGGAGCGATGACTCAGAGTTAAGTTCTTCCAGGAGACCTAAGTTCACTCCCCAGCACCCACGTGACAGCTCACACCTGTCTGTAACTCCAGCTGCAAGGGCTCTGTCACTGTCGCACAGATGTACATGCAGGCAAAACACCAACACACATAAAATAAAGAAATTATTTAAAAAAGTGAATGTCTGCGGGCCATGGTGGTGCCTGCCTTTAGTCCCAGGACTCAGGAGGCAGAAGCAGGCGGATCTTTGTGAGAAAGTGGGTCCCGGGATATTAAGGGCTTTTAATCAGAAATCCTGTCTCAAAAAAGCAAGCAACCAAACAACAAACAAAAAAGTCATCATTGTAAGTAATATTTCTGCCTAGTTGGTCATGACATTGTTAGGTTCTGTCTAAGGTGACTTGAACGATATTTGCACAGATACGTGTAGTAACAAACCGCGTATTCATTACTCTAAATGTTTTGGTCTTGTTTTGAGATAAATTCTAATGTGTAGTCCATGCTGGTCTCAGACCTGAGATCCTCCTGTCTCAGCCTCTAGCATGAAGTAACAGCCATGTGCCTGGCTAAGATTATATATTTAACATATAAAGTAAACGAAACATTTTCTCCTATGGGATTACTTTCTTGCCTCTAAAATGCTTGTTTTGGCTTGTTTTGTTTATTGAGACAAAGAACTCACTATGTAGACCAGTCTGGTTGTGAACTTTAAGAGATCCCCTTGTTTCTGTCTTCAAATGCTGGGATTAAAGGTGTGAAACACCATGCCTGGCTTTGTCTCTAAAAATGTTTAAAGTTAGATTTATCATAGTGTAAAAATATATACAATAAAACTCTTGCTACTAAATTGTTTTTATCATCTGTTATGGTAAGTTGTTTCAGAAACATTTCATTTAAACCTGTACTTTAGAGGCTGGCAAGGTATCTTAGAGGATGAAAATGTTTGCCACCAGGTCTGGCAACCTCTACAAGGTGACCTCTGACCTCCACAACTGTGCTGTGCTAACCCCCACATAAACAGGCAAACAGACAAAGAAAGTGTATAGAATAAGCCTGTACTTTAAAGAAGTCAGTAGAGTGGGGATTGAGATTTAGAAATGGGAAGCTGTTCTTTACTGAGCGTAACTGAATAACCTAAAATTTTCTTGAGCAATTGAGCAAGTTTTTTTTTTTTTAAAAGATAATCAAACAATATAGTTATATTTATTTAGAAACAAAAATTCCAATTTTTTAGCAATGGGGCCCATACAAACAGTAATCTTTATGTCAGATATCCTGGGTCCTCTGCTGTCTTGCCTATTTTTTTTTTTTAATTTAATTTTATTTTATTTTTTTAATTTACATTCCAAATCACTTCCCCTTTCCCGTTTCCTCCCTCCTCGAAAGTCCCATAAGCCCCCTTCCCTCCCTCTTTTCTCCGTTCAACCCCCTCTCATTACTCTGTCCTGGCGTTCCCCTACATCCAGTCTTTCCAGGACCAGGGGTCTCTCCTTCCATCTTTTTAGAAATCTATTGATATGCTGATTGTGTCTAGGGTATTCTGAGATTCTGGGTCAATATCCCCTTATCAGTGACTTCATACCATGTGTGATCTTTTGTGATTGGGTTACCTCACTAAGGATGATATTTTCAAGTTCTGACCATTTGCCTAGGAATTTCGTGAATTCATTGTTTTTAATTGCAGAGTAGTATTCCATTGTGTAAATATACCACATCTTCTGAATCCATTCCTCCGTTGAGGGACATCTGGGTTCTTTCCAGCTTCTGGCTATTATAAATAAGGCTGCTATGAATATAGTGGAGCATGTGTCCTTATTGCATGCAGGTAAAGTCTCTGGGTATATGCCCAGGAGTGGTATAGCCGGATCCTCCGGAAGTGTCATGCCCAGTTTTCTGAGGAGCCGCCAGACTGCTTTCCAGAGTGGTTGTACCAGCCTGCAATTCCACCAGCAGTGGAGGAGTGTTCCTCTTTCTCCACATCCTCGCCAACAACTGCTGTCTCCTGTGTTTTTGATCTTAGCCATCCTGACTGGTGTGAGATGGAATCTCAGGGTTGTTTTGATTTGCATTTCCCTAATGACTAAGGATGATGAACATCTCTTTAGGTGCTTCTCAGCCATTAGATATTCTTCAGGTGAGAACTCTTTGTGGAGCTCTGTACCCCATTTTTTAATAGGGTTACTTGCCTCTCTGGAGTTTAACTTCTTGAGTTCTTTGTATATCTTGGATATTAGCCCTCTGTCGGATGTAAGGTTGGTAAAGATCATTTCCCAGTTAGTTGGTTGCCGCTTTGTCTTTTTGACGGTGTCTTTTGCCTTGCAAAAACTTTGTAATTTAATGAGGTCCCATTTGTCTATTCTTGATCTTAGAGTATAAGCTATTGGAGTTCTGTTCAGGAAATTCTCCCCTGTGCCCATATGTTCAAGGTTCTTCCCTAGTTTCCCTTCTATTAGTTTCAGTGTGTCTGGTTTTATGTGGAGATCTTTGATCCACTTAGAATTGAGCTTAGTGCAAGGAGATAAGGATGGGTCAATTTGCATTCTTCTGCATGTTGACCTCCAGCTGAGCCAGCACCATTTGTTGAAAAGGCTATCTTTTTTCCACTGGATGGTTTTAGCTCCTTTGTCAAAGATCAAGTGACCATAGGAGTGTGGATTCATTTCTGGGTCTTCAATTCTGTTCCATTGATCTACATGTCTGTTACTGTACCAATACCATGCAGTTTTTAACACTATTGCTCTGTAGTACAGCTTGAGGTCTGGGATACTGATTCCCCCAGAGGTTCTTTTACTCTTGAGAATAGTTTTAGCTATTCTGGGTTTTCTGTTATTCCAGATGAATTTTTGAATTGCTCTTTCTAACTCTATGAAGAATTGAGTTGGGATTTTGATGGGGATTGCATTGAATCTGTGTATTACTTTTGGTAAGATGCTCATTTTTACTATATTAATCCTGCCAATCCATGAGCATGGCAGATTTTTCCATCTTCCGAGGTCTTCTTCAATTTCTTTCTTCAGAGACTTGAAGTTCTTGTCATACAGATCTTTCACTTGTTTGGTTAGCGTCACGCCAAGATACTTAATATGGTTTGTGGCTATCGTAAAGGGTATTATTTCTCTTACTTCTTTCTCAGCCTGCTTATCCTTTGAGTATAGGAAGGCTTCTGACTTGCTTGAGTTGATTTTATATCCGGCCACTTTGCTGAAGTCGTTTATCAGCTGTAGGAGTTCTCTGGTGGAGTTCTTTGGGTCGCTTATGTATACTATCATATCGTCTGCAAATAGTGATAGTTTGACTTCTTCCTTTCCAATTTGTATCCCTTTGACCTCTTTTTCTTGTCTAATTGCTCTAGCTAGAACTTCAAGTACTATATTGAAAAGATATGGAGAGAGAGGGCAGCCTTGTCTAGTCCCTGATTTTAGTGGGATTGCTTCAAGTTTCTCTCCGTTTAGATTGATGCTGGCTACTGGTTTGCTGTAAATTGCTTTTACTATGTTTAGATATGGGCCTTGAATTCCTGATCTTTCCAAGACCTTTAGCATGAAAGGATGCTGAATTTTGTCAAATGCTTTCTCAGCATCTAATGAGATGACCATGTGGTTTTTTTCTTTGAGATTGTTTATGTAGTGGATTACATTGATGGATTTCCTTATATTGAACCATCCCTGCATCCCTGGGATGAAGCCTACTTGATCGTGGTGAATGATCGTTTTGATGTGTTCTTGGATTCGGTTGGCAAGAATTTTATTGAGTATTTTTGCATCGATATTCATAAGAGAGATTGGCCTGAGATTCTCTTTCTTTGTCGGATCTTTGTGTGCTTTTGGTATTAGTGTAATTGTGGCTTCATAGAACGAGTTGGGTAGTGTTCCTTCTGTTTCTATTTTGTGGAACAGTTTGAAGAGTATTGGTGTTAGGTCTTCTTTGAAGGTCTGATAGAATTCTGCACTAAAACCATCTGGACCTGTGCTTTTTTTGGTTGGAAGACTTCCAATGACAACTTCTATTTCTTCAGGGGTTATAGGACGGTTTAGATGGTCTATTTGATCCTGATTTAATTTTGGTACTTGGTATCTGTCAAGGAAATTGTCCATTTCCTCAAGATTTTCTAGTTGTGTTGAATACAGGTTTTTGTAGTAGGATCTGATGATTTTTTGAATTTCCTCAGTTTCTGTTGTTATCTCTCCCTTTTCGTTTCTGATTTTATTAATTTGGATACTATCTCTGTGCCCTCTGGTTAGTCTGGCTAAGGGCTTATCTATCTTGTTGATTTTCTCAAAGAACCAACTCCTCGTTTTGTTGATTCTTTGTATGGTTTTATTTGTTTCTACTTGATTGATTTCAGCCCTGAGTTTGATGATTTCCTGCCTTCTACTCCTCTTTGGTGTATTTGCTTCTTTTTGTTCCAGGGCTTTCAGGTGTGCCATTAAGCTGTTAGTGTATGCTGTCTCCCGTTTCTTTTTGGCGGCACTCAGGGCTATGAATTTTCCTCTTAGCACTGCTTTCATTGTGTCCCATAAGTTAGGGTATGTTGTGCCTTCATTTTCATTAACTTTCAAAAAGTCTTTGATTTCTTTCTTTATTTCCACCTTGACCAAGTTATCATTGAGTAGAGCATTGTTCAGCCTCCATGTGTACGTGGGTTTTCTTTTGTTTTTGTTGCCATTGAAGACCACCCTTATTCCATAGTGATCTGATAGGAGGCATGGGATTATTTCTATCTTCTTGTATCTGTTGAGGTCTGATTTGTGACCAATTATATGGTCAATTTTGGAGAAGGTACCATGAGGAGCTGAGAAGAAGGTGTATTCTTTAGCTCTAGGATGAAATGTTCTATATATATCAGTTAGTTCCATTTGGTCCAAGGCTTCAATTAGATTCACTGTGTCCCTGTTTAGTTTCTGCTTTCCTGAACGATCCATTTCAGAGAGCGGGGTGTTGAAGTCACCCACTATTATTGTGTGCGGTGCGATGTGTGCTTTGAGTTTTAGTAAAGTTTCTTTTACGAATGAGGGTGCCCTTGCATTTGGAGCATAGATATTCAGAATTGAGAGTTCTTGATGGTGGATTTTTCCCTTGATCAGTATGTAGTGTCCTTCTGTGTCTTTTTTGATGACTTTGGGTTGAAAATCAATTTTATCCGATATTAGGATGGCTACTCCACCTCGTTTCTTGGGGCCATTTGCTTGTAAAATTGTTTTTCAGCCTTTTACTCTGAGGTAGTGTTTGTCTTTGACACTGAGGTGCGTTTCCTGCATGCAGCAAAATGCTGGGTCCTGTTTACGTATCCAGTCTGCTAGTCTATGTCTTTTAATTGGGGAATTGAGACCATTGATATTAAGAGAGATTAAGGCATAGTGATTATTGCCATCTGCCATTCTTGACGCTATCTTTATGTTTGAGTGGTTATCTACTTTTGGGTTTGATTCAAGAAGGTTATTATCTCATTTTTTCCAGGGTGTTGTTTCTCTCCCTGTATTGGAGGTTTCCACCTATTATCCGTTGCAGGGCTGGATTTGTGGAAAGATATTGTGAAAATTTGGTTTTATCATGGAATATCTTGGTCTCTCCATCTATGGTGATTGAGAGTTTTGCTGGGTATAGTAGTCTAGGCTGGCATTTGTGCTGTCTTAGTGTCTGCATGAGATCTGCCCAGGATCTTCTGGCTTTCATAGTCTCTGGTGAGAAGTCTGATGTGATTCGGATAGGTCTTCCTTTGTATGTTACTTGGCCCTTTTCTCTTACTGCATTTAGTATTCTTTCTTTGTTTAGAACATTCGGTGTTTTGATTATTATGTGACGGGAGGTATTTCTGTTCTGGTCCAGTCTGTTTGGAGTTCTGTAGGCTTCTTGTATGTTCATCGGCATCTCTCTCTTTAAGTTAGGGAAGTTTTCCTCCATAATTTTGTTGAAGATGTTTACTGGCCCTTTAAGTTGCAAATCTTCACTCTCATCTATACCTATAATCCTTAGGTTTGGTCTTCTCATTGTGTCCTGGATTTCCTGGATGTTTTGGGTTACGCGTTTTTTGCATTTTGCATTTTCTTTGACTGTTGAGTCGATGCTTTCTATGGAATCTTCAGCACCTGAGATTCTTTCTTCCATCTCTTGTATTCTATTGTTGATGTTTGCATCTATGACTCCTGATTTCTTCCCAAGGTTTTCTATCTCCAAAGTTGTCTCCCTTTGTGATTTCTTAGTTGTTTCTACTTCCTTTTTTAGTTCCTGGATGGATTTGCTGAGATCCTTCACTTGTTTGTTTGTATTTTCCTGTATTTCTTTAAGGTATTTTTGCATTACCTCTTTCAGGATTTCTTCCTGATGACCCACGTTCTCCTGCATTTCTCTGAGCGATTTTTGTGTTTCCTCCTCATGGGATTCCATCTGTTGATCCATCGTCTCCTGCATTTCTTTAAGCAGTTCTCGTGTTTCCTTTGTAAGGGCATCTAACCGTTGATTCATTTCTTTAAGCAATTTTTGTGTTGCCTCCTTATGGGCATCCGTCTGTTGACCCATATTCTTCTGCATTTCTTTATGCAAATTTTGTGATTCCTTTGTGAGTGCATCTACCCGTTGATTCATCTCGTTAAGCGATTTTTGTGTTGTCTCCTTGTGCGCCTCCATCTTTTGATCCATGTTCTCCCGCATTTCTCTAAGCGATTTTTGTGTTTCCTTTGTAAGGGCTTCTAACCGTTGATTCATGGTCTCCTGTAACTCTTTATGAGATTTATTTGTGTCCTTCTTGTGATCCTCTAATAGCATCATGAGAAGTGATTTTAAATCCAGATCTTGTCTTTCGGGTGTGGTGGGGTATCCAGGACTTGCTGCTGTTGGAGAGTTGGGTTCGGATGGTCCCACATTACTTTGATTACTGTTAGTAACATTCCTACGTTTGCCTTTTGCCATCTGGATACCTCTGGTGTTAGTTGGTCCTGCTGCCACTGGCTGTTGGTTGGACCTCCTGTGAGCCTGCAAAGCTATTTCTGCCCCCCCCTGGATTACCAGGATTCCCCTGGCACCGATTTCTGGGGCCTGCCTGCTCCTGAGTGACTTTGGAGCCCTAATGTGCTTTGCCCCAAGTGATCTTATATTGGGGAGGCCTTGCACATCTAAAGGCTCAGCCTAGTGGATTCCTGGAGCCGAGGTCGCCAAAGGGAGGCTGGCAGGCTCCTGCCCTGTGCAGGGGTGTGTGATCTCTCCTGGGGGGGGAGAGGGGGCGTCCCTCTGCCAGGCAGAAGTCCCACAGCAGATCTGGCGCGCTGGTCACTGCAGATCAGCCCAGCACCTGGGAGCAGGTTACACACAAGCTGCCTGAACCCGAAGCGATATTATGCCTGTCTGTCTCTGAGCCTGGTGGTCCCAACTACCTGGTCACTGGAGCAAAGATGGCGGAGGGCACTCTCCGTGGCGCTGCTCACCCTGTGGTCACGATGGCCCGCCGATCTGGCACCCAGACGACCACAGCGCCAACCCGCCCTCGGGCACAGACGGAAGCCCCAACAGGCCGTGTCCCAAGTGATGTTATATCGGGGGGAGAGCCTGGGTACCGGTCTCTCCAGCGCAGTCCGCGGGAACAGAGGTCGCGGAAGGGAAGCTGGCAGGCTCCCTCCCTGCGCGGGGTCCGAGCAAGTTTTTAAGACACAGTGTTAAAGTACTATTTGAGCTTTTTCATGGTAATTTCTTATATGTATAATTTATAATACATTGGTTCATATCTGTAGAGTGTTGGAGGTAGTTTTATATGTATAAATTGCTGCATATTATTTTATCTTTTTTTTTTCAGGTCAAGCAAATAAAGTAGCTAAAGAAGCCGCCAATCGATGGACTGGTAAGTAGGACAGTAACTGCAGCAAAGGCTCCGTGACTCATCTTTATAAAAGTGTATTTCTGTGAGGCCAGCAGTAGGTCCAGGTTTAACTTCTGTATGACTTTCCCTGAGCTAAGTTCCTGATCATTGAACTTACATATCTAATGAGGTGTAATTGAAGTTTCATGTAGTTTTGCTTTTCTTTGGTCCTGGGGATCAAATATGAGGCTTCTCACATGCCAGACAAACACCCTCCGGTTGACCTGTATCTGCAGCCTACAGTTTCGTGGATTTGAATTTCTAGTCCATGTGGGAGTATCACAGGATCCTGAAGGTTTGTCTTCGTGCGAGTAAGAGGCGCTGATGTGTCTGAGGGCTCTGTGCTGCTTCACCCTTAGGAGTGTCTGTGGTGTGCTCTCACCTCAGCTCTGTGGTAATCCTCAAGGTAGCTGTGATCACTGCCCCTCAGTGTCTCTAAAACAAACCAGAAGAGGACAAAACAAACAGAAGAATCTAAGTTTCAAGCACATAGTCATAGAGACAGATTTGCACACACAGAAATCCTGTAAAACAGAACCGGAACTAAAAATATGTAATATTTTTTTAAAAAATTGTCTAAGAATTCAATATTTTATTTTATAGAAATGAGAGACTGCCCAAGCTTTTAAATTTAGATGAACCATTATCTTGCTAAAGTTTTGTGGCACTTTATATCTTATTTAACAAATTATATCAAATTACATCATAATAAATTCAGGTAGTAGAGACTTTGTATTCTGTGCTGGAATCAAAAGACATCTTAGTGCATGAGGTGGATAGAGTTCACTGCAAAAAATCTTGTTAGCTTTTTGTTTGTTTGGTTTTTGTTGTTTGTTTTTTTCGAGACAGGGTTTCTCTGTGTAGCCCTGGCTGTCTTGTCCTGGAACTCACTCTGTAGACCAGGCTGGCCTCGAACTCAGAAATCTGCCTCCCAAGTGCTGGGATTAAAGTCATACACCACCACTGCCCGGCTCTTGCTAGCTTTCTATAGCATGTTCTTATAAAGAAAGTGGTATTTTGTTAGCACTATTGATTCTTTAAAAAAAAATATATATATATATATATATATACACACACACATATACGTGTGTGTGTATGTGTGTGTGTATATATGTGTGTAGTTAACCAGACCCAAAAACTATACAGTTGAGTGCCTTTCTATCCAGTTAGGGTACAGCACTGTTTGTTCCACTTGAGGTAGTAGTATTTACTCTAGAAAGAAAATTGTATTTCAAATTTATATTTATTTAATGCTTAGAAACAAGTTCTTGGAAATAGTTTATTAAAGAAAGCTCTAGCTGGAGAGATGGCTCAGCAGTTAAGAGCACCGACTGCTCTTCAGAGGTCCTGAGTTAAATTCCCAGCAACCACATGGTGGCTCACAACCATCTGTAATGGGATCCAATGCCCTCTTGTGATGTGTCTGAAGACAGCTACAGTGTACTCACATAATAAAATAAAAATAAATCTTAAAAAAAAAAGCTCCAATTCCATGTATTGACTTTCAAGATGGCAGATTATGTACTACAGAGTGGTTTTAACAACAGAAATGACTACTCTCACCAATCTGAAGGCTGAGGTCCTGTTTCTTTTGAGGCCACTCTGCCTTGCACATGGCTGCCTCCTCCTAAGTCCTCCTATCTTCTTTCCTCTGCCAACCAATGATCTATCTCTCTTTGTGTCTTAACTATAAAGACACCAATAAGATTTTGCTAGGGTCTACCTTAATGACTTCATTTTAAGTCAGTCATCTTTTTCAAAGTTTCTGCCTCTAGAACACTGTAAGCTGGGTGGTTGGTGGCTAGAAGGAGGAACGACATGACATGGCCTCAGCACTTAGGAATGTCTTGCTTTAATCTTTTATTCATTTTTACTACTAATTCACTATACTCTGACAGATTTGGAAAACCTGTGCCATTGTTCTTGTGTTTGTGGAAAGCATTTTAATTAAATGTTATTTAATATACGAGAAATAGTAGAATTGAGGGGTTGACCTTTGCACATTGGTCCTGTCCTCCATCCCTTACTGCCAAGTAGTGATGCTTCAGGAGCACGCATTGGCCTCCCTTTTGTTACTGCACTGGGGTGAAGATCCTTGTCTCGAAATCTTTTTATACAATTTGGGGTTTCTCCTTCAGGGTAAATTCCTTTAACTAGGTGCAACCGTTTTTTCAATAGTACAATACAAATCCCCTGTAAGGACACCGAGGACGCATCTGTTTCTGTGTTAAGAGGAGAACCCTTTCCACCCTTCTTGCCTGGTCCCTCAGGCTGGCTGTTGTCTGGAAGCCATTACTCTGACTGGAAGGACAGAGGTCTGGAGAGAAAGTGCCCCCTTTGAGAGCAAGAGCCGCTGAAATTGCTGAGGAAACGGAGCCCAGCCTCTGTAGAAATGTGGGAGACTCCAGGAAGCTGCCCTGTCTGTATTGTTCTTCCTCAGTGCTCTTAGGAGCAAACCACTTCTTTTAATATATCTGAGGGTCAGCACAGATACTGATAATTAGACTAGGATGTTTTATAATTCTGTGTTTAATTCTCAAAAATATTTTTTCAATTTTTTTTTAGATAACATATTTGCAATAAAATCCTGGGCCAAAAGAAAATTTGGGTTTGAAGAAACTAAAATTGATAAAAACTTTGGAATTCCAGAAGACTTTGACTACATAGACTAAAATGTTGGTGCTGAACAAGGGTCTGTGAGCTTGTAAATATGTCAGTTTTAAACATCTAACTAATGTTACCCAATTATCATCTATCTGTTAATTGTTTATCATTTTTTAGCTTTAAATAAAGTATACAATAAGAATGTTCTCCTCTTTTTGATAAGTGTATCCCACAGTACTCATTAAAGCAGAGTGGAGTGAACAAAGCCACCCATCCGTCAAGTCAGGGTACATGGGACTCCTCAAGAGCAAAGACAGCATGATAGAGTATCTAAGGTCCATTCAAATCCTAAATACTGAGTCAAAGGCAGGTAGACACACACACACACACACACACACACACACACAGAGAGAGAGACAGAGACAGAGACAGAGCCTTTAAACCCAAAAAGTCGTTTCACTTTATCTCAATACTTGGTGGAAGCATTTATGATTGACAGTCTGCTGCTACATCTTTGCAAATTGTAAATGAGAAAGTGCAGCAAATTGTTGTACCTTCAATTTAGAATTATATTATAATTCCTCAGACATGGAGGCTACTTTGTTCTAATGCTTGGTACCTTTCTACTGGAAAGAACAAGCCCATGGCCCCACTGTCTTAATTTATGCCCTTTCAGAAGTTGAAATGTTTGTGTTCCTTAAAGCACATAAAACAGTGTGATTCTCCCCCAACCCTCTGCCGACCTATTTAAAAAAGAAAAGAAAAAGTTCAGCCTAGTCATTTGGAGTATTTGCAGACACTACAAATTAAAGACAAAAGCCAGTATGGCAGGGCCCACTACGCATGCCTTAATATCTTCCCGCTGCTTAATTCTGGTCTTCTTTAAGTTACTTGAGCAAAGTGCTCCATGTCTGAAATGACCCAAATGGCATCCAGGACATTTGCTATTGAATCAGGCCTTTGTATTTTCAGGAGTTGCTCTGGGCCTACTTAATCCCTTCCTGGTGTGGGCAGTGCAAATGGGTCCACGTTTGTTTGTTCTTGGGGGTCAGTTTATGTTGCTAGGGCAACAGACCTCACTGGGTGAAGAATTTGATGTATGAAATAGAAGCACAGAGCTTAGCATGGTCCCTCATACTTTTAGTCATGGCACTTGGGATACTGGGGCAGAAGAATTGCTGTGAGTTTGAGACCAGCCTGGGCCACAAAAGAAAAGGGGGAAAAAAGATTAAAAAAAATACAATACTAAACACGGAAATTCAGCACTAACTAATTTATTGCTTCCCTGTTTAAAGTGTTTCTATTTTCCTCATAGTTGCGGAGTGTTCATGAACTAATGAGATTGTGGCAACACCCTCAGCCACTGGCGCGATGCTCGTGGTTAATAGAGACTCAGGAAGGAGGGTGGGCCGCTGATAGTGTTCATGTGCTAGAAACAAGCCTGGCGAGGTGCTTCATACTGTGAAGATAGTGCAGGAAGGAGAGAGGTCCCTACCCACGCGTGGCATGCTCTCCGGTAGTGTTCTTGTCATTTCCAGAGGTTTTAAAAACATTTTATTCAGGCAGGGCCTGCCACAGGTATACCCTGTAGAGATCAAGGGCAGCTCGGGGGATCCGTTCTCACCTGTTTGCCTTGTTGAGTCAGTCAGCCTTGTTTCTTTCCCTTCTTGTATTTCCTGCTACCCAAGAGCCTCCAGGTGACTCCACTGTGCCTGTTTCCCATCTTGCTCCAAGACAACTAGGTTGGAGCCACACACCACTGTGGCCAGCTTTTTTGGTTTTGTTTCGTTTGTTGTTTGTTTTGTTTTTTAAATGTGAATTCTGGGAATTGAACTCAGGCTTATGTACTAAGTGCTTATACCTGCTAAGCCATCCAACCAGCCATTTTGGAGGGTGCATTTTTGAGACAGGTTCTTACATAGCCCAAATGGCCCCAATTTATGTAGCTGAGGGTGACCTTGAACTCTTGGTCCTCTTGCTTCAAACTCATAAATGTTCAGATTACAGGCTTGTGCCTCATTTCTGGCTCATGTGATGTTTCCATCCTTCAGATGCAACAGATACAAATAATCTAAAGAGCAGTAGTAGTAACAAAATGTAGGAAAATAACTAGGAAATAACCAACTTTGAGTTTTATTACCCTTTCATAAATACAGTAAAGTCTCTTAATAGATTTTATACCTGATCTTCATGATGGCAATTTAAAAACCAGGACTCTATGAGAACACCTGACTAGTTTGTAAGGCTGTGAGGAATAATTTAGGTTTCACCGTTGTACAGAACTGGAGACTGGGCCATTGCTTCAGGAATACTCTAGGTAATGTAATAGTTTGAGGCTGCTTTTCTTGTCAAGCTGAAGATGTATGAGGTATGACTTGAGTTGGCCTGGGATCATGTTACGAGTGATCTAGGACCTAGCTCAACTGAGGAGAGCCTGCAGGCCCTGGGAATCTTGGTATCTTCAGCAAGTCCTGACGCTCTAACGTATTGGGGAGCTGATATCTACCTACCCAACCTTCTTCATATGTTATCTTGTCTATCTCTCAAATGGTATCTGTTCCAATATTAAGAGATTTTAAAAGGAAAATAATTATACATTATCCTGACAAGTCTCATCATTGTCCCAGGTCAGATCACATCACTGAAATGACTTTCAGAGGTTGGACAGGGGCCAAGGACTCTTGCTAAATGAAGTGTATATGAGTTTCCCTCTGATGTTTGTTATATCACTGGTAGCATATAAGTTCTTGGTGCATGCTGCTACCCTTAACTTTATCATATATATATTTAGGGAACTAGGAAATAAATACAGCTGGCAGGCCCAGCAGAGGCACGGGTGATGCTTAGCACAGTGGTGGGAGCTGGGGCTGAGGCAGGCGTCTAACATGAGCTGAGGCCCTAAGTATAACAAATGGTAGAGCCTTGACTCACAGTGATGCGGGTGCTCAATTCAGAGGGCAGCTTCCTAGATGTTTTGTGCCAGGAGGAGCTGACCCTTTAAATGGATTATACATAATATGCTTACCCAAGACTGGCTTCTAAGAAAATGAGGAAGATGTGACAAGAGGTCAGGTTGGGTACTGGACCCTTCTGGGATACTGGAGGTTGAATTTCAGGGTGAATGTAAATTGGTAAACTGTCTCTGTGAAAGGTAAATTCAAAGTTACGCACATACCTTATTTTACTGTCTTTTGTATTCTTGAGTTATAAAAATGTGAAGTGGAGATTATGAGTAGACTATAAAGCCAAAAATGTTTGCTTTTTGACCCTTTACAGAAAAAGTTTCTTTCCAAAAAAGCCAATCATTGGCAGTATGTATACTAGATGTGATCTACAAAAATGAATTTAATTTATCCAACCATAGTGTGTATGTGTGTGTGTGTGTGTGTGTGTGTGTGTACAGAAGAGAAGTCAATACGAAGTATCTTTCTCTGTCACTATCTCCCTATGTGCCCTGTTTTGTTTGTTTGTTTTTAATTCTTTAATCTTTTAACTGTCCAGTCGTTTTCCCCCTCCTGGCGGTCTGCCCTGCCCTCTGTCTATTCTGCATCCCCCACCCCCCACCCCCTGTCTACCACCAGACCTTCCCACTCCCTGGAGCCTCCAGTCTCTTGAGGGTTAGGTGCATCTTCTCTGACTGTGTCCAAACCCGGCAGTCCTCTGCTGTATATTTGTTGGGGGCCTCATAGCAGCTGGTGTATGCTGCCAGGCTGGTGGCTCAGTGTCTGAGAGATCTCAGGGATCCAGGTTAGTTGAGACTGCTGGTCTTCCTATGGAGTCACCCTCCCCATTGACTTCTTCCAGCTTTTCACTAATTCAACCACAGGAGTCCCCAGCTTCTGTCCATTGGTTGGGTGTAAGTATCTGTATCTGTCTCAGTCAGCTGCTTGTTGGGCCTCTCGGAGGGCAGCCATGCTAGGCTCCTGTCTGTGAGCAAACCATAGCATCAGTAATAGTGTCAGGTCTTGGAGCCTCCTCTTGAGATGGATCCCACTTTGGGCTAGTCACTGGACCTCCTTCTCCTCAGGCTCTTCTCCATTTCCATCCCAGCAGTTCTTTTAAACAGGAACAATTCTGGGTCAGTGTTTTTGACTGTGGGATGGCAATCCCATTCCTCTCCTTGATGCCCTGTCTTTCTACTGGATGTGGGTTCTACACATTCCCTTTCCCCACTATATGCCCTGTTTTTTAAACTTGGAGCTTACTGTTCAGCTATTGGCTGGTCAGTGACACACCCACCCCGCCCCAGCCCTATCCACCTCACAGTGCTGAGGTTGCAGATGCATGCTGGGAATCTGAACTTAGGTCCTCAGACATGCAGAGCAAATACTCTAACCCTGATCCATATCCTCAGCCCCCATTTTACGTTTACATCAGTCATTAACATGTTCAGACTACATGGTGTATCATTAAAATTGAGACTTTTCAGCTTCTTTTGGAAACTGGATGATTTAATAATACTACTGGCAACAAACCAGGAGAGGAGAATGGAACTGACTCTAAGATTCTAAGGTAGAAAGTTCATTCCCCAGAGGAGCACCACCATGCATCACCCTCCCTTGATCACAGTTCATTCTTCCCTAAGTCCAAAGTTGACAAACTGACTTGAAATTGAATGTTAGTTTCAAGTTCAGAAAGCTTCTTGACATTTTGCATTAAATTTGTAGATTAACTCAGAGCAGCTCATCTAAGAAAAAAAGGATGGCTGAGAAACACCTAAAGAAATGTTCAACATCCTTAATCATCAGGGAAATGCAAATCAAAACAACCCTGAGATTCCACCTCACACAAGTCAGAATGGCCAAGATCAAAAGCTTAGGGGACAGCAAATGCTGGAGAGGATGTGGGGAAAGAGGAACACTTCTCCATTGCTGGTGGGATTGCAAGCTGGTATAACCCCTCTGGAAATCAGTTTGACAGTTCCTCAGAAAATTGGACATAGCTCTACCTGAGGGCCCAGCTATACTAATCCTGGGCATATACCCAGAAGATGCTCCAACATGTAATAAGGACACATGCTCCACTATGTTCATAGCAGCCTTATTTATAATAGCCAGAAGCTGGAAAGAACCCAAATGTCCCTCAACAGCAATGGATACAGAAAATGTGGTACATTTACACAATGGAGTACTACTCAGCTATTAAAAACAATGAATTCCTGAAATTCTTAGGCAAATGGATGGAGCTAGAAACTATCATCCAGAGTGAGGTAACACAATCACAAAAGAACACACGGTATGCACTCACTGATAAGTGAATATTACCCAAAAGCTCGAAATACCCGAGATACAACTCATAGACTACATAAGCTCAAGAAGAAGAAGATCAAAGTGTGAATACTTAGATCCTTATTGGAAGGTGGATCAAAATACCTATAGCTCACTGCCAACCAATAGACTGAGCATAGGGTCCCTAATGGAGCAGCTAGAGAAAGGACCCAAGGAGCTGAAGAGGTTTGCAGACCTGCAGGAGGAACAATAATATGCACCAACCAGTTCCCCCAGAGCTCCCAGGGACTAAACCACCAGCCAAAGAGTACACTTGGAGGGACCCACGGCTCCAGATACAAATGTAGCAGAAGATGGCCATTTCAGACATCAATGAGAGGAGAGGCCTTTGGTCCTGTGAAGGCTCGATTCCCCAGAATAGGGGAATGCCAGGTCAGGAAAGTGGGGGAGCAGGAGGGTTGGTGAGCCCAGGGAGGGGGTGATGAGGAAATGAGGGAAATGAGGAAAGGGGATACCATTTGAAATATAAATAAAGCAAATATCTAATAAAAAATAAGAAAAAAAAAGGATATTTTTTTAGTCAAGTATTCTTCAGTGTTCTTTCAATAATAGTAATTTTGTCATTTTTTTTCCAATGTAGTTTTATGTCCTTACGTGTATTTGGGGTATTAATTTTTTTGTTTCCATCTACAAGGAATTTTCTATTGTATTTTATCTTTTAACTGGAATTATTTACATAGCAAAGGGTGATTGATTTTGCATATTAATCTAATTTTATTAATTTTTGTGGTGGTAAGGATCGAACCTGGGGAAGTTCAAATGCTGGCACTTATAAGCCCCTCCTCAAGCGCCTGTGTGTAAGTTCAGCTTGATGGCCTAGTTTATTATCTTTATATCCAAACTCAACCCTCTGAATAATTTAGAAAGAAGATTTAGTTAGTAGTTAGCTCGTGGTACTAGAGTCTGGGAAGAAGCACAGTGACAGCATCTGCTTGGTATTTGGTGAGGTATTCTTGGTCTCTTTCTCTTTGTTTCTCTCTCTCTCTCTCTCTCTCTCTCTCTCTCTCTCTCTCTCTCTCTCTCTCTCCCTCCCTCCCTCCCTCTCTCCCTCTCTCCCTCTCTCCCTCTCTCCCTCTCTCCCTCTCTCCCTCTCTCCCTCTCTCCCTCCCTCCCTCCCTCCCTCCTTCCCTCCTTTCCTCCCTCTTTTTTCTTCATTTTGAGTTTTTGCTTGGTATAGTTTGGTTTGGTTTTCAGACAGTTTCACTATGTAGCTCTGGTTGTCCTGGACCTCACTATTTCAACCAGGCTGGCCTTGAACGCACAGAGATCTGCCTGCCTTCACTTCCCAGTACTGGGATTTAAGGCATGCACCACGATGCCTAGCTCCCAGGTGAGACCTTCTTGCTGCGTGTAGAGGTATGAGTTCAGGTCCCAGTTTGATGCTTTGTTCAGTGAGCACAATGCGATGCTTGCAGCATGGGCTCTTGGCTAGTTTTATAGTACCAGGTATTTCTTCCTGTGGAGTGGTCATTAAATCTAAACAGAGTGGTGGGTTACTCCCATAACATCTGCACCATTATTGCACCTATGGGCATAGCTTGCCAGCTTAGTTAACTCACAGGATTCACAGCTGGGTAAGACTGAGAATGGCTTTTTTTCTCTAAACAGCCTGCATAGCACCTTCCAGTACTCTGAGGACTGACCACCAGGGAGGAAGTCAGTACCAAGTTGGTTTCTTCATGCTTATAACCATAGAAGAACATTGTGTTTATTTATATTTTGAGTTATTTTTAGATAGAATGCCTATTGAGTTTGTCAAAGTGTTTTCTTCCTCTCTGTCTGGAAAGTGTTACGATCTTCTTAAATCTACTGAGGTAAAATGGTATTAATGTGTTCCTTATTGTATAACCATCCACATTTCCCTTGCCCAAAATTCTCTTGATTGCAGAGAGTTGTTTTCTTCATATGATGTTGAATATATTTACAATGTTCTTATGAAATATTTTTTTACAAATTTAGTACCCATGTTATATTTGCTTCCTAAAAGATATTTGGATCTTTTATCATTTCATGTTTTCCAGAACAGTTTATGCAATATTGGGAACATTTTGTCCCTGTAGTATTCAACTATTAATTCTGAAACAACAAAAACAAAAGTTAGGTCACTCCGTGTGTATTGCTGATACTGTTTGTCTTCCACTTAAGCTGTGGTAGCTATCATCCCAGGTGAGAGCACAGTTGAATTCACTCATTCACTTTCTACTGTGTCTCATGAAGATGTAATGTAAATTTGTTGAGCCAAGATTGGTGGACATTTGGTTTCCATCTTATTTCAGACTATATTGAAAGAACATTTCTAAACATATCTCTTGGCACATTTGTGGGAGTTCTGAGAATGAATTCCTTGACCAAAAAAAAGTTCCTATTCATGAAGAATTAATCTTCTAAAAGGAGCACAGGCAAGGCAGAGCTGAGGTTTATAGAGGCGAAGAGGAAGGGCAGGACTTCAGGGCCTTGAACATCTCCACAGAAAAACAAGTAAAAACAAGTAGTTTACTTCTAAGAAATTGTTTTGTTTGTTTAAAAGATTTGTTTAAAGTCAGATGGGACTCTTTTATCAAAATATAATTTTGCATTTAGTTAGGTTTCATTAGTGGAAAAGTAAACACATAATTTTCCATGGTCACTAGGCTGAAGACTGGCGCTGGAAAGTCAAAGGCCAAGTACTTTCTGAAAACACTCTCAAGTCACCTCTTCCCACTGTGGAGACTGCATTTGATGCAGAAAGCCTGAGTTACTTTGTAAGCCTGGACTTGGAAGGCATCATGTTTCTCATAACATTTTGAAAAGTAACTATGGGAACTTTTAAGTCGTTTAAATCGAACAGATGTACATTTTTCGGTTCAGTTGTGGTTGTTAGCATGTTTAAGTAACCTGCCTTTTGCCTGTGTTTGTTTCCAGTGCTGGGTGCTGGGTGAGCTCTGGAGACCCACATCTGACTGGTTTGACCTTGCTCAGTGAGTTTCCATTATGGCTATTTGGTTTAATTCTTAGGTTGACTAGAGCAAATTATTCTGCCTTTGCATATACTTCAATAAAGCCAGTTTATATCTACAAGGATTGAAATGGCCATGTTCATTTTTTTAACAGACAAAAAAATGGCATATAAAATAATAGCAGTGTTTTTCTTAACAGATCCAGAAGAGGAGCCTCCTTTTTGGAACTGTGTCAATATTTCATGTAGTATGACCTCAGGGAATGCAGTATCTAGGTATCACAGTTCTTTTGCTTAGCCGTGGTCAAGTGTCTGAGGAGACACTTCAGCTTCTGCAGCCGAAGGACATCAGCAGTGACAGCCAGAGTGAGCCTCAGTGTTAAATATATTATAAGATCATCTTAGGAATAAGACTAGAACGTTAGAACTGGATATAATCTAAAGAGACAGAAGGAGACAGGAGACAGAAGCTCCTGGGGCCATGTTGATTTTCGTCCCTGTCATCCCTGTAGGCCCAGAGCGCCTCCCCCAGCATTTGACATGAAAGGGTTACATGCTAATCTCCAGCCTCCAATGGCCTCTCAGGGCTGCTTGTCAGTAACTGTACTGTAAGTTATAACTGGCCTGATTCTGGGAGCAGTCAGGCAGCTGTTACTGTTGAGGCTGTTTCCCCTCAGTCCTCTCAACTGTGTTACATGGTTGCCACTCAGGCTCCTCCTTGCTCAATGACACTTTCCTTGATTTACCCTATTAGTATTTTGTGTTTTGCTTTAATTTGAGCCCTTCCTGCACAGTTGGACTTCCCAGTCTCACCACCATCATTTCACCCCACTTTCCATTCTAGACCGGACTCCACTGTTGCTGGTGACAGACCTGCTGGGTGCTGGCAGGTGCTTCGATGTCTCTGCCCAGTGTCTGACGCCTTTGTTGCCTGATTTTTTTTCTTGACACATCTCCACAGTGTTTCATTAAACTAAATTTTCCAAATAAGAAAAATGCCATCCCTTCCCTTATGTCCTGTTACTTTGAGGACCAGTGAAGCTGTTCAGGACATTGCTTGTACATGTTACCCACATGTATTTGGTACTTTTCTCCACTATTCAGAATGTTTGACATTTACGGGCTCAAATTTGTAAAACTTGGTTTAGATACTGGTGACACAAATGTAAATAAGCAGGTTCAAAGGTAGTATGAAATATTGTGGCAGGATATTAGATCACACTGTGAACCCCACGGTTGTGTTATTTACTGAAAAACAAACCTGGTTCTAGTTGTGGTCTGGGTCGGCCCTTCGCACACACCTTTACTGGCTGGAATACAGACACACCCTTAGCACACATCTTTAATCCCAAACAAAGAAGGTAAAGTTAGTTTGTAGAAGGAAACGCCCATGTATGAAAGTAATATCTAATGGAGTGGCAGACAAAATGACAAATCAGAAAAAGATTTGACAGAACAGAGTATGCCCGACTCTCAAGAGAGAGGATAGGGAGGCGACATAAGAGGGAGGGGCACAGAGGGAGAGCGGAGGCAGTGTTACCGGGACAGTTATAGAGAGACGGGTTGAAGAGAGAACAAGCTAGACACAGGCAAAGATGGAACGAGCCAAAGAATGAGAAGGAGCCAGAAGAGTAGAACGGATTGCCAGAGTTAGTATGAGGCCAAGCAGAGCAATTCAGTCAGAGGCTGAGAAAGAAGCCCATTTAAATCAGTCAGCTTGGAGAGGAGCTTGAGTTAGAACAGCTGAACTGAACCAGCCAGCCACAGTTCAGAAAGAACTAGAAAAGGTGAGCTTATTCAGCAATAAGTCTCAGAGGCTGAAAACATTCTAGGCCTAGTAAGATTGTAAGGACTCTGGAAGCTCCCAGGACTAGGCCTAGATTAGCAGGAGGCAATAAGCCTCAGAGAGAACAATTACATCAGGCGAATAATAGTTACCGTAGTGAAGTATGAAGGGCCTTGGAGATGGCCCAGTCACCTCTTTCCAGGCCTGCTGACCTGAGTGGGATCCCTAGGACCCCCAGGGTAAGGAGAGAACCAACTCCTGAAAGTTGTCCTGACCTCCAGATGTACACTTTGGCATGTATGTACCCACACATGTATACACAAATGGTTTTTAAAAGGTTAAAGTATGAAGGAAGCCACAGAGGCTTGTTACAGCATTGTTGAGTGGGAGCAAACCCACAAAGCTAGACCCTTTTTAAGGGTCTGGATCCATAGCTACAGCACCAGCTCTGAGCCAGTGCATCTTTGGAAGCTACTCCCTGTCCTGGAACCCAGGACTTGATGCTTATTTAGAAAAACTATAACCTTTAGTTTTATTGCATTTATTTTTAAATTGTATATGTTTACTGTATGCCATTTTCCCTCTTTACCACTCCCATGTTTCATCTCTCAAATTTATGTCCCATTTTTAAAAGATATTATTGTGTGTCCATATATGATATATATATATATATATATATACATATATATATATATATGCCCCTCTCCATATAAATATAAATATAGTAACTTTAGGTAAATATAAAATAGTACAATTCCCTATGGGTTTTTTCAAACACCCTTAGTATAATTTATCCCTTTTCCTCTTCTTCCTCTCTATTGTCCTAATCCCCCTCCCAGTTAAACTCCCCTCCAGTTCCCCATTTTCCCTTCATGTAATCTGCTTTTTATCTCCCAAGCCCACCATCCCCACAGTCCCTTAGTCTTCGCTGGTTTCTGTAGTTACTCTATGTTTACACTCACATCTGAGGATTCGGAGCTACAAGCCCCAGAAGAGAAAGCCTGTGATGTTTGTCTTTCTGGATCTAGGTTTCCTCATCCAATGTGACAGCTACTGGATCCATCCATTTACCTGAAGTTTTCATGATTTCATTTTTCTTTTAGCTGAATAGTATTCTATAGTATTTCTATATACCATATTTTCATTAACAATTGAGGAGCATTTAGGTTATTTCTACTTCCTATCTATTGTGAATAGAACAGCAATGACCAGTCCGCAAGTATCCGGGCAGTTGGATATTGAGTCCTTTGGGCATATGCCAAGGAGTGATATAGCTGGGTCATGTGGTAGACTTAATTTAGGTTTTTAAGAATTCTCCATACTGACTTCCAGAGTGTCTCCACCAGTTTGCAATTTCACCAAAGTTAATGAGAATTCCTCTTTCCCCACATCCTCACCAGAACTTATTGTAGAAGCCACGCCTTTTAAACAAGTGTAATAATCTTAAATAACAAAATAGATACACATAAAGTAAGCTGTTGACCACAACAGCTTTTGAAGCTTTTGAGCTTTTGAAGCTCAAAAGGAAGGAAGACCAAAGAGTGGATGCTTCAGTCTACTTAGAAGAAAAAAACAGTCAAAGGAAGTAGAGGGTGGGAGGGATTTGGGCGAAAGAAAAGAGAGGGAAGGAGAGGGGGAAAAGAGGGGCAGAATCTGGTATGGGAGGAGATGGAGGAGATGTACAGAGGGTCAGAAAACTGAACAGAGGGGTATAGCAATGGGGGATGGGGAACTGGGGGTAGCAACCAGAAGGTCCCAGATGCCAGGAAAGCAAGAGCCTCCCAGGACCCCATGGGGATTACATTAGCTGAAATACCCCACAAAGGGGAAGGAGAACCTGTCAAGACCATATCCAGAGGTTAGGCATGGCCCCCCAGTTGAGGGATGGGGCCACCCACTCATCTTCAAAATTTTAATCCGGAATTGCTCCTGTCTAAAAGAAATACGGGGACAAAGAGTGGAGCAGAGACTGAAGGAAAGGCCACCCAGAGACTGCCCCACCTGGGGATCCATCCTATATGCAGACACCAAACCCAGACACTATTGCTGATGCCAAGAAGTGCTTTCTAACAGGAGCCTGATACAGCTGTCTCCTGAAAGGCTTTGCTAGATCCTGATCAATACAGATGGGGATGCTCCCAGTCAACAATCAGACAGCACAGGGACCCCAGTGGAGGAGTTAGAGGAAGGAGTTAGACTGAAGGAGCTGAAGGGGTCTTATCTGGCATCAGTGGGAGGGGAGGCCCTTGGTCCTGTGAAGGCTTGATGCCCAGTGTAGAGGAATGCTAGGGTGGTGAGGCAGGAGTGGGTGGGTGGGTGGGGGAGCACCTTCATAGAAGCAGAGTAAAGGGTGATGGGATAGGGGCTTTGTAGAGGGGGAAACTGAGAAAGGGGATAATATTTGAAATGTAAATAAAATATCCAATAAAAACAATAAGAAAAATGTTTTAAAAAATAAAAAGGTAAGTTATTATTGCTTAAAATGTCCTCAAGCCATATACTATATTTTAATACAGGACAAACAAATGTATGCATGGTTATAGCTACTAATCTATCGACAGGAAAAGCTGTAATGTTGCAGAAAATTACTGATAGGGTTACATGACAGGGAGATTCCCTACCCCTACCCCGTGGACACTAATTATTTGAAAGTAGAAATTCTAGAGGTGCTCCTTCCGATCCCAGCCTTCCCATGTCCCCATTCTCTGCAGTGCTGAGCAGTTAAGTTAGTTCTGTCTCTTCCTAAGGCATCATTAGTGTACCAGTGTTGCTTCCTGAGCCCTCTCCACCAGTTTTAGGTTTACTTCAGTCCAGTTCCCTCCGAGGGGCCCTCTGCAGTAGTGCCTGCTCACATGACCCACCTGAAGCTGTCCGCTGGCAGTAGTCATCCTTACATTGGCTTTGCCTGTTCCTGTTGGAATGTCTTGTAGCCATTAGATTTCCAGAACCCCATCCTTGCATTGTCTGCATAGAAGGCCTCTGTGGTCTTGAGTCAGTTGCCTGGGAAAGCAGTCGCTGATATGATTAGAGCTATTGAGTACAGAATTACACGGTGAAAGAGATTGGGAATCTCTCCTACTCTGCTACTCCCAGGAACATGGTCCTCATGCCTGAAAGAAGTGGAGCTGGAATAGAAGTGGGCGTGAGCTCAGTCCTAGCTCGAAGTGTGCGTTTAGGTAAATTACTCAACACCCCCAAGCCTTCATGTTCCTCTTTAAAGGTATGTAAAAATCAGAGATGTCGAGAGTCTTTGGAAAGTTAGACAAAATAATGTGGACACTGTTCTCTAGTACAGAGAATGTGCTCAGCAGAGAGTCATGTTCTGAACACAGCAAATTCTTGCAAGAGAAAAAGAAATTCCCACCAGTAAAAAGGACCATGGCCAGAGTGACTGTCATGACTGTGCTGCATACCCTTCCTCCCTGTCCATCACGGCTGCCCTGCCCCTGTCCATGATAGATGTGCTGACCCCATCATGGCTGCCCTGCCCCTGTCATGGGTGTGCTGCCCTCGGGACCAAACTCCACCAGTTCTCCCTACACTTCTGCCATCCTCAGCACGTCTTCACCTGGAATTCAGGCCAATGGAAGAGGGGTCCAGAAATTGTAACTTGGAAATAGAAAACAGTTTTCTTACAGAGAAACATTGTTCTATCTTCATAAAATTCATAAAGTTCATTGTGTTACCTTCATAATATTACTTACGGGCTCCTTTGGCCATATCCAACAATCAAAGCCACCATGTCTAAAATTGTTTCTATGGGAAACTATGTTCCCAGCTCCTAACAACAGACTTAGAAATGAACTATTGGAATGTGTCTTGTTTGGGGACAGTCTGTAGGTCAGCATTTGTAGGTCAGCATTTGTGACTCATTGTCAGTGAAAGAGAAATGGTATTTATTACACTGTTTCTGAAAACTACAGCACATACATTTCTTGATGAGGTCATCAAGGGTCTAAAGTTATTTAAAATAGCAACCATATAAACCTATCACATTGTGCTGATGTCTGGAATCTTATATTCCAGCTATTAACCCAGCGCCTGGGATGCACTCACTCTGTGCTCTCTAGACATCTTCAGAGTTTACTATTTTTAAGGGAGGCAGAGCTTTGTGCTTTTGCATGTTCCTCTGTGGTTATATAACTTCGAGCTAAAACCCTGCCCTCCTCCCCTTCCCCTGCTCGGAGACTTCTCTGCCCATGTTTGGTAACTGTTCCACAGCAGATTCTGAAACTGAATCAAGCCAGCAGAACCCTTATTCGGACGGGTTGAAAGCTGAACAGCTCAAGACCTAAGATTTAAGACTCTCCCATGTGTGGGCAGGGGCTGTAGCTCAGCAATGGGATGCTTGGCCAGCAGGTGAGGTCCTGGGCTCGGTCTCTAGCCCTGTAAGAAGAGAAAAAAATTTCTCCTGTGCAATGAATCTGTGGATCAGGGTTGATTTTTAAAGGCAAGGTACTCACAAAATAGCACATTATACTTTGTAATTATAAATTATTATTCATTAGCTTCAAATAAAGTTGAGAGTAAAGGCTGAGGTGGTTCTCTGGAACAGGGCTGACAGTGCTGGAAAAACTGTAGATCGAGATCCCATGAGGGGGTAGTGTGAGGCCCTCTTGATTTCCCGATTTAAGATGTAAATATGAGGAGAAAGCTGGTTCTCCCATTCATTCTTTCATCCAGTAAGTGTGTATTGACAATCAAGGTCTCATAAGGAGTATGGTTTACTTTGGGAGACACTGAACAAATACCCTAAGTAGCAATTGTAAGAGGTGCCATGGCACCAAATGCAGGATCCTAGAAAGGTTTAACCAAGGACTGTGGATTGGTGTGGCAGTTGGGGGCATTGAACTTGAAACCTAATACAGACATGGCATGAGCATGTGTGAAGACTCTCATGGGAAAAAAGCAGAACTGGCTATGGCAGGATGAGAAAGGCAGAACCCCATGCCCAGGGGAGGACTAGAGTGGTAGATCTCTCAAAACGTGTGGGGACTTTAATAGGTTTGCGTCTTTGGAGATAAGACAAAGTCCAGGATCTGGGCCTGGGGATTTGATTGGTAGTGTGTTTGACTTCTTTGCATATGTGAAGACATAGATTCGGTTCCTATTACCAAAAAGAGCTAGGCATGATGGTACATGCCTGAAATATCAGCACCAGGGACATGGGCACAGAAAGACCAAAAGATCAAGGTCATCTTCAGCTTCATAGCTACTTTGGGAAGATCAGCCTGTGCTATATGAAACTTGTCTGGGGGTGGGGGGGGAAGAGAAGTGGGGGGGAGAGGGGCACAGAGACATACATACACAGAGGGGTTATTTAAGTAAAAGAATTAGCATTTTCAAGTTTGTATTTTTAAAAGTCACTCTGTGATAGAGAATAGTTGTCACTAAACTTTGTAAACCATCTGACTTTATTAACAAAATATTTTATGTGATAGGGATACAGCTCAGTGCCTACCTACCATCCATGACGCTCTTGGTGTGGTACCATGAACCTGTAATCCCAGGACGTGGGAGGGTGAGACAGGAGGATCAGAAGTTCAGGGTCATCTTCAGCTGTATTGTGAGTTCAAAGCCAGCTCACAGTGTTAGAGGTTTAAGTCTGGGAATGATTGACACTATTAACTTTGTTCCTGTGGGAGGGCCGCACATCGTGGTAGAAGCACATGACAGAGCAACATGGCTACTCCATTGCCAGGGCTGCGTGAGAGGACAAGGGTGGCCCAAGTCCCTCGATCCCCTTTAAGAGCACAATTTTGATGACCGACAGAGGCTCCTACTAGGTCCCACCTCTTCAAAGTTGCTCCACTTACCAATAATGTCTGCCTGGGTACCAGCCCTTTAACATATTGACCTTTGAGGGACACTTAAGATAAAAGTCATAGGAAGTTTCTGGTATGGAGCTGTAGGGACAAGATTGGGAGAGGATAGTAGTTACATTTATTGTAATAATCTGGGTAAGAAGTGATGAGAGCTTAGAGCAGTTCAGGGAGGAGATGCAGAAAGACTAAACATTTCCTCGCACAACAGCGAAGACTTACTGTGGGGTAAAGGTCAGGTAGGTGATGAGCTGGTCAGCAGTTGAAGATCATGGAGTTCTGGCTTGGAGTAATTTTGATGATGGTGTTAACTTTTAGTACAGTTGAATAAAAGTGTCATTTAAATTGTGAAAGGAATAATAATAAAAATTCTAAAAGTCATCTGTATCAGTGTTTTATGCTTGTTTTGTGAGGGCATTTTTTTTAAGTGCTTTTGCTTTATTTGTCTGTCCTTGGTGATGCTGGCGATTGAGTGCAGAGCCTGGTGCCCACTAGAAAAGTGTTCCACTGCTGATTCTTATCTTTTCTCTATTCCCTGAGAATTTCTGCTGAAAGCCAACATTTCCAAGGTCCCACTTTCTCCTCGGACAGAGCGGCCTCTGGGCTGTAAAGGTTACAGGACAGTTTTCGTTGCCTGCAACGTTTGATCGTGATAGATATGCAATCCTCACAACTCCTCCCTTTCCCACTGCTCCATGTGGTGGTCCTTCCTTTGGTTGGTTTGTGTAAGTATTTGAGTCTGTTTCTCAGCAGGCAGCACTGAAAGTTATGTTAGGAACTGATGTATGCATGTACATATGTAGAATGAGAGGTGCTACCCCAAGTTGCCTGTTGCAGGTGTCTTTTGCACATTTCCAGAGAACTACAGGGGAGTTACTCATGAAGTAAGTCCCGGCATAGTACTCATCACATGGTAAATGTCAGCTATTACTATTATTTTTAAATCCTTTTTATTTTATTTTTTTTAAAAAGCTACCACTTTTGGTTCTGTGATGAGTCCAAACAGTTGCATGCAAAACGCATATGAACTAAGTTCACATAAAAATATGCATTAATATCTCCAAAGCAAATTTATTTTCAGAGCTGCTGAATTAACAGCTTATCAGAGAGCTGGGAGTCAACCGGTGAATGAGATGCCCAGGGCTGTCGCTGCCATAGTCCTGGGCATCTTTAAAAGTTGGCTAGAAAGACAGAGTCGGCAGTAATAGTCAGAATGGAAACAGGTGATTGTAGACCCACTCAGCAAAGCAAAATCCAGACCAAACCAAAACCCAAACTGAAACAAAGTCATGTGTTTCCTGTCAATGCTGGGAATTACTTCTGCTTCACTTTCTTGGTCATAAAAATTGGGAAGCAAACCCAGACTCGAGCCTGGCTGGGCATCCGATGCCATGTGAGGGTTCTTTTTCCTTCTTTTCCTTCCTTCCTTCCTTCCTTCCTTCCTTCCTTCCTTCCTTCCTTCCTTTCTTTCTTCCTTCCTTGCTTTCTTTCAGTTGGAGGATTATAATCTATAAAGTTAAATGCTAATTTTTTTCCTAGAAAATAGTCTTTGTAACTCTTGATCTAGTCCTAGAGAAATGCAGCGGCTCATAGGTACAGATTTCTATAAAGACTTGGTAATTATGTTGCTCAGAAGGGGGATTTTCCTTAGTCAAATGCCTCAAGGTCATTTGTAATATCACATTCACCCTTGTGTTCAAAAACTCCCACTGGCCTGCAGTTGGACCCCCTCTCTCACTGTTCTAGTGTGGCCCTGCTCAGTGCTAAAGGAGAGTAGAGGTGCCTGGACTTGTTTGATGCTCATCAGAGGCAGCCAAGGGATTAACTGAAGGACCATGGGGAGGGGCTGAAGGAAGGACTCAGTGGGTCAGAGCAAATGGTGCTCTCGTAGAGGACCCGGGTTTGGTTCGCAGCTCCTAAATGGCATCTGATACCATCTGAACCTCTTGCTCCCAAGGATCCAGTGCTCTCTTTCGACCTCTCTGGGCACTGCGGCATGTGGCACACATGAAGATGTGCAGGACAACACCTATACACAGGAAATTTTTAAAATATATCTTAAAAACAAAAACAGAGAGAGGACTCAGACCGCAAAGTTTTCTTCATTGTGACAAATGCCATGACTGAAAAAGAAAATGTCAAGTCTCTCAAGGGAAGTCAAGGCAGGAACTGAGGCAGAAACCACAGAAGGAGGAAGGTTGCTTGGTCGCTTACTCCTCTTGCTGGAGCTCAGCCAGATTTCTTATACAACCCAGCACCACCCGCCCAGGGATGGCCATATTGGGCTGGACCCTCCCACATCAATCATAAATCAAGAGAGTGCCCCATAGACTTGCCCATAGTCTGATGGAGACAGTGCTTCCAGTCAGAAGGAACAGGTTGTTCCTTCTTCCCAGGTGGGTCAAGTTGACAAGATCATACTCATCAAAACACTAGTCCCTGACCAGATTGGGTGATTCCCTTACTGTTTGAAATCCTGAGGCTAGATGAGGAAAGAGGGAAACTGAGGGTGCTAAGAGTTTAAGGTAAACTGCTGTGCACTGCTTGTCAGAAGGCAAGGCACTTCCCCATCCCCCAGACAAATGCTACAAGGCAGGGGCACTGGGACAGAGGACTACAGAGTGTGTTGATGGCAAGGATTCCCATGACCCAGAATTGGCCCTAAAGCATCCAAGAGCTGTTAGACCCCAGTGGACATCTTCGTAGCAGGTGACTCTGTGGGTAGACAGTGGATCACACACCACATTCCTTGATATCATCGTGTAAGTCCCCAGAGCTGAACCATACCGTGGGAAAGGCAAAGAGGGAGACCCTCAGAAATAGCCGAAATTGGAAAAAAAAAAAGCTATGGTTAAGTCTCCCAATCTGGGACTTAAAATGGAAAATAAGTTGATGTAGAAAATAAGCTTAGGTTCTTTGACAAAAGTAACTTTGTAGACTGATGACAGGGAGATTAGTTTGGTATGAAATATAGAAATAAAGTTTTGTTTTCCATGACCACTGTGTATGCTGTGAGATGTGCATGGTGTGATGAGGTTTCATCATACCAGAGCTCCAGAATGAAACGCTGAAGAAATGATTCTAACCACAAAGGGCGGAGTCACCTGAACAGTCATCACCTGAGGTGGCATTTGAAGCTGGTAGAAGATAGGGTTATGTTTTTTAATTTTTACTTTTTATTTATTTATTTTTTTAAGATTGTTTTGTTTCTGGTGCAAAATATGGACCCCAGGGCCTGGTTCGTGGTAGACAAGACCTCCACTCCTAGCCCATTAACTAGATTTGTTGATGATAGTGGACTTATTTTTTTAACATTATTTCTTTGTAATTATGTGTATGGGGGTAGGGGGTATGTGAACACAGGAGCCCTGGAATGCTAGACACCTGGGGCTGAAGCTACAGCATGAGTGCCAGGAACTGAACTCTGATCTTCTGCAAGAGCAGAGGCCCTCTGAAAGGATGAACCATTCCCCAGTGTGTTTACTTCTTTGGTCTTTGGAGATAGGCTCTTGTTATGTATCTCCAGCTGGATACTTTCTCAGTAGCCCAGGCTGGCTACTGCACCGCCGTGAGATTACAAGTCACCTACGTGACTGCAGTTGTAAAGGCCCTGCTGAAAGTGTAGTCTTCTGAGGCAGCTTACCCAATACGTGAGCTGGGGCTCAGGACCTCAGGGGGAGCTAAAGTCCCCACGGACTTCTCTCCTTGAGAAGTCAGAGGTGGCAGTGAACGAGTGACGCCAGCCAGAGGGTGGACCTGACCCGGCTCACTCAAGGTCTGCATTGAGCAGTTGTACCAGAGCTAGCCACGCAGGGCTGTGAGGGTAAAACTCCACGTTGGCAGTAGAGAGTCGAGTTGTGTGGTACAGAGACAGCCTGCCAGCATCCCGTGGGCGACGAGACTCACAGAGCAACCCGTGTGAGCAGGAGATGGGGAAGAACCCAGCCGTGTTGGGAGAAAAACAAAAGCAGGCAGAAGAGAGGTACAGGAGAAAGCACTCGGGGATTTCTGGTGCCAGCGGAAGTCAAAGCCACAGAAGCCGAAAGAGGAACTGGGGCTTCAGAAGTGTCCTCTTCAATCCCCCTCCCCAGAGAAGCGGCCATACCAGGGGAAGGAATGAAAGGAAATGGCCAGTGTGTACCGTCGACCTGGTTTTGAGGCAGGATGCAATGCTCTGTTTAATAGAACATTGTCTAGGTTGGAATGGAAGAGAAAGGTTCCTAGTCAGGAATGCGGTGCTTTGGGGTTCACAAGGGGCCTGAGCCTTCTACTCAGCTTCGGAGCTCATACTTGAAAAAAAGGGTGGGCGGGTTTGAAAACCTTTTGTGTCATGTTCATGGGGAAAGGGAGGAAAGCAACATTAATAAAACTAAGTCTTCTAAGAAGTTATTTTATCAAGAACGTAACTCATGCTCCAGGCAAGTCATAAAAATAAAGGGTGCATCTCTACCTGCAGCCAGCAGCTTGTAGACTGTAGGTAGAACATGAGAAAGTCACTGTCAAGTTGCCAGCTGCTATTTAAAAGATACTTACTAAGAGCTAATACAGTGTTGTGAGCCGTGCCCCGTTTGCAAAGCCCGGCATAGATTACCACCGTTAAAATAGGCACATTGAGCCAGCATGAGAACTGTCACCAGCCAAGACTTGACGATTTTTTAAATGTCATAAATTATGGTGAAATATGCATAATCTAAAAGGTGTCACCTTAGTCGGGCAGTGGTGGTACATGCCTTTAATCCCAGCACTTGGGAGGCAGAGGCAGGCAGATTTCTGAGTTCGAGGCCAGCCTGGTCTACAGAGTGAGTTCCAGGACAGCCAGGGCTATACACAGATACCCTGTCTTGAAAAAAAAAAAAGTGTCCACCTTGACTGTCCTATAGGGTACAGCTCAGTGGCATCAGGTATATTCACTGGCACCATCCAAACTTCAGAAACATTCTCATCTTCTCCAACTGAAACTTTTGTGCTCATTAAAAATAGCTCGCACAGGGCCTGGCGTGGTGGCTTAGCAGTTAATAGCACTTGCTGCTCTTCCAGAGGACCGGGATTCAAGTGCCTACCACCCACATGGTAGTTCACAGCTGCCTTAACATTCTTAACTCCAGTTCCATTAGAGCCAGTGCCCTCTTCTGACCTCTGTAAGCACCAGACACACATGTGGTACTCATACATACATGTAAGCAAAACCCTCATGCACATAGAATAATAAAATAAAATACAAACATTAAAATTAAGAAAAGCTAGCCATTAGCTTTCCACAGCTGCTGGCAATGGCCTTTCTGCTTTCTCTATCTGTCAATCAACTAAGTTCCTTCCGTAAATGGCATCACGTAATGTTTGTTCTTTGGAACTGGTTAGTTTAGCGTATGGATCACCTATGCTGGAATGCATGTCAACATTTCCCTTTTAAGGCAGAACGAGACTGTACTTTTTAAGGGAAATGCATGATATAAAAAAAAATCTTTCTTTAAAAATTATCCATCTCACACTTGCCCCTCCCCAGGCTTGGGGATCTTGGAGGCACGGTAGGTAGAGAGACTGAGAAGTTGACACAGCAGGGCGGTGACAAACCTGTTCACAGTGCTGTGGCAGCAGCACGCACCACACTGCCCAAACTCAAGCCAGACAAGATTCCAGTACAGAGAGGTGAGGTGGGCACCGGTCCCACTCCTACTTGCTTGAGGCAATTGCTATTGGCAATTGGAGGCTGCTGGTAGGGAGGGAGGGAGGAAGGGAGGGAGGGAGGGAGGAAGGGAGGGAGAAAATAATTTTTTTAAAAGATAAGGCCCTTGGTAGGTCACGCTCCAGTGGAAGAGTGCACCCCTAGAGTGTGTGGGTTGCATAAACTGAAGTTGATTTTTTTTAAGGAGGAAGACACAAGGTTGGGTGGGTAGGGTCAGGAGTGGATCTGAGGGGAGGTTGAGTGAATAGGATTCAAATACATTGTATTAAATTTTCAAAGAATTAATTAAAAGTTTATGTCTCTGTGTGCTGATTAATACCTTATCAAAGTGATTACTGTGAGTTCAAGGCCAGCCTGATCAATAGTGTGAGACTCTATGTTAAAAAAAAATATTTTTAAAACTCAAAACATATGTATTCGTGTCATGTTTGAAGTTGTAGGAGCATCGAGCAGGTATCTTGGGAGGCGGTGGCCTTCCGGTTTTGGCTGCACCTGGTCCTCCTTATCTCTCGATTGGACCATCTTACTGGTTTTCATTTTCGTTTTTTTTTTTTTTTTGGTTTTTCGAGACAGGGTTTCTCTGTGTAGCCCTGGCTGTTCTGGAACTCACTTTGTAGACCAGGCTGGCCTCGAACTCAGAAATCCTCCTGCCTCTGCCTCCCAAGTGCTGGGATTAAAGGCGTGCGCCACCACCGCCCGGCTCATTTTCGTTTTTAAGTTTGAGCTTCCTGAGCTCAAGCCATCTCTTTGCTGGGTCAGTCTTCTGAGTTCCTGGAGCTGCAGGCATGTGTGACTGTACCCGGTAGAGAGGAGTTCTTTTAACCTCAGTGACATCCAGACCCTTTTGCGGGGAACTGAGGTGAGATACCTTAGTTATACCTTAGGTTATGTTTCTCTCCAGCCTTGAATGAAATTCTGCGTGGGAGGTAGTCAAGAGATAGTTATTGATCATCAGTATGTGCCTGCGACTCTGCTCCTCACTTCCAGTCTGAAACCTGTCTTCTAGGGCTCAGAGTGCCACTCCCACACCCAAGGGCCTGGGCTCTGTCTCCAGCACTCTGTCCTGAGGGAGAAAACTGAAATTCTACAATCTCCAGGTCTCCTCTTAGTAGCCCTTTGATTTTTAGGGAAACTAAGAATAGTACCGGAGATTTACAAAAGCAGGGGGATTTTATATTTTAGGTGCTTTGAAATAAGTTTTCTACAAATGCCATTACTTAACATTTGCTAATGGGTTAGCTGTAACTTGTCTTTCATGATGTATATGTGTCTGTGTCTGTCTGTCTGTCTCTCTTGTGTGCGTGTATCTGTGTGTGTTTGTGTGTGTGCATGTACATGTGTATGTAACTTTTTGTAATTCTAGTAACTTGGAAGGCTGAGTCCTGTGGTTTGTGAGTTTAAGGTCAGCCTGAGTTATATAGCACTGTGCCTCAAGAAAAAAAAATACTACGGGACTTCAGACATGGCTCAGTTAAGATTGAGTACTGTTCTCATAAGAGGACCTGAGTTGGGTTCCCAGCACCCACATAGAATGTCTCACAACCAGCTGTGACTCCAGCACCAGGGGGTCCAACACCCTCTTCTGTCCTCTGTGGGCATATGCACTCATCTTCACATACATACATGCATATACACATGTTTAATGTATATATAATATGTGTATATGTAAATATATGTATCTGAAAGTATAGCTCAGTGGTAGAACATATATTTAACATAGGATAGGTCCTATCTTAGGTCTTCACTATAGATAAAATATAAAAATATTTACCATTTACAGATAGACTGTTGGTGATTAAAGCATATTGTTGTTATTTCAAAACATCTTAATGCTCACAGAGACTGCTTTCCACTTTTTCTATGTCTTATTCCAAAGATAGTGCTTAGGATCCCTTTAGTCAACAACTTCACTTTAATATGGACAATGAGCACATCCAGACCTCTGTGTGTGTGTGTGTGTGTGTGTGTGTGTGTGTGTGTGTGTGTGTGTGAGAGAGAGAGAGAGAGAGAGAGACCAGTTCTCTGCTATTCTGAGGTCTCTTACTCTATCAGGACCGAGGTTAGGTTGATCCTGCACTTTCGTTCCGCTAAGTGATTTGTGTTCTGCTGTGAAGAGATGCCTTCGCCCACACAGTTGCTGAGGGAGTTCTCATGGGTTTTCTGTCAACCCACCCCAAGTTATTTATATCACTTTAGCTTTGAAATCTGGTAGTTGCGTCTGTAAACTACTTAAAACAAAACTCACCCAGGGTTTCCCAGAAGAGGCTCTGGATTAGAGATACCAGTGTGAGAATAACATAGGTTCTGGTGTAGCTGCTGGCTTCACTTCTACCCTCTGAGTTCCCACTTTTATCATCTATCTCTCTGTTGCCTTATCTGGTCTCATCTTAAAAATCAGTCCAGATGAAGTCAAACTGGTTCTTCATGGTTCAGACAGTATGGCCCAATGGTTAAGGGAGGGGGCCTGTTAAGCCACATTTTTCAGAGCAAATTCAATTTTATATTCCAGAGTGATTGTTCCTGGTTTGCCTGTTTGTTCAGAAATGTTGCCCAAAATATGCATGAAAACTAGGGGAACAAGGGCATTCAAGTATCTCAAGAGTAAGGCCAACATCTTACAGGTTACTGATGCTCATGTGCTCTCCATCCATGACCCCTGTACATGAGGTCCTTACAGCTCAGTGGTAGGGCATTTGCCTGACATAAGCAAAGACCTAGGTTCCATCCCCAACACCAGAAAAATAAAAATTAAAGAAAGACAAGAGGAAGGGAAGGAAGCAAAAAAGCAATTAACTCTACTTGAAGGACACATAAATGAGAGAGTAGTGAACTCTGCCTAGGGCAATACAGATGAGTAGACAGGCAAATCTGCCTTAGAAGGATATTGACTTCTTCTCAGAGCTGCAGAAGGGTTTACCAGGTAAGATTCCCATATATATATGAGAAGCTTAATGTAGCACATGAATATGTTTATATTAATTGTGACTGCTTTGTATTGTGAGTAACGGTGTATCAGAAAGAAATGGACAAGTTACTGTAGACAGAGCAGCACAGCAAGAACATGGAATTGTTAGGTTTAGTGGGTTTTTAGGGAAGACAGTTCATTCCTGGTGTTCGAGGTGACTGTGCAGAGGACTAGGAATAGCTCAGTGCTAGAACCATGGTCTGGAATCGGTGTAGAAAGCCTTAGAGGCTCAGCTGTGACTTTGGACTTTATTCTGAGGGATACATTCAAAGTTTTAAAGCAGGGAAGATCAGTCTGTATTTTAGAGGGATCTTTGTTACTAGCATCAGGGCAGACTGCAAAAAGGGATGTTGGAGGTTTCCATTAGCTATTCTGTGAGTGGAAAGAGGAAGGCCAGAAACTGAAGAGAAAAACTCAGTCTTGTTACTAGGATTAAGCGAATGGAAAAAGTTGAAAGTCACCAGTTTTCTACTGTGGGCTTAAACATTGTACAAGAAGCCAAAATAGGAGAAATAAGAAGAGAATCAGGTCGTGGGAAGGAGGGGTAATTAAGACAATTCTAAGCATTCCAAGTTTGAGGAGCTGACCTTTCCCAGGGAGAACCATTGTGTTAGCTGTAAGTTCAAGCCCAGAAGAGAATTTGGAGTCAGAAAAAGAGTTTGAGGTGAGATCCTTGGAACCATTTGATCAACTAAGGTACACAGAGAGATGACATAGCAGAGAAGAGAAACACGGTAGGAAATTAAGGTTCTGTAGTGGTTTGGATGAGAATGGTCCCCACAGGCTTGTATATTTGAATGCTTGGTCCCCAGCTTGCGGAAACTGTTTGGGAAGGGTTTGGAGGTGTGTCCTTGTTGGAGGAGGTGTGTTGCTGTGGGTGGGTGTTGAGGTTTCTAAAGTCCATGCCAGGCCCAGTCTCTGTCTCTCTCTACCTTCAAAGTGTGGGATCAGATATGAGCTCTCAGTACTGCTCTAGCACCATGCCTGCTTGCCTGCTGCCATGCTCCTGCTATGTTGGTCATGAACCCACCCTCTGAACTGAAAGCACACCCCCATTTAAATGCTTCTTCTTTTTTTGCATTTATTTTATTTTATTTTTTGTGAGAATTTTTTTATTAATTATTTTTATATACTCCATATTGTATTCCCCACCCTGCCAACCCGTCTACCCTCCGACTGTTCCACATTCCATACCTCTTCCCCTCCTCCTGTCTCCATGTGGATGTCCCTACCCCCCACCCCACCTGACCTCTAAACTCCCTGGGGCCTCCAGTCTCTTGAGGGTTAGGTGCATCATCTCTGAATGAACACAGACCAGACAGTCCTCTATTGTATGTGTGTTAGGGGCCTCATATCAGCTGGTGTATTCTGCCTGTTTGGTAGTCCAGTGTTTGAGAGATCCCAGGGTGTGGGGGGGGTCCACATTAATTGAGACTGCTGGTCCTCCTACAGGGTCACCCTCAGATTCATTCAGCCTTCCCTAATTCAACAACAGGGGTCAGCTGCTTCTGTCCATTGGTTGGGTGCAAATATCTGCATCTGACTCTTTCAGTTGCTTATTGGGTCTTCTGGAGTGTGGTCATGCTAGGTCCCTTTTTGTGAGTGCTCTATAGCCTCAGTAATAGTGTTAGGCCTTGGGACCTCCTCTTGCACTGGATCCTACATTAAGCCTGTCGCTGGACCTTCTTTTCCTCAGGATCTTCTCCATTTCTATCTCTGTAATTCTTTCAGACCAGAACAATTATGGGTCAGAGTTATGACTGTAGGATGGTCCCCCTCTCCCTCATTTGAAGCCCTGTCTTCCTGCTGGAGGTAGACTCTATAAGTTCCCTCTCTCTACTGTCAGGCATTTCATCTAAGGTCCCTCCCTTTGAGTTCTGAGAGTTTCTCATCTCCCCTGTCTCTAGGGCATTCTGGAGGGTCGCCCCAACCTCTTATCTCCAGAGGTTGCCTGCTTCCATTCTTTCTGCTGGCCCTCAGGGCATCAGTCCTTTTTCCTCCCCCAGTGTCAAATCAGGTTCCCCTCTCCTCCCTCACCCCCTTCTCCCTACCCCCATCTACTTTCCCTCCCAGGTCCCTCCCTCCCTCCCCACTTGTGATTGCTTTCTTCTCCCTCCCAAGTGGGACTGAGACTTCCTCACTTGGGCACTTCAGCTTGTTGACCTTTTTGAGTTCTGTGGACTGTATCTGAGGGTGGACATAGTCAATAAGACAAATCGGCAACCTACAGAATGGGAAAAAAGTCTTCAC
This sequence comes from Tokudaia tokunoshimensis, assembly GCA_036184795.1. NCBI lineage: Eukaryota > Metazoa > Chordata > Mammalia > Rodentia > Muridae > Tokudaia > Tokudaia tokunoshimensis. The sequence goes on from BTHU01000003.1 coordinate 75,295,539, forward strand.
TAACTCACATCAGATAGAGGGCTAATATCCAAAATTTATAAATAACTCAAGAAGCTGATCACCAAAAAAACCAAACAGCTCAATCAAAAAATGGGGCATAGAACTGAACCAAGGTTTCACAACTGAAGAATCTTGAATGGCTGAGAAGCACCTAAAAAAATGTTCAAAGTCCTTAGTGATTAGAGAAATGCAAATCAAAAAGACCCTGAGATCCCATCTTACACCAATCAGAATGGCTAAGATCAAAACCTCAGGTGACAAGAAGATCCTTGTTGGAGAGGATGTGGAGAAAGAGGAACACTCCTCCATTGCTGGTGGGATTGCAAAGTGGTACAACCACTCTGGAAATCAATCTGGAGGTTCCTCAGAAAATTGGAAATAGATCTTCCTAAAGACCCAGCTATACCACTCTTGGGAATATACCCAAAAAATGCCCCCACCATGCCACAGGGACACGTGCTCCACTGTGTTCATAGCAACCTTATTTGTGATATCCAGAGGCTAGAAACAACCTAGATGTCCAATGACAGAAGAATGGATACAGAAAATATGGTTCATTTACACAATGGAATACTACTCAGCTATTAAGAACAAGGACATCTGAGTTTTGCAAGCAAATGGATGGAACTAGAAAATATCATCCTGAGTGAGGTAACTCAGACCTAAAAGGACATGCCTGGTATGTATTCACTAATAAGTGGATATTAGCGAACTACTCCCTTTGTAAGTTGCCTTCTCAATGTTCAGTGCCCTTTTTTTTTTCTCTTAGAAAAATTATCCAAACCCAGCAGGTCTTTGTAAGTGGAGATGACACAATTTCAGAAGTCCTTTGTGTTCTGGCACTGTAAGAAGTAAGCTGGCATTCTTGAATTCAGGAGTGTTTCTCTGGGAGTTGAGAGATTTGTAGCTGTAAATAAAAGGAACGCTTTTGTAGAATCAGCTCACCTGGGTGTTCATCAGCAGGCCTTGAAATGTCTCACAAGTCCTTAGGCGCAGGGGACAGCACTACACAGAACAAAGGAAATGCTTGCCTAAGCAGCCAGCTCTGGCAGTTGTGAAATGCTGTCATTGTTCAGAAGGATGCTAGGATGCTTATGATCTAGGTAGTTTCCAGTGGAGACAGAGGAAGAGAAGTACCGGCAGGGTGTGTGAAGCAAGGCTTGAACACGGTGCAGCCTGGCATGTGACCCTGGGAAAGTCTGTTAATTCAGGCAGGGGTGGCCATCTGTGAAGATGCTGGTAGAGAGGAAGAGGTGAAGAGTTAGGAGTTGGGCACTGGGGAGTTGCTGTAGTCAACAGAGTACTTGTTATGCAAAATAAGGATCCAAGTTCAGTCTCCTTGAACCCCTGTGAAAGAAGAATGTCTGTATGCATCTGTAATCTCAGCCCTGGGAGGCAGAGACAGACAGATGCCTTAGTTTGCTGGCCAGTCAGCCTGGCTGAATCAATGAGCTCTGGCTTCACTGAGAGACCCTATCTAGAATAAAGTGTGAGTGATAGAGGAAGACATCCGATGTCAACCTCTGGCTTTGGCACTCCTGCACATTCACACTCCTCATGTACAAGTACATGCGTACATGAACACACAGCACACATACACACCAGCATGCGCAAGTACACACACAGATACACACACCTGCAAGTACACCCAGGATCACAAGTACACACACACACACACACACATACACACACACATGGACACACACACACTCTCTGTCTCTCTGTCTCTCCATAATTAAAAGTTGAAGAATATAAAACCTTAATGAAAAGAATGATTGAGAAAACAAAATCAACACTGAATATCATTTTATTAAAATAAACAAATCAGAAGCCATAATAGATAAACCTTTAAAGATAAGGTCACAATTATTTTCTGTGGCTAGGTTCAGGATGGGCTTTCTGGAGCCGGTGGGACAGAAACGATGGGCAAACTTCAGATGGGCTGAGGAAGGAGGGGAAGGGGTGACTGAAGGCAGGAGAACAGGGGACCCACAAAACAGCAAGCTTGTCTGTAAAGCAGAGAGAGCATTGGAATGACAGAGTGAGCATTTTGCCAAATTGGCCATTTTTTTAAAACTATAGTTGCACAATTAATTTTATCACCCTCTCAGTTGATAGTAACTCCATCCTTCCCATCTTTCATCCACCAGGTCTTTTTGTTCTCTTGTCAATTTTCAAAAGTTTTTATTTGAAATTGCTGTTGACTGGTGTGTGTGTGTGTGTGTGTGTGTGTGGTGTATTCCTGTGTATGACATGTGTGTGGTGTTGCTATGCCACAGCACTCAGCAGGGGTCAGAACACAAGTATGAAATTCATTCTCTGCTTCCCCTTTTACGAGAGTTCCCGGTATTGAACTCAGTTCATCAGGCTTTCATGGCAAGCTTTTTCCCTTCCAAGCCATCTTGCTGCAATATACTCTTGGAAAACCTTGTATCTCCTTTTAGAACACATTTGGAACCTGACTGCCTCTCAGCCCCTCCACTGCTAATGGCTGGCACAAGCCAGCACAGCGTCTGGTCTGGATTGCTCCGCGGACCTCCTCACTGGACTGCTAATGGCCTCCCTGCCTTCAACAGCGGCACAACAGCCAGATGGAACCTCATCGAGTGTACGGCAGATCATGTCACCCTGTTAAGACCCTGTTGTGACTGCTTAAATGATTGCAGAGTAAAGGTCAGCGCATCTGCTGTGGCCTCGGGTGCTGACACCCCTGCACCTGTTCCTCTCTGACCTCATCCCCAGTCCTCTCCCTTACACAGCTCCAATCACGCGGGCCTCACACAGCACCCTCCTGTCTCAAGGTCTCAGCTGCGCTCTGCTCTTGTCCCAGAGAGACTGCTCTTGTCCCAGAGAGCTGTGGGGCAATACTTGCTCACATGCAATTCTTGAAGCCTGCCTTTGTCATGCTACTGAAACTTGTGCCTGTCCCCGCTTATCACTTCCGCCGCCTCAGCCCCCTTCTCCTACGAGGACGATCACCTTTACTTCTCATGGAAGGCTGGCGGTTCAATGCTGCCTTCTCACTGCTACATCGGATTTCCTTCCTCCCTTCCACTTGGGACTCATGGAGGTCCAGAAATAGACCTACTTCTAGTTGGTGGCTTTCATGACAAATGCTGAGCACAGTGTCTGCTGAATGGAAGAGGACATTTCTCAAGAAGGACTTTTATTAGATAGACTTATGTCTTGCCACTTAAAGAGGATCCATCATTAGTGTTATACAAATTTGACTCTGTAGTGTGTGAAAACATCTACTGAACAGAATTAATTGTTCTCTTCTATTTTATAATCTTATGTATTGCCTCCCTGACTTTGACATGACACCTTTTGAAAACTACATAAGGCTGCTTATGACCACATATATATATATATATATATACAATAAATATGTATATGTTTTCATTTTCTGCTAAACATCTTTTCCATTCCCTAAAGGACTGAAATTATCAAAGTCAAAGCAATCTGCCTAGAAACGTACATTAAAATCTTAACTTTCCCATTTTGTGGCTGAGCAACTTAAGGCTCAGGATCTGTCTAAAGTCACTCTGTGGGTGGACTATGAGTTAGTCCTGGTCATGAGGCCTCCTGAAGGCCAGTGGATCAGTGACCTCTTATCCAAGATCACCTTCAAAATGGGTTTGGGTCAGTGTGCAGCTAGCCAGGTTATTTACTAATTGGCACTAGCTAATAAAGTTGGGGAAAACAAGACCAAGCCGCCACCACTCCGGCTCACTTACATATGGAATGAGATTTAATTTAAAAATATGTAGAACCCATTTCTATAAAGCTTTGGCAATTTACCCTCTAGCATTAGCATTGAGAATTATTAATTACCACCCTGGTTCCATGTGTACATATGCGTCTGCTTCGTAGGATCTAATGAGGAAGTGTTGGATCAAGTGCATCAAATATATTCTTAAGAAATGCCAGTGGTAGGTTTTAAAATCTATTAACCATACGTGTTAATTAGATCAATGTAGCCATTACATTAATGTCTACATAATTTGTAACATGTTGTATACCATAAATATGTATTCTTTTTGAATATTTAAAATGTTAACTAATTTTTTTTAAATGAGGGGCTCAGCATACAAAGAAACAGTGTAGACCTTTCCAGGTGAAACGGTTTTGTTGGGATTCAGCAAGGTAATCTTGGTAGCCAAGTCAGGGTTGCTCAGATACTTGTGAGGCTGGGGACGGCTCTGTCACCTCCCCTGTTATATCCAAGACACTCTTTTGACCCTTTTTCTTTTTCTACTTACAGTTCTCAGTGGTTGCAAAATGGAAGTCAAGTTTTCTCATGTTTGTTGAAGTACAGACTTACTTTAGGCCAGGGATAAATTAACTGTAAACTCAGGTTGAGAATCTGCACCGGCATGGAACTGAGAACACATGACTTTTTTATCTGTCATCTGTGCTAGGAATTCGTTAGTAGGGTAATTGCAGAGATTTTGCAACTGTTTATACAGCATTTGAAATCCTAGACTTCTACTCCCAGGAGATCAGGGTCAGACTGTTTATGTCTCTCATCAGTTGAGTAAGAGTCCCTTTATTATTTTAAATGGTCCCTCCATCCTGCCCTGTTTCCTGGTAACCAAGCATCACCAAGAGCGTGGAACTGGCAGCAGCAATTAGACATTAACAAAGGACAGGTTTTTAAGCTAGTCCCTTATCTTTCAAGGTACACAGATTTTAGAAGCTGGTTTGTATTTGCCGGGGAAAAACCATAAGAAATGAGAATGTAGGATGGACATACTCAGGCTTACACAAAATTAAAGGAGAGGCATGCTTTATTTCTATTTTACAATTCGCTGTCCCAGAGAGTTGGCTGTTTGGAATGCAGCCTATGCCCTGTTGGCAGGGATTTGGAATCAATTTACAGTGTGTGAGATGATAACACATGTTCTGGATCAGGGGCAGGGAATGTTCGGAGCTGTGACTCTGTCTGTCTCCCCATTAGCACAAAGTCTTGCAAACTCAAAGCTGGAGAAGTGCCTAAAAATGCTAGGCTCAATGTGAGTGTGTGTGTGTGTGTGTGTGTGTGTGCACATGTGTTTATAAATGGAACACAAATCATAGGCCCAGGATAAATGCCATAATTTGAGGTCATCAAAAAAGATAAAGACAAAACCTCACCTCCACTGAACAGATCTCCTGGTATTTGGTAGAGACACTACTTTTTGTGAACTAGAAATTCAGCCGTATGCACACTGAAATCTGCACCTAGTGTTACAACGATGTTCAACAACAGCTGGAGAACGCATCTGAGACTCAATGGTGGGGAGAAGAAACTCAGTGGAAAGCGTCCGTTTTAATAAGGCACAGCAGTATGTGTATAAAATTCAGACAGTGTAAGTTGAAACCTGATACCCCTGAGGCACGAGGTAGAAGCTGACTCTTGGCTCTAGAAGCTAAACCATCAAGTAACGTGTGTGCGCGTGTAAGAGCAAGCATGAGGCAGGCGTCATTCAGAAGCCTTGGTGAAACCAAATGGCAAGGCTCAGCCAAACGATGAAATGCTGTTCTCCAAAAGATGAGATCTGTACATTGAAATGGTTAGAGTTATTTAAATCCTAAAACCTGCTGTGTTCTGGACCCTTGTAATGAATGTCTTATTGCTTTTACTATACCTGTATACACATATATGTATATGTGTGTGTGTGTATATATATATATATTTTTTTCCTCTGATGATGGTCCTGAGTGAATGAATGTCAGTGGCCATGTGATTTTAAATATTCAGACTATAAAATCATTGCACAAATCATAATTGACTTGGTATTTTTTAGAACATTTTACTAATTGACAACATGACTGACTTAAGTATGTCTGAATTATCTATCACCAAAATTTTGCTAAAAAGAATCTCATTAAATAAATGGTCAAGAAAAAAAGCAGGCTGGAGAGATGGCTCAGTGGTTAAGAGCACTGACTGCTGTTCTAGAGGTCCTGAGTTCAAGTTCCAGCAACCACATGGTGGCTCACAACCATCTGTAATAGGATCTGATGCTCTCTTCTGGTGTGTCTGAAGACAGCTATAGTATACTTACATATAATAAATAAATAAATCTTTTAAAAAATGAAGAAAGAAGGGACAGGGCTGTAGCACAGTGGTGAAGCACTTGACCCATAGAATTGAAGAGAAAGAAGGCTTGCCTAATGTGTTCAAGGCCCTGCCTGTGTTTGATCCCCAGCACCACATGAACCGGGTGTAGCTTAGAATGTGGAGGCAGAAAATCAGGAATTTAAGGCTATCCTTGGCTATATAGTGAGTTTGGAGAAAACCTGGGGTACTTGAGACCCTGTCTCAAAAAAAGCTTATAAAAACCATCTCTTGATTTTGTTGTGCCAGAAAACGTTTGTGAACCCCTGAAGACCACCAAGGAACTGATTCCAATGCAATCACATTAGGGTCTCTATTCAAGCTGGAGCTTGGGCCACACCACTGACTCTGACACAGGAGAAGGGGAAGACAGGGGTCCCGGGGCAAGCCCAGCTTCAGGCAAGCATTTACAGAGGCAAGAAGTGGGTATCTAACCTGGTACATATCTGATTGGGAGGCCATTATGGCCTTTAACACAATTGACTGGTGCTGGGAGCCAAACCATAAACCTAAACTTCTACTTTCCTCCTGAATGGTGGTTGTTAGGAAGTGGAGGGGCAGGGGCAGACTTGTAACTTGGAGGTACAGATTTGTTGGGGAATAACCTGGAAACTGATGCTAGACACAGGTCTTGTTGGGGGAGGGTAACCTGGAAACTGGTGCTAGGTACCAGCCTGTTAGTTAACTTGAGTTCAACCTTAGGTCATGTTCTCCAAGATGGAGTCTGGACCCAAAAGATCTGGTCTCTCAATCTGAGTATACTGTCCAAGAACACTATGGCTAGCTTTGAAGTCTCAGGTAGAGTGACACTCTAAGTGTGTTAGTCACCTTTTCATGCTGTAACAAAATGCCTGAGAAAATGACTTAAAGGAAGACATAATTATTTTGGTGGATGATTTTGGAGGTTTAGATCCATTGCCCCTGAGTTCTTGTCTGTCATGAGGCAGGGTGTGAGGAAGAGATTGCATGGGGGAGCAGAGCTGATCGCCGGCCGTGTGGCATCCTGGAAAGCAGAAACATAGAATGAGGGACTGAGGACAGCGATTGTCCCCAAGGGCCTACTCCTTTCAACTAGGTCCCATCTCCCGAGTTTCCACCATAGTCTATCACATCATGAGCCCATCAGTGAACTTAGCTGTACACGAGGTCAGAGCCATCATGAGTCATTTATTTCCCAGAGTCCCAGCTCTGCACAGTGCTCCACTGGGGACCAAGCCTTGAACATATGCACGTGTGTGTGTGTGTGTGTGTGTGTGTGTGTGTGTGTGTGTGTGTGCAGGGGTATTTGTATGGTATGGTATGGTTATACCATAACACCTTCTTTGTCTTAAGAGCAAGCATTATAAAGCACTTTTTTTTCTTTTGGCAAAGCGCTTCTACATATCTTACTCTATCAAACCCTACCTACCTATTCCCCTTTCCTCTAAGATAACACATGGGCTTTGTCTTGAGAGGTGGCCAGATGTATCCAATTTTAATATATGAGCATCATTTTTTCCAGAGACCTGACTCTGTTACACCAATTCCCCTGGACAACTAGGACCAATCTAGCCACTTCCTGTCTGGAACCTGCTCCTTGTGAACTGCCAACCTGGGCACCAATTTCCTGTTAGAGATGTCTGGACTGACTTGCTCTTTAGAAGAGCAGAGAAATCCAGTCACTCTCCTCCTCCACGTAAGTCTCCCACACCTTGCTCACTCTCTTCCCGATGACCCCACTCCCTAGTCTTCCAGTTTATCTTCCTCAGGCATCCAAGATTGGTGCTTGAAAAAAAAATATGATATGGTGTGTGTGAGTGTGTGTGTGTGTGTGTGAGTGTGTGTGTGTGTACATGTATGCACACACCCTCGTGTACACGAATGCCACCCATACACACTTCCACAGCACACCTGAGGAAGTCAGAGGACAATTTGCTGAGGTCAGTTCTTGTACCCTGTGAGTCCTAGGATTTGAACTCAGACCCTTAGGCTTGGCTGCAAGTACCTTTACCTTGAGGTATCTCACTGTGCCTCTGGCAGAGGAGAATCCTTGGAACATTTGATAGGGAAAGGAGCACAGAGCCGCTTAGGCTCTTTTGAGTAGTTTTTGAGTAGTAGTTTGTATTTAAACAAACACCCTCGCCCATGCTGATCCTGTAAGCCACCCTCCCAGATGGAGTCCCATCTTCTTTCTCCTTCACAAACCCCACATTCTGCCCAAAGTCAGACCTCTTCCTCCTTCACATTTTTCCAGCCGGCAGTTCCTTTCATTAGCACTTCCTCCTACCTCTTCCTGTTTACGGGATTAAAATGTATACCCATGTGTAATGTATATTTGTCATTGAATACTTTCTCCCTGAGACTATCAAACTGTTTGTTTTTTTTTTTTTCTGCTTAGGGGCTTTACCTGGCCACTATCCAGTTTGCGTTCTTATAAATAACATGGCCATAAATAACTCACAAAATATATTTAAATTGCTTCCTCTAAATTTCTAGTAACTACCACTATGTCAAGGGCATGGCCATTTTTAGGGCTCTTATCTCTTATTCAGGTTTTCTTCAAGGAAGGGGATTGTCTCAAAATGTCTTTGGTACTGTAGGAGTGGAGTTCTTCAAATCCTTCCCCATACTAAATTTTATAATAATTCACCTTTTTTTTTCTGGTGCTATGAACTTATATAAAGTGGCACTGCAAGGCTGGCGCTATAGACCGTTGGCATGAGTTAAGCTTTGAGTTCAATCCCCAGCATCAAAAGTAAATAAAATAAAATAAAAGAAAACAAAATCAGTTGTCCTGATTTACACCTCCAAGTCAGGCACTCTATCAATAACAACCTATTCAGGGGTAAGGAACATAGGCCAGTGGGGAGAAGTGCCTGTCATGCCACCATGATGACCTGAGTTTTAGCTCTGGAACCCACATAAAAAGCTGGACTTGGGTGGTGGATATCTGTGAACCCAGCATTCCAGTGATAGAGACAGGAGATTCACCCTGAAACTGGTCAATATAGCACAGAGACAGAGACCTCACAAGAGACTTTGCCTCAAAACAATAATAGTAATTAATAATAATAATGAAGTAATAGCAATATAACAACAACAACAACAATAATAATAATAATAATAATGGGAAGAGGGCTGGAGAGATGGCTCAGAGGTTAAGAGTACTGACTACTCTTTTCCTGAGGTCCTGAGTTCAACTCCCAGCACCCACATGGTGGCTCACAACCATCTGTAATAGGATCCAATGCCTTCTTCTGGTGTATCTGAAGACAGCGATGGTGTACCCATATACATAAATAAATAAATAAATAAATAAATAAATAAATAAATAAATCTTTAAAAAAATAATAATGGGAAGAACTGACTCCCAAAACCTGCCCTGTTGTCTCCACATGTGCACCTGCCAACACCTCTCTCTCTCTCTCTCTCTCTCTCTCACACACACACACACACACACACACACACACACACACAGAGGTAAATCTTTAAGAAGAATTCAGAACTCAGATAATCTTTAATGTATAGTACAAATTTCAGGGTGGGTGGGGTAAGTCATTCCATCATCTCTATTGGGAAGACTCAGGAGTGGGGGGTTGGACCTTTAATTGCTATTTGGTACTTTGTTACTGCTGTAATCTGCATACATATTTCCTCATCCACTGATAATTGCCAATGTGTCTTGTCTATTTATCCAAGCCCAGCACACCACTTCCAGCTTAAAGTGCTCACACAGAATGAGGGCTCTAGGGAGGAGCAGGGGCCACGGAGCCAGTGAGAATGGGAACCGAAGTTCCCTGAGCCCTAGACAGTCTTCTTTCTCCCATGTCCTGTATTTCCCACTGCTTTCTGGAAATGCAAATGTCTCAGGAATGCAGCTGTGTGATGCCTTCCCTCACAGCCCTCCCTCAGCAGCCCAGCAGCCATGGCTGGGGTTCCCACTCCAGCTGTTTGTGATTCTGCTCCTTGGCTCCAACCCACTGTCTCAAGGACTCTCTTAAGAGCTGGGCTCCAGTTTGTGATGCTTCCTACTGTTCCCTCCACGCTACTGTTGGCGGTGGAGTTGCCTCAGGTTATGTGTCTGAGAGTCTTGTTTGGCTACAATGTTCTTCCCAGGCTGAAAGGCTGTTTCTCTCTACATCAGCAACGGCCAGTCAAGCTGTGAGGATTGAGTTACATGGAATTAGTTTTCAGTGCAGGTGAAGGCCCTCACTAATCATGATCAGAAGCTTCTATTATGGAAGCATAGAGGGGAATGTGTCTCAAAGGGTGTGGAGTCAGATGTCATATTCTGTCCTCCTGTGAAGGTGTCCTTCTCAGTAACTGAATGGGCAATTCTAGCACATCCATAAGGGCATACTTTTATTTTCTACACACACACACACACGCACACACACACACACACACATAGGCACACTCACACAGAGATAAAGAGGGACAGAAACAGAGAGACAGAGACAGTAGATAGGTAATGAGAGAAAGGGAGAGAGAGAGAGAGAGAGAGAGAGAGAGAGAGAGAGAGAGAGAGAGAGAGAGAGAGAACATATGCACTGAATTTAGCCTGTTGTAGCAAAATGCACTGGCATATTAGTAGAGTAATGGGCTAGGTTGCCTGAGTTTGAATCCTGACTCAGAGGGAGGTTCTCTTGATCTCTGCCTACCTAGGTGAGATCCTTTCATTGGCAGGCATTTTGTTGTTGTTTTGTTTTAGATAGGTGTATACTACATGCCCAACCTGTTTTTTACATTTGTTTGTTTGTTTGTTTGTTTATATAGAGATGGGGAGCTGCCCTGATGCCTAGATTGGGCTCAAACCTCTGGGCTGAAATGCTCCTCCCATAGCCTGCTGTAACTAGAACTACAGGCTTATGCCACCATGCCTGGCACTTCCTGTTCTTGTGAGCTCTGAAAAGAGACACTGATCATAGGAAGATGGACAGATGAACCCTTACCTAAGGTGCTCCTTTCTCAATCAGTGGGCAGTTGTATATGACCTTTGGAGGCAGAGTAAGAGAGCCTTATCATGGTGAAGGAGACGCTGACTTAAGCCTATGTCAGATGGGAGAATTGAGGCAGGGTGTCTGTGAAGGCCATAGTTTCTGCTGGCCTGGCATTGAAGTTGACTTGGTGATACCATTTTATGAGCCATCTCTCCTTTCCTGCAGTGCCCATCCAGATGCTCAGGCTTTGTCTTATTCGGGGTTTCCTGCCCCTCCCCCTGTATATATATATATACATACTTTGCCAAGTGATGCTAGATGGGCTAGCCAGGTATATGGGGGGAAAACAGACCCCCTTTATCACTCCTCCTTTAAAATATGTGGCTTACAAGTGCTGAGCCAGCAGGTTGTTATTTGAACTTTATGTGCCAAGCCTAACATGACTGTAATTTGAAGGCACGCCAATCCAGGAAGCTGTGAAGTTGCTCTACATGGTAAATTCTGAAGCAGTAAAAACTGATGAATTTTAAAAGCTCGGGTTTCTGCTTTGCAAGCGCTCAGGTTAGGGCAGAAAACCACTCAAAGCTAGAAGTGGAAAGGACTTAGAGATGTATCATTTTATGACTGTTTTGAAAAGGCCATGGAGTGGAAGTGTCTTATAGGCTGTAAAGCATATTGCAGAGAGGGTATTCAGATGGATAAGTCAGATAAATGGTCATTTAGCTCTGGAAGCTGGTATAAAGTGAGTTTGGGGAGCTCCTTCAACAGCTGAGTTATAGGACTTCACTCATACAGTACAACATGGTTACTTCAGTTAAATGGAAAGAAGACCCCACCCCATCTCTGTTGCTCAGTATAATGTTGCTTCTGGAATCCTGGGACATACAATAACTAGAAAGAGTCTCTGTGGTTTTGACATTTTATTCAAAGTGTCCCACGTTTCTGGTCCCATTGTGACTTTTGCTCAGTATTTCCAGTTACATGCTTTTTGTTGTTGATGTTGTTCTTAGGTTTGAACCCAGAGCCTTGTGAATGTCAAGGCAAGTAAGTGCTCAACCACTACGCTATCCACTCAGCTCCATCTGGTTACTGATATTCAAATGATCACTGTTACAGCAGTGGTCAGCATGAGTTCAACTACCTGTCCACTTGAGGATGTTAAGAAGCACTGTCCCAATGCCCTAAAGTATACATTAAGAACTTGTTTTGAGTTCTAGTTTTCTCTCACTGTCTTATAACTGAGCAATTAGTCCTTGCTTCTCTGTGTGCTAGAAGCCAAATGTTAGCGTCCCCTCCAGTTCTTTGACAAGTGGTCAGGTTGCGAGGGTTGTTATGATTTGAAGATGAAATGTCTCCTCAGGCGCCTGTGTTGGTCCCAGCTGGTGCTGCGGTTTTGGGAGGTAACAGAACTTTTAGGAAGTGGAGCCTAGCCTCAGGTGGTTTCTGTCAGACATCCTGTCACAGGGGTGAGAAAAGTCACTAGCACAAAGGTAGAGCCCTCAGGAATGGGATTGGTGCCTTGTCAAAAGACCTCAGAGGACTTCTTGCAACTTCTGTGATGAGAAGACATATTGAATAGATGGAATTAGGAGTTGGGCCTTTACCAGACACTGGATCTATGTTAACCTCTTTCTAAAATTGTGGGAACCAGTTTGTGTCATTTTCAAGTCACCCAGTCTAAAGTATTTTGATATAGAAGCCTTAATGTACTAAGACACTGTGTCTCTATTTCCCCAAGTGTAAAACAGTGATAACAGTACCTATATTCTATGGGCTTATTGGAGGGAAGGAATGACTTACATGCAAAGTATTTAGGGCATCATGTATATCATGAATGCTACATGATCATTTCTAATATAATTTCTCAATGGGAAACTCTCAGCAGCTGAGTTCCCATAGTTTAAGACAGTGGTTCTCAACCTGTGGGTTACAACTCCTTTGAGGGTCACATATCAGTTATTCTGCATATAGGATATTCACATTACAGTTTATAACAGCAGCAAAAATTACAGTGTGAAGTAGCAATGAAATAACATTATGGGTTGGGGGGTCACCAATATGAGGAACTGTATTAAAGGGTTGTAGCATTAGGAAGATTGAGAACCACTGCTTTAAGATGTTAATGGTAACAGAGCTGAAGAAGTAGGTAGCATTTCTGCTTCCCAGGGTCAGGCTAGGCATTACATTGTTGTTTATGTAGGATCTTAAGTAATGGTTTCCCAAAGACCATGTTACCAAGACATTACCTCAATTTTCTTGCTGCTCTTGGACAGTTTATCATCTTCAACAATGAGGGAGAAAAACAAGAAAGGATGCAGTATGGAGATCTATACTATTTTGATTCCCCAAGCAGACAATTTCAATCACAAAGTGAAACTCATTACTCAATGTATTTTCTACCTTAGAAGTTTATACAGATAACTGTCTTGGTAGGCCATACACCAGTACACACACAGGTCCATAAAAGGACAAGGTCTGTATGCTTAGATGCATGGAGACTGAAAAGAAATATATGACAGATTGTCACTGTAATGGCATGTAGGAAGACCATTTTTATTATTAGTTGCATGTCATTCCGTAAGCTTTACAACTATAGCTGGTTCTTCGTAGAGTTTTTTAAAAAGTTACCTCAAATATCCTATATCAAGTAGAATTAAAACCTGATATTAAAAAAAAAGATTTCTAATTTATATTCTTGTCAAGAGACCAGATGGTGAGGTGAGGCAGAGTTTCAAAAGGGTTAGTTGTTTCACCTCCTAGCCTTAGTTTCTAAATAAAACAAGGGTTGCGCTAGTTCCATCAGGTTCTTAGGAAGTATAGTCATGCAGCTGCCATGAGTTTCCAATGACAGATTAGAAAGAGGAACTTCTCTTTCAGGACATAGTTCCTGGCCACATGGCTTGGCTGTTAGTCAGTGGGTTTGTAGAATGGGATGCTCTCTTCTTTAGGCATCCTTGAACTAGGGCATAGCATGGTTAACTCCACCCACTCTGCCTTGGACACTCCATGTACAAACACAACAGCACTACATACGTGATAGACTGCGAGAGTCAGATGTGATGATCAGGACTTAGGGATTTCAGCAGAGAAAATTGAGAGTGAGGGCTGTTGAGATGACTCCTCAGGTAAAGGGTCTTGCTTCCAAGTCTGAAAACCTGTGATTGTTCTTTGGTTTTCCACATGATGCAAAGAGAATTGGCTCCTGGATATCTGTGAGCTTGAGGCCAGGCTTGTCCAAAAGGCCAGTTCCAGGATAAGATAAAAAAAAATATAATAAAAGAAATTTAAGGGGCTGGAGAGATGGCTCAGTGGTTGAGAGCACTGACTGCTCTTGTGAAAGTCCTGAGTTCAAATTCCAGCAACCACATGGTGGCTCACAACCATCCATAATGAGATCCGATGCCTTCTTCTGGTGTGTCTAAAGACAGCTACAGTGTACTTACATAAAATAATAAATAAATCTTTAAAAAAAAAGAAACTAAAAAAAAAAAGAAAGTTCAAAGGTTCAAAGATGGGTTTAGTACTGGTGGGCTTAAAGATCAAAGACCTTGAGCTGAAGAGCACTAGTTATTGGAAAGGCCAGGCTAGGCAGTCAGAAGGTGGGCATCGATAGATCTCTTATAGTTCTTACAGGAGGGTTTTACTCTAGTGTACATTCTGTTTCTGCCACAGAAAACTACTGGAGAGCTTCATGCACAACTGGGGCTCTATTTTCAAATGGCCATTCTGGATCTGGTACAGTTGTGATGAAGGAACTCGGGAGCAGAGAGGCCAGTACAAGAACGCACAGGCAGCTGCTTGAGAGACTGGGGAGCAGGCACGGTGGTAGCAGGGTGGTGGAAAGGCAAGCCATGGGGAATGTTCTGGAAGTGAACACATTATGGTTTTTTGATAAAGGGTATAAAGGAAAGAAGAATTAAATATGACTCCTGGCTTTTGGATCAAGGAGCTAGGTAGATGGTGGTACCATCACCTGAACTTAAGATTCAGAAGTAGTAAGTCTGGAGAGATGGAATTAAGAATTTGAGACATGTCACGTTGGAGATACTTATAATACAGTGAGCTATTCACGACAAGCAGGCAGTTGTGTTAAGAGTAGAGCTTCCAGATGTGCTAAAAATCTGAGACTCATATCCTTAAAGGTAATGGTAATACAGGGCTCCATGAGTCCATTCAGAGAGGGCATAAAAGGTATAGAGGACTACATGCTGAGACTCTCTCTTGAAAGTTTGGGCATGGGAGGAAGAGGGTGCTGAGAAAATGCCTAATGTCTTAGCTTGTTTTACACTGCTATCAAAGAATACTACAGAGTGGGTAATTTATAAGGAAAGAAATGTATTCCTAACAATTCAGAACCTGGGAAATCTAACATACCTAGTTTGTGCCTACAGGAGGGCCTTATTTCAGGGCAGAGATTTCTTAATAACTGTAGATACTGGAGGTTTCAGGAGGTAAGATGAGGTGAAGTTATAGCCAGTGGCTAATGAGGCAACTCAGCAGGTAAAGGCTATTATTACCTCTAACCATGACCCACAGTTCGAGTCCTGGGACCCACATGGTAGAAAGAAAGAATGACTTCATGGGTTATCCCTTAACTTCCACACATACACTCACACCAATATATGCAATAAATAAATGTAAAAATAATTCTAAAAAATGGTGTAGCAAAAAGAGTGCCTTTGAGTCAAGGCCGCAGTTTGTATCTCAGGAATATAGGTTTCTACCCTGCATGTGGGAATTTCCTTCTAGCCAGAGCTGAAGCTTAGATCCCAGTGGCTTAGTGAAATTCTTGGTCTTGTTTCTTTGGGGTGAGGCCTAAAACTGATGGATGGGCCAGCAGAAGGCTGCTCCATGTATAGGAATTATACTAATGTTTGAATGAGAAATAGTCTATCAGTCAAAAGCTAATTTGTGCATTTGAAGCATTAGTATCACATTTAACCTTTCATAGGTGTGCCACATCTCCACAATGGGAATAAATTGTAATATGATTTCTAGCATTTATTGAGCACCTGATGCCAGATGTTTAGCATGCCTTATCGCATCTCATCTTCACAGTACTTCCTGTGACTTAGCGTGCCTAATCTTCTCTAGATTAGGGTTGATGGGTTTACCACTTGAGTCAAATTTATGTAGGATGTGTCAAGATATAACTTGTGTATAGACTCGCTTTTCATCTGTACTCTAAAAAAACACTGTTCACATTATGGATGTTTTAAAATAAAAATTGATATTATCATTGTGGTTTTGTGGCGCTGAGGATCAAAGCCAGGGTCTTGTAAATGGGGCAAACTGAGCTACATCCCCAGCCTTATTTTTCCTTTTTAATTTTGAGGCAGAGTCTCATAAAGTTGTCTAGGTGGTCTTTGTATGGACTCTGTTGCCCCCAGGATGGTCTAGAGAGCTATTCTCCTGCCTCAGCATTGCTAGAAACCAGAGTTTTTATAGGCCTGAGCCAGTAGGCAGAGTTGAGGTGAGTCTTTTGTTACTGTGTTTTGCTTTTTGCTTTTAGCTTATGATGCAGATTTAACAACAACAACAACAACAACTTTAAATAAAAAGAGAAAAGGGCTGGAGAGATAGATCAGTGGTTAAGAGCACTGACTGCTCTTCTAGAGGTCCTGAGTTCAAATCCCAGCAACCACATGGTGGCACAGAACTATCTGCAATAGGATTTGATGCCCTCTTCTGGTGTGCAGGAAGACAGCGACAGTGTACTCATATGCATGAAATAAATAAATCTTAAAAAAAAGAATAAAGATTTTCCTCAATTTCTCAGCTTTAACAGTCTGTGGCTCTGTCATCGATGGGGACAGCAGGAACACAGAACAGATACACAGGTGTTATCTTTGGAGAACAATTTTACTTCAAAACATGGAAGCTGCTTAATGGGCTGTATCTTCCTGTGCTCGTGAGTCAGCAGGAAGCATACCTCCAGAGAAGGTCGCATGGGTTAGACTTATCTAAGAAGACAGCTGTGGATCTTGGATGCTTCTCCAGCCTCGTGGCATGGCAGATACATGCTTCTGGCTTGGTGAACAATGGTCAGTCACCCACTTTGTAAAGACCTCAGCGTGGAAGTAGCAGGGTGCCCTGGAAAACCTTTGCTAGAAGAACAAATGAGAACAGACTCAAATATAGCCTACAGCAATATTCCTCAGTCTTTTAAGTAGTTCTCATTGAGAGGGTGATACTTTTTACTATGGGACTTTATTAGTAAAAAGGTAAAATAATGGTGGAGTTTTGCATCGTGACTTTTAAATTAGACCTGTCAATATTTGCTTGTTTTCTTAGTATGGGTTTAAATTAATTAACATTAAAATTAACATATAATATTAACATAATAAATAGTATGGGAAGACTGAAACCCCTAGTGTGGGCTATTCAAGTGTTGGTTTTGTGGCACTGTGACTTGAACCAAGAGCCTTCCATGTGCTAGCCAGGCTACACCACCGGCCCAGTACATAGTCTTCTATTTTTCTGAGATCCTTGAATGCAGTAAAGGAATTTCAGCATCCGAGGGGCAAATAGAAACCCAGAGAAGTAAAATGAAGAGGGAAAAAAGGGTCCAATGGGATAGGACAGGACATCCTTGCTAGGGATGTACCTAGGTAATTAATCTAGGAAAAAAGAAAGAAAGGATTGGAGTTGCTCACGCTGGGCAAAGCAAAATGACATTTTCATGTGGACATTTGCTTTTTTCAAGTGTTACGTATGGCAAAGAAATCAGGTGGTTTAACCTCATTTAGAGTTACATCCAGACAACGAGATTGGGTTCACAGTCTGATATTATGAAGAGAGCATCCATCGTTCATATTGTCCTTGTCCAGCATCTGACCTGATATGGAACCACGTCTTTTTTCCATCGTCTAGACTGGAAGGCTCCAGAAGCAATTAAACAGACGATCAATGTAAGCAGACAGGTGTACACCATCACTTCCTGCAGCTCACACTCTCCGAGTTTCATATGAGCTACGTTTGCTGCACACAGCAAATCAACTTAAAAAACAGAGGCAGAAACTACATTTCCAAGTATGACTTACACTACTGATTAATGTTGGAAACCGGCAGGCGATCGTTCCCTCCACTTCAACTTCGTTTAGTTAAGTGGCTGGCTCACTTTTGCAGTCTGATTCTGTAGGCACATCTGCAGGGTTCTTTAAGGTCTAACCTAAGCTCTTCCACCTGTCAGGACTTGGACAGTCTCCACAGAGGGCGCTGAGGTCAGCCTCTCGGGTGTTGGGAGAGCTTTTTATTCTAAATTACAGACCTCGCAGCCACCGGATATCCTCACTGCATAGCTGGCAGTAGCTGTGCGGCTGCACTCGCGTTTCCTGACGACCACAGCAATATTTCCACTAATATCCTGTTCAAGGCCAAGCGCCGGGCTACGATTCATTCCTAGGACCCCTCCCCCCGGGGATTACTGCCCCCACGGTGGCCCCGGTGTCATCAACAAAGAGAACCTCTTGAAAGTTCACGAGAACACCCTCTCCCCGTGGGCCGCGAGTCCCAGTCCCCAGAGTCAAGCTTCTGGGGCCGTCGGGCACGTGCTGCGCGCTGTGAGCGTTCGCATTGTCCTCGTCCCTCCGCTCCCCGCCGCGTCCCATCCCCTTCTACCGGTGGAGCACAAGCGCTCGGGAGCAGGCGGCGCGCCGGCGCTGAGCAGCAGTCCAACAGCTGCGGGGGCGGGCCCAACAGCGGGGGGCGGGGCCGGAGGCGGGGCGGGGCCAGGCGCGGGGGCGGGCCCGGGGCGCGGCTAGGAGGCCGCGGCGCCAGCAAGCGAAAGAACGAGATCGCTGCGAGCGAGCGCGGCGAGCACCAGCATGGCGGGGCTCCGGCGCCCGCAGCCCGGCGCCTACCGCCGCACGGCCGCTGCCGTGAACCTTCTGCTGGGCGTCTTCCAGGTCCTGCTGTCCTGCTGCCGTCCGGGAGGGGCTCAGGGACAAGGTCAGCCCGTCGTCGGGGCTGGCTGTCCCCGCCGCCCCGCCCCCCCTTTCTTTTAGGGAACTGTTGAAATCTGTGAGGGTTCGCGGAGGAAGGGGACTCGGGCGGCTGGGGAAGACGGGCTGCTGCAACCCTGCGACCGTAGCGTCCCTTCGGCGGCTCTAGGCCGGGCCAGGAGCGGACAGCGCGGGGCTCAGGGACCGCTAGCCGCGCGCGCCCCGGAGCCTTTGTGCGCGGGCCCCTGCGCCCCGGGCGCATCCCCCGCTTTGTGTGGCGCGCGGGTGCCTCGCCGCGCCCGGCTTCCTGCAGCTTTGTTTCCCCCAGCCCGGTGGCTTGGGGGTCGCCGTGCCTGGTGCGGCGGCCTCATCCCCTGGTCTTGACCAAGCCCGCACGCCCTCACCTTCTGGACCCCGGGGTCGCCGGCTGGGCATTGTATTTGCATCCTCGACTCACCCCTTGGATGGCCTGCCCTGCGAGGGGAGAAGGAGACTTGTTTGGGGCAGGCGGGTGGCACGAGGGGACGGGCGAGGAAACAGGAAGCGTTTCTTTTCCGTGCATTACAAACGCGGTGTGTTTTTTGGTGTCCGTGCAGCGTTTGAGCCCTTGCCGAACGTGGTGGAGCTGTGGCAGGCAGAAGAAGGGGAACTCCTGCTGCCCACTCAGGTGAGGAGGACCGGTGACAGGGCGGGTGTGGGCGTGTGAGGGAGGAGAGGCCTGGAGGTTGCCGGCCTTCCCCCCAGTGGCACAGGAGCGCTCGGGTCATTTTGCAAGGCAAATAAACGGTCGTGCCGAGCCTGAACACCTGGCAGCGGTGGCTCTTCAACCTCCTCCCGCGCCATGTGACAGGGTGTGAGTCAGGGCCGCCCCAAGTTCAGAAGCTGGGTGTCCAGGCCGCCTCAGCAGGGTTGTATGTCTCACAGCCGTGCGCCTGGCTAGTGGCGGCTTCCTTGGCTTGTTAGTGGTCCAGGGTGGGCGGAGGACTTTCCTCTGGGTCTACACTGCTCTATCTAAGCAGTCGGGTGTGGTGTGGAAGGCAAGTGGCTGGAGGGTTGAACACAATGGGAATATTGATTTCATAAATGTTAGTGAGTGGTACTTGCCATTAGCCTAAGTAGCTTTGGGATGAAGAAGTGACTTTAAAGGAGTATAATCTTGGAATTTCTCCAAGTGTCTTTAATTCCTGTTAGAACACACCCACTTAAGAACCTGAATTTCAGGTTTTTTTTTCACCCCCATACGGTGATATAATGATTACATGTGGAAAAATAATTGCTAACGTTTTATTGGGAATCTGTAGCGTAGAGGGCTTCAGGCTGCAACGGATGTGGTACTGCAAAGCTTTTGTCTTGAATTGTATATTTTAGTCATGCAAGAAATGCTCATTGACTTGCAAAAGGTACCCACTTAGACATAATTTTGAAAACATAATTTTGATGACCGTTTTTTTCACCGGCAGTGTAGTAGAGACCCAAAGTGCATTTGGGGGGTGTGTGTTTGGAGTGATAAGAGAACATTAGCTTGCCTGTGTGAAGTGTTTATTCCTTCCCCGGCGGGCAGCAGCCTTAGAATCAGGGTGTTGAACTCTAACTTCTCGGCTGACTCCAGGTTTACCGTTCTCCCTCTCACTGAAACAGCAACAGTGCAGGCTTTGAGATATTTGGAATATTCATTCTGACCAGGGCCAATAAATAACAGCTTACAGGCAGAGGCGATTTTAGGAGACACTTTCCCAGGTCTTTCTGGAAGGCCAGCAGGCTTCAGGAGACCCACCCTTTGAGGATAAGCCCCTCTAGCAAGTAGTTTTTCTTTATCTTAAAAGTATATCCCCGATCGGATTTTTAACCCTTGATTCTAAATAATACATCTGTTTTGAAAAGAGAGGAAACCAAAACCAAAACCAACCAACCAAACAACAACAAAAAAACCCCCAACAAAAGTCTCAAAGCTGAAATCAGTTGTAACTTAACTGAGACCCTATACTTAGCACTTGGTGTGTTCACTTTAGTCATATTTGTGAATATCAGTTGCTTAACAGCAGCATGAGTGACCTTTGACCCAGAGAGTTCTTCTTGTGGGGGGCTGCCCTGTGCACTGTAGTATGTTGAGTATCATTCCTGGTCTTTGCCCCTTGGATACAGTGACACTTTCACTACAGCCATGATATCGTCGTTGACACTTTCACTACAGCCATGATATCGTCGTCTCTCTCTCCACTCTGGGTGTTTGCTGTTGCTTTAAAATAAGGCTTTGCAATGTTGCCTCCGATTTCTGCACTTAGGGCATCCTCCTGTTTCAGCCCTGAGTTAGCTGGAGCTACAGGAATGCATGTCTTCCACTGGATTTAGCTCCAACCACCAGTTTTACTGAGTGAGAATGTCTCCAAGTATCCTAGGAAGCAGAAGTCCCCGGGCAAGATGGACTGGTGTGCCTTTGCTTTTGGGCTCAAATGAAGCCTCTATGTCTTAACAGGGTAGTGATGGAGGCAACCCAGACAGGAAAATAAATGATGGACAGTATTTGTTTCTGTGTGTGTGAAAGATAGATTGTTTGTGCTCAGGATTGGAAATGTCAAGGTCTTTGGTGACCTTAATTACATCATTTATAGGCTCAAAAGTTATTTTATAAAATGTCCAGTTTCTGGCTTGATTTTACTTAACTCGCATAGTTAGTGCAGTTTGTTCTGATAAAAATGGTTAGTATTGAGAATGTGTCACTCCAGAATACTCACCACAGAGGTGTTGATAGCTAGGTTATTTTAATAAATGGTGGAGTGAAAGTGAAACTAGTATCCACAGTAATTTTCTGCATATATCATCTCTATATGTGTGCCCTTTAGATACTGTACCACTGGGCATATGTTGCCTGGTCAGGGAGGAGGGATGTGTGTATCTTAGATACACAGTGTTCCAAAGAAGGTCATTTGGAAGGAGTTCTTTTCAAAGAACTTAGAATTATTTTCAAAAGGTTTTCTTGTGTATGTCATAAGAGTCTGGAGACTATTTATAGGTGTCATGTAAATCTTATACCATCCATTCAGGAAGACCAGAAATTGGCTTTGGAACCTAAAAGTTGTCAATGAGAGGTGAAACTAGAACATCAAGATGTTGTGTTCAATGAACAGTAGAGTTGCCCAATATTGATTATTTATATAGTTACTTATTTGGAAGTGTCCAGCTGAGCCAGGTGGATCTCTGTGAGTTCGAGGGCAGCCTGGTCTACAGAGCGAGTTCCAAGACAGCTGGGGCTACACAGAGAAACCCTGTCTCGAAAAACCAAAAAGGAAGAAAGCAAAAAACCTGAACTGACTTGTTACGAGCTGCCAGACCATCTTGTCCCTGAGTGTCTAGGTATGGGTCTTGATGACTTAGCCTGTCAAGTCACCTTTTTTTTTTTGTTGTTGTTAGAGGTTGAACCCAGGACCTTGCATGTGCTAAGCGTGTATTCTAGTTGCTGGGCTATATCTGGGCCCAGCATACCTCTGTTTTGTTACTAGTTTTCTCACTGGCAGAGTGGGGTATTTGTCATACTAATTTCAGAGGAGCCCCAGGGTGCTTGTCATCTTGGTGGTTTCTCTGCCAACTCATAAGCTTGGTCATGGAAAATAAACACTTTCCCTTGCTGAAGGAACTGCACCAGGGCAGATAACTCAGTATGATGGGCTCTGTGGTTGAGCTGATATTGATGTTATTTGTGTGTGTGTTATTGTCCTAAGGATGGGCCTCATGAACCTTGTACATGCCAGGCAACTGGTAGCATTGAATTATATCCTCTGGCCCTATTTATATATTTTTGTTATGTAGTAGCCTGTTAGGAAATTATTTGGTATAGTAATACAAAAAAATTGTTTATCAGTCATAATGAGAGGAAAGAAAAACCCATTTGACTTTATTGTTAAGAGTTACAGATCCAACCCCCCCTCCCTGTTATCCAGCACCCTGAATTCAGAGCAGTAGTGGTACAGAAACCACACAGGCCTTTTCATTAGCTGACTAGTGGTAACTGCATTTGTGTAAGATAACAAGCTTTGTGCACCTTACTGATCCATGTATATATGGTGATATTCCCTTGACCTGCTCTGGCCTTTGGGGTCTCTAGCAGTCTGTCTCTTTCTCTTGTCGCTCCTCTTGGGACTCTCCCTCCAGGCTGGTGCTGGGCCTGCTGAGCCCAGTGTGTTGTCTGCGGTGTGAACCATGGATGTTGACTCTCGCATGCAGGCACCTCATGGCTGGGTCCTTTCTGAATCTTAGATTGCTATGCTGTGGCCATCATCTCCTTTCTGAATTTCCTGTAGCGTTTTGATGACCATGTGTGCCTTGTCTCTACTGAGGTTTGAAGGCTCTGCTGTGGCCACAATATTCCCTATGTAGTTGACATTCAGTAGTCACCCATGATGCCTTTGGAGGAGAGGAGGTCGTCTTATCTGGCCCCACGTTTTTTTATCCATGAAGTTACTCAAGTCCTGAAGATGGCAGACGGATTGCCCAAGTGTTCGCTGTCCTGTTATTGTGAGAGCCACAAGTCGGCTTGGACTCACTCATGACTTCCCAAGAGCGGAGATGCTGATGCTGGGCTTGGCATGGGCCTTGGTGGGATTGGTGGGCCAGCCTGGCTCGGGGCTCCAACACCTGTAGAGTCATTGAGCAAACACCAAGCATTGGAATAGCACAGTTGAACATTCCTGACTTAGGGATGAAGAAGAAAACTTTGTCTATAAAAATACCATGTCTTGTTGATTTCTACCACTCTTAAATCTGAGGGTATGGATAATAGAAATTGGCAGAAGGTTAAACCAGGACGGTACAGTGACATGTGCTTGTTTGTTTGTTTGTTTGTTTGTTTTTAATCCCAGGCAGAGTGCTATGTAATACCTGCAAATCTGGTCAGTGAATCATTAACTAGTATTTGGAAAGCTTTCTGTCATAGAGGTTTATTTTTGGCTTAATCTCTTTTTGTCAATATTGGAAAATAATGACTAACTTGGGTTGAGAACTGTCTGCATCATTTAAGTGCCGTGTGGTCTTCTCTCACATCCATGCCCTAGAGAGTGTGAAGTGTTTTGCCTGGTTTATACCTGAAAGACAATGAGGTACACTGTCGGTAGATAAGTCACCGGCTGCCATAAGAAAGTAGCAGGGGAGGATTTGAACCCGCCATTTGTTTAGCTCCAGGGCCAGCACTTTTGGCCGTGATATTACGTTTTAGTATCCTCTGACAAGTACTTTGGCGGTGATAAAGAGTCTATGCTAGAGGGAAGTAACTTGATGTTTTATTTTTATCCGGAGAAAGTTGCTTAGAAGTTTTCAGAAAGCCTGAGAGCTATTAGTATCTCAGAGACAGCTGGGACTAAGCCTGCTGGCCAAGCTCTGTTTCAGGTACAGATGGTGTTACCAGAAACCCAAACACCTGCCAGGGTGGACCGTGCTGTCTGAGTGAAAGGTGTCTGTATGCTATGAAAGATCCTTGAGCCTGCACTTGAACTCAAGAGATCCTTGAGTCAGCTTGGGATTGCTATGGCCAGTGCAAGGGCCCTGGGGCATGGGACGGGCGGGAGGAATTGAGAGGATTTGATCTTGTTTTTCGAGAGTTTGGTTTTGTTAAGCAGATGAAGCTGGTAATGCCTGGGACAGCCTTCAAGGGCTTAAACTGAGAGTGGACAGAAGAGGCCAGTGTCTCCCAGAGGGGTCACTTAAAGCCTAAGGCCAGAAGGGGCCCTACCCTGAGTAATACGAGGTAGACAATGTAGTTCAGTTTCTACTGTGACATTTTAAATGGCAACTAGAGCCTGCTGGTCTGGAGGGAGGGTACGGGTGTGTCAGGGCCAGTGCTGTGCTGGGCGGACCCGTCCTAAAAGTGTTTGGAGTATAGCTCTTGGAGCATTTTCTGTTTTGTGAGACAGGGTCCCACTGTTAGCCCAGTCTGGTCTGGAAACTCTCCACCCTTTTGCCTCAGCCTTTGGGTCACCCTCAAGTACTGAGCAGGGAGGGACACTGAAAAGGGGCATACGCTGGGGGGAAGGAGTGACCTGGAGGAAGATTGGTATTGTATTGATGCTTGCAGGATGGAGTAGTGTAGCATAGCAGAAAGCCCCGTATGTTCTGGCAGTGCAGGCTGGGGGTTTTGCTGGTGGGCCAGTGGACAGAATGGAGGAGAATGGACAGATTTGAATTTCCTGTTGGAGGGTTTACCTAGGGGTCAAGCATTGTGATGGTGCGTGCCCTCAGCAAAAGTGAGGCTGACTTGAAAGAGACCAGAAGCTTCTCTGCAGGCACGTTTGACACCTGTGTTCCCTGGGGAGTGGAGCTTGAGACAGTGTAGGTCCTGGCATTGGGAAATAAGACCAAGTTGTAAACAATGTGCCATGCCTGCAGGGACACTGCTGTGACTGCTTGCTAGGCTTGGTGTGGTGCAGAGCAAAGCTTGCCTTTGAGGCTTGAGATTTGCCCTTGGAGAAAGATGGGCATTGGTGGAATGTCTTCAGTGTGGTTGAGACATGGGGTGGCAGAAGCAGTCTTGGGCTTGTAGTCTCGGTGTGGGTTAACGTGCTGAAGTGCTTGCTTGAAAAGGTTTAGTTACTTTCATTTATGTATGTGTGTGGTTGCCCGGTGCACGGGGAAGCCAGATGTATACGAGTGCTGGGAACTAGTCCCCAGATCCTCCGGAAGGGCAGTTATGACTCCTAACCACTGATTCGTCCCTCTAGACTCCAACATGCTGAAGTTGTAGTGCTGAGAACCCTGGGAAGGGTGATGCCACTTGGGCATTCCCTGGTCCGGGCACTGTAGGCAACTTAACTGGACTTGGCTTTGTTCTGCCAATGTCTGCCCTGCCAATATTTCAGTTGCCTTTTCCTTCTGACATACATGGAAGAGCTTTTAAGGTGGTGTTTACTTAATTTACAAAATTAGCAGCCTTTTTATTGATGTCAAAGCTTAACACATATTCTTTAATAGAATTCTGAGCTAAACAATGCCTTTTGGTTTTTTTTTTAATTAAATTACTATTTATTTATTTACTTATTTTTGGAGACAGGGTCTCACTGTGCAGTCTTGCTGGCCTTATATTCGCTATGTGTACCATTCTGGCTTTAAACTGCACCAGCTTATGTCCGTTGTCCTGTGACTAAAGGGGTATGCCACTATTTCCAACTAAACAGTATGTTTTTTGCACTTGGGGGCTATAGTGTCCAACTATATCTTAAAATGTTAAAAATATGAAATTATGTTTAGGCTGTGTTTTTAAACCAGTAGGTTATGAGTGTCTAAGAGACCACTAGTCAATTTATGGCTTTTTGTTGTCATTATAACATCCTTTTTAAACAAAGGCTTTTATTTTCATTTGTGTCTGTGTGTCTTTATGTGAGTATGTACATGTATGTGTGGTGCCTATAGAGGCCAGGAGTGGGCATTTGATCCCCAGAAGGTGGGGTTACAGGTGCTTGTGAGTTGCCTGATGTGGGTGCTGGGAAGCAAACTTGGGCCCTCTGAAGAGCAGTAAGAACTTTTGACCACCGACCCATCTCAGCAGTCCCCAGTACTGCAGCGTCGTAAAGCTGTCGACCGTTATGCCAGTCACTTGAAGGCGTTCACTGCAGCTCATCACTCTTGGTAATTGTGTTTCTTTGAAACGGCTGTTAATGGATGTTCTCTTACTACAGGGTGATTCTGAAGAGGATATGGAGGAGCCTTCTCAAGAACAGAGGTAAGGAAAGCAAGGGCAGGTCATTGCGGGCCAGACATCTGAAGTCTCCATATGCCTGTATATGTGCTTAATATTGTCTTCAATGTTCCTTTCTCTTTGACCTCTGTGTAGTCTACATTCTTTAGTCGTTAATCTGATTTTGCTTTAAAATGATGCAGAAAACTGTTGGCAGTACTCTATTGTTTACTGCGCCCCAGCCTTGCTTTTCCCGTGGTGTACTTAGGCCTTCCCTCTTGTCAGAAACATCTGTTGAGGTCACACTCTGTGCCCAGTGCTGAACATAACACACCAAACACGACCTGTATTGCCTTGTGTGTAGTGTGGCAGTCAGTAATAAGTATGCTGAATTAGTAGCCGGGCGGCGGTGATACACACCTTTAATCCCAGCACTAGGGAGGTAGAGGCAGGAGGATCTCTTGAGTTCAGGGCCAGCCTGGTCTACAGAGCTAGTTCCAGGACAGCCAGGGATACACAGAGAAGCCCTGTCTCCAAAAGAAAAAGAAAAAAGAAAAAAATCTGAATTAAGTTCTTTTCCCTGCCAGTTCGTTTTGTTTTTAATTCTTACTTATTTATTTAGTTTGATGTTACACACACTATCTTTTTCTTCTTAATTAGAAATAGCATTTTTTCCCTTATAATTGGAGACAGGATCTCATGTAGCCTGGGCAGTCTAGAACTTGCTTTGTAGCTGGCCTTGAACTTGAGAAGTCTCTGCTCTCTGGGTGCTGGGGTCAGACATGCAGACTGTCACACTTAGTTCAGGGCAGTTTTTTTCTGTCAGTTTTCTTTTTACAAGTCACATTTATTAATTCTCTTACTGGGTGTGTGAGACAGGCAGACAGCATGTGCCCATCACCATGGCACGTACGTGGAGGTTAGAGGAAATCTTGAGAGAGTGGTTTCTCTCCCACCACCATGTGGAGCCTGGGGACTGAACTCTGGTTGTCATGAATAAATGAGACAGTTTTACCTGCTGAGCTGTTTTACAAGCCCCTTTATCAGTTTTCTATCAACTTAAAGGCATCAGATGGCACATGTGTGTATATGTCAGTATATACATGCATAATGTGTATACAGTCTGTATATTTGCTTATAAAGAGTG
This sequence comes from Tokudaia tokunoshimensis, assembly GCA_036184795.1. Taxonomy (NCBI): domain Eukaryota; kingdom Metazoa; phylum Chordata; class Mammalia; order Rodentia; family Muridae; genus Tokudaia; species Tokudaia tokunoshimensis. The sequence goes on from BTHU01000003.1 coordinate 75,323,308, forward strand.
AATTAAAGTTTCAGTAAACAGTTTCACCTTTAATGCTTGCATTTTACTCCATATTTTTGTTTTTTCTTTTTCTCTTCTTTCCATGAACGGAGTAATTTGTTCACATTGAGATATTCTAGAATCCAGAGAGGTCAAATCCATTTTCTATTTCATTTAAAAAAAAAAAAGCACTTGGGAGCCAGAGGCAAGCCAGTCTCTGCGAGTTCAAGGCCAGCCAGGGCTACCTAGAGAGAGGCCTCTGTCTTAAAGCAAAACAAAGACAAACTCAGAAAGAATGGTTGCTACATACCCTTCTTGGTGGTGACTTTTTCGAGCTATAATTTATATACCATACTGTTTGCTCGAGTTGTAGCCTGTTCCTAGTTATACAAGCATCACAGATTTACAACTCTGTTCCCTCAGAAACACCTTCCCCTTCAGTGTCAGCCTTGAGCCTCCGTAGTAGTGGTTTGCTTTTAGATCAGCCTCACTGTATTTCATGCTGCTGGTGACAGTCAGTCCAGGATTGTGCTGTTATTTTGTCTCCAGCTGTCTTTGCTTTTAACTTGCTGACTGATTGTCTGTCTGTCAGTCTGTCTGTCTGTCTCTCTTTTTCTTCCTTCCTTCCTTCCTTCCTTCCTTCCTTCCTTCCTTTTGGCTTTTGGGGGTAGGTGAAGGCTCCTTTAGAGGGCCTTCTTTGTGTCCATTTCTAGGAATGCAGATTCTGGAGTTGTAAGAATTACCTCAGTGCAGTGTTATGTGATGGGTAAATTAGTCACTGACCCATGTATGAACTGCTCATTGACAAGCTACTGCAAAATAGTCATTGTTCAGTTGTTTTTTAAAACGTTCTCGCACCAGTTTAATATCTCGTGACTTTAAAAATAAATATTTGAATTGGACATGGTAGCATTTGCCTATAACCGGAGCACTTGGGAGGCAGAAACAGGAGGATCAGGAGTTCAAGGGCATCCTTGGCTACATTCTCAGTGTGAGACACTCCTGAACCACATGGGACCATATCTTATAAAACCAAAGTCGAAACCCAAATGTACCGAGACTTGCTTTAGAATAGATGAAGATTTATAAGAAAGGCACAGAGCTACAGAGAGAGGGCTTGCATAATTGTCACCCAGGATGCCTTATTGTCACTGCTAACATGTTCTAGTACCTGGTACATTGGTCGCCGTGAAGCCAGCACTGGTCTCTTCCTATGACCCCAGTTCTGGACTTTCTTTGGATGTCATTAGTGTTTGCTTTGCAGGGCCAAGGCATCTGCAGCCTGCCTGAGTCCTTGGTGGGAATTCAGCTAGTCTGTTGCTCAGCCACTTACATCAGTGTATGGATATTTATACTGTTTTAATCCAACACGTTCCAAGGTTCCTCACCTGCTAAAGGGCTCCTGCTTTTGAAGATGATCTTGGGCTCCTGGGCTTTAGGTTCCAAGATCCCTCGTGAAGCTTTAGTTGCCATGTTTTCTTGTGCATAGTTCTTGGTTCTCAGTTTGTCAGAGCGTCCTCAGTTTTGATGACCTTTTGAGGGGGTTAGGTATTTTGTATAATGTCCTTGAATTTCAGTTTGGCTGAGTCCCCTGGGGTATCAGGAGGAAGGCCACAAAGACAAGATGTCTTGCCGTCCTGTCACATCTGGGGAGGGGATATGGCAGCGTTACTTTCTTCTGATTCTGACTTGGGCTTGCTGTCTGTCGGGGTTCCCTGCTGTGAGCTCTCCTTGCTGCCTCTTTCATTCCATATTCTGTGAAGCACATTTATTGCATAGAATTACGATACATCATCACACATTGTTTGGAATTCTTTCTATGTAGATTTTCCTCCTCTTGTTTATCTCTCTAGTAATTCATGTGAGTATTCATGCTCTGGGGTACAGCCCAGCACTAGGGTTCCCTTCTGTTTTAATGCCATTATCGTTACTCTTAGTTATGAAGTTATTAGTATCTCTTTATGCCTTTCAATAGCTTTTTTAAAAAATAATTTAATGAGCTGCACCGCAAGACCATCTTTTAATGATAGATGAAGTCAATTGAGCTTTCTTTATCAGTTCAACAAAAACATGTGTTTCTGCCTTGATGCCCTAGAGCAGCTACTACTGTAACAACTTGAGACTAGAGAAATAATCTTGACTATGAAACAGTCTGCTTTGTGAGAAAGCATGATTGGTACCACCATGGATCACTGGAGATACATTGCCAAGGCTGCCTGAGGTGGGGCCTGACCAGGACATGGCTGATTCTGGACTGTGAGGCCTCCAAAGCAGCCTGCCCGTTACCTCACACTCCAGTTGAGGAAGCTGTCAGTGAAATTGGCCTTGGTGACAATTTTGTTTGTGTTATCTTGACTTCATCTTCTGTGGACTCTCTGTAATTGTATTTGGTTGCGAGCCAGGAAAGCACTATTTGAAAACTCTCTTCCTTCTCTCTTCCCCATCCCTCCTTTTCCCCTGGGTGTTCTCAGATATCAGCAGCAATCTACTTTGCCAAGGAAGAAAGATTGCTTTGGGAGATTCGTGATGAGAGTGAGCAAACGAGAGCAAGTCCAGCCCTTGCTTGAGTGAAGGCGCGCTGGGAAGCCGGGCTGGCTCCTTAGAACACATCTCTTTGATAAGCCTTTTTGGAGCACAGTAGGATAGGATCTGAAAAGTTTTAAGAACTGCTAAGGAATGAGTAATGTTGTTATTTTAGCTTTAAAAAGAATTATAGAAATCACAAACACTGCCTGGCTAGGGTCAATGTGTGTGGAAGGGTCTTTGTTGGTGATAATTTGTACCATTCTGAGCATAGAACTTCAGCCTGTATGTACTCTACCACTGAGCTATATACCAAGTCCCTTTTGATTTTCAGAATGTATTTTTATCTTCCTAGGAACAGCAGCAGACCATGTTGCTGAAGCAGTTTAAAGCCAGTCAGTTAAAGGCAGATCTTGGGAACTGGAAAGCAACAAGACTCTGGTGACCTCTTAGCAGCTGAGGGGGCCAGTTGTTGGCAGAAGCAACTGGATCTTGAGGGAAGTTTCTGTTGAGTCTGGAGGAGATCCCTCAGCTCCAAGCCCTGCTGGGAAGGGAGCTGCTTTTCACTACTCTCCACTTTCCTTCAGAAAGCGGAAACAAGGTTCATCCTTTGATAGGGTCTTGCTTGTCACCTGGGGTTCCATTGTGGGCATTCCTTTCATCCTGCTCTGACATCTTTAAGTGACCTATCCTGTCCTTTTGCAGTTCTTCTCTATGAGAGAAGACAATTTCTGATCTCTCTTGCTCTCCACTCCCCTTAACCCCCCCCCCACCCCATCACCAAGGTACATCCCAGCCACTTAACTTTATCTTGTTCTGATACATATGTGTATGTATGTATGTATATGTATATATGGAAAACAAATTGCACCCTTTGCTTAGAAGTCTCAGTGTCCACTGAAACCTTTCTGTCATCTTTAGATGCCTCAAAACTAGTGTGTCCTGAACTGAGCTCCTGCCTCTTCCTCCAGCTTCAAGCTCTGGGTGAAAAGAGCAAGCACACTGGTCTATACTAATGTTAGCATGCTATGTGCAGCCAGGTACAGGGTGAGGGAGGGAGGGAGGCGGGCGGGAGGGTCTCTTTGTCCCTTTCATACCCTCTCAGGACCAGCAGCTTTGGATGTGTGGCTCAACTTCAGAGAGCCTTCTGCCCCTCTTCAGCCAGGTCTTCATATTCCCATCCCAGTGACATGTTGAATGAATCCTTCCTCTTGAGATCAGTCTTTTTGGGGCCACATTACTGACTCCCAAGTGTGGCACAGGCACAGAAGGTCACTTGTGTTTGAGGGTCTTTCGCACATGGTGGTATGTCCTCTCTGCTTCTCTCTGCTTCTCCTTCCCTCCCTCCCTTCACTCTGGCTACCTCCCTGATCTGTGCTGCACTCTGACATTAGTGTTAACCCAGGGTGCTTGCTCCTTGTGGAAATTGCCTTTTGTGGTACCCAAGGGTCAACCTAATACTCCTTCTATTGATTCCTTAGTTCCAGACTCAATAACTTGAAAAGCTGCTAGATACTAAACTGCAAGATCATGCTTTTGAACATTAGTCTTTGAACTCAATTACTTATGTTTAGTATGTTCTCCATATCCAAGCCTGAGGTCAGGCATTGCTGGTAAAGCCACAGCGTTAGTATCGGTGTTAGAGGTTGTGGCTTCAAATTGAGCTACTTGCACTTGTCAAATGTTCATCAGATCTCTGTCAATGTCAAGTTACTTGGTGCCTTATATCAGGCTGGGGCCCAGAGATTGGTGCAAAGTGAATGAATTTTGGCATGGTCTTCATGGCTTTAATGTGAGGATTTTCTTTGTAATCAGTCTTGTAATTTATGTTTTCTTAATACCATACAGGCTTAACATGGTATATATTAAAACTGTTCTCTAAGCACAAAAACCTTTAAAAATATTTTAAAAATTTATATTGTGAAATTTTTAGCAAAATTTTAGTCATTTATATAGTTATTATCTTTAATTGAAATTAAGAAAGAAATCTACTGGAACTAGCAGCCTTTCACTCGCTGTTTCTAGCTATTTAAATACATCTTTCTATAGACTGTTGCAGTGTTAGTTTTGTGTATATTTGTGAGTTTATACTGAGTATTTGAACCTTCATAGTGCCATATCAAATAATTTTTTAATCCTTCAAGAATTGTTAAGTGTTATTCTGTATTAACAAGCCCCTTCATTAGTGTCAGTCGCCCCTGAAGGAGCAAGTGGAATCTCAGCAGGAGAGGTTGGCTTTGTATGAAAGTGGTGAGTGGTCCTGGGCCAGTGGGAGTCATGCCGCCCCGCCCCTACCTACAGATGGCTTACCTTTAGAGCAGGGATTTAGCTCAAGACTAAAGGCTCCACTTGCGCCTCTGTGGCTGGCTTGTTATTTATTGCTACGGGACATAGTCTTCAGCTGCAGAATCACTTCATGAAGCCCGTTTAGTAGATGGGTATTCTGCAAAGAGAGTCAGACAGGCAGAGGTGCAGCCTGGGCAGACAAGCCCATGGGATTGAAGCCTACATAGGAAAGACTCTGAGAAGTGAATCTGAGGCAGGAGCTAAGATACAATTGTGAGTAAGAGAGACACAGGTTATTATTAAGCCTTGGGAACCCAAATTTCCAAAACGCCGCTAGAGAGGGCTAAACTGACGGACACTTTGTTGGTGTGAGGTTGCTGTTAGGCGGTGGGCACTGCGGCTTGAATGGCTCTACATTGCGCTCCAGTGCGCCCCACTCACACCACAGCTGCAGCTCTGATTAATTCTGCAAAGGTGTTCGAGGCTTCTTGTTGCTTAAGATAGTAGCACAGCTTGTGATTTTAATACTTAAAATAATTTCCCAAAGCAGTATTCTCTGTCTGGGAACACCAACATTAAGATAATGGGGTCTCCTGGGAGCTCGTTACTCTTTTAAATGAGTTGTCATCAAATTATTAGTTTGCCGTTAAGAGTTTTGCACATGTGAAATCTGACTGAGAGCAATAGTGTCTGGCCACCCAACCCCCAATGCATGCCATAGGAAAAGAATGTTGTGACCCATAATTACTATGGTAGTCTAGACGGTATTTCACAGATGCCGTTGTTAAGAGCTCTGGCTGCTCCTCCAGAGGACCCAGGTTTGAGTCCCAGCACCCATATGGTGACTTATAAGCATCTTTAAGTCCAGTTCCAGTGGACCCCAGGCCCTCTAGTGCCTCTGCAGGCACCAGGCACAGACATATGCAGACAAAACACCCATACTCGTAAGACTAAGAAAAAATTGTTGAGAATTTCCAGTTATTTAAAGATTATTCCTGTTCTCCAGAAGGTGGCCTTATGTGCTTTTGGTGTTCTCTTCTCTAAGGCGGAACCTCCTTCAGTTCGAGAAACAGGTACAGAGTGCTGTTCATGCTTTTCACCTCTCTCAACTCTGTGTTCTGTTCAGAGAGAATGACTTTGAGAATGTGCCTCTGCCAGACCATTCTACAGGAAGCAGGTCTGTCTGAGATGCTCTCAAATACCCAGCACTGCATTTGCAGGTTGTTGGTGGAATGTGGCTTGAGAGAAAGCTCTGCCATCTGTGTGGTCTCCAGGCTAACACAACAGTATGCATAGAGGATAACTCATGTCATCCTCCCACACTTGTCAACTCAGCTATGAGTTACCTGCATCTAAGCAGTGTCCAGGGATAGCTAAGACAGATGTGTGCAATAAGAATGTTAATGAAGTCTTCTGAGCTGATGATTAATCTTCAAGAAACAAAACAAAAGGCCATGCTAAATCCTGTTAATCCATTAAAATTGGATTTAAGTAATTGCCGAGGTATTGTACCTTGTGGTTTACAGATTGTTCTCAAATGCATTATCCATAGATAGCCAGGTAGATATGTGGTGTTATTCTTCTTATTTTATGAATGAGAAAAGTTGTTCATAATCATAAAATAAGGTAACAGATCTCTGGAAGCAGAGAACAGACATATTACACAAGAGTCCTCTTTCTGTGTACACTTGTCTACCCTGGTGTTTAATGCAAAGGAAAATAGGTTGGAAACCATTTTCCCTTTTGGATATACTGACAGTGTGCTCCTGTGGGAAGAAACCATGTCCAGGATTGAGTTGTGGAAGCAGTTCAGTTCTTTAGATAGTTCCTAGCAAAACCCCTAAAAAATATGAGCCTGGCTCTTCAGATTATCTCAGAGTTGGATCTTTTAACATTGTTGGATCTGAACTTCAATTTTATGCTCTTGATAATTTTAATCCTCCTTGAATGTTCTGCTGTGTCTTTGAAATAATCTGGAAAATTTAAACATGCTTAGTAGTACACTAGGACTTTGCAAACCACTGTGGTGGGAGCAGATGAGTTGTCCTGTTGGCTTGCTTTTTTGCTTTGTGATTATTTTCAACAGTAAGAAACAGAAACCCTGACTTAAACAGCTCCAACAATGAAGAAAACTTCTTGTCACCTAACCAGCAGCCAGGGGCAGGACAACTCTGATGTGGTTCAGTCAGCTGGTTTCTTTCCACCTGCTTGTTTTGCTGTGCTCAGTGGGCTCACATTTGCAGGCCTCATCCAGAAGGGGCTAACAACCCCTGTCTGGTGCCTCTTTCTCAGTAGCATCCCTATGCACTCCTCCTTGCATCTCTCAGGTCACACGTGGATCTTTGCCCATCATGACCCCTTCCTTACTGGACTAGGGAGTGGGGAAACTGAATGATTGACCTCAAAGCATCTTTAGTCACGAGGGGGTTGTGGTCACTACCATAATCACGGTTCTGCCCAAATGAGAGCAAAGGCTGGACAGTGAGAAGCCAGCAGCATCACAGCCTTACAAGGGAGGGACTGGAGCCAGGTGTGGGGCGAGCCACTCAAGGCAGTGCTTCCCGAGGGTAGCCCTTCCTGCAGACTCAGCTTTACCTGGGAACTTGTCAGACAGCTGAGTTCTCAGACCCCACCCAGGTCTACTGAGTCAGAAGCTCCAGGGGAGAGGCCCAGCTGTCTGTGCTAAGGAGCCCTCTGGGTGATTCCGATGCAGGCTCTGGCTTGAAGAGTGTTGGTGCAGGGCGAGACATCTAAGGGATCACATTTCAAAATTACTTTTGTTGATTAAATAATGAGAAGCAGAGGTGATCTGGTAGGGTCAAACAGTAAGTAGAAATTGGGAGATAACAATCCTGTCATCACTGGCTCAGGATTTTAGCAGACCAAGCACGCCTTCATAGTCTCTTCATATGGTGTCCAGTTGTGCCAGTGTGAGCCTTGGGTGAGCCTGGTGTGCAGCATGCCTTGGCATACTGGTGAACAGGTGGGTAAGGCTCTGGCACGGTAGCTTCCAGCTGAGAACTCCTTTCTCAAGCAATCTACTGGTTATAAAGAAAGTGTGTCTGGCAGAAAACATTGGCCTGATAACAGAAAAAGGTTCAGTTATTGAGTGGGAGTGGCCACTCAAAATCCAGGGCAATGTGTATGCCCAGGCTGTCTGCTGTGGCATGTGGCCAAGTTGAGGCTGCGTGTACGAAAGAGGCAATGAGGTAGGGAAAATGTTGGGGTGTAAAAGGATATTAATTAGGTAAAGGTTGGAGGTGTTCTAAGAACTCTAAGAAACTGGGGTGGGTCAGATCAATACAGGAACCATTCACGCTTTAGCGTGGGGGACTTCCATATTCCCCCATCTGTGTCTCCCTCCTCCCCCCAGCCCCACCCAGTGACTCAGGGTGTCAGGAACTTGGATTGGTACTGGGGCAGGCTGGAGCCCAGAGGAGCAGCTGGGAGCGTAGAGAAGCAGTAACATTGGGGCAAGGCTTATCATGTGCAGTTATGTGGGAGGGGGACTCCCCAACTAAACCATACAGATGGGAATTCCTGCAGTCCCTCTGTGCTACTGCAGGAACATTTGCCAGCTGAGGGGGCTGCATAAAGTAGGATAGGAAGAAAGGGAGCCAAGTTCAAGTGTGCCGTGTTAATGTTCTAGAGCTGATGGAACAAACTGGTGCTTAGAACAGTAGTAATGTATCCTCTCCAGGTCTGGAGATCAGAGTCTTGGTCTGGGTGCTGATGGGGCGCTGTTCCTTTTGAAACATGCAGGAGTCCTTCTTTGCATCAGCTGACTGGCAGCTGCAGCACTATGCTATTTGCCTTTATCTCTACATGTCTGGTGTCTGTTGTTTTGGCAGGATGACCACACACTCGTAGCCAGGGATAACTTATAAGACCTTGTGAGTATCCACTTGCTTTCCCTTCTGCCCTCCCCCCAACCCCCACACTCTCCCACCCCCACCCCATGCCCTCCCATACTCCGGAAATCTCAGTAAGTAATTGTTTGGTCACAGGCAGGTTGTACAGTTCCATTTCAGCTGCACAGGCACTCCTGAGCATTTCTAGGCAAAAGTGAATGGATCTTCTTTCTGAATTCTTCCTTTTGTCTATTTTTTGAAGCTCATGCAAAGAAAATGACAACAAATTGTGAGCACTGAGCAACTGTGTGTGTGTGTTAATTGTGAGAAATTAAGAGGGAAGGTTTAGGCATTCGTCAGCCCACGCCCCGGCATACACAACCCACAGCCTTTTCTGTGGTCACGTCTTTCTGAATTCTAATTAAAGAAGCATGGTTTGAGTTCAGAGGTGGCTTGCTCCTTACCTATGTACAGCCCAAAGGTAGACCCTGTGGGCCATTGCTTGGCTTGGCAGACGGTCCTTTTGTTGTTTCCTGGAAATGGTTGAATCCTAGAGGTGAGTCTCCGCTTTCATGCATTTTAATGATAATTACCCAAGGGTGTTACGGTGCAGTCCACCAGGAATAGCTGCTATTGGGAGTTTAAATACTTTGTATGGAAGTCTGTTTTCAGGTGGACAAATGCCACCTCCAAATTGCCTGTTAGTTGGACTTTCATGTAACTTAATTAGCAGCTTTGTGTTTGGGGAGAAGCTGATCTCTGATCCTGAAATTGGTTCCGGGTGGGGTGGTATAATTCCTGGGTAATTAGGTGCCTTCACAGCACCTACTCTAGTCATTAGAGGTCTGCGCAATTGGAGGCAGAACTGTGAGAGATGGAGAAAGTGCTTTTTCTCTTGTCCTTAATCTCTTAATCCATTTAACCTGGGTTGTAAAACGAGGCTTCATTTTAATTAGAAAGTATATTTAGGGGGCTTGGGAGGGGTTTCGTAAATTCACCACAATTGGGTTCTAGTTGGTGGGGAGCCTATCCCTAATTGCCCGCTCCTAGGTGTGGAGGCTTAGGGCCCAAGTTCTTTGAGTCTCATTGCAGACCAAAATTTCAGGCTAAGAAATGAGCCTAAAGCCCAGCAGAAGCAAGGCAAAGTGAGTTTTGTTTAGTTCAGGGATGTGAGCTGGGTCTGGCCTTTGCAGATTTAAGCGCTATGATGCCAGCTTGTGGATTAGGTGTCAGTAGTGTGGACTCTAGTAAGTTTAAGGCCTGCCTCACTTAAATGCTATTTACATTTACCTTTTATTTCCTCTTTGGAACTGGGAATCCAAGGAGAGGGAAAAGGCTAAGAGTTAAGAGACTCTGCATCCAACAGTCAATAGAAGCGAAGGGGAAGAATGTGGGGACTGGTAGGGAGGAGAACAGGCCAAGTGGAGGGACTTGGGTTTCAGGGTTTTTTTTTTTTCCCCCACACACATGCCCTTTAGGGATGCTGACCATGTAGGTGGGGATCGCCGTGTTAGTCCAGTGATGAGAAGTTCCCACTCTTTCACGCTGTTGTTTTCTTGGTGATTTGTATCTTTGTTGGCCCTCTAATTATCCATATGGCCAGTAAAGATAACTTGTATTCATGTAAGCATGTTTATGGACAGCTCGGAGTGCGTCGTCTTAGCCATTTGATTCTGCTTTGTGTAGTTGTGAATTTATTTTTAACACAATTGTGTCATGGAGGCCCTCTGCACACTTAACATAGTCTCTCGATTGATTTTCAGAGGTATCTTTGTAGAGTATGATTTTACTTGAATTATCGTTTTTTGGTGCTGAGGATTGAACTTTGTGTGTACTGATAGACTGGTGTGCTCCAGAGCTATAGTCGAGCTCTGACCATTACTATCGTGTTTTTTTTAAGTTTTCTTTGCGTTGTAGTCGATAGACTTTTAGAACAAAACAGTTACTTAAGCTTTGTTATTTTTCTAGCCTGCTTTGGCAATTTTCAAAAAGAGATATAATCATAGTAGTAATAATAATAAGCACAGAGCATTGCATTTTAGGCACTGTGAAGAACAGTACATAAGTTTTGGCAGGTCTTTTTCTTGTAGACATTTTGGAGAAAGTTAGCATGAGATATTTGTTGCAGCAAGTCAGCATATATCACTTCCTTTGCAAACAGGAGATTTTCCTGTCGGGGTATCAAACTTCACCGTATTTCTTACTGGGAGGAGTGGGCCCCCCTCCCTCTTCCCCCCTCCACCCTCAAGCATCCTCACTCTTGTGGGGGAGTTCTGCCCAAGTGTCCCCCCAGAGGCACCAGTCTCTTATCCAGACTTAAGCAAAGGCCTCATGGGCCAAAATGGGCTGAATCTGTTCTTGCTCCACAATTTGAAATGCTATTTATTTTTTATTTTGTATTTTTTGAGAAAAAGAAAAAATAGCCCAGACTAGTGTTGAATTCACTGTATAGTTAAGGTGATAGAGAACTTTTGATCCTCTTGCATCTACCTCTGAGGTGCTGGGATTCCAGGCATGGGCTAACCATGGCTGGTGTGTGTGTATTTTTTACCATAATGAGGAGGAGCACATATTCCTTGTGTAACTCACCAAACTTCATTTTTAAATGAGTGTATTAAGAATGTGCACCTGCTCTTAGCATCTTGGGTCTTCTGTTTTTCCTCACTTGATACTCATAGTCTCAGAAAGCAGATGGCTCAGGTTAAAAAAAAAATGCTTGACATGTTTGTTATTTTTTGTTTCTGTGATGAAGTACTATGAACAACAGTCACTCACAGAAAGGAGTTTGTTTTGGCTTATGCTTCCAGAGGGAGAGTCCCTAATGGTAGGAGCTTCAGTGCTTCCCTCAGATGTGGAGGCTTAGGGCTGAGACCATCAGACTGTCTCTCAGCCGTGCTTGGAGCAGGAAGCTGAGAGAGGGCAGGAAGTGGGGTAGTGCTACAAACCATCCAAGGCCCACCCCCAGTGACTTCCTTGTCCAGCAGCACTGCGCCTCTCTAGACTCTACCACCAACTGGGGATCGAAGGTTCAAATACGTGAGCCTATGGGACTGTTCCTCACGCAGGCTCTTCCGGCCTGACCACGGGAGCTCTGCCCCTGAAACACAGGTGGAAGAGGGGCCCTGCTGCAGAAAGTTGTCCTGACCTCTACATGTACACTCTGCCATGCCACCCTGACCAGCGTGCTAATAATGATAAATCAAATGACAGAAGAAAGCAGATCTCAGCTGGAAAACTCGGGTAATGAGATGAAGATTCTGGCTAGAAGACTAACATCAGGCCCCGTTTCTGGTTGTTTAAGTATTATGTTACTTAATTTGTTCAACCTTCCAAGAGATGAGACTGCCTGAACCCCGTTTCATGCTGCTTGCTGAGCCTCAGACATGAAATAATTGTTCTCCTCTGAGAACTCTTCTCACAGATGCAAAAGGACAGCGGAGAGGCCACCAAACTGTGTCTGTCTCTCACATGTGCAGTCATGAGTGTCAGAGCAGTGGTGTGAACATTGCTCTTCCTCTTCCTGCCTTCTCCTCCAGCCTAAGATGAGGGAAAGAGGTCTGTGTACTCTCATATATCTGCATGTATCACAACGTTGCTAATGACATAAACTGAGAAAATGCAGTGTTAAGTTGCGGAAACTCAGTGTAAAAGAACAGGGGGAGGTTATTTTGTTATTTTTTTTTTTATTTATTTAAAATACAACTTAGCTCTAGGAAGCAAATTAAATGTCCATGATGATGCTGGTGGCTTATATTTGGTTTGGAGGTGTTGCACTATGATTAAATGCATTAAAATGGTTTTCCCCCTTAGTTCATCTTCAGTTTAAAAATAGAAGTTTGGGTCTTGAGACGACTCAGCAGGTAAAGGCATTTGCTCCCAAGCCTGACCAGCTGAATTGGTTCCCAGGTCCCACATGGGAAAAGGAGGGAACCGACCTCTGGCCTTCACACCCACACTGCCTTCTGTCTTGTCTGCCACTCCCCCCCGCCCCCCCCCCCCCCGTGTGTGTGTGTGTGTGTCTGTCTGTCTGTCTGTCTGTGTCTCTCTCTCTCTCTCTATCTTTCTCTGTCTCTCTCTCACACACATACATATACAGGCAGTAAATGTAACAGTTTAAAAATAGTTTATTAAAAATTTAAAATTCAACTAATCTTTATTCAAATAATTATTATCCTTTTCATTAATGACTGCCGTTATTTTTAATCAGATTTTCAGTGAGTTACTTTGAATCCTTAGGTTAAGGAATATCTCAAGGTGGTGCTTTAAATATCTCAAATCTGTCAAATAAGGCTTCAAGAAAACAGCCATTAGAAGGCAGTATGGGGAAGGGAGTCTAACTCAGCAGAAGGGTGTTGGCTCGCATCTCTGAAGCCCTGGCTTTGGTCTCCCACACTGCAGAATGAAAACAACAAAAAGCAAGTCCAATGGAAATGATACACTGGTTTCATAGTTGCTACAAAGGCCCTGAACATATGGCTCAAATCAGTAAGTTAGAAACCTTCTCTGTGCTCAAAGAGTGAATATGGTTTTGAGAGAACACAGGGCTTTGGCTCCTATACAGTAAGGTGCAACTGTGAATGGAGCTTCTGTTTAGTTCTTTTTACCTAAACTGTTTCTGGCTTTGTCGTCTTTGACTCTGGGGGTGAGGTGGAAGTGGGACCCTAGACTGGTGAGTTGAGAAGCATCGAGTCGGTGAGATCCGTAGGCTGGGCGACAGGGACAGTTGACAAGGAGAAATAGGGAACAGAAATTAGAAACTGGGCCAGGGCCAGGGCTCATTTCCCAGGAGCTCTGTGGCTGTGGCTGGCCTGTGTGCAGGTGGGTGTACAGTGACTAACTGGGGCAGGGTATTGTTTTCTACCTGAGGCGGGGTTGCAGCGTAGTGACTAAGGTTTACATGTACCCTAGGCTACCTGGCCTTGACTTTGACGTCTGCTGATCAGCTGGTGACAATCTGCTAATGCTTTCTGTGCCTTTGTTTCCCTTTCTCTAAAACAAGGGTACTATACTGTTTCTGTGGAGTACTTAAAACTGTTCCTACAAGAGTTGTGGTTAGTAAATATCAGTGTGTGTACTTTAGAGAGAGTCCACTTGTGAGACCTTCCTAAAGTGGAGTAAGTTTATCACACTGTATTTAGAATGGGAGCCATTTCCTTATTATACAGCCAAAGATCAGCAGGTCTCCAGTAGTGCACCTGTATAGAGAGTGTCATAGTCACATACTCAAACAGCAAGCATGCTCACCATATTGAATTCTGTTCAAGAAAAAATTATGTGACCAGGATGACTTCATTCTGAAATGTTCAGTATTCGCCTTTAGTAATGAGTTATTTTCTTTATTCCACTTTTTATTTTTGTTCCCTGTGCTGTACAGTGATATATATTTAAATTTCTTCTTGGGTTTCTACATGTTTGTAGATTCGTACATGCTATGGCATGCTTGTGGAGGTCTGAGGACAACTCGGAGGCTTTTTCCTTCCTTCCACCATTTGGGAAGAGTCTATACCTTCTGAGCAGTTCCACTCCCCTGCCCCCCAAGATGCTTTGACTTAGGGAAACTCATGGTAACAGGAACTGCCTTTAACATCCGTAAAGTCCCCTTTGTCCTCATCTGTGACCCAGTGAAAGTCCCTGTGCTAGGCTGTCCTTTCCCAGCTGTGATCTTGTTGAAGGCTACCTTGCCTCAAGATTGGGAAGTTGTCTTCTAGCAAAAGAGTGATTGTGGGGCTTTGGGAAAGAGAAATGCCAGGAGGTTACTTGGTGATGGGCATTTGGGGTTGTTGAGGAGGAGGAGTCCCAACAGCTGACAGCAGCTAGCGTGGCCAGTGAGACCTATGCTTGAAGTCCAGGATGCGGGGAACCACCCACCAGACTGTTCTGTCAGGTGTCTCTTCTTCAGTCTGAGAAGGTCTGAGGGGTTTGGGGAGAACAGTTGCTGACAACAGAAGCAGGGAGCTATTTGGGGGGTTAACAAGGATGTGGCTCTATGCCCCCCACCCCTGCTTTGGGGAGTGCATATCAGCCCTAGATAGCAGAGAGATCTGAAGATAATTCCTGGAGTGCCAGCTAGCCCCGCTTCAGAGTGTGATGGAATCAGGAGGCTTATCAACTAGACTAGAGAAGGTGTAGTGGGTAAGAATTCTTTAGAAAGGTCTCACATTATACTTGTCCACAAGTGTTACCTGAGAAACTTGCCCTAAACTAGCATGGAAAAACAAGTCCAAACATTTTCAACCCCTGAATACTTTATTTAAACTAAATTGTATCTAGAAGCTAAGCATAGAACAGGTAAATAAATAAGGGCTGCTCTGTTACAGTGGGGTAGGGAGGCACATGAGGCGAAAGACTACTTGTCTTTCAATAATTAACTTTATGTCTGTATTACTCAGTGATTGGGTAGTCCATAACCCCTCCTCAGTCACACAGATGGAGCTTACGTGAGCCCCCCTCTGTACAGGTCACCAACAAATATTGTTGAACCTGGTCCCTTCAGTTTGGTTAGTCAACTAGTGTTCATGAAGAACTCTTTGAAAGGATTATCTTGGAGTGGGGCTCTGGGGAGGGTTCCCCTTGCCTCTGAAAGATAGCAGTGAGAGCAGCGTTAAGGGTAGGCAGGGTGTGTGGACATGAGTCTGCTCTTGAAACTGCCTACCCTGGAGCTCCTTTTACTGCCTTATTCTAGGTTAGGCCTCAAACACCAATAACATCTGTGTTTTAGGCACCTCTCATGGCCTGAGAGAGAAATCCCTCAGAAAGAAACCTGTGACTCTAGACCTGTTTGAAATACTCTGTCCATAGAACCATTTGTGGAGAGAAGGTAACTGATCAAGTTAGGGCCTGTGCTCCGTGTTGATCTTTTCAAAGTTACTTTTGCAGTCTATATTTCTGGCAAGGTGTTTTCCTCACTGGAGTTTGAATCTGGTAGATAGTGTGTGTTGATGTTGCTTTATCGTGTTCTGGGAGGAGAAGCTGTCTGGAACTCACAGCTAGATGAGAGCAGGGTGATGCTTCAGCATCTGCCTCCGTGTATCTGTGCTCTTTCCCTACTCTACATTAGCTTGTCTGTGTTTGCAAATGCATTTCAAGATGGAGAAATACGTAAAGGGTATCCACTTTTTAA
Organism: Tokudaia tokunoshimensis; assembly: GCA_036184795.1. Taxonomy (NCBI): domain Eukaryota; kingdom Metazoa; phylum Chordata; class Mammalia; order Rodentia; family Muridae; genus Tokudaia; species Tokudaia tokunoshimensis. The sequence continues at coordinate 75,339,067 of BTHU01000003.1, forward strand.
AATCAATGAACGTTTAAATAATAAGGTGGAAAGGCTTGTACGTTGAACTTCCAAATAAGTTTATGTCCCTAGGTTCAGCTCTTGTGGGTGTCCTTAAAACGTTTGAAAGCAGAGCTATTGTGTGAGCAGTTGGACCTTCTTGATCAGTCAGGTTCTCAGCGCAGCTCCCTTCCAGTTGCCTGTCCCCTGTTCGCCTGGGGTAGCTGTGTGGGTGAGGGGACAGTGAGGGAGTGAGCAGCAGCTCTTGGGCAATCTGGGTTGCCTTGGAAGTGTCCTGTGCTCAATGTCCTTTGCTGGTGGCCTGTAGGAAAAAAAGAAAAACGTGGGACCTGTGGTGCGTGGATGCGGGGGAAAGGTGGCACACGCCATGCCAGGCCGGCGGCGTGCGGGCCTCGGGCCAAGGCAGCGTGAATATGCAGAGGACGCAAGCAAGATGCACGCGTGCCTCAGCCTAACGGGGAGCGGGCGGTCACACTGCCCACCGGTCCTGCGCATGGCGCGCAGGGGCGCAGAGAAATGCCACACAGAAGGCGTTCTGGTGTGGATCTCTCTGCGCGTTACCTGTGCTCAGACTGTCCGCGTGGCTGAATCCCAGAGTCTCAGATGGCGCGTACCAGCTAGCTCCGTATGGCGAATTTAATAAGAGGCAGCCCATAGCTTTAATGTTTTATTATTAAGAAAATAGAAAGAGAAAAGAGATAGAAAGCTAAAGAAAGAGGAGAAAATAGATAAGAAAAGCCATGACCACGTGGAAAGGGGAGAAAATGGAGAGACAGAGAGATAGACAAAGAAGAGGGCCGGGGGAGAACAAGCGGGAGAGAGAAAGAGAGAGCACACGCGCTGAGGGGTGCTATTTATAGAGTTGGGTGGTCAGGTAACCAGGAGGCGGGGAGAGTGTGACTGCAGGCAGGTGAGTCAGGCTAGAACCTGGGGCGTGGCCACAAGTCTCATTAAGGTCCCACAGTGGCCCTTTATCGGTGACCCTCTGCTTCTCTGGGGCAAAGAAGCTACAAGGGGCCCTTCCTGCTAGCCATTAGAGGCCCTCATAGGCACTTAGGCAGAAGGCTGCCCGAGGCCAGCTTCCCAAGCTCTTGCTGCCCCCGCCCCTACGCCCACCTCACTGTTTAATATGATCCTGCAGCATGTACTTTTGTAGATTAGTTCACAAAATTACTTTTCTTTTTCCAAGGTTCTAGACCAGAGGTTGCCCAGTCCTTTATACAGAAGATGTAGGGAAGGAAGACTGAGCAATGTGTCCCCGGCTTGTATTCTCTAGTGTGGACAGTGATGATGAGCTCCTGTGTTCCGGTGACCCAGAGTGTTCTCAGTCTGAGCAAAGCCACATTGACTTCCTCTATGTCTTCAGCCTTTTCCACCTTTGTAGGCTTGGAAACTAGGCCTTAGGGACAGAAACGAGAAGTTCATACATCCTTTGTAAAAGATCTACCTCATCCAGAGTGTATCAACTTAAAGGGCCTCAAGTGGAGACAAGCCTCATGACCCTGCACAGTTTAAGAGGTGTGCATTTGCAGTCTGTGAGCCCGGAACCCCGCAGGGGCAGCAAGTGCTCCTCAGCAGAGCGCCAGCGTTAACCCTGGTGCTGTTGGGTTTCTCCGGAGTGGAGTCTGACACGCGGAACCTGTACAGCCTCTCCTTTCCAAAACCGTGGTCTGGCTGATCCTGACCCACCACTCGCTTTTCTCTCTTCTTCTATTAGGATTCCACTGTGGGCTAGACCCGAACCCACCGTTCTAGGACTCACGGTCTGTGCTGCCGAGTGCCTTGTGAGCACTGGTGAAGGAAGGCAGTGAGCTCCTTGCACGCAGTGTTGCTCAGCTCTTGGCCTCCGGAGCTCACTCAGCCTGGGGGATTTGATACTCCCCAACATCTCTGCTTGTGGCCATTGACCTGCAGTAGCACCAGATGTGGCCATAGCAAGGCTTTGACACATCCTCTGCCATGCGTTGATCTTGTCAGTACTCCACCAGTGAAGACATAGTCTCTCTATGATCTATTATTTGAATATCAGCCTCAGCAGGACCGCTTTATATGATGGGAAAGTCACAGCCACTATGCTTGTTTGAATGAGAAATGTACCCCATAGTCTCTGGCATTTAAATATTAGTCTCCAGTTGGTGGCGCTGTTTGAAGAGGAGTGGCCTTGCTGGAGGAAATATGTCTGACCCTGGAGGCCGTCTTTGAGACTCAGCCATTTCCAGCTTGCTGTGTTCTTCGTGCTTGCAGTTCCAGTAAGTCCTCAGCTTCTGCCTCCTGCAGCCATGCCTTGGCTCAGGCCTCCTGGGTTCTGACCCTGAGCAGCCTGAAGCCCAGATAGACTTGCCTTGGCCATGGTGTTGTGTTGCAGCCATACTGGCTCTCCCTGGTTGAGCCTCTCATGGTCAAGGATGCCCTGTGAGTCAGACCTCACACTTGTTGTTTGGGGCTTTTCACCCTTGGCTGCAGTCTCCCACGGAGGGCAGTCCGTGCCAGAGGGCTGCCAGGCTGTGCTAATTTAACGGTCGTATTGGTTAGTTTTATTGTATTTTTAACTTTTCCACACGAAAGCTTTCCTCCCTCTTTCCTCTTTCCCCCTAATGTTTGTTTAGTAAAAATAGTTTTGTTTTGTTTTATTTCAGTTGAAATTTTGCCAGATGTGTTAAAGCGGCAGAACTGTGGTCTAAATGGTGCCGTGTGTAGAGAAAGCATTTCCTTTTTGTCTTCAGTTTTTTGGTTGGGTGGTGTTTATTACAATGAAACCTGAGACTTCATTGGTTCCTCCAGCTGCCTCTTCCTTGTATTTTTTAAATTAAAATTTAAATTACATTTATTTATGTATTTTGCACAAATTTGTAAGGATGCGGGTAGAGGTTGGAGGACAGCTTGCAGGAGTCAGATCTCCTCTTCACCATGTGGGGGACTAGACTCGGGTTAGTCCCTCAGACCTGGTGCCAAGCACCTTTATCAGATGGACCTTCTTCCCTGCCTCATGCTGGTTTTTATGGCCAAAGTAAAAATACCAAGCAGATACACTAGCCATAGACCTTCTTTCTATTTTTTCCCTTTTTTTTCCCCGCCTTTTTAACAGAGTAAGTTCTCTTTCATATTCTTAGGTAATTGAATGCATTAAGTATTTGAACCAAGTGTGGTGGAGCACAAGTTAATCCCAGCACATGGGAGGCAGAGACAGAGACAGACAAATCTCTGAGATCTAGGCCAGTCTGGTTTACATAGTGAGTTCCACCACAGTCAAAGCTACAAAGGAGGGAGACCCTGTCTCAAAAAAAAAAAAATTGTGTTTGGTCATTTTTAAGTTATATGTTGTTGGCTTGGAATTATCTCAGCCTGTTGAGACCAAAAGGAAACACAACACCCCCCAACCCCCAGTGCACCCCCCCCCCCAACACACAGTTTTTGTTTGTTTTCTCTCATGGAAAAATTGGTATAGAATGACCAGTGTCTTAGTTTCCTTTCTTTCCCCAAAATCCAGTTAATGACAGGATGGGCATTAAAAGAGAAGACATCCTCAATGAAGAAACACATAGTAAAGAAACTGTTAATGGAGAATTTTCAGATAACTCTGGGCAATAGAAAATGGACACAGAGAGTTAGAGGTCCAGCTTAGAGGGAGAGCAGTTTCCTATCATTCATAAGGACCAGGCTCCCTCCTATTGTGCCCTACCCCAGCCCCCCAAAACTGTATGTGTGGAGAGGGAAGCAGAGAGCAGGCTGCAGCCCTCGAGTATCAGTTCAGAGTGCTCTAGATATCTGCACCATCGTATGGTGACCAGGCGGGATGAGGAGGAAATTCTCAAAGTGGTATGTTTTGTTTGTACGTTTGTTAGTTATGGGGAGGGTTACCAAGATACATCCCAAGACATCAAAGATAGGATTAACAACCTTTAGGGCCAAGAGCCTTACAATGTCCACCTCACAGGGGGTTTGCTACTATTAAAGTGAAAACTGTATGTAAACCCCACATTGTATTTTCTGGCCCACAGCAAGGGCTAGCAGTGTGTGTGTGTGTGTGTGTGTGTGTGTGTACACATGTATGTGTGAGCATGTGTGTGTGCCTATATGTGTATGCGTGTGTATGTGAGTGTGTACATGCACATATGTGTATGTTTGTACATGTGTGGGTGCCAGTGTATTTGCTGCTGGGATTAAAACTGCTGCCTTTGCTGTCACTGCTGCTGTGGTGTTATGGAAGTGTGTCACTGAGGTTTGGAATCAGCTTCCTGAGACACAAAACACCGTGGTGTGTGCACTGTAGACGTTTACCATGGCCTGCTTAGTCTGACAGCAACACACAGGCAGCACTCCTGTGTTCAACAAGTCTGCAGCTGATTCCGAGGCAGATAGACTTCAACAACACTTTGTTTAAGGGGATAACAGAGGGTCCAGGACTCATTTCCTAGATGTGGGCTTCCTAGAAAGCAATGTTCCATTTTGCTGGGTGATTATTTTTTTCCCCTTAATTCCTGTTTTTCTTGATCATGTTTACTTTTGTTCACCCAAATGCTTGAGATCTAATTTTAGATGCAAAACTTGAGACATGGAGGCTAATCCTAATATATAGTGTGCAGGAAAATGGGCAAACAGCATTTCAGCCTCTCACACGTAGCTGGAAGAGCCTTTGCTCTTTTAGGAAATTCTCTAAGAACTTTAACACTTAGCAGGTGCACACCTAACTACTCCTCATTGCTGGGACTTCTTGCTCAATTCACTTTTTCTCTTAGTTTCAGACTGGAAGGGAAATTTCTCATTTCAGAGATTTGGTTCTTCTTTCCTGTCCCTGGGTCACAACCGTTTTATAATTGCCTATAGACCAGGACAGGATCAGCAGTGTTTGAGTAGAAACAGGCTGAAGGTAAGTTGCATATAGTGAGTATTGAAATAAATCGAGGGGAGATGGCTCAGTGGCTAAAGCCCTTCCTGTGGAAGCCCGAGGATGAGTTCAGATCTCCAGAACCTCACATGAAAAGCTTCGTGGGTGTGGTGCTGCCCGGAGTCCCAGCAGGCAGGGAATACCTTTGCAAGTGAGTCAGTCAGACTTGCTGGAATTACTGAGTCTGAGTTAAGATGTTGCCTCAGAAATTAAAGTGCTGCGTGACAGAGAAAGACACTGGAGTAAACCTTGGAGCCTCCACATACATCCACACACATGTGCCCACACACATGAGTATGCATACCCAAGGAGCTTATCACACACATAAAATGAAAAAATAATCAAAATGAATAGGTTGCCTATAAGTTGCTATCCTTTTCAAATTATAGTAATTTGCAGTGACTTCTATTTAAAGCACCATAGCTTTGGAAAACCATTGGATGGAAGTACAGTTGGAGGGGATGAAGTATCAGTGGTTGAGAGGAAGCAGTAGGTATAGGGTAAATTAATTCTTCAATTCTGTTTTGTGCCTGGAGCTAGTTAAGAAGATGCAGGATGGGCCCTGTAACTTACTAGAGACTGATTCAGGGCAAGTGCTTTCCTCCTCACCTGTTTCACTTCAAGCAGAACATGGCCAGTGTCTTTCTCAGTAGCCTTATTGCAAGACCGCACTACCACTCTGGTTGTGAGTTTGCTTTGAAAATGACTAAAGTTCAGAGAAAATAGTGTTGTGTGTCATCAAAATCATAGCTGAGACAATTTAAAACTCACTACTCTGATTTCTCCAACATAGAGTGAAACCTTTGCTTTTAATCATAATAAGACACTAAATGACTTTTTTCTCAGCAAAAGAAATATCAGCCTAATTGAATGGTAATTATTTTGCTCTTTGGTTAGGCAGAGTTTTAATTTAGATTTTTCTTATAAATGATTTTCCCTCCATTTATCTTCAGAACCAGCAAATTACTGTACTTACCTTAAGTAGGCTTTGAGACTTGCTTCACCAAGAGCCTTCTTCTCTTTTCGTGAAATGTAGACTACATGGGGGCAGAATCCTTGCCTTTTCACAGGATCTCAATTGCAGTGGACAACAACAAGCTATTGTCAAGGGTAGGTGCCTGCACCTGAACCCTAACTTGTTTTTCCAGAGTGACCTGCCTTCAAGAGCCTATCTCCAGATAGAATCCCATTCTGAGATAGTGGGCCTTAGGACTTAGATATGCCTTTTACACAGACTGAAGGGGAAAGAAAGTTGTAGTTCTGTTTGCATTCTTCCTTTCTGTATAGGTGCATTCTGGATCATTGGGACATTAATTGTATAAGACAGACTAAAATTTTATTCTCCATCTAAACTGTCTTATGCAGAAAAATTAGCAAAATTCAGAAAACAGGAGGTAACGTGATGTCTGCGTAGAGAGCAGTACTCATTAAATGCAGAGCAGGCCTTGAAAAGAGCTGGGGACTTGTTGGAAATATGGGAAGCACCCTGGGCTTACTGGGCAAAGACTGCTGGGGCAGAGTGGAGGGCCAAGCGTGGCTATGCTGTTCTAGAGTTTCATAGCTTGACTTCTTTCCTGTGAAATTAAAACCTTTCCATGAAGTCAAAAAAGTTCAGAAAGTGTTCTTTAAGTAGAAGACAGAAGAACAATTTGCTTCTTGGCAGACCTAGAGGAGAGAAAGGAAAGAATGGTGTGGCTGTAATGCCAAGCAAATGTTCTGAGAGTCGTGATAGTCTTTTGGAAGAACCCACCAGCATCTTGGGAAGATTATCACCTCTTAGATACAGTTCTGTAAAATAGGAGATTTCCCAGATGAAAAAAAAATGCCTTCTCAAAGACTCCTGAAAAATAATTGAATTCTTTTTAAGGGCAGGAGAATTGGATCATCATTTTTCTCAAAATGCCATACAGAGTGAGGTATTGGTGCACCAGGGATTTATATTCAGCCATTGTCTTTCTATTATCATCAGCAGAAAACAGTCTGTGCAAATGTAGGTATTCATTTCTTCAAGCCCTTGTGAAGTGTGTGAGGGGGTGGGTGTGGTGCCTTCCATTGCTAGATCACACCTGAGAGAGCTCTAACAGAGCTTTTGCAGTTCTGGAGGAGTCTGCATGGCAAGGTAGCATATTGTGTTCTTTAGAAGTAAGTGGGTAAACTAATTCAACTAATTGAAGATGGGTTTTAACTCATCCATTACTTGGTGTTTCTCAGTCTTTCGCTGCATGCGCTTGCTGTATTTGAACTGTTTTCTGCATCACAAATCTTGACTTACTAAAAGAAAACACAAAACAAGAATAAAAGCTTAGGAGTCATCAAACCACGTCACCTAGACTCTTGGTGTGAAGATGTAGGCTGCGACTTCAGTTCTGCCAGTTAATCTGGGATGCCGGTGTGCGGTGAGCAGCCTTGCATGTGCCTTCCCATTCAATGCTTTGTAATTATACACCACGTCGCCCACTGATAAGATTCCCAGAACAGATTATTAATGATAATTCTTGAAGGTTTGCTTGAATTGTGATGCAAATGATGTTTCACTTTTTTTAAAAAAAATTATCTTTAAAAATGTGATGTATTTTAATCTGCAGCATATGGTACAATCTCTGATGTTTTTCGTTAAAATACCTGGGCTTGGGGTGTAACTTAATGGTAGAGTACTTCCTTGTGGCTTTAACCCCAGTGCAGAGATAGAGGAGAGAAAAGAACAGGGGGTAGGGGGAGGGGAAATGAAGAGGAGAGGAAGGGAGGGGAAATGAAGAGGAGGGGAAGGGAGAGGAGAGGGAGAGAGAAGTAACAGCAGTTAACTTGGGTGAGCTTAGAAATATCACCGTTTCACGGTAGAAAGTAACTTTTATACTTGGGTATTAACCAGTTTAGTGGTTCCCAAACCTGGCCCACTCCTCAGAATTTCCTAGGAAGCTTTTGAAGAATTAGAGATGGAGCCAGCCCTACACTATAGGAATTTAATGGGAATATATGGGCTGTTGCAGTTGGAAACACACTGCTTTGCAGTAGTTTTTGTGGTAGAATGCCAGCCTCTCTCTAGTGCCCTTATTTTGATCTTGCTAACCGGAATATGATCTGCCAGGAAGGAGAATGCAGTGTGGATTTTGTAGAAGGCTCAGTTTTCATTGTAAAGCTCATCTTACAAAATGAGCTGGCATGAAAACATTTTCGGTTGCTTACTCATTCATTCTTGTGCTGGTGATGGAACCCAGGGCTTCCATGCTAAGTACGTGCCTTGCCGCTGTACAAGACATGTGTGAGGCAATCTTTGTGTTAGAGTTGGATAATTTAAAAGAGGCTTTATCTTCTTCTCTCTCATTTCTGCTTGCCTTTGAACTCCAGGTTTGTCACCCATTCTGGTGACTTAGAGCTGTGGCCTTCCAGCTGTAGGATGTGCAGTGGCAGATCTTTGAGGTCTCTTCAGGGGCACCCAGGCATCCATCACTTAAGGGAATCCATGCCTGACACCTAGACCTTGTGGATTCTTAGTCCTAATTTGACCTTGCTGAGATGTCTATGGCCTAGAGGCCTGCTGGATGTTCCCCACCTCCTCCCTAGGATGACCGTCTTTAAAGAGAGCATCCCTCTCCCTTGCCACGGATGGCCAGGGCACAGTCGAGCCATCTTTGTGATGATCTGTAGCTGCCAAGAGAGTGAGTGGCTCATATTGACTGGGGAAAGGAGAACTTTGGCAAATAAGTTTTTTGTTTTCACAAACACTGAAAATGAGTTAATTGAATGGCCAGCTGATTTTTAGACACACCTGTGGAAGGAAGTGTTTCACTTGAAGTAAATATCCACTCCCATTTTCATCTGCCTAGACTCACATTTGTAAGAGCTAAATAGCACAGCAGAGTTCTGAATCCAGTATCCCTCCAGCCATTACTCAGGTTCCACTGAGAAGGACCAGACTAGAAAACACCATGTTTCACCACATTGCGCATTTCCATCAACATCTTGACTGATTTTGATGGTAAGATGTTAAAGTTTCGAACATTTTTGCAGGTCTTTACTGCAGAGAAAGTGAGTAGACTTTTAGCATAGAAGTCATAGTATGGAGGACTGTAAGGAAAGTAGTTGGGGAGATGAAGTTAAGGAGAGGGTGAGGTCCTGTTCCCAATTCTTACTTTCTCTTTATTTCTCTGAATAAATAGATGCTATGTGGAAAATGGCTGTGACATTCCCACCAGAGTGAACGTAAAACTCAGAACCTACAGTACACCAGGAAGTATATGCTTTGCAACAATAAAGAAAAAGTCAATAGAAAGTTTAGAATGTTAACTTAGGAAATAAAGAAAAGTAAATAGAAAGTTTAGAATGTTAACTTAGGAAATAAAGAAAAAGTCAATAGAAAGTTTAGAATGTTAACTTAGGAATATATGAAGGCGCGAGTGGGCCCCTCTTCCCCAATTTTTTTGGTGTTACATGGACAAGATTGTGAGGAAGCTTGGCAAGGCTGTCGTGAGGGCAGGGGAGGAAGAGGATGGTGAGCCTGTGCATTTTCCTTAGTTAAAAGGTGATTGGATTGACATTTTAAAGCTCTAACACTTCTGTTTTGTTTTTTTAAACAAAAAAGGGTTACTTGCCTAACTTTGAATGGATCTGAAATGTGTGCTCTAAGATCATTTCTACTGACCCAATCCTCTTTGGGCCAGGCCATTCTTGACTTCTTGAAGTCTTCTGTCTTCGGCCTTCATCTTTAAAAAAAGGCATTCTTTTAGGCCAGGTGTGGTGGTGCACACCTTTATCTCCAGTGCCTGGAAGGCAGAGGCGGGAGGATCTCTGAGTTCAGGGACAGTCTAGTCTACAGAGCTACTTTGAGTGTGCAGGCTTTATCAGACATGTTGATTTAACTCACCTGGGCCATTCTTTACCTTTTGCTGACTTTCTTATTTACTGGTTTGGAGTGAGTGTCACTGAGACTAGGGGGATTGGTGGACAAAGGAAATCACTAGGGTTAGTAGCAGTAAGGATATTGTGGTCTAACCTGGCTGGATTGGTTGCTAGCAGGCTGGATGTTTTGAAAGTCTAGTGTTAATGTTAGCCTAAGGGGGAAGAAACTGATGTTTGCATTTTCAGAGCACCTTTGCATATTGCCTAGAGGAGGCTGTGAGACCTGACCTTTGATAAGGTTGTTGGTGTTGGTCCAGGGCCTCTACTGAGTAGGATAGTAGCTTCCATTTTGGTGGTCAAATAAATGAGTAGGATCAGATTGAACTAGGGTATAGGGGTTAGTTGACTGTTCCACTCCTGAGGCGGGCTAGGTATTCTCGTTCAGGAAGCAGGCTTAGTTTTCTCATTCCCCTGCTGAGTTCACTAGTTTCTGTTTCAGGAATGTGTAGTGAGTGTTACACACATTGGCCATAACATGAAGATAATTACAATAAGTCTAACTCTTGACAATATTGGTCTCCATGCAAAAATGTCTTCCTGCTTAAACTTAGCAGGAACTTAAACTTAGTTCCTCTGTCCCCATTTGGACAATGGCCAGACTGCAGAGTTAAAAACTGTCAGTGGTGATGTGATACTTCAAGAGAAGATGGTCTAAACATCACAGAGAATTCTGGGACACCCATATGAAACCCACGTGGCCTTAGGAATCTTCCTAGCTAACAGCTTGGGCAAGAATTAAAGTGAAACCCTCAGTCTCCATTCATTCTTTGTTCCCATGAAGGCTGGCAGCACCGTGGGGTCTGCAACAGTTTACTGAATTTGAAATGGTTATTCTCCTAACTTGTTTTTAAGGTCTGTCTTTCTCTTTAGCTGATTCTCTCCTTTCCCTGCCTGCTGCATTGTGGGGCTCAAACTCCGGTCCTTGTGCATGCTAAGCAAGCACTGCACACACAGTGGCATGCCACCCCCTTTCCTTTCACCCCACTCTTACGGATTTTAAGTTGATGTCTTTAGCAGCTGTTTTGGATCTGCCATCTCCCCTGGACACTGCAGGACATGGCCTTTGACTTCCTTTAACTTTGGGTTGGATTCTTGCTTGGCCTCTTGGCCTAGATGCCCTTGGCTGAGTGTCTGCAAGCTTTGATCTCCTGCAGATTGAGATTTACAGTCTCTTTTCCAGAGGCTCCTGGAAGGCTCACAGGGGTCCAGTGCTCCCTGACAGTTGTGAGGCTTTTGTGAATTACTTGCTTGCTGCTCTGGGACCTCAATTGCCTTTCCTTTGGCATGGGTTTCGGCTGAAGAGAATTGCTTTTCCAGTGATGAGAAACCAATACAAGTGTGTGGAGGTGTGAGCGGGAGGGCCTGTTTGGATTTCCACAGGGAATATTTTTTTCTTTTATTATAAAGATTACATTCGGGCTGGAGAGATGGTTCAGCCATTAAGAACACTGACTGCTCTTCCAAAGGCCCTGAATTCAATTCCCAGCAACCACATGGTGGCTCACAACCATCTAAATAGGATCTGATGCCCTCTTCTGGTGTGTCTGAAGACAGCTACAATATACTCATATAAATAAAATAAATAAATCTTTTAAAAATAAAGATTACAGTCATGAGTTTTGTTGTTTGTTTGGTTGGTTGGTTTGGTCTGACCTTCTTATGTCTCTCTGGATGACCCCAAATTCTTAGGCTATCCTGACTCCAAGTTGCTAGGATTATAGACATGTGCTACCTTGCCTGACTCTGTACTATTTAACAGGTAATTAGTGAATCTTTGGTTTTTCTTATTCTTTAAAACTTGACAAATTTTCTCTTTTCCATTCTACTAACGCCAGGATCTGCAGGCTTGTTCGTGTTTTATAATGAGGTACTGAAGTTAGTGTTTATGCAAGCATGCTTAGCTGTGCGTTTTAGAAAACACTGTAAAATGCAAAAAGAATTAAAGCTATCATAACGTACACAGATAACTGCCAAAGTTTTAAAGAATGTTTGCTGACTTTGTATGCGTGTGCGAGTGTGTGTGTGTGTGTGTGTGTGTGTTTAGTGGCATGTGTGCCATAGCACCTATGTGGAGGTCAGAGGATACCTTGCAGGACTCAGTTTTCTCCAGTCACCTTGTGGGGTCCGAGGGCTAAATTCAGGTTGTCGACTTGGCAGCATTGACCCATTGAGCCACCTTGCCATCTCATGATTGAATTCCTTACAAATACTAGCTTTATTTATGGATTTATTTTTGTAGTGCTTTATGCATGCTGTGCCAGTGCTCCACAGGGAGCTGCATCCACAGCCCTGGGGTTTTCTGTTGTCGTTTAAATACTTAATTATTTTATGTGCATGTGTGTGGGCCTGAGTACACGTTTATGCTCCGTGTGCAAGTATCCTCAGAGGCTAGAAGAGGGTATCAAATTCCTGGAACTGGAGTTACCGGCAGTTTTGAGCCATCTGATGTGGTTGCTCAGAACCAAACCCAGGCTCTCTGCAAGAGCACCAGGTGCTCCTAATCTCTGAGCCCTCCATCCCTAATCATTTTTAAAAATATTCACAATTGCACAGTCATCACAATGATCTAATTTTAGAAACGTTTCATCACTTGGGATGGGAGTATAGTGCATTTGGTACAGTGTTTTCAATGCATGATGATGCCATAAGCCGGGATTCAGGAGATCAAAGCAGGAGAATTAGAATTTTGTCATTGACTATATTGGGAGTTCAAGACCAGCCTGGGCAAGAGACTTTGTTGAGAAAATAAAATTTTCATTACCTCAATGAAAAAACTTAAAACCATTAGCAGTGAGACAGCTTGTCACTACTCCCCCTCCCGCTCGTCCCTGGCAACCATTATATCAGCCCTGTCATCATAGATTTGCCTACTTTAATATTTCATATAAATGGATTCCTGTGATCTGTGTCCTCTTGAGACTACTTGCTGCCGATTAGGGGCATTGAGTTCCTTGTGGCAAGTTTGATCTTTGTGTCAGAATATCTAATTTCTTCTCCTTCTCGTTTCTTCTTTGTGCAAGACTACTTAACAAACCATGACAGCAACCAATCTACACCCCACCTTTCAGGGCCCTAGCATTTATATACCCTCTGAAAAGTCCCCGGAATTCCAAATGTCACACACTCACAGAAACTATCTGTAGCTGGTGCAGTCACAATCTGTTATAGCACAGGGCAAATCACAGTCAGCCGCTGCAGATGGTCCGGAGCAGCTGCACACCCCACACCTGGGATTAAGATGGAATCCGGTTCTTATAATACTTCTGTGTTTGTTTGTTTGTTTGTTTTCAAAGAAACCAGAACTCCAAAATTGTCACTACACCACATTTTGTTCACTGTTGGTTGATAACACGAATCAGTTACCTCCCATTTGGAGCTGTTGTAAATAGTGTTGCTCTGAACATTGGTGTGCATTTTTTGTGGAGGTAGGTTTTTCCTTCTATCCAGGATATAGACAAGAGTGGAATGCCTCGTTTGTGTGGTAACTGTGAGTGATGTTCTGAGTAACCGCCAAACTGTTTTTTCAGAGAAGTGGTTCCGTTTTACTTCTCCACTAGCAAAATGCAGTGCTCGTGGTTTTCATCATCTTCAATACTATCAGCCTTTCTGGAGGCAGGTTCTCAAGTATCCGGGGTTAAACCAACTTTGGACTCCTCTCAGCTCTGCCTCCCAAGGTGTTCTCTCCTGCCTGGCTCTGACTTCGGATTGTAGTCATTACTGATGGGTATGAAATCGTGTCTGACTATAGATTTGGCTTTTTTCTTTCCCCCTCCTCTGATTGCCTCTCCCTTTCTTTCCTGAAGGACTTTCCTGTGACCCAGGCTGACCTTAGACTCCTTTTTGAAGGACTCTGTGTTGCCCAGGCTTTATGTGAAGCTGTGCCTGGCCATGAGTTTCAGATTCCCAAGTGTTGGGACTCACAGCCAAGTGCCACTGTGCCCAGCTTTGAGTCACATTTCTGTGCTGACCAATCATTTTGAGTTCCTTTTCATGTGTTTCTTGGCCATTTGTTCACGTTATTTGAGACATCTATGGTCAAATCCTTTGGCAATGTTTTAATTGGGTTAAGTTGTTGTTGATATGTATACCATGAAGTTTTAATGTTTTCCTGCAAGAATTGCTTTGTATTAGTATGATATATTTTCTTACTCTCTGTTTTATGTTTTTCAGTGCTAGGGATTAAACCCAGGACTTAGGCATGTTAAATATACTATCTACTATAGAGTCATGCTCCCATGCCTCTATTGGATTATGTAATAGACATATAGAATTTTGTAAGCTACTTTTTAAAGTAATATGCTGTAGCCATCTTCTCATGTCTATAATTAAATCACCTTTTACAGCTACTTTGTAGTTCTTTATACGAATACAGTATAACTTAAGTAATTCTTTCTATGTGACAATTATTTGTTTTTTTCTTAAATTTTCTGTGTTGATGTGAGAGCTTTATTCATGCCCCATGGGTGCTGTATCCCCCAGTGATACCCTGACTGTACAGAGATTGATTTGAAAGGGAAAGAGAAGCTCCCCACACAGCATCCATTACTTGGAATGCCTGCTTCCTTTCTCTAGGATGCTGCATTGCTGTTGCAGTCACTAGAGCCACATGTACTATGTGGACAAATGCCCCCGCAAAAGCCATTTCCACTTATGCTCATCTTCCCATGCCTTGGTCGTCAGCTTCCCCACTGGTGTTTCTAGTATTGGGTAGGAGTACTTTTGCTTATTTTTAAAAATTCAACCCAAGAGGTCCTGGTAGGCATTATATGTCTCTTTTAATTTGCCTTTTGTTTAACAAAATAAGGCTGGTTGAAGTTGTGTTTGTTTCCTCTGTTGAACTTGTTGTTCCAGTGTTAGGGGATTACTTCTGATGCCAAGAGTGTGTTTCCTGTGCTTGTGATGGCAGGGAACGTCCTACCTCTTCCCACACTCAGACACTCAACCTTTTTTTTTTTTTTTTTACCATCTCTTTGCATAGGTTCCTTCTAGGCCTTGAGAGGGTTCTTAGGAACATTTTTTACATGGTTATTTTTTATTAAGTTTTCAGAAGTTAACTTATACATATACAATGTATATATCCATGTAACCTATAAGTAATATACTTTTTTTCCCATAAAATGCTCTATTCCTCATCCCCCACTTGTATAAGTTTACTCAGCCTGTGTCTGCCCCTGCCTGTGACACAGTGTTGAATACAATATTGATTTGGATGGAAGCCTCTGTGCTTCGTGTCATTAGCATTTTTAGCATTTAGAAGGGGGGGAGGGGGGCCTTGTTCCATCTGTTTGGTTCCATCTGTGGCTTGGTTCCTACAAGACTCATGAAAAGTACAGTAGTAGTAGAAGAAATATTCTGAAGACTTTAAAGTTATGACCAACTGTGTGTACAGTGTGTGTTGGTATAGTCCTCCCCTGTTCTCAAACTATTGACCAGAAGTAGAAACGCCTATTTTGGTTAGTTCCTGTGATGACCCAGCAGAGTTACTTAATTTCCTAAAGCATCTTTCTTAAGTAGCCTGTGATTGTCTCCTTTCTTGGTAAGTCTTAGGTATCGTGTTTCCTGTGGCTTGAAAATTTGTCAGTCTTGAGTGGTGTACCCTCCTTGTGATTTGTTTACTAGTTTTCTGAATTTATTATGGGCACACATTTTATAACCCAGTGGGTACAAATCCAATGAACTTTTGTTGAACAAGACACATTCTTACTTGGTTTTTATGAGTGGAGACCTGGAGAAGAGAGGTGTGAACATGTAGGACTTTCGGCGATTCAGCAGGCAGATGAGGTCAAGGTTAGCAGGTGCTGGTGTTCCAAGCCTTCCCCAGTACCACAGATGCCAGTCCTGTCTGTGACTGTGGCACTGTACATGTTTTTAAAAGGTCTCCTTTTTTGAGCACCTTTGAATGGCACTGAGGGAGGCTGGTAAGTGTTTGGGTATAATAGAGTTCTGTGGGACCCACAGGTAATAGGGCGAATGAAGGGTAGATAAAAGAAAATACAACCAGAAGAGGGCTGAACCTAAGTGTTGGCTCTTATTAGCCGAGAAATTGTTAATGCAATGGCAGTGTTTGAAAACCTGGTGGACACCATCTTTATGATTGCTGTTTTGCTTCTGTCCTGTGCCATCATCCTGGAGAGCAAATGTACATGGGGTGGAAAGCTTCCTGATGCTGCAGGATGGGTTGCTGGATAGCGATTCTGGCATGCAGACTGGGAAACAATGGCTAAGTTAACGAGAATTAGAAGTGTGTAGGACAGTTTCAAAAGGCTCTTGTACTTGTTGGCTTGTGTTTCCTGTAAGAAGTCAGTGGCCCTTTTCTAGGATCCTTTTCCAGGATCCCTGGGGTGTATCATGACCAGATGTCAGCCTTCTCTCAGAGTCTGAGGAACTATGAGGACAATGAGGGACCTTACTCTTTGTCATGCTTGCTTAGATCATAAAAAATGAGCACTATTTCTACATTTTAAAAATGCTTTTCGCCGGGCGGTGGTGGCGCACGCCTTTAATCCCAGCACTTGGGAGGCAGAGGCAGGAGGATTTCTGAGTTCGAGGCCAGCCTGGTCTACAAAGTGAGTTCCAGGACAGCCAGGGCTACACAGAGAAACCCTGTCTCGAAAAACCAAAAAAAAAAAAATGCTTTTCTTTTCTTTGGTTTTGATTGTTTTGATTCAAGTTTTACTCTGTAACTCAGGTTGGCCTGAAATTTATAATGAAGTCCATGCTGGTCTCAAACTTGGAGTGATCTTCCTGCTTCAGCCTCTGGAGCACTGAGGTTATAGGCATGCACCATGATGCGTAGCCAGTTCTCTTTCCCATGAATAGACTGTAGCCCTTGCCAGCATCCTCTTCCTCCCTGTCCTTCTTGGGGGGGGGGGTGACTGCATGCACTGCCCTGTGAGAATGGAAGGTCATGGTGAATGAGAAAGTAATGGTAGAGGTTTAAATGCAACTGATTCTCTGAGCTTTTGACAACTGGGCAGCAATTGTCCTGATGTCATATGCAAAATGTTCCCTGGGCTGCTTGCTGGAGGTCAGCCTTCAGTAGCAGCTGCCAAAGATTACATAGTGGCATAGCACACTTATTTTTGATGTTAAGGATGTGAAAATAGTTAGTTCTCCCCTTGTGCAGATACATCCTATAAGGTTTTACTTAGACTTTGGGTACTATTAATAGAAGAAAAGCACTAGGTAAGCGCTATAAGTTGCCTTGGAGGACTTTGTGCGTCCTTCCCTAGTAGCCTACATTCAGAGTGGAGAGCAGCTGAGCAGCTTTACACACTGCCGGGTGAGTTAGCCAGCAATGCAATCTGAAAGCAGGTGCAGTGTTTGGTGCCTGTGAACTTGTATCTGTAATTTCAGAGACAGGGATGAACGGAAACAGGGTCCTGTAGGCAGGAGGGTAATGACTGCCAACCACAACCACACTGAGCTGCAGGTCAGGCTTGGAGAAAGGCAGACAGTGAGTTCTGATGACAAGGGCATGTTGTCCTTTCAAACCCTGGGGACTCGTACAAGTACCTGAACACACTAAATGTGTGCTGTGGTCAAGCTAGAAACTTAGTGGATACTTTAGAGAAATCAGGAAGTTTACTGGTCCCTGACCTCAGGGAATTCACACATTTCTACACTTGAAAACAAAACTACCAGGGAGAAGCCCTGACCTTCATGCTAGGTGGATGCTACTGGCTGCAGTCAGGTCTGGGGAAGCACTTGGCAGAAATTTTCATGAGAGCCTGTAGCCAAGACCTGTGTGAGCTCAGAGAGCAACTCTGCTTCCTCAGCTGGGCTGACTTTTGGAGACAGGTGTCTTTGGAACCTTTGAGTAAATACCACCTCGTTCAAGCCAGTTTTACTATTTGAAGTTTGCTTTAAGATTGACTTAAATTTGCATTAAAATAACTCAAGTTGAATGCTCAGTTTTTATGATCTTAAAAATAGATGACTAGTCTTTAAATATTTGTTCCATACACTAAGCAGCAAATTGGGAAGGCCCCGGGGGACTTGAAGGGAAATTTGAATAGTACCCTCATGGGAGACTAGGCCAACTGTGAGCTCTTTAGGCCCCTCTTTCCATCCTGACAGGGATTCATCTAGGAGCAGTTCCATTAAGGGACAGGCTTGTAGGTGTGTCCGGGACTCTTGACTGAAGTGGATTAACAATGAAATCTGAGGAGTAATTTTGCCTTGAGTGAGTTAATGAAAAAGAACTAGGGACCCTGCCACAGGTCCTTGTAGCTTCTGGATCCAGCTGTTAAAACAGTTCAAGTTCATAAAGCAGGTGTTGAGCATGTCTATTTCAGGGAATGAGTAGGAGGAGACTTGCAGCCCACCGTGGGACCCTGTTCTTTGTGTCTGTAATTGAGGGAGGGAGAGCAGCGCCTCCCTCAGGTTGGCAGGGCATCCACTCCAGCCACCTCTAGGTCTGTGCTCTTGGGCTTCCATGATGAAGATGGAGGAGTGGGATGATACCACCGCTCAGGTGGGCGTGTGCTGAGGATGAACAGGCAGGGCACTTTCAGGGACGTGCCATCTTATATATGGAAATCAGTCCCTTTCTCTGTGTCGTTAAAAAAAGTTCATTTGTTTTTGTTTACTTTTCTATGTGTATGTGCCACAGCCTTCATGTGGAGGTCAGAGGACAACTTCTGGGAGTCACTTCTCTCCTCCCACTATGTGGGGTCCGGGGATCAGGTTCGGCCATTGCCCTTACAAGCTCCTCACTGTTCTTTTACTTATGCTTCATGCGTGCGCTCTACCCCTGAGCCACACTCCAAGCCCCTAGTTAGTCTCCTGGGTAATTGCCAGAACCATCGTACAGTGCTGGAGACACTGTTGAGTACAGTTACCTTCTAGTTTAGATAAAATACATCCCTTAAGACTGTTATTTATTTTCTGAGTAGTGGTAAAATGTATAGAGTATCAAATTTACCATTTAGACCACTTTAAATATATAGTTCAGTATAGATGACTTGACTGTTTCTTAGATATCCCACCTTAACCAAGAGACCCTCTTTACCATTCATTTTAGAACTGTTTTTATCTTGCAAAACTAAAAATCTGTGCCCATTAAATAATAATGACTGCAGAGTGTGGTGACACACATCTGTAATCCTGGCACCTCAGACCCTAAGACCTGTTCTAGGCCTGGCTAAGCCAGCCTGAGTTACTTAGGGAGGCTATCTCAAAACACTTGTCCGCTGTCCCTCTTGTTATTGGAATATGTGCTTCTCCAGGATTTCACTTTAGTATAATTGAAAGTAAAGTCCCCCACACAGTGAGAGGTCTGGTTTCTTCAGGCACCAGGCTTTTGAAGAGGAGAGGTGATTTGTGAGTGTGGGGCAGAGGTGGAAGAGCCCAGGAACGCTGTGAAGCGAAGTGGGAGCCCTCAGCTGCCCTGCATGAAGTGGAAGTGGGACCTTCCCATCTTTGAAGCCTGCCTTGTGGGTTTTGAGTTCCTGTTTAATGCTCTTTTAATTCAAACTTTCCAAGTTCCTGAGTGGGGTAAATTGGTGAGCTACCCTGTTATGTGTGAGTATTTCTTTTTATGTATGCCTTTTCTTCCAAGGGGGTTCATCAGGAGAGTTGGGGGTTGACACCCGGTGGGCCTCTGACAGCCTGCTGGGGTAGGGGTGGGGGTGGGCAGCATGACACTTCTGGGAAGTCTGCCCTCCCCAGCTTCCTGTGGCTTCTGCCTAGGCTCTTCTTGTTTGCCTCTGGTCAGAGGGAGTCCTGCAAGACCTAGGGCCTCTGGCATCTATTCCTTTGTACCCTGGTGTCCTAGCAGCTGCTTCGGTCACAAATGCTCCTTAGGCTGAGTGAGTGAATGGCATTGCTCATTCTGTAGCGCAGTCTCGCCCTCTGTGAACACTGGGTGTGCTCCAGGGCCTCCTGCTGGAAATGCGCTGCTGCTTCCCGCCATCACCCGGTCCCTCCAGCCCGCTCTGCTCTGTCATGTAGCTGGGCATGAAGGGACAAGTAGGTTTGGGGCTCTATTCATTTGTAGCACTTCCGTGGTACTGCTTTCCAGCACTAAAACCATTTAGATTGCAGGACTGCCTATAGTTTTAACTTTGTGCCTTTAACATGTTATGTTAAAAATGCGACCTGAAGTATGGCTGCGAGTGTGATTATCAACTGTTCTGTCAGCCATCACCAAACCCTGTGGCTACCAGTTGCCTGGCCTATGCTTTTGTGTGACCTGTAAGTGCTGGTCCAATTGAGGAGTTTCTTAATGTCTGGCTCCTTGCAGCATGAAGCATCTATTTTCTGTAAATGTAATACTTACTCTCAGTTTACTAAAAGCTAGAGGGAACAGTTGTCTTAAGAATGATGTGGGATGGGTGACAAGTATATCAAACTTTAAATATTGAAAGAAAATTCTTCCTCCAGGTATGTCCGTCCTGAGGCTTACAGGCTTATATGACCAAGAATAGATATGAACGTAGCCCAGCCACAAAACTGCAAACTTACTTAAAGCACAACAAGATTCTCATTTTTAATTTTATTATATTTTTGTAGCTTGATTGTGTAGCTTTTGAGCATGGGCTCTGGATTCTGGAAGGTTCTGTTTCAGAGGTTGGGCATGGCTGGTAGAGGAAACCACCTCTATGATGTAGGTCTGAAGGTCAGACCTGAGGTAAGAAGAAGGGGAAGTTTCAGAGGAAGAACTGAAGTATTAGCACATGTGCACGCTGCCAGCTGATGTCTGAAAGGGTGCACTCCTGAGAAACACTCGGAAAGGAGGCTGCTTGCCCCTGACTGGCTTCCAGTGTTAGAACTGACTTTTCATAAGATTGCTAATTTATGGTGATAGGTTTATAGAGGAAATCTGTGGGCAGGTACGAGAGAAAAGTAAAGGGCTTGGGCATGTAGCCAGTGGCAGGAGCTAGCAAATTCTTGTTGGAGGTGATTTTGTGAAGAAGTTCAGCTTTCCATTGGTGCCTTGGATTGGATTGCTGGGTAGAAGGCCAGAGCTTGCTTTTCAGCTCTGCTGAAAAACTAGATTCCTGACTTTGGGCCAGAGCTTCTCTGGGTTTGCATTTCCTGACCTGGTGAAGAAGAGATTTAGTCCTGTGATCTCTTAAGGTTGTTTCTGCCATAAACTCCCAGGGTTATGAGTTGAGGCTGATTTTTATCGCTGTGCTGTTGAGAGGATTTTCAGTTATGTCATAGCCTTTGTGCAACACAGTCATCGCTGTTATTTATTTGTTGCTGTTGGCTAGCATGCCTCTCCCACTCTAACATGGCTGCCATGAGAAGACATGCTATGCTATGGCACTAGGGATGTACTGTGGAGGGAAGGTGGGGGTTGCCTCTGTGTGAGTGAGGCCTGGATGGTGTGTTGGCTAGTTCTGTGTCACCTTGATACAAGCTGTAGTTATCTGAGAGGAACTTCAGTTGAAAAAAGACATCAAGAAGATGAGGCTGTAATTAGACATATCTGTAGAGCATTTTCTTGACTAGTGATCAGTGGGGGAGGGCCCAGCCATTGTGGGTGGATACCAGGGCTGGTGGTCCTGGGTTCTATAAGAACTCAGGCTGTGCAAGCCATGAAGAGCAAGCCAGTAAGCAGCAGCTTGCCACAGCCTTGCATCAGCTCTAGCCTGCAGGTCCCTGCCCTCTTTGGGTTCCTGTCCTGACTTCCTTCAGTGATGAGCAGTGATGTGGAAGTGTGAGCCAGATAAAGCCTTCCCTCCCCAAGTTGCTTCCGGTTGTGGTGTTTCGTCACAGCAATAGAAACCCTAACTAGGACAGATGGCTCGTGTACTAAGGTCCACTTTGCCATACATAGCAAACTTTATGATGCTAAATGTGCTAATGTTGTACCGTGCAAGTGTTTGACAGACATCCCCTGCTTTATAGGTGGGCACTTGACAAAATGACTACTCTCTTAAGTGTGAGAGCCTTACAAACAGGTCCTGTAGGTATGATTTCAAAAGTTTGAAGGTCATTCATTAAGTCTTTAAAATTTTAGTTAATACAATTTTATTTGGCTTTGTTTTGAGATAGGCTTCCCTATGTCTCCCTGGCTGGTGTGGAAGTCACTGGTAGACTCAGAGTGACCTCACACTGGAACTCACACTGGAGCTGCCCCACTTGGCTCTCTCTTTACCCTTCAGGATAGTTACTGAGTAAGAAGTGGGCTGGGCATTTACTGTAGTACCATCTGCAGCCCTTTATTTTACTTAAAGGGTTTTCAGGTCATTGGGATGGCTCAGCAGGTGTGTCCTAGTTTCTGTGATAAAACACCAAGACTAAAAGCTGCTTGGGGAGGAAAGGCTTAAGCTTATCCTTTCCCATCTCAGTCCTCCTCCGAGGAAGTCAGGGCAGGAACCTGGAGGCAGGAACTGAAGCAGAGGCCATAGAGGGCTGCTGTTTACTGGCTTGCTCTTCATGGCTTGCTTAGCCTGCTTTCTTACACAGTGCAGGGCCTCCTGCCAGGGGTGGCCACCCTCCTAGTGGGCTGGGCCTTCCCACTGGGTCGTTAGTCAAGAAAATGCCTGCATTTTCTCAGTTGAGAGTCCTTCTCCCAAAGGACTTTAGTGTATGTCAAGTTGACAGCAAACTAGCAGGTGAAGGTGTTTGTTACGCAAGTCTGATGGCCTGAGTAGACTCCATAACCCAGGTATAGGTAGAAGGAGAGAACTGACTCTGAAGCCGTCCTGTGACCACTGCACACCATGGCACATATGCACACATGCACATACACACTAACAGTGATGATGATGACAATGACGAAGGCTTTCTCCATTGTTTTCTAAATTTGAAACAATTTTTCCCATTGCATTATTAAACCAGCACTTGTTCTTTCATCTATTTGACATCTCTATAAACAAACCCTTTTCCATTCGGCTCTTAATGCTTTCTTACACAGCTGCTGCCCAAGTCTTCTCACCTCTCACTTGGTGATTGGCTTCCCACTCAGCTCTTCTCAGAGGCAGTGGGTCTCACACACCAGAGTTCATACAGATCAGCTCAGGCCTGGGGCTTCTGAGATCTGGTGGAGTGGCTCTAAGATTGCCTGTCTGACCTTGCTCCCAGGTGGTGGCTGCTGCTGCTGGGGACTGCATTCTGAGGGAGGGCACAGAGGGCATGCGGGCCCAACCCTGGTTCCACTGCTCCCTGGGCTAAGGTACTTTCTGTGCCTCACTGTCTGGCATCTTTGCCCAGAGTCTTTGACCTAGCCCTAGCTTCTGATGCTCAGTTTGATTCTGAGAACTTCCTACAGCCACTGTGTTGGACTGAGGTTACAAGGTGAGGACTCTTCTTCCCCACTAAAGCTTACTACCTCCTGCTGAGGCTGCTGGACTTGTAGGGAGCTAGCATAGTGTGACATGCACTGTAATCAAAGTTGATAGTTGATATTAGAGGCTAAGAAAACATGGAGTGGGTCATGGATTTGGTGGCAGAAGTTATGATAATTACAGTTTATCATCAGGCTCTGGGCTCTTAAGAGAAACCCAGTGTTTGATATATTGTGCGTTTTTATCTTTGTGTCCTTTTTGTGGGACAGGGCCCTAGATACTGTAGTGTTCAGTTAGTGTTGGATGAGTGAGGCTATCTGCCTCTTATGGAAAGGTCAAAGGTCCCTTTTGTAATGTCAGGCCAGACTCTTCCAAGTTACGCCTCTGACATAAAGAGCTTAGCTAGGCAGTGGGGTTATGTTTGATAGTGCCTGAGAGCGACTGTAGGACGTTACTCTTACCAGGTAAAGAACCGTAAATGTTGCTGTGATTACGAGGACCCTGCTGCCAGTTGTTTCTTCCCATCCTTTAAAAACCGGCAGATCAAAACCAGTCTGGGCCAGTTAGGTAAGTGATGAGGCCCACCCTTACAAGCCTCTTCACTTTAATGCCTACCTCTTGTCATGGCTTTTCTGAATAGATTCATGGCTTCTGTCCAGTGAATCAGAGTCTGGGAGCCTCTTGTGTGTTTTTGGAAACTAAGCTTAGTACCTCAGGGAAAGTAGACCTAAGCAGTGTCTGATCAGCCTTGTAATCTCAGGCTCTTGGCCCCAAGGTTGAGGCCTACTCTGTGATACTGGGATCTGGTTGTGACCTCTGCTCACAAGGTGATCTTAAAAGCCTTCAAAGACCACCTTGCCTCTGCTTCTCTTCAGCTTCCTCTTTTTGAAGCCGTGCTTTCTTAGTTTTTGAGTGCCTTCTTTATTCTTGGTCCTGTTAGTTTAAGAGTGACTGTTTCTCTAACACTCTAAATGTAAGATTTTTTGCTGTGATGAAAGACACTCCATCCAGCGCTTGATCTGCATCCACAGTGGAGAGCTGCAGGCATCAATGGCGTTCTCGGCTGGGAATGAGATACTGTGGCCTCTGCTTAGCTCCAGATCTTAGCATCCGATAGTATAAACTAGGCTGCCGCTTGCCTCTGCAGGTGGGATTTGGTAGTGAAATGGGAGGGTGCTGAGGTGGAAGACCCAGCTTAGGAAGACAGATTGGCGCAGGCTGGGTGTGTGAGCTTCCAGCAGTTGGCACTGATGGACTCTGTAGGTTGCAAACATTTGATGTGTGATGCTTCATTTTTCAGTTACTAGAAAAACTGTGGCATGTTTTAAAATAGAATGAGCAGTCCGTAATGCCCATAAGCCATTTCACTGTGGAAAAGTAGGGCAGTCAACACAGCAAAACAGTGACAGGTGAGAAAAGTTGTTAAGTTTGAAAGACAGTAAAGAAGGAAAGCATCTACCTCTGCGCTAGAGGAGATAGCTGCCTCCCGTTTTCTTAACTGTTCTCTTACCTGCATGGTCTTGCCATGCGGCCTCTTTGCCTGATCCCGTCACATGTGTGTTAATCGGAAATGCTCCATATGTAGCCCAGAGTCCCCAAGACAAACAGACACAGCTATCCAGTATGGACTGGACAGTTAGACTCAGGTCAGGAAAGGGCCACTCACTGGCAGTGGTGTCCTTCCAACTGTATGTGGTGGGTCACAGCAGGCTTCAGATTTTTGCACTGTTCTGGGAGACAGCTGTCCTGTAGAGTCTGGCCTAGGAAGGATAGACATCCAGTCGGCTGTCCAGAAGGTCCAGAAAACACTCACCAGTTGTTTCCCTGGAATCATTTTTGTTTGTCTTGGTTCTTGGGAGAAATGACACTTAACTCAGTGTCTGTGAACTTGAACTTTAATCTAGAAAATGGAAATGTTCTTTTCCGAATAGTGCCGCCTGCCCTTGCAGTAGTAAAAGAGATGACTGGTTATGTAGAATTTTCTATTGAAGGAAATTGTACATAACATTCTTTTGAAATGTGGTAGGTGGGATGGAATTCTTGTACAAAAGAAATGAAAGTAAACTTTCCACATAAACCCGTAGATTCTGTGGGTGTACCCCTTTCACTTTCAGTAACTTGAAGAGAAATGTAACTCACTGTGTGTGTTTCCACTTACTGAGAGCAAATGTGTAAAGTAAGGGAACCTGTGTGGACTGCTGGTTTAGAAACAGATCCTGCGGTCGTGGAAGGGAGTGGGTTGAAAGACCTGAAAAGCCAAAGAGGAGAGAACTGAATCCGCAGTGGGATTTCCTAAGTCAAACACAAATATAAAACCAGATCTGAGCCATAGATAGTTCCTTTCAGGAGGAAATAAGCTAAGGAATTTAAGGGCAGCCATATGCACATCTGCGCTTGTGTCTCTAGCCCGAATCCAAGTGTCATTAGCTCCTAACACCTCCCATTCCTCCACGCCCTTCCACATAACCTGCGGGAGGCTCTCAGTGCATGAGCCCACACTTTGCAATCGCTCTTGTGTCTTGTCTTAAGTAATATCTGATTGCATTCGTATTTCAAATCTAACTAGTTCCCAGTTAATATTTGTGTCAAAATCTAGAAGTCTTGCTGTCTCATCCATTTTCCTTAGATCTTTGCTAACCCCTTGAGAAAACATAACTCCTTGTGGCTTAGGAACTCTATTTTAGTCTTGTATTCATTTACTCCAAAAAAAAAAAAAAGTTTGGTTGAGTGTTGACAGATTCTAATAATATGAATTTTTACCTATTTTCTGTGTAGGAGAATGTTAGTTCTATCTGTTCAGCTGTTTTTGATAGGGGAATGACAGGAATTGGAAAGAGACAACTTACTGGAAAAGTCCCGAAAGAGCCAGACGCTGCGTTCTGAGCTGAATTAGAGACTGAGGAGATGCCAGGTACAGAGCTTGAGTCTGAGTTAGTGGTTTCTCCATAGCAAAGGGAAACAGAGGACAACCCAGAGGAGTAATGGAATAAGAGACTGCTTTAAAAACACATGCGCAAGGGGTCTGCGTTATAGCTGAGGCTTGCTGGCAGGCTGAAGCTGGATCCTTATGAGCACTTTAAAAGATATTTAATAGAGTAGGTTCTGATTTATACAGGGTTCAGGGTCAACCTCTGAACCTAGTGCAGAGTGAGCTTCAGTTGACCTTGGATGGCTGACCCAGGACCTGCAGTGGGGGTAGAAGGTCTTTGGGTGAAAGTGAGGACAGGACTACTCCTAGGTATGGACGAAGAGAAGATTTTGACTGTAGAAGAAGAGAGCAGCCAGAGGCATATGGAAGGGCCCAGAGTGGACAAGGCCAGCCGAACAGATCAGGCCGCGAGAGGAGGGGAAGAAGACAGAGGGTCCAGACGGGCCCAGGAGAGGTAGCGGAACCAAGCAAAAGAGGACCGAGAGAGAGAATGTGGCCACACTGACTGCTTTCTGTAGGATGGGGTCGGTGGAGGACTGAGAGAGAGTGTGGCCACACTGGCTGCTCTCTGTAGGATGGGGTAGGTGGAGGACCGAGAGAGAGAATGTGGCCACACTGGCTGCTTTCTGTAGGATGGGGTAGGTGGAGGACCGAGAGAGAGTGTGGCCACGCTGGCTGCTCTCTGTAGGAAGCAAAGCTTCTCTTTGTAGGGTGGGGTAGGTGGAGAGGTTTAGGGTAGAGGGCAGGGGTGAGAAATGCTGAAAGAAGCCAGGACTCTGCCACAAGTACTTGTGGTGATAGGGGAACCTGGCAACCACCATTGACTTTGATGTTTTAAATACGCACCACAGCCATCTGTCCAGAGTGTCTTTGGGGCCTAACAGTGTTGGGATGACAGCCCCTTTGGTGCTGGTGCACCCAACCTTCCCAACGTTTCAGAGGCACCAGCCCCTCTCCTGAGCCAGTTCCTTGTAACTCAGAGACTCACTTGAGTAACCTTGTACATACTGAATTGTCTGGATTGAATCCCTTGTGTCCCAGATAGCTAGCTTGTTTCATGCAACCTCTTTGAGACTGAAAATATTAAGGTGAGAAGGAGCTTTACTGGAAGCATCGTACAGGAGCAGTGAGTGGATAGACTGGAGGAGCTGGGTGCTTTGATGAATGGATCCGTCACAGCTCCTAGATGTGCACACTCTGTACTCCGGCTTCCCCGATGGGCTTAGTGCATTAGCTTAGTGAGAATCTGTTCCTTGGACACAGAATTCCAGACCTCATCCTGGAGGTTCTGATTTGGGGGAACTGGCATTAGTTACCTTTCTGAGTGACAGAATTCCTGAGAATGTTGGCTAAGGTAGGAAAGATCAGTTTCGGCTTGAGGCTTTAGTAATTTTAGTCTGTGGTTTGAGCTTTATAGCTTTAGTCCTGTGGCAGAGAAGAACATGGCAGAGTGACGCCGCTCACTTTGCTGGCGGCTGGGAAGCAGAGAGCGGAGGGTGTGGACATAGCTGCTCCCTTGAACAGTTACCTCCCAGGTACTGTTACTTCCTAACAGTCACCAGCTTTAAACTCATCAAGGGATTCATTCTTGATGGATGTAGTGCCTTCAGGAAACATTGGCCTCCTCAAAGCTCGTGAGCTAGCATCAAGCTTTTACCATGATCCAGTCACCTACCTCCCCAAAGCCCATTAGCCAGTATCAAGCTTTTAACATATGAGCTTCTATGGGGTTAGAATTCATACCCCAAACAGGTTTCTCTGGCTATTCTTAGGGATGGCCAGATTGGATGCAGTGGACTAAATAAACTGGGGCTGATGGGGATTCTTTTCTTAGAAGAGAAGGGAGTGTTTAGAAGCTGCATGTTTTTAAAGACTCCACTACAATTTACGTTCCTTGGGTTAAGTAGTTCATTCTGTCACCAGTGACAACAGGTTTCCATATTTCCAGTCTAGAGTGCACGGGATTTGTATTTTGTTATGTCTAGAGGAAGAACATATGTTACTGAATGCCAAGTGAAAATGAAATTGTCTGTAGTGAGAGTTAAACACCTGACTGAAGGCCAGGGAGATGACTCTGGGTAAGGTCGAGCCTGGCGACCTAAGTTCAGTCCCTGGAACCCATGCGAATTGGAAGGAGAAAACCAACTTCACAAAGCCACCTTTGACCTCCATACATACTTTGTGCCATATGTGTGCCATCCCCTGTAACATGCAATAATAAATAAGTAAATATTTATTGGATTTAAAAAATCTGATGTTTATTGCATGTTTTATTATACATGTTATTGTACAATTGTACTGTTTTACTGTGTAAGTTAATGTTAGTGTATTTTCTTATCTGTTTTAGCCAAAGGAGAAATACAGTGGAAGTTCTGTAAGACAGGAACTACTTCCTGAGAGAATCAGGGATTATTTGGAAGCCAGTAAAGCCAGAGTCACCGAGCGGTGTGGGTTGGCTGGACTGTGGAGGCTGAATAGCTTCAGGTCCCAGGCCCTCGCTCGCTCTGGGTCTGTCCTTTGCTGTCTCCACTTCTCCTCTGTCTTCATGTTCTCTGCGGGCCTTGTAAAGGCACATGCTCACAGGTTATAAAGGACGTCACCTGGGTTCTGTTTTAGTTGTTCCTCATGATTGAAACCAACGAGCCCTTCCTGATGGAGTCCTGTAGCAGCAGGGGTTGGATAGCAAAAGGGTCTCTACTGAAGGGCAGGGCTGTTCTCTGCAGCTGGCAGGCGCTTGAGATTAAGCAGGGTGGTTTTGCACTGGGATAATAGGCAGGAAATAACTGCAGCTCACAGAGTACTGCATAATCATGAGAGACTTGAAGGGTGTTAATCAGACGCATCTGCATATGACATTTTCATTATGTACAGGAGGAGCTGAGTGTGCTTATGCACACACAGATGCAAGGTCTGTAGGGCTGGCTGGGTGCGCGAGTGAGAAGTGGCATCTGTCAGAAGGCCTGTTCTTTCCTACCCCAGAGAGAATGATTGGGTTGGGGGCTGGCGTACATACTTTTAGCTCTCTTTTCTTCTTTTATTTTAACACTTTATTGAGATAATTCACATGCCATGTACAGTGTAATCTGGCGGTTTGCATTTTATTTTTAAGCATATTTTTAGGATTGTATAGGGACTATTATTAGGCTATTTAGATTTTCGACCTTCCTAAAAGAAGCTGTTGTGTGTTTGTGTGTGTGTGTTTGTGTGTGTGTGTGTGTGCATGTGTCTGATGGCGTCCCAGGGAGGCCAGAAGAGGGTATCAGAGATCCTGGAGCTGGAGTTTTAGACTGTTGTAAACTGCCCTGTGCGGGTGCTGGGAACTAGGTAGACTCTGGTTCCCTGGACGAGCCGCAAACATCCTTAACCACTGACCCTTCTTCTTGCCCTTGTTTGTAGTTTTAAGTACTTTTTCTCTCCTTTTTCTTTTTAATGGAAATTTTCACAGATCATCTTGGAGATTTTGGAAAGATACATTTCTCAGGAAGCAATTGTTTCTTGAAGTCACTGGTGATTTAACATTACTGACTTTCAAACCCAGCCTCATGACTTACATCATAGCTACTGGGCCCATATACGTAACGCTAAGGTGGGATCCTCTCAGGTTCACATGAGTTCACTCACGGGCCTTAAGCATGGGAGTTCTGCTGTGCTGGAATCCTGCGGTAGGGGCTTGAAGCTCGAGGACTTTGCTGCTCAGATCCTTTGCCACCACACTGGCCAGTCTGTTTCTTCTGAGGGGGCTTAGGGTGGGGACATATCAGCAAAATGAGCCTGTGAACTATACTCTGGGCCTCTACTTAGCTTTCCTGGGTTTTTATATAACTGGCCTATACATGCTTTTGGCTTTTCATCATTCTGGGATTGGGAGTTATGAATGAAGAATTCGTACTATGAGACCAGAAGAACTTTTAGGCATGTGCAGTAACATGTGCTGCTGATCTGGTGGGTGGGTGGGTGGTTTGTTCCCCCAAAGGATCTATTGATTGCGAAATAGTCATATTCATGTACCCCATGGTACGTGACTCTTACCCTACAAAAATTGAATAGACCGCAGAAAGAGTTGAGGGAGAGAGTTAACAGTGGTGCACTGTGTGTGACTAACCATTCCCTAGTTGGGGGAGATGCATGATCACCTCTCCATTTGGGCCAGGAATGCTTACAGAGGGATGTGCAAGCCACTCACTGCACAGCCTGCAGGGCGTTCAATGAATGACCAATCCCAACAAAAAGTATCTTAGTCTCCATCCAATTCCTGGGCTTAAGTCTCATAAGAGGCCACTGGAGTGTCCTGTGGTGGGACCATCCTTTCCACGCAGCTTACTTTAAGCTACATAATCTACACTTGCTGTGTGTGTTCCTTGTCTGCTTTTCTTATTTCTCTTAGACATGAGACAGCTTTGGTGATCATTAGTTCCCCATATTAACGTAAGAGGCTCAAAAGAGGCCCCTTCACAATCAAAGATCCTACGCCATTTGGATTTGAGCCACGACCATACTTGGGTGCTACTTTCTGAAAGCTTTTCTAAAACAAGGATTAGCCACATTGCCTTCCTCCAGTCGGGATTTATCTGTCACTCAAATTTCAGCTGTCTGGCTCAGTATATCTCAGAGTTGCAGCATTTGGAATAATCTAATGCATCATAGTTTTTTCTATCCTTGTCATGATTAGAGTGTGTGTGGGTGTTTGAGTGTGAAACCTAGGCTATGCACATTCTAGGCAAGTGCCTTTCTACAGAGCTACATTACAATCTCAATCTTGATATTTTTTCAAAATATCAGTGACCTGTCATTGGTTTTTTAAAAACGTCTGTGCACATTTTCATTATTTTTGTAAGGTAGGTTTACTAAAGGTAAGGTTAAGGTTGAAATTAGGAAATACTATTCATGCTGTTTTGTTTTTGACATGTTAGGATGAGACCATTTCCTATTGGATAATGAAAAAAAATATTTTGAGGCTTGAACTATGATTTTATAAGCTTGTGGACAGTTTTCTTTTATTTAGCTAACATTGCTTCTTGAGAGACTGTTTCCTGAGAGACTGTTCTGAGTGCTAAGGGTCAGCAAAATAGACCCGCATGCCTGTCTGGGTGCATCTTGGCAGCAGTGGGAAGCCAGGCAGCATGACCGTGTTCAGACTCACTGAACCTCATGGATGCTGGAGGAGCAGTAGGGCCAGGAAAGACAAGGGTGTGGATTATGGGCCACACAGGAAGGTGTAAGCAGGGAATCTTTTCAAACATTTAGGAAGGAAGAAATTTGACAAGACATCTGAGAGAAAGATGCTTGGGGGAGGGACAGTGGCAGTAAAAGCCATGGGCTGGACCTTCTGTAGAGGAGATATATGTGTATATATATTTCCTGTATATCTCCTTTATAGAGCAGACTATGGATTGAGCTGGGTAGGGATCCTCGGGGACTATGTCATGGACTTTATTTATGTAAGGCCTCTGAAAGCCAGAGTTATCTTGAAGATGCAGGGTAGAGAACTGACCATCTTTGAAGTGGGTTTTGAAGGACCATATCTTCAGAGTCAATCATATACCATAGGGAAAGCAGCAGCCAGTCAGTACAAAGGACCAGACTTGCTGATGGGGTCTGCGCTGAGTGGTGGCATGGGCCTGGGAGGTTCTACCTAGGGTTTGAGAGTAGATACAGATTCTAGTGGATTGAATGTAGAGTTTGAGACAGAGAAAGGGTCAGGGTGACTACAGTGTGAGACCATCTGGTTTGGTGCCTGAAGCAGCATGGTCTTAGTTGTCCATCTATAGGATGAGTAGGCTGGAATACTAACTTGGGGAGAGCCTGGGTGTTGGGAGTGATGTTGAAAGCCTGAAGACTGATGAGTCTGAGAGCTCTGAGGTGATAAGGTGGAGAGGACTGGCCTGGGATACCTGCACAGGGAAGGGAGTGTGTGCTGGGGAGAGGGCAAGAGGTAGGTCCTGTGTGATAGCAGAGCTGCATGCTTTGAAAGAGCAGTAGTGTTGGGTGTAGAGGCTCTGAAAGGTGGGAATGTGCTACTTGAATCCATACAAAGGAATAATACAGGCTGTGTTTAGGAAGTTAATACTCTTTGGTTGTCCTCTATTTTCAAAAGCAGGGCATTCTGAGTATTTTTAAGGTTCTAGACACAGAAGCGCTTCACAGGAAGCACTTCCCAGTTTAGGAAATCTGAGGAAAGGGAAATACTACAAATGCTCCACTCCTTCAGCATCGGTGAGAGTGTTCTGGCAACCCTCTCATTTTTCCTCCATGTGTTTCTTTTAATTGTAATTAAGTTGTACACAAAGATTTTCTTGTTTCTTCTCAGTAGCTCCTCCCCCTCCCCATTGTTAGTTGCTATTGTAACCTACCTTGATGGAAAGCTCTGCTTGGGAACTAATGGCTGTTGACTGAGCATTGGGGGATCAGTCACATCCTGCTGGCCTCTGATTCCTCCAGCTGCCTGGTTGCCTTTGTGAAACTGCACAAGATGCGTGCTGCCCTTTGTCTAGGGATGGGGAGTGCTGGAGGGAGAAGGGAAGTGGTTAGAGGATGGGGTGGGCTGAAAAGGAGACCCTGGAGCAGGCTGGGGACTGACCTGGGATGAGAGGGAAGCAGACCTAGAAGGGGCCTGAGCAAACAGGCCTTGGCTCCTAGGCGGGGCTGGCAGGGCCAGTCTTTCTTTTACAACCTCTTCAGCAATTACACTTCAGCCCTCAAGGGTTTGAAAGAAAAATTACAATTTAAAAGGAAGACTCTGGGTGCATGATTTGCATATGAGTGGCATCTGTATAATTAAGAACAATTAAATTCCCTGGCTGAATCGAAAGGGAGGCCCCAGCTACTTTTGCTGGGTCCCTGTGGAGTGCAGCCTGTGACTGTCAGTTCCCTGGAATTCACTTGGCAGAATATTGCCATCTTCCCTGACTCTGCTTGTAATAAATGGAATTCTGGAACGGACTATAGATCTCCCTGATTCGTCATCTCTTATTCTCCTTTCTGTCTTCCCTTCCTTCCAGGGAGGGGCCTACACTCCACCTGACCACTGGCAGAGCTCCTAACAGGCATCTTTTATTAGATCCTTCTTTGAGTTGATGAGTCTTACTTTGCTAATAGAGGATATTGAAGGTCTGGTCACAAGACCTATAGTCAGTCTCTGCGCACATTTCTAATTAGCCCCATGTTCCCTGCCTGGAACCCACTGATATTGATGACCCTGGGAATTTAGTGCTTTCTTTCCCCACTGTGGTGTGTCCCATGGACACCTTCCTCCCAGTATTGCCAAGGAAGCAAGACATTTTCTAGGTTATTCTTCCTGGTTTTAAAGCTTTGTAGGGTCCCTGTGTGGATCAACTCCGGTAGAATAGCACCCGCTTCCTGTTGCTGCCCAGGTGAAGGAGGTAGTGTGTGCCAATAAGCACAGGTTCTGCCAGTCTTTGAGGGTAGATTCATTTGGGCTCTGACTGATGAGGCGTAGTTACTTTTCTAGTATTGAGAAGAAACACCACAACCAAGGGAACTCACAGAAGATAGACTTTATTGGGTTTATCAGTTGCAGTTTTAGAGGATGAGCCCATGGCTGTCACACCAAGGAGTCTGACGGGAGGCAGACAGGCATGGTGTGGAGCAGGGCCTGCCTACATGTGGTTCACAAATGGGGGCTCTGGGGGAGTACACAGTAACTGGGCTAACCTCAGACTCTACCCTTAATGACATACCTCCCCCAACAAGGCCATACTTCTAATCGGTCTCAAACCGCTCTACTATCTGATAACCAAACCTTTAAATAAATGAGTCTGTGGGGGCCAGTCACATTCAAACCACCACAAGGCTTCTTTTTAGGACTTTGTTTCTGGAAAGCCAGATGGGGACATCACTCATGTGTTCCTTTCGCCACCTCTTCTGTCTCTGGTGTAACATGTCAATCAGGAGTAGCACTCTGTCTCTGACTCTCTAAAGTATTTCAGAGGCTCTCACACTTCTGTGCAGCTGATAATGAGGCAGAACACTGATTCTCAACCAGCCATATGCAGGCATTTGTCATTGACATCAGCACTTGGCTACAGCTATTGAGGACCACAGTAATAGTCAGGGGGCTTTCCCCAGTGAAGGGCCGTAGAAACCATCTTTTTCTTTTTTAGACATTTGGTTTATTGACAGGTTTGGATTATGTTTGTGCTACTGTTACCAGAAAGCTCAGAGCCTAGACACCATGAAAATCTGGCCTGGCTACATCTCTCTGGTGGCAGGCAGTTGCTGTGGCATTTGCATAGGACTAGTGCCTCTGACTAGAGCTGCTGGTAGTTTCTGTCATTGGAAAAGGGCAAGAAAATTGTAATGAAATGTTTTAGTCACATCTTGAGAGAGGCAGAGCTACGCAGCTGCTACCCCAGTTCTCCAGGGTCCTCACTGCACTCAGTGAGTAGTCCCTACTGTAGTCCCTGCCCTTCGCTGCTGTGTCATTGCAGAGTTGGAAGAGGACATAGGGAAGAGAGGCCACAGCATTCCTTCAAGCTTCTATGCTTCCAGCCTGTTTACTAGGACTTAGGTCACTGGCTACACTCCCATTCAGAGGAACCTTGGGTATGTGCCCATATAAGACCCCATTATGAGGCAGAGGAAGGGCCTGGGTGGTGTTAGGGACCCAGAGAACCATCTATCACAGATCCTGGCTTAGAAACACAAACGGTCACCATTGTATTATCGCAAGAACATTGCTTGACACAACACATTTCTGAATTAACCTCCTGTCCCCTCTGTCTTGTATTAAGGAATACTTCTCTTCTGGTCACGTTCCAGATCCTATTCTGTATTCTTTTGAGTTTTATATGAGAGAAAATTGCCTTTAATTGCCATTCTGGCAGTAGGATTATTGCAGTGACCTTGGTGGTAACTCATGTTCTGTGGCCAAGTGTGTGATAGGTGTTCAGAGGGCAGTTCCAAAGAGCTGTTCAGAGACTTCTGCTACATTCGTATTTGTTTATCATTTAGTTATTTGTTGGTTCTGAGGTTCAGTCACAGGGCCTATGTACTCCTGCCACATGCAAAGCTACACCATATCATTACTTTTTAAAACATTACTTTCAGAAGGTAATATATATATTTTCTTCTACAGAAAGGAGTTGAACTTTTTGAATGGCACCATATTGTGCAAATATTTATAGAATAAGAATAGGCTTCAGCAGGGTTGGGCACTGAGCCCCAGGTTTGGATTGTATGAGGTTCTTAATCATTGCTGGAAAGCCGTGAGGCCACTTCATTCACTGTGGCCAAATGGACCATGAGGTCCATCTTCAAAAAGCAGTTAAAAGCATAGAAAGGTTCACTAGATGCCTCTGGCAATGTTGCTAACATTGTGTATATTCGTCTAAACATTATTTTGATAATTTTCTCATGTTGGGTAAGAGAACCTAATGCAGGTAGGTAGAAGAAGTGAGTGCCAAGAGCTTGCTATTCCTGTATTATTATAAAAATAAGTCCAACTATCAAATTGATTCAAGAGCTTTTAGATAATCTTTCAAAGAGGCAGGCTCATAGTTGGCCTTTGGACACTGTGATAAATACCCACAATAATCAGCCTATAGGAGAAACGGTTTATTACTTAAACTTGTGCAGTTTTAAACTTATTATTTTGAAGGTTTCATTCCAGGGTGGGTTGGCCCTGTCTCTAGTTTGGGGAAGTCAGCACAAGGTGGTGACTGAGTTACAGAATCTTCCACCTCTGGCCATTCTTCCTGTGATAGGGTGGGGGAAGGGGGAAGAAGGCTCTAGAGAGAGGAAAAGGAGGAGCTAGGAGTCTCCTTCAGGGTCATACCTTCAGTGTCCTAAATCCTATTATTTGCCCCTTCAGAGTTCTGCCAGTTCCCAGAAGAGCCACAGGCTGAAGACTACGCCTTTAATACATGGTCTTTGGAAGACTTAGTCAAACCATAGCACTCACCTTCAAGGAACCCTAAATACTTGAATATCTAGGGACACTTTGGGAGTTGAGTATGGCCACTCTCATTTCATGGATTCATTGCTTGTCTCTATTCATGGAAGAAAAGCCCTATTCTTAGTCTGTTGCGGAAAATAATAGATAATACATCCATCCTGAGATATACCCAGCTACTCTCTGCCCTGGTGGTCTGGGTCTTGCTGCCTCCATAGGTAGCCCCATGCAGTGACCCATGCAGTGGTTCTCTTCCTGCTGATTTCACTCACATTCCCAGACATCCACCCCCTGTGGTCTGCGGTCCCAGATCCCAGTAACCCCATAAAGTCAAAACTCTAGAGGCTTGTAATTTGTAAGTCAGATTTATATCAGTAACTTCTCACCCCACAAAATGCCCACACAATGAACTCAGAGCCAATTGATATTGATACAAACTGCCCACCTAGATAAGACAAATTGTCCTGTAATTATCCATCCCTTATATGATATTCATATCTACCTGTGGCTGTTTAAAGCCACTTGGAATCTGGATCGTCTTTCTTTTCCTCCATCTTTCTTCCTTCTCCTCTGTCTCCGAAACTCTTAGCTCAGCCTCCTTTCTCCCTGTCCAATCACAGGCTCTTGTTGTATTAATATTTAAATTAATTGGGGGGGAATTCTGCTACATTAATCTCCCCATTTTTGTTTGTTTTGTGAATTTCTGCATTGTCTCCTTTGCTGTGTGTAAGATTACTGCCACAGACTCTAATACTAAATACTACTTTGCTGTCCCAGAACTGGAAGAAAAGACAACGTGGCTTTTGTATTTTGCACATTATAAAATCATATTCAAATTATTTTAACACGATAGTATGATGTACCTCTAGAGTCTGGGAAAGATGTCAGTCTTTAAACCATAAAGGAGTTGTAGTACATGAATTGAAGAGAGGAGAGAGTTGGAGCAGGACCCAGGGAAACATGCAGTTAGTTGCTGCCCTGTTGTTTGACAGGCGTTTACAGCCCCCGTGGCTGCTGGAGTTCTGAACAGCGTGCAGAATGTGCTGTGACTAAGTGTGAATATGGTGGCGAATTTCGAAGTTTGTTGAATTGGAAATACATTGCTTTTGGAAAATGCAGTCCTGATGGCAGGAACAGAGAACAGGAGACTTCTTTGGTGTGAAAGCATGAAATCCCTAGAGACCCCTCAGAACCACTTGCTTGTGGAATTAAGGAAGGCTCTAGGAGTGGAGTTGCCCAGATGGCTTCCCCGAGGGCACATAAGCAAGTCACTTAGCAGGGTGGGAAGAGCACATCGCACACACTAAGTTCACTGTCATCTTGGGTTCCACCTGGAGGTTCTGACATCTGCCCCTCCAAGAGGTACAGATGGAATGTCCAGCCAGGAGCTTCTCTTGGAAGAGTCCAGGCCACAGATACACACAGGCTTGGGGAGTGGGTCAGCTAAACAACAACAAAAATTAGTGCTGGCTCATTTAAGCAAAAAGGGAATGTATTGAAAAGAGCTGGGAGCTGACAGGATCTCTAGGAAGAATTAAGAATAGGCCTGGGGAGTACAAGCTGGAGGGGACTTGGCAGCTAGAATGACGGCCAGAAGAACCTGCTGGGGACATTGCTGCCTTAGCCATTGACACAGCTGCACTACTTCTGCTGTGGTTGCCCTCCCTCCCTCCCTCCTTGCGGCTTCAGTGCCTGATGCCCTGCCTCAGGTAAGTCTTGGTCACATCGTGGTCATGTGACAGTATTCTAGCTGCAAGGGGAGCTAGTAAAACTGGTATGAGGCCAGTGAAGAGTTCAGAAGCTGTAGAATGGAAAATTTACAAGTGTTGTCAGGAAGGTACTGAATAGCTACCAAATAACAAATGTTCTAGCCATAAATCAACAAAGTCTTAAGAGATGGTGGGTAGAACTACTGGGTGGGCAGGAGCCCTTTTCCAGAGTAAGAGAACTGAGAGGAGTGTAGTAAAAAGTGTTAAAACCCTGTCCTGGAACCTGTTCCCTGCCATAGACCATTTATGTTCCCGAATGAAAGCCAAACACAGCCTTCATATTTTTAAATTCCCTTAGCATAGTAGCTGGGCGACTGCTGACCCTCCATGCTGTTAGAGTCGACTTTCGCTAGCCCCACTATTTAGTATGTTCCTGCTGGGCTGCTCTTAACCCAGTGAGGCTCTCTGGGTTCTTAGCCCATGGCGGTTCTCCTCCCCTGCACCTTCTTCTAAGGCAGCTCCCCTTCTCCCTCCTTGTGGACCTCTCTCTCCAAGCCTTCAAAACCTCAACCCCACCTATGTCTCTTCTGCTCAGCTATTGGCATTTTTTTTAAAGATTTACTTATTTATTATATGTAAGTATAATAATATATAAAAATATATAAAATAGCTGTCTTCA
Source organism: Tokudaia tokunoshimensis (assembly GCA_036184795.1). Lineage (NCBI taxonomy): Eukaryota > Metazoa > Chordata > Mammalia > Rodentia > Muridae > Tokudaia > Tokudaia tokunoshimensis. Next base: position 75,377,316 of record BTHU01000003.1, read on the forward strand.
GACACACCAGAAGGGGCGTCAGATCTCATTACAGATGGTTGTGAGCCATCATGTGGTTGCTGGAATTTGAACTCATGATCTTCGGAAGAGCAGTCGGTACTCTTAACTGATGAGCCATCTCTCCAGCCCTTATTGGCATCTTTGTTTGTTTGTTTGTTTGTTTTTGTTTTGTTTTGTTTTTTGAGACAGGGTTTCTCTGTGTAGCCCTGGCTGTCCTGGAACTCACTCTGTAGACCTGGCTGGCCTCAAACTCCAAGAGGAAGAGCCTCATTCAGTCTCATACAGAGGCTCAGAGGGAAGAGTGTGAGGAGATACTGTGCAGCTGCCTGTGAAGGACAGAATACAGCAACAGTTTCCTAGAAACCCAGGAAGGGCTGCTCCAGAGATGGCAGCCAGCAGGGAGATTAAGGTAGCTCAGCTCTTGACTCCACAGCTTGTGGCTAGTTGATGCCCTTAGGAGAAGAGTGGGAGGGCTGAGTGATCAGGAGGAGGGGGCAGACGTGGAGCCAGGGATTCCCAGTGTGCATTCACATCCCATTCTCTACCCTGGAGGAGGAGGGCTTTGGCAAGTGTTTGAAGCCCTCCAGTCATTTCCTCATGTATGAAATTGGAATGTGTGCTCCTTAACTTCCGGCTACTGTAGAAAAATACCTGAGGTAATCCACACTTTCAGTTTCTGTAGGCTAGTGAGTGTAGTGGGTCCTGCCCATGTCCAGGCGGCATCATCGCTGTGTGTCTCTGGTGGAGGCGCTGGATGGTGGTTGTGGGGAACATACGTAGAGCAAACTGTGCTCTCTTCATGGTTATGGCCCACAGATGACTGCCTGCAAGGACATAGTCTCAGGGACTAAAAGCCCTGTAAAGTAAGCTTTACACAAAGATTCCACCACCTCTCAGAAGCATCACTCTGTGGATGAAGACTTTAACAGATGGGCATTTGGGAGCTTGATGATCCTAACTGTAGCAGATGACAAGTTTCCACACAGCCTTCTTACGGTTACATGTGATAAAGTTCTGGGCTAGCATCTCGCACCTCAGAAGGGCTCAGTGGGTAGTGGCTATCATTGTTCGTTGACTTACAGACTATGAGAGGGAAGAGGATTTGAGAACCAGGGAAGGTCAGAGGGCTTAAGTGACTAGGGCAGAGGTCTCTTCATATGTATGCGTAGGAGAAAACAGAGAGAGGGTAATGTTGAAAATCCCAGGATCCGTCCAGAAAGAGTAGCTGGCTAGTGGGTTACACGTTGAAAGCGGAATTCTCTCTGGGAGTTACAGATGTGAGGATTTTCATCAGCATTTTGGAGACACTTTAGTAGAGGACACTTGTCGTGGCCTTAGGAAGTCCTGGCCCTCAATACACTGGGGCTGCCTTCAACCCAAGCTTTTTTTTAATCACTGAGTGTGCATCCTACAGACCCAGGCTGTGCTCTCAGAACCCTTTATTCTTTGATGTTCTTTCTCCGTGTATTGACGCTTTGACCTTAAGATCTGAGGCTCTCTACAGTAAAAGAAACTAAGAAACTGTGTTCTGAAGAAAGACCTTTATTCCCACTGTGCGATTTTAATGTGGAGGAAAAGTATCCAATGATTTCAAGCACTGTAGTTAAGCTGTGTCTTCTGGATAACAGAGTCTAGACGTGAACATTATTTTCTCATGGAATGATGTGCTCCCCTCTGATTGCAGAGGCCTTGTGAAATGAGTGTGGGTCATTTCTCTGGCCCATCCCCCTTCAATGGCCAAAGTCATTGCCTTGACCTTTTGTTTTTTTTTTTTGTGCTCTATAGGTGTTGGCAAAGTTTATTAAAAGGCAGCAGCTTGGTAGGGCTTTGATGGGCTCAAACTATTGAGGAATATGGAGAATAGTCAGGTGCCATCCCACTTCCCCTTCAGCGGGTGGTTTCTATTGTGTCTTCAGAAGCAGTGCTTGCATCTCAAGGAAGTGCTGAACTAGGAGAAAAGCTTCCTGGGTTTATCTCCTGGAGTGTGGGTGAGTGCCCCCCCCCCTCCGTGGCCCAGCGTAGCCTCTCCTGTGAGCCACACACTGCTGTCAGCTGCTTCCCTCCGGCTCACCCCTCTCCATTTCCACACTTTTCTCAGGTTTTAGGTCTTTGTTGGCAGTCAGCGCTTCTAAATGTGGCCTCCGTCTAGTGTCCAGCTGTGGTGTGTGGTACCTGTTCGTTAAGGTCCATTTCATACAGCTCCATTCTTTGAAACCTTTGCTGGAGCTGGGACTCAGAATACCATCCTGGCATACATGGGGGCAGGATTCCAGCATGGTTTTTGCTGTTTCTTCGTTTTGTTTTGTTTCCAGAGAGGTGCTCATTTTCAGTAGGAGAGCTTCATAGTTTATCTGTTAGCAGACTCACCCTGGGTTATGGCCCGAGCAGGTATGTTTCTTAGGGTGAACACCTGCCCCAGTGCTACCAGGGCTGGGGCCACACTCACTGGTCTTGCTCTTCACGTTGGCAAGGAGGAGCATTGTTTCTGATCAGCTGACAAGCCACCCGAACAACCAGACAGCTGGTTATAGTTAACTCATTTCCATGTCTAAGTTGTGGGGCTGTTGTTTTAAAAGGGTGCGTGTGACGTCAGCACCTAGGCTGACGTTTTTCTAGGAGTAAGGAATCCAGGGATCCACACAGTTCTGGGAATGTCAGTTGCATCCAGCACATTCTTCAGAATAGGGAACTGAGCCCTGCACCCTTGGCTCCTGTTATAGCTGTGTCTGATTCAGGCTGGCTCACCTCTGATCAAATGCCTTTTCTCTGAGACTAGCCACCTTCCCGAACTTAGTTTTAATTTAATTTTGTTTTATTTGGCTTTATTTTATATGTATAGAGAAATATATGGCTGCTGTTTAGGAAAAAAGAGAGACAAGAATTTGGATCATTTAGACAGAGATAGGCCTTTTAAAAAAGTATGGTGTGCCTTGATTTGGGGCAATTAGCAATAGACTTTTTTTGTTTTTGTTTTTGTTTTTTCGAGACAGGGATTCTCTGTGTAGCCCTGGTTGTCCTGAAACTTACTTTGTAGACCAGGCTGGCCTCGAATTCAGAAATCCTCCTGCCTCTGCCTCCCAAGTGCTGGGATTAAAGGCATGCGCCACCACCGCCCGGCAGCAATAGATTTTTTAAAAGTGTGGGATGCCTTGATTTGCATCATTTAGTCAGAGATGGGCCTTTAAAAAGTATGAGGTGACTTGTTTTGGGCCATTTAGACTGAGATAGACCTTAAAAAGTGGGATGACTTAATTTCAGTTATTGAAACAGAGATGGACCCTTAAGTACTGTGGGATGCCTAGATTTGGGTCATTTAAACAGAGGTAGACCTTTAAAAAGTGTGGGATGGCTTGATTTGGGTCATTTAGACAGAAATGAATCTCTAAAGTGTGTGGGATGACTTGATTTGGGTCATTTAGTATGAGATAGACCTTAAAATACTGTGGGCTGCTTTGCAGCTGTGTCTGACTGCTGAAAAGGTCCTGCTTCCTGCAGAAGGCGGGCATCTTCAAAACAGGACTTAAAGTAAGCAGGGAGGTCGTAGATCAGAAGAAAAGCATGCTCTTAGCCTGCACACAGTTCTGGGTTCACTCGCAGCCCCGATCACCCAGTAAGGACCAAGAGTGTGAGAAACAAAGGTGCATAGATAAAGCTCATGTCCCCTCGGGCATTCCCACCGTGTTTTCCATTGCTGTCCCTGTCCCAGAAGCGCATGACAGCTCCTGTGTTAAGTGTATCTTACAGATGCAGGGGTAAGAATTTAAAATACATAGCATCAATACATAGTTGACTTTTATGAGCTACATTATCCTAGAGTAAAAGAGGCTTGGTGAGGGTTGTGTTAAGGGTGAAAGTTGCAAAGGTAATGCTGGCCTGTGAAACAGTGGGGGCGAGAAAGTGTTTCATTTACCACAGCCTCTCAGGGTTATTTCTTTAAAGGTGTTGGTTTAGAAATGTCTTTGGTGTTTGAACCACAGTATGAAGTTCTTAGCGTTGGTAATCTGAGGATAAATTGTGATGTCTATATATAACTAAATTATGGCCACTAGCTACTTACCCACTGTTGGAAGGCCAGCCACCACCTTTTCTCCTTAACTTTTGCCTCATGATAATGAACACAAAGTCCCTGTGAGTCCAAGAAGTGCAGTAGGCACCAGTCAGAGTCCTCTAGTCTAGTCGAGTTCTGACAGTGTCCCTGGTCAGGCCCTGCAGACCAAAACCACAGTCCCAAGCCTACTTTCTACTTGAGGTACCAGCCATAAGTCTGGTTGTTTTACCCACACTTCTGACGCACAGGCTGCAGGCAAGGTTCCCACAGCCCTGTAGGTTTTTGATACATTGGATAGATAGAGCAGCTCACAGAAGCCAGGAAAGCATTTGCTCAGTTTTATTATAAAGGGTGTAACAGAGGAACCCCATGAATCAAGGCATAAGGGGAGGCAGGCAGGAAGGGGTGTATATCGAGGCCACTCCCCACCACCATGGTCCTTCCATGTTTTCAGCTGTGGGGTCTCTATGGAGACTTGGGTGCATAGGCATAGGTAGGTGCTGAGAGTTTGAGTAAGGAATCCAGCAAGGCCACTTAGGGTCCAGCATAACTTTCTCCAGGCTGCCTGCAGGACCCCTAGGGATGAGGAAGGTCCTTTGATCTAAATAAGGACAGGTCAGAGAATGTCTTAAAACAGAAAGGTTGGGAAAGATTCTAAGATTTAAGTTGTAGTTTGGGGGCTTGCCTTGGGGAGGGAGCTGTATCCTCAGCCCTTCTTTCTGAGAGCATGCCTGTGACGACTCCAGATCCTTACTGACTCTTACCGGCTTTTACCTCTCAGACCTGACTTTTTTGTTTGTTTTTGGTTTTTGGAGACAGGGTTTGTCTGTGTGGCCCTGACTGTCCTGGAACTTACTCTGTAGACCAGGCTGGCCTCGAACTCAGAAATCCATCTGCCTCTGCCTTCCAAGTGCTGGGATTAAAAGTGTACATCACCACTGCCTGGCCCAGACCTGCTATTTTAACTTACTTAATGTTAAGCTTCCATATGCCTTGATGTGCTTTCCAAATTTTTAAGGTAGATGACGTAGAATCTATTAACAAGGAAAAAAGAATCTTTTCTGTGACTTCAGGGGGGTGAAAATCACTGATGGGATTTTGTTTTTCTTTTTAGAGAAATTTGGGATGTTTCTGCTGTTACTTTAAATTGATCCCCAGATGCCTGATTTTTGTTGAGCACATGAAGTTTCTGATTGTGGAATTTGAAAATCTGTTATGTGGGAGATAGTCCAGTCTTTTTCATTTGTTCTAATCATAGACAGTCACTGTCACTGCCTTGGGATCTCAGTTCAGAGGCCAGCATGGGCACTGAGCCCAGTGGCCTCTCCATTTGTCTCGTTCCTTTTTTATTAGATGAATGTCATCCTCTTTGTAACATGATCCTATGGTCATTACATAAATCATGAGCAGGCATGAAGCAAAGGCCATGTCCTCTCACTTTATCTCCACAACAACTGTAAGCTAAGTACTGCTGTCCCTGCATTTTCTTTTTTAGACAATAAGGCAGGCACTAACAAATTAAGCTACTGACCAGCTCAGACAGGGAAAGCAGTGGCCATGGGTGTGGAACCAGGCTTGTCAGACCTCAGCTCAGGCTGACATCCAACAGGCTATGCCTAGTTGGTTCCCCGATAGTGTTCTCCCTTCCAGTGGCCACAGGTCTGAGATAGCGATTTGCCTCTTGGTGCTTTGTGGCCTTGTAAGTTGAGGAAATCCTCCAGGCTTCGTCTGCCCACTTGGAAACCATGTGCAAAACCCGATGTTCAGCTGGTGGCTTTGGCACTAGACGGGAAGGGACTGCTCTTAGCTGCTGTTGCTCATTATTAATTGTTGTGGAAAGGAATAAAAAGACTATCGATATCCTGCACTATGCGGGTTGTTCTCAACTCGGTGGTCTCTCTGGCCCGGAGCTTCCTACATGGCTGTACCAGACTTGCTAAGTTCCCTTGGCAGTTGGCTGCCATGCCAGCCCCATGCAATGACCACCCATCCCCAGGTCAGCCGCCACAACACCCAGCAACCCGGGAAAAACAAAACTCTAGAAGCTTATAATTAATCAGTCAGATTTATATATCAATAAATTCTCAATTCACAGAATGCCTACACAATAAATTCAGGGCCAATTGATAATGGTACAAGCTGCCACCTACATTAGACAAGTTACCCCAATTATTCTATCCCTATATGATATTACATCTACCTGTGTCTTGTTAAAACCACGCAGAATCTGAATCATCCTGTTGGTCGCCCTCCATCTTGCTTCTTTCTCCCTGTCTCCCTGTCACCTCTCTGTAACTATGTGCTCTGCCTCCCCTTTCCCTGTCCAATCACAGGCTTCTTGTATAAATAATTAAATTAATCGGACAGGGAAAATCCTGCTACAGTTAATATAGCACATTTCTGTGGCCTCTCTAAGGTTGCTTGGGGTTCCCCTGGAATGCTAAGCCCTGCCTGGCTTGGTGTAGAGTGGGTGCCCGTGGTGCATCTCTGAGGTTGCCACTTCTGCTCTGGAGGCAGCTAGTGGTTTTATTTATAAGCAAGTCCACGCATTAGTGCTGGGCTCTGGAGCCTGAAGGAGTCCAGTCTCTATTGGGTGGAAAAGTTGACAAGAGACCAAAGTGCCACTTTGATTTTTAAAACAGCTGGTTTTGGAGATAGGATGGAGACTCAGGTAGCTGTGACCAGACATTTGGAGGAAGGGACTTTGAAAAGATTGCAGCTGGAGTTGTGAGTGAGGACTGTGGAGCTGGTTCTCCCACACCTCCATAGACTGCTTTCAGGAAACATCAAACCTCTGAGAAAGATCTTTTAAAGGTCATATTACTTTCTAGCTGGCAGACTTAAAGTCCAGATGACAAAAGTGGGACCAACTCCCTGAGCTTTGGGGGGAGGGGAAAACAGTAAGCTTCTGTTATAGAGAATTATTCTGAGTCTTTAAATGAAGCGTGCTCACTTAAGGAGTTTCTTCCAGTAAGCATCTCTGTGCTGTGTAATAGTCATACCTCTCTCTGTCTGTCTATTTAATCATCTAAATGTTTATATATCTTGTTATAGCTTTATTATATTATATTGTTTTTCTACTGAATTGATCTATGACTCTTGACTTTTTAAAAAAAGTTTATTTGGTTTTACATGTATTAGTGTTTTACTTGTTTGTATGCATTTATGTGTAGCATGTGTGTAGCTGGTGCCCTAAGAAGTCAGAAGGGCAGTCACGTTCCCTGGCACTGGAGCTACAGATGGTTGTGAGTCACTCTGTAGGTGCTAGGAACTGAACCTGCCTGGGTCCTCTGCAGGAGCAGCAAGCGCCCCTAACTTCCGAGCTGTCTCTCCAGCCCTATGACTTGTAAGGGAAGTGAGATCACAGCGAGCACCCAGAGGTGCTGAGAGTGTGGCCTGCCATTGAGACTTTATATGATTCTTATATTGTGGATGATGGTTCCTGTCTGCAAACCCAGTACTCAGGAGCTGAGGCGAGAGAGGTCCATGATCCATGAGTTTGAGACCAGCCTGAGGTACATAGTGAGTGCCTGGCCTACAGAGTGAGCCTTCATCTCAGAAAGAAACAAAACTAAATGAATACAATCCAGACCTGGTTGGACATTATGCCTACTGTCAGCAGCCTGTGCCACACTGGCCTTTCCCTATTAACCACTGGCCTAAAGAATTTAGGGGCCAGAGTTTCCTTCAACCTGCTTTATGGATGTTTTTCTTTGCTTGGGGTATGTGAAGATAGGCCTGCTACCTCACTTCATGAATGAGGGAAAAAGCCTAAGTCATTAAGTGGGGCTTTGTTTGTGCTGGCAAGAGCTGTCCATTTGATAAGTGTCATATTAACTGTAAGCTGGATGGTTGTAAACTTTTAGAACTCTAGTTCAAATTTATCTATAAAGGAGTAAAGTTATATAGCATGAATTTAGGGTCATCGTCCTGAGTATATGATTGTAAAATCCAAATTTAAAACTAAACAATTAATGTCTCTCTTTTTTTTTTTTGTCTTTTAGCTTCCCAGATAAACTGTTTATTGGAAAAGGCTTACATTTTCAACCGTCAGTTCTAGATTTTGGAATACAGTAAGTATTTTTTTTTATTATAACTAAATTCATCTTATTTGTATTTATCTTCAGCATATCTTTTTAAAGTTTTTATTTTTAATTATACATGTATGTATTAAGGGGTTGTAGTTATGCCCACATGACTGCAGATGCTGACAGAAGCCAGTAGAGGGCATTGGATCCCCTGGAACTGGAGTTACTGGCAGCTGTGAACTGTTCAGTATGGGTGCTGAGAACTAAGCTCCAGTCCTCTGTAAGAGCAACATAAACTGATAGCCATGGCGCCCTCTCTCCAGCCCTGTCCTCAGTGTATCTTTCACATGATGATATATACACAGTCTTATATTTTAAGCATATCATGTGAAAGGATATCAGTCCTGAGACTTGTTAAAGGAATAGTTTCATGAAAGGGAGAGTATAGAAGTTATTTCAGGCCCTTTCAGTTATTTGATGTTTGTTTTGCATTGCTAAGGTTTGCACTTAGGGCCTTGTCCATGCCAAGCGTGTGCTTTACTGCCGAGACGTGCCACCAGCCCCACCAGCCCCATCCAGTCATTTCATGGTACGCTTTGTACTATTTGATAATAGCTAGACTTCAGTAAGAAGTCAGCAGCAAGTCTTTGGTTTTTTGGAATAAGTTTGATTATTTTATAATAGAAAAGTTGAATACTGATGATCTTTGAATTCTTTTAGGCCAGATGCAGTTGTTTCCCATTCCTGCTGTACCTTCAGGCTGGAAGTTGTACTCTTTTGATAGTCCCTGGGTTAGTTGTGGACATTTAGGCAGAGAAGATGAGATACGCTGTAAGAAGAGTCACAGTGCTAAGAACCGTGAAAGGAGGAGATGCGGGCTTTGGGATCCCACGAGGAAGAGGAGGGGCTGGAGAGGAGGCAGCTTGTCTGGGATGCAGTTAAAAATGTAAAGCCTGGTAGTAGGCATTGAAAAGGCACATCTTCAGTTAGCCCCCTCAAAGCTCCGCTTAGGCTCACAGCCTGGCCAGGTGCAGCTGAGTGAAGCTACGTGGTGACAAGTGACTCTAGGGCTGGTGGGGTCTGCGGTGCTTTGAGCTTTTACCTGCCATTCTAGTCACTTTCTGACATTGTCATGTCTGCCTTTCTGAAGGTTAGAGCGACAAGGAAGGAATGAACTGTCTTGCTGAGCTTTTCAAAGGAGGTTTTTCTAAAGTGAGGAAGAGATAAAATTGCTAAAGTAGTTTGCTAACTTTACAAGTTTCCAGATGTCTGAACTAATTACTGAACTATCTAATTGTTAGCAAAGTCTTGTACTGTAGCCCTAGCTGGCTTGAAAGTCACAGAGCTCTCTATCTCCTGAGTGCTGGGACTAAAAGCTTGTACTACCATACTCAGCATATTTTGTATTGAATTACTTAAAAAAGTAGATTAAGAAATTTGTTAAAAGTTGAATTTATAATCATTTAACTGATAATATAAGTTAAATGATTTATAATCTCACTGACTTCAAATCTGAGAGAATAGTTTGCCCAAAGCTTTTTCTTTCTTATGGAAAGTGTGTGTGTGTGTGTGTGTGCTTGAATGCCTGAGAGGTTATTTTAGAATTTTAGAGACTGTTTTAGATTGGCAGGTATAATGAAATGGATTATTTTTAATATAGCCAGAGTAGGGAACAAATTTTGGTATATAGGATCCTGGCTGTCATTTACTCTTTCAGAACATAAAATTCCATAATTTGGGAGCTGGAAAGAGGGCTCAGGGGTCAAGAGCACTTGCTACTTATTCATAGCACGAGGACTCAGTTCCCAGCCCTCAAATGACAACTTACAACTGTCTGTAATGCTAGCTCCAGACAGTCTCCTCTGGCCAGGCACCAGCCGAGCATGACACACACAATACACACACGCATAAGGCAAACACCCATATACATAAAGAGTTTTAAAAAACTGTGATCAGTGAGTGTATGTGTTACATCTGTCTTAATTAGCCATATGCATTAATTACTGGTTCTGTTATCTAAAAACATTGAGTGGTTATGTAGTGGCTTTGGTTTGAAAGGGTTACTGATTTTTAGACTTGAAATACCTTCAGAAGATTCAGTTATGTAATACTTTGTAATTTTTCAGTATGTTAAGGTGTTTTATGCCATTTGAGTTGTGTTACTTGGTCATTTTGTTTTCTTTGAAACAGGGTCTCCCTGAGTAGCCCTAGTGGCCTGGGCCTCAGGGAAGGCTGGCTTCAGGCTGTGGAATTCTTAGCTGTGCCTCTGTAATGCTGGGGTTACAGACGTGCAGCAGCGGAGCCTCGTCCTGAGTTTCTGATGAGTTGTGCAGGAATAGCTTCGCCATTATCTGAGCAACCATCTGTGCATGACTCTGTGCTTGAGTACAGGGTGCAGAGGTTTACACACTTGCTGCTGGGGAACAGTGCAGTCCCAGGGTCACGTCTCAGGGGTGCGGGGACGAAGCTGTCACTCAGTTACTCAGCCTGCTAGTTTTTGCGGTAGTGAAGACAGACTGTCATTTAGTTTCATTTATAGCACGTTGAAGAAGTCACTGATGTTTTCCTTCTTCCCACCCGCTGTATCGTTACTACAACAGCACAGCAGCCATCTCGCTCCTGATTCCCTCCTTGCCTGGTCCAGCTTTCATCCTCACTCTTCCGGTGTCAGCCTCAGGCAGACAGACTTTCTCCTAGCTTCCGTTTCCACCCTGCAGAAGCAGGATCCTGTCGCTTCTCTTCCTTCTGCTCTCCGAGAGCTTATCCTAAGGGTTAAAGTTCTGCCGTTTCCAAGGCTGGAAGTGCTAATCATTCATAAATTTTCATCATTCTTTGGTCATATTAAATTAATAGATTATCTTCCAGTTGTCACTACTGAAGGAAATTCATACCCTTTTAACACATGTAAAAATAGAATATTGAAAAGTAGAATAAAAATAGCCAGTGGCAAGGAGGCTTCTGTGTCTGCTGGGATTCCGTGACTGCAGACACCCTGCTGTGGAGGGTGCTGCCTTCTCTCCTTAGTGTAGTTCTCCGTGTTCTTGGAAACCAGAGCACATAGTATGCAGAGTATTAGGGACAAGTTTAAATAGCTCAGTTGATTGGTTGGTACCTTTTACCTCAGGCCACTGAAATCTGTCTTCATTTATGGCAAGAAAGGTAGACATGAACCCAGTTCTCTGACTGGGTTTATTAGGTGACCCTTATGTTTACAGTAGGGGTTGTTCTTGTTGTTGTTCGGTTTTGTTATTTTAGTTTTTCAAGACAGGATTTCTCTGTGTAGCCTTGGCTGTCCTGGAACTCGCTCTGTAGACCAGGCTGGCCTTAAACTCAGGAATCGGCCTAACTTCTGCTTCTCAAGTGCTAGGATCAAAGGCATGTGCCACCATGCCTGGCAGTAAATGATTTCATTTTAATTGAATTTTTAATTAATTTTAAATTGATTGTTTAATTAAATTTGGGGGTTAGAGTAGTAGGTAGTTCAGCATTTAAGAGAGTTTGCTGCTTCTCCGGGGACCTGAGTTCAGTTCTAGCACACGCTGGGCCATCTCACAATCACCTAACTTCAGCTTCAAAAGATCTGACACCCTCGTCTGAACTATGTGTATATCCTCCCCCAGTACATACACTCACTCAGATGCATACCCATACACATAAATGAAAAAGTGAATTTTAGACATCAAAAGGACCAAGTTTTTGTTTTTGTCTTTTTTTTTTTTTTTTTTTTGGTTTTTCAAGACAGGGTTTCTCTGTGTAGCTCTGGCTGTCCTGGAACTCACTTTGTAGACCAGGCTGGCCTCGAACTCAGAAATCCTCCTGCCTCTGCCTCTCAAGTGCTGGGATTAAAGGCGTGCGCCACCACTGCCTGGCACGATCAATGTTTTAATCACGCAAATGTGTTTTATTTATAAGTGGAGGTTCTAGAATATTCATGATTTAAAATATACATCAGATATATTATAAACTTTCATTAAAGTAAGTGCTTAGAAAAGTCACCATGAGAACTGGGACAGGATGTCAAACATTGAGTGGCAGTTTCATGGTGTTGCATATGAGAGAAACAACATACATATCGTTTTTTAGTCAAATGAGCTCTTTTCCCTGTGTGAGGCAGAATAGCCCAGGCTGGCCCTGGACTTGCCACTGTGTGTAGTGAGTCCTGTCCTCTATCTCACAGTCCTGCTAGAATAAACAGCACATCTTTATTATTAGAAAAATTAGAATAAGACTCTAAGAAATACGAGCATAACACATGAGGATTTTGCTTAAATTGGAATGTAGGTTTGTTTGGGACCACACTAACCAGAACTGTTTATCTTTGGGGATCTGGAAGAATGACTGCAGTGCAGTTCTTGCAGGTTCTACTGCAGCCTGATGGAGCAGGTGAAGCCAGTGCAGACATAGGAGTCAGAAGGAAATGACCATTGCAGATGTGGGGGCTGGAGGCCTTTCCTGCGCTCCACAGTCCTCTAGCTAGGCTGCCAGTCAAAGCTTCGATGTGACGGTCTCTCCATTAGATCATTACCGGGAGATTGGCGAGAGGTTGTCAAATATTGTGTAAAGCCTTCTGCCTGTACAGGTTTTTGCTTGCTTGAGACAGGATTTCCCTCTGTACCCCAGGCCTAAAGCTTGTGGTTCCTTCCCCAGCATCAGCCTCCTGATGCTCTTCCACGGTACCGAGTGCTGTGAAAGTTCCGAAAGTTCCGTCCTTCCCTTTCTCCCTCTTGAACTATCACAGAATCATATTTGCCAAAAAGTGCAGTATGAAAGTGTCCTTGCCCCAGTGTTGAGAGTAAATTAAGATAGCCCATGGAGGAAGGGGTGTGGATTTCCCTGCTGACCAATGGCCATCTTTTCCAAGGCTCGGAACTCCAGGGTTTAGTTTCTTCATATTGTTCTTTTGTCTGTCGCTGCCATCTCAATACATTGATCGGTCATGTGATAAAGGGAAAGATTCCCCTTAATACTCCTTGGATACATCTGTTCCCATTTAATTGCACTGATCATCTTCCGTTCATGCATTTCTTCAGCTTAGGAGGATGGGCCTCGCTTGTGGTATTTCCTTGGTGGGCTCTGAGAAGTTTTAAATTGTGAATTCAGTTTCTTACCTAAATATACATTAGTACATGCAGAGTATGTTTGGTTTTATAAACAAAAAAATGTGAAAGCACTTAATAATGCAGATATGCTGAATTCCTACGACACAGAGCAAATGGGGCGCTAGTATAGATTGTCATTACTCTTATAAAAATAAAGGTTTTTTTTGTTTGCTTTTAAAACTGTTATGTATTAAGTGTTTTATTTACAACAAGATTTGATAATTGTTCTGGTCTGAGAACGATTTCCCTGCAGAGAGGAGCTATGCAGCAACTCTCCCCATCCTACTAAGGTCCCAGTGACAAACCAACGTGGGATTCACCAGAGTGGAACTTTGAACTTATTGGGGTTACTTACGGTGGATGAGAGGTTACTGAAAAGAGAATGATAACCCCAAGGCAGCTGCACTGAGAAGTCTTTAGCCAACAATAACTCTCCTGGCTCTGTAGACTATGCCTCCTCCTTTCAGGTCTCCTCAGCCTATGTGCTCCAGCCCCTCCTCTGTGAGGGAACGCCAACTGTCAACACACCTAGCTGTGATCATTTGCAGCCAGACACAGCTGAACTCTAGATGATGGAGGGATGGGGGCTTTTGGCCCTGAGGATGGTACTGTCCACCCTGTTCTTCTTTGAACTTTATAATGAACATTGATAGCTCTCTGGGGTTAAAAATATGTATAGGCTAGCGATGCGGCTCAGTGGTGTGCATGGTACCCTGAGTTCAGTCCATAGCATAAATCATGGTGTGTAAGTGCATGCATGAGGATACTGATAATCACAAGTACCTTGTCTTTCCTCTTCCCCGACCAGGTTCCTGGGACATCCTGCAGCGAAGCTTCTCTATGCGTACAACCCCAGCAGGGATAACGAGGTTGTGGTGAACTCAGTGTTTACAGCTGCTAGACATTTTCATGTGCCGCCTGTCCATTGCAGGGTGAGTGTAGATAAGTCTGACTTTCTGCTCCTAGTCCCCTTACTGGCCCATGTTTTCCTTTGGTAGCTTTTTGTTTGCTTTATGTGTACTTTCCCATCCATTTTCTTTCATGAGTTTGGTAGCGTTGGATACTTAACGGGGAAACATGTTTGAAGAAACTGTAGTAATGTATGCATATTAAAAAAAAGACAGTATGGCTTTATCATGGGTAGAGAAAGTTCATGTTAGTGATCTTAAGGTCAGCATGGATACTGAGGCTTCTTTTTTTTTTTTTTTTAAGATTTATTTATGATTATATGTGAGTACGCGGTAGCTGTCTTCAGACACTCCAGAAGAGGGAGTCAGATCCTGTTACAGATGGTTGTGAGCCACCATGTACTTACTGGGATTTGAACTCAGGACTTTTGGAAGAGCAGTCAGTGCTCTTAACTGCTGAGCCATTTCTCCAGCTGATACTGAGGCTTCTGAACCTCGCCCTAGGTGTAGAGTTGTGCCCCCTCAGACCTCATTAAGTCAGGGTTCCTCGTGAGTGGGGCTGCTTCTGTAGTTAACTCGCGTGGCAGCAGAACTGCAGACTGTGGTCTTTTAGTTTTTCAGTCACCTTGAACGTCCTTAAGCTTTTAATATTTGGATTGCCATGTTGCTTGGTGTTACAATTTTCACAAACTAAGGAGAGCAAGGAAATGTTAACAGAGAAGCCCTACGTTTGGTCTGTGGTTGGTTTGGTTTATGCAGATATACACAGTCCCTGGTTTTTAGTACTATGTCAATGTATTTAATAAAAAAAAATCTTCCCATCTGTACATCATTCTCAGTACTTAAATAGAAACAGAAGTGTTAGGTACAGACAGGTGAACACGTGGGTGAAGAGACTAGAAGGTGGAGTGAGGGAATTGGGCAGTTACTTGCCATGAGTTGGCAGCTGCTCTTGGAGTGACAGAGACGGTCAGTTTGGAGAGGCTCGGGGCTTCATGATGCTGATAAAGGATACAGGATATGAACATGGAGCTGTTTGCAGTTGTCAAAAGGAAAGAAAGTCTGTGAATACTTTCCAGATGGCTAACTAGGTGCTTTCCTTTCAGGTGATTCCGGCAATGGGGAAAACATCCTTCAGAATTATTTTCTTACCTACTGAAGAAGGAAGCATTGAAAGCTCTTTATTTATTAATACCTCCTCACACGGAGTCTTTTCCTATCATGTAAGTACCTTCGTTTTGCCATATAATTTGGTTGTTGACTTAGAGTATGACTGTTTTTAAAGGACTCTTGGGGAAATTTCCCACCCTTTCATGTCCTTAAACTACAGCCTATAGTGGTGCTAAGTCTATTAACTTCCACGCTTCTGCTTAGTGGGCCACAGAAGACCTTCCCTGCAGCCTGCTAAGCCCTGGGTCTTTGAAGCATGTTAGAATGAATGTACCATACAATTTTCTAGAATAAAACCTAGCAGGCTCCTCCCTCTCAGACAGGTGAGAGGGGGTTCTGCAAGGGCCGCTCCAGCATTTTTGCCTGCCTCCTCTTGCAGGAGTGTTTATGGTCAGGCATGTGTGGCCGTCCATTCCTGGGCAGCTCCCCATTCACATCACTACTGAAGTCAAGATACTGGGAAGGGCACATGAAATACCATTTTGCTGGTGTTCCCAGAACAGGGACCTTAACCGGTGGTACCTGGGGTATACTAAAGATGGCTGTTTGTGCTTAGTTCTCATTAGATTCCATTAAACACGTTGGTCCCACATCAGAAGAGAATAGTTTTGCATTCTGAGGAACAGCTAGGGGTGTTTGTAGATGGAGACAGATGTGTTGGTCAGCAGGTGTGTGTGGACAAGGTGTGCCGACACTGACAGACCCGTGCCTCTCTTGCTTTCCCGCAGGTATCTGGAGTGGGCACTCGCAGAGTCTCTACAGAAGGGTCTGCGGAGCAGCTGCCGAGCTCATACTTTCTGCTTCCGCAGGTCCAAAGTATTCAGCTTTCACAGACACAGGTCATTGGAATAGAACTACTTGGAACTAACTTGTAGAGTATGCAACCTGATCTGCATGGTCATATTAGGGTTTTACTCTATTTGGAAAAGTCTTGGAATATGGAAGTAATAGATGTAGTTAAAGTGTCAGTGAAATCTATGCATTTTTCCTTGCTTTTCTTTTGTGTGGGTGTGGGTGTGCATATGTATGTACATGCCAGAATCCAGGGCCTCTTGCATGCTAGGCAAGCGCTCTTCCACTGAGCTGTAGCCAGCCCTCCATACTTCCTGACAGCCCAGTGCTGCTATTCCACATTTTGCTGACTCCACTACTGCCCTATGAAATGGATTTGTTTCTTTATCTCAGCTATTGTGCTGTGTGCTCATGATTCTGCTTCCCTTTTTGCGCATCCATTTCCTTGAATATAGCTTCATGATGAGGCTGAGGTCACAGATAGACCATGAGCTGTTTCATAGGGTCTGTTAAATTTGACTGGCTGCTTTTCAGGAAGACAGAAAGAACTATTATAGCCACCAACAGTGACAAGCTTCCAGAGATGTTTACCATCCTTTCCTCTCCCTACTTCTCGTCCTGCCTGGTTGTGACTTGCTTTTGTTTTGGTATTTTGAGGCAGGCTTACCATGGATCCCTGACTGGCCTAGAACTTGCTATGTAGACCAACCTGGTTTCAAACTCAGAGATTTGCCGGCCTCTGCCTCCTGAGTTCTGAGATTAAAGGCATGCACCACTACACCCTGCAGGAGGAATATTCCTTTATGCTTTAGTAATTCTATACATTTAAAAATTCTTTTCATGCACATTTCATTAGCAGCTTATAGGACTGGTCACTACTTTGGTACTTACCTCTCTTTTCCCCAATTGAGCCCATCGTCACCTGCTTAAAACCGGTTAGTGCATTCTTTCAGGTGTTAAAACGAATACTTAGTCCTTGGTACAGTCGTTATCCATGTGGCCTTGCATGCCAGGCCCTTATGTATGAAAGGCAGGTACGGTGCTCCTGAGGTGCAGCCCCCAGCCTGGCTTCCGGCTCTCTAGTCACATTACACACCACTCTGCTCCCCACGCCACATTCTGCTAGCCTCCTCTGATTGTCCCTGGATGCCATTTACCTTCCGTCACTGTCCTTTGCCCCTACAAGTTGCCCAAGCCTCTCCTCTCATCTTCTCTAGTTTGTCCTTATTTCTACCTCTTTCAGTTCAGAGATTTTCTAAGACAGGTGGAAGGGTGTCTGCCCTTCCCAGCCTGACTCGTGATCTTTTTTGAATGTAGTGGAACTATTTTCCTTCCCTTTAGAGCACACATGTCATGAGTGGGTAAGAGAGCTTGCTATGCAAGCATGAGGACCTGATTTCAAAACCTCTGTACCCACATGAGAGCCAGGCATGTTGTCTGTGTGCTTGTAACCATGGTGCCGTGGGAATAGCGACAGGAGTGCCACTGGGACTTGCTGGCCACCACCTAGCTTCTGTGAGAGCTCCCGGTCTCAGTGAAAGGCAAGGTGATTCAGGGCATCTGGCATCATCCTCTGGCATCCACCCCATGTACATGGGTGTGTACATCCATACCTAGACATGTTCTCCTATAGAACACGTGTGTGCGCATGCACGCAAACACCCACCACACAATGTAAGCACCATCTGAGCTTTGTTCCAAACTCCGTGAAAGCAGTGAGTTTTGATTCAGATTTCCAGGAGGCTCCCTTCCCCTCAGAGGTGGCCATAGCTGAGATCTCTGAGTTGTCAGTAGGCTCTGTGGCTATCCTCAATGGGCCGGTTTCTGCTCCCTGCCCTAGGCTGGCCTTGCTGATAGTGACTTGGCTTTTCTTGATCTTGCTCTAGCAGATACAGGTTGAACATCCCTAATACAAAAATATGAAATACAAAACATTAAAAAAAATTCCACACTGTTTGAGGGTAGAGATGATATCCCCAGTGGGAAATTTCATACACAATCTCATATACTTATTTACAACTAGAACATATACACACCAAAAAATATTCTATATCTAAGCTGTGTTATGTAATGTGTACATGAAATATAAATAAATTTCATGTTTAAACCTGTATTCCTTCCCTAATACATATCATTACGTATAGGCAAATATCCCAGAACTCAAAAAGAGTCCACCCCTAAAATCTTCCTGGCCTTGCACATTTGGAAAAGTGGAGTTTGACCTGTGCTTCCCTTTCTGTCATTTTTTTTTCTTTTTGCATTTTAGCTTATTTTAATACACCTTACTAATGTCTAAGAGACACTGTAAAAATCTACTCATTGAAAGACAGCAATTTAGTGTGTTTAGTCACAGAGTGGTAGACTACCATTACTCTCTGATCTTGGCACATATTCCTTGCTTCAGGCACGTGTAGCTGTTTGTGAGGGGCGCAGAAACTGCCCGAATGGCCACTCCATTATAAAGGAGGCATTTTGTTTTGTTTGTGAATAAGAGAGAGAGAACATCCAGGAATCTCTGGAGGATTCCAGAGCAGAGAGAAAAGAAAATAGACTGGACATGGCCAGGGCTATGTGCAAAGGAGTAAGAACATTGAAGGGGATAGAGGAGACAGGGGAGGCAGAGGACAGAGAGACAGGGCAGAGAGACAGTGAGAGACAGTATTTGGGAAGGGGGTATAAAGAGATCCAGGAGCTGAGGTTTGAAGGGCCTCAAAGGCTGATGCAGGGACTTTGAAATATATGACAGGTACTAGGGACTGAGGGAGCCTGGAAGCCAGCGTGGTGGTCTTTGATATTCTGATAGCCATCATAGGTAAATGTTAATGGACAGCCAAATGCCTGCTCTTTCAGTCAAGAGAAATGACTTCTTTTGGGAACTGGGACCCAACCCAGTTCACAAATTCCTGAAGAATACTGGCTCTTCTCTGCCAGAAATCCTTTACAGTCCAGCTTAAGACCATTTCTGGATGTATGGACTGCCCACCTGAGACCTAACAGTAGCCACTGCCCATGTCATGAGTCTGCACACTTGACATAAAGGAAATGTGGTCTTTTGTGATTGGCATCTGCCCCTTAAAACTTTCCAGGTTTCAGCGACATCTTTCCTTTTTTTTAAATTGCCGACTAGTATCTGAGGTATGGGAAACATCACACTATGTGTAACTCCGTCAGTTCATTTGAGTTGTTTGCTTTTGACTGTTATGAATATTGTTGCTGTAGGCATTTGTTTGTTTATATCATGAAGGGAAGTCAAGGCAGGAAACTAGAGGCAGGAACTGAAGCAGAGACCACGGAGGAATGCCTACTGCTTACTGGCTTGCTCTTCATGGCTTGGACAGCTTGCCTTCTTATACAACCCAGCTAAAGGGCAACATCACCAACAGTGGCCTGAGCCTTCCCACATCAGCCCTTAGTCAAGCATTTCCCCCATAGACTGGCCCATATGCCATTCTGAGTAGGGCACCTTCTCAGTGAGGGTCCTGCTTCCCAGGTACGCCTAGGTACGCCAAATTGACAAAAAAAACCAAACCAAAACAAAAAAACAAAAAACAAAACCCTAACCAATGTAGATGTACACCTAGGAGTACAATTTTGGTAAGTAATATGTTTTAGGAGTTGTCAAAACTTTTTTAATAAGTGCTTTTATCATTTTATAGTGCCACCAGCAATGGTCATCAGCTTTGCCAATCTGCATCTGGTTTCTTTTAAAAACAAACATCCTAATGGGCATGAAGTCATTTGATTTGCATTTCCATAATGGCTAAATCAGAGAGCATCCTTTGGCATGATGATTGAAACGTGGGAATCATTTCTGAAGTGTCTATTTATATGGCTTTCCCTCCCTTTTAAAAATAAGTTGTTTGGAGGCTGGAGAGATGGCTCAGCAGTTAAAAGAACTGACTGCTCTTCCAGAGGTCCTGAGTTCAATTCCCAGCAACCACATGGTGGTTCACAACCATCTGTAATGGGATCTGATACTCTCTTCTGGTATGCCTGAAGACAGCTCCAGTGTACTGATAGTCATAAAATAAATAAATAATAAAAAATAAGCTTTAAAGAATGAGTTATTTTATGTGGTGTGAGGTAGGATGGGGCTGCACACATACGATGGTGGAGCTCAGAGGACAACTTCATTACATTGTCCTCGTCTTGCTTTGTATGGGTTTGGGGACCCAGCTCAGCCTCAAGTGTGGATGTAACTTACTGCCACCTCCGCTTCTTTTATTTTTTTTATTAATTTTTTTTAGATAGGCTATTTGTTTGTTTGTTTGTTTTTAATATAGACCAGGCTGACTTTGAAACTCCCTATGTAGTCAAAGATGACCCAAACCCTCTCATCCTACCACTACCTCCTGAACACTGGATTCACATGCGTGCACATGTATATGGTGGTAGGAGCAAACCTAAGGCTTTCAGCCTGCATCCCTCTACCTTTCTCTCATTGGAAAATGTGTTGACTTTTTAGATGTGAGATGTAGATACTCTCTGTCATAGAGAGCATGACTTTTATCCAAGTTCATGATTTGTAAATAGTTTCTCCTACTCAGTAAGTAGATTGTTTTCTTTTGGTAGTATCCTTTGAAGTACAAAAGATATAGATTTTGTTAAAATCTAGTTTATCCCTTTTCACCTTTGGTTAGTTATAGTTTTATTATTTCATTTAAAGATTCTCCAATATTATGGAATTTTATGTTTTAAGGCTTTGTCAGTTTATCTTCATTCCTGCCCAGTTTGGCTTCAGTCTTGTGCCCAGTTTACTTCTGCTAATGTTGCTCACCTGGGGTAGAGGAAGACATCCATGCTCATTTTTTTGCATGATGTGCTTAGATGCCCATCCCATCTGCTGAAAGGCAGTTCTCCCATACTGAGTGGTCCTCATGAAAGGCAATTCTCCCACACTGAGTGGTCCTCATGAAAGGCAGTGCTCCCATACTGAGTGATCCTCATGAAGAGCAGTACTCCCACCCTGAATGGTCTTCTTGTCCCTTGTCATCTTTTCTCCTTTCTGGCCTGTGGGTTTCTCCTTTACTTTGGTCTGTACAGGAATTTGTGGCTTTAAGTTAGGCCCTGTTGGACATAGCTCTCTCCAAAGTCAGTCAGTCTGTCCATCAGTCAATAGATGGTTCTTGAGTGTTCCAATTAATACATGGGCTGTGAACAAACTCTGCAGTGCCCCTACTCTTTTGCTGAATATGTTTCAAAGTTTGTTGACAGAACTGGTCCCTTGTCAAAAAGCAGCACAGATGTCCAATTCAGACATCTGAAGGTGTTTTCTGGAAGGCACATGTTTCATGGTCTCTTATCTCAGTCATGGTTAGGAAAATAAAATCTTAAGATGTTTTCCGGGACTTATTATATACCTAAAAGTAAAATCCTACAAAATTTAAACTTAAAAAGTAATTATGGAATTCCTAAAAGCATATCCCTGTTGTAATCTTTCTGTACTCAAGCTGTTTGCTTGTGTGCTCCTGTGCTCCTTGTGTTTGTAGGCCTGTTGTTGCCAGCTCTCCTTATCAGAAGGAAAGTCTTTATTCTCAATACTGTCTTGAGAGTGTTCCTTCTGCTAATGTTGCTCACCTGGGGGTAGAGGGTTGTGCGTAGGACATAATTCCTCCAAAGGGTTCTAGGTCTCCAGTGCTCAAGGCAGAACTGTGGGGTTTTTTCCTGCATCAGGCTAGAAAGTGTGCCATGCACAGCTAAAGAGTGAGATGTCTAGACAGAGACAAGTGCATCATCAACTTTAAAAAAACAAGTTGTCTATTTCCACTGGAAGGGAGATAACTACATTTTGTTTAAGGAGAAAAGTGAAGTTAAGAAAAGAAATACAACTTACAACTATTTTACATGTAAATTAGACTAAGATGATAGAGTGATTCAAAAATGTTTTCAGTGAAACAAGAAGTTGTGTGTGTGTGTGTGTGTGTGTGTGTGTGTGTGTGTGTACTTGCACATGTGCACCTGGGGTGGGGCATGTCTCTATGGTAACCTGATCTTGTGTACAGGGAAGTGTAAGTTCCTTAGCTTTGTTAAAATGCAAGGCCATCCTAGTTAGGGTCCAGTGGTCTCTCCTTCCTTTGAGCTCCTGACCCTTTCTTCTGAGCTAATCATCCTTCCCAGAACACACCGTCCCTTCTACCCCACTCTTCTTCATGAGGTCTATCCTAGTCTAAGTGTGCTAGTTCCATATTCCAAGACCCAGTTCAAATGTAAGCTCTTCTCAACATTCCCCTGGTCCCTGTCAGCCCCGTGCTGCTCTCTATGGCGCAGGGCCCACACCCTGTTGTGATATGTCACCCCTGTTCTTCGGGGGGCTCACCTAGATCTATGGCACAGGGACTACACCCTGTTGTGATATGTCCCCCCTGTTCTTCGGGGGGCTCACCTAGATCTATGGCACAGGGACTACACCCTGTTGTGATATGTCACCCCTGTTCTTCTGGGGGCTCACCTAGATCTATGGCACAGGGACTACACCCTGTTGTGATATGTCACCCCTGTTCTTCGGGGGGGCTCACCTAGATCTATGGCACAGGGCCCACACCCTGTTGTGATATGTCACCCCTGTTCTTCGGGGGGCTCACCTAGATCTATGGCACAGGGACTACACCCTGTTGTGATATGTCACCCCTGTTCTTCTGGGGGCTCACCTAGATCTATGGCACAGGGACTACACCCTGTTGTGATATGTCACCCCTGTTCTTCGGGGGGGCTCACCTAGATCTATGGCACAGGGCCCACACCCTGTTGTGATATGTCACCCCTGTTCTTCTGGGGGCTCACCTAGATCTATGGCACAGGGACTACACCCTGTTGTGATATGTCACCCCTGTTCTTCGGGGGGGCTCACCTAGATCTATGGCACAGGGCCCACACCCTGTTGTGATATGTCACCCCTGTTCTTCGGGGGGCTCACCTAGATCTATGGCACAGGGACTACACCCTGTTGTGATATGTCACCCCTGTTCTTCTGGGGGCTCACCTAGATCTATGGCACAGGGACTACACCCTGTTGTGATATGTCACCCCTGTTCTTCTGGGGGCTCACCTAGATCTATGGCACAGGGCCCACACCCTGTTGTGATATGTCCCCCCTGTTCTTCGGGGGGCTCACCTAGATCTATGGCACAGGGACTACACCCTGTTGTGATATGTCCCCCCTGTTCTTCGGGGGGCTCACCTAGATCTATGGCACAGGGACTACACCCTGTTGTGATATGTCACCCCTGTTCTTCGGGGGGGGGACTCACCTAGACAGAGCCAAGTTGCCACCATTTCTAGCGTGTCCATGTCAGCTTGCTGTGTAGTACACTGAAGGCCCCCCACCCCCTAGTTTAAATAGATAGGTGAGTCAATGGGAATTTGAGCTGATCCACAAACAGCACCTAAGCAGCCCTCCCTCGTTTGGGAGCTTCCCCTTGTCACCACCGCTGACCTTCAGCAGACTCCCCACTGCAGCAGGTGCCATTGTTCTTATTTTAGAAATTGTTGAAAGGACTCAGAGTTCAAATTACTTGGTTGGAGTTCAGGATTAGAGCTAGGACTGCAAGTGACAACTGAGTCGCTTTAGTTTTCCCCCAAATGTAGTAAATGTCATAATGATTTTCCTCTGTAGTCTTCACGATACAGGGAAGAAAGATGCCAATAATTTTGGCAGCACTTTTATTATGACAACAAAACAGACACAGTTTAAAGCCCCGCAGTGGGAAAGGACTTGACCGTCAGCTTAGCATTGGAGCTCCGTCCGGACTGTGATTTGGAGGTTCGTGTGGGAGTGTTTCAAAGGCCCGGAGAGGTGCCACTAACTGGCTTCCTTCAGGACCACATGCCCAGAGGTGCCACTGCTCCCAGTGAGCTGAGCCCTCCCTTGTCAGTTATTAACCAGACACATGCCTGGCAGACTTGCCTAGAGGCCAGTCTGATGAGGGCATTTCCTCCTTTGAAGTTTCCTTTTCCAGATGACCTTGCTATCTTGTGTCAAGTCATCCGAAATGAAGAACGAACCAGCACATTTTATTTGTAATGCATAATAATTAAAATATGGTTACATTATCACCTCTTCCTTTCTTCCAACCCCTTTCATGATCTCTTTTCCAAATTTATGACTGCCTTTTCTCTTATTATGGTTAGAATTAGAAAAATAAAAGGACATCTTAGCATATTTATATGACGGAGGCATGTTCTTCTTTAATATCTGGGATGAGTTACTATCTCCTTGTCCCCAGGTTAGGACACCTGGGCCAGTGGAAGGCATTCATAGCTGAAGGAGACTCACCCTGGCACAGAGAAGAGAAAAGCTACAGGGTCCCCCTTGCAGGACAGGATCCTAATCTGTCACTCACAACTAGGAGCTCCTGCGCCTCATGGGAAGGCAGCTGGGCCGAGAAGACAGGAGAACCGGGGAAGGGATTCTTGGAACACTCCTGGATTCATAGTCTTGAGCCAGTTGACGAACTTACGGAGCTGGAGGAAGAGAGCAGCCCTGTGCTTCCACCTTCCTGGGCCTGCCCTCCGGCCCCTAAGCAGCCCCTTCCCTGTGCCTATTGTATTTAAAAAATGCACTAGATGTGCTGAAGGTGACACTGCCAAACTTGAACACTCGTTTTCCATCTCTGCCCTTATCCCAAGTCCTCAGCTCTGATTTCTAGGACAGCTCCTGAGTTCCTCTGTAATGAGGTCACACTGGAGCATTAAGACACTCCTCTGAAGGATGGCTTGTGCTATCCAGTGATGTGTGATGCTAGGGGGTAAGGAGAAGAACCCCCAGACCTGACCACCTGCACAGTGATCATGGTTCCGGGTAGCCTCGGCACTCAACTAACCTTCTTGTGCCTCATTTCTGTCCGTGAAGTGGTATTAGCCCTCCCTGGAAGAATCGGATGCTACTGAATAGGTCAAGACGTGTAAAGAGCTTAGAACCAGTTCCTAACACACAGCTAAAATCCATTCCTCTTGACTTTAAAAAACAGGTTTTGAATATAAACCTTCTATTATGAAACTTAAGGAAAACTTTCCAATTCAGATTCAGTCTTCCGGCAAGGTGTGGAAGTTGAAGGCTATAGACCTCTATCAATTTGTCTTGGCCTATGAGTTCATAGTCAAAGAATTTGAAGTCCTTCCTCATTTTCTTTGTCTTGGCCAGAGATCTTCTCCATGCTTATGTGCAGCTGGGGAACCTTTGGCAGCTACGTCCAGGGCTCTCTCTCACTATACCGAGTGTGGCTTTCCTAGGGTCCCTGTGCTGACAAACGTTTCAATCGTAAGGTTCTCTTGAGCCACTCTTACGTCTCGAGTTCTTATAAGATCCCCAGGAGTCTCCGAGCATCAACCTTACATGCACTAAACTGGGAAGACATGGTCCTCCCTGCTCTCTGGACCCCCATTCTAAGCATAACTGTCCTCGGTGTCTTGCATGTGTCAGACAGTAGGAGGGTGGAGCCGGCACGCTGGGTTCTTGGGTTGTTTCAAGCCCAAAACCTTTGCATGTATCGCTTGCTGGGCAGGTATGACTGTTGGTCAGGAGGCTCCCAGGGAAGTGGGGTTGAGGGTAGCCACCTACAAGGAGCTGGCACCCGAGACACCAGCCCCTCCTTCAGAGCCTGGCAGTGTCCTGTAGGCCAGCAGCTTGCTCCCTGGTTTGCTTTCTGCTCTACCACTTTGTGGGTCTGTTTATTTCTTGTGTCTTGTTCATGATGCTCAACTGAATGGTGTCCAGACTCTGCAGTGTCCCCAGGCTGAGATGTGGGGTGCATTGGTCTTCTGTCAGTTCTCACTGTTGACCTGGAGGCCTCAGACCTATTTCTTAAGGGAGGTTTCCCTTCTGTACTGCCTGCTTGCAACAGTCTTGCTTGCTCCTTTGGGTTCTTTTAGTGGAATTTGCAGTATTTTCATTGTTGTTCCAAATGGTTGGTACTTTGATAATAGTTTCTCTGTTAAAGTTAAGATTGCAATAATTTTGTTCTTTTGGGAAAGAGCTGCCAACTTTTCAGTTTTCTTTTAACAAATGCACACAGGTCACAGGCAATGTGGACATACTCCAGCTCCCCCTTGTGGGGTTCTGAAATACAGTCTTTCAGAAGGAAATGACAGTTTGAGTCTCCCTAAGTCATAGCATATGGAATCAGTAGTAGTACTCAAAAGACTGAAAAATTTTGAGCCCCAACAAGATACCACAAATGTGATAGTTCAATGTATACAATTTTTTTTCACTGGCAGAATTACTTTAAAAATAATGTGTGAATTATGTCCATGCTATATGTATAAAGCGTATAAGACATAAGTGAATTTTGTGTTTAGACACAAGTCCCACCCTCAAAAGAGCTAATGATAGATGAGAGAGAATATTCCAAAATTAAACATTTCCGTTTTTAAGCCCCTAGAATAAAAAAAAAAAAACCACAGAATCTATAGTGGTTTCTTTATGTTATTCTTTTACTGAGCACACAAATCTTGCTTAATTTGGCAGATTATAAAAATCATCTATGCAAAATTTTACCAAGAATAATAGAACATTAGCTTGTAAATCAGATGAAGTCACTGTGTTCTTAATTATGTTTAAATTGTCATTCTGTACTCTTAATATTATTTATCCATTCAGAGAAAAGTTAGAGGGAAGAAAATTCATTTTAAGTTTAAAAACCCACTGTTCTTTATAAAAGTATACACTATCAAGATCTGTTTTCTCATTAAAATGGAAATTTTGAGGTCAAAAGTACACGCCAAAGTATCAGATCTTGATGTATTCTTTTCCATTATAGGTGTGGTTTCTTGCCATTAGGCCATTGCCTGTCTCAAGTTTTCTCAGTTGTATGGTGTCTGTGACTACACACTCTCTGTCAGTTTGCCAGTCATATAGCAACTGCCTACTTAGGCAGAGCGTGGCATTGAATGTTTATGACCTGCTGGAAAGGGTAGACCTGACCAAACTGTTATGGTGCAAATGAAGAACACAGAACAGTTAGGTAGTAGGTGTCTGTGTGTTCAGGGCTTATAGTAGCAAATCAAACTTTAGGGTCGTGATTCTACTTAGCAGAGGCTCTGCCTGGAATTCCGCACTCACACATAATTAAGCAAGCCTCCTCTTTGCTGAGCCTTCCTAACACTCAGACTCTGGCTCCTGGGCTGAATATGTTTCTTTTATAATGACTATGACAGAGACCTTGTCAAGAGAGTCTGTCAAAGACCGTGCCCCTGAGATGTGCATTCCGTGCTGACTTCACTGTCGCCTCTTATGTCTGCAGCCCCACCCCAGCCTGGACGCAGTGCCCCTCCTTGATTGGGTTGTTCTCATCTTTTCCTTAAAATTCTATCAAAGGTGGATGAGATCATTGAACTTGACAGAGTCCTGCATCCTTTCCTTACACTTCGGTCTCCATCCATAGCTCTTTCATGTGTTAAAATGGCAGGCAGTTGACATTTGGAAGTTTCTGTCAGAGTCCAGGGTCATGGCTTCTAGTGGGCATTGAATTGAAAGAAGGCACACATTAAAAAGCAAAGCAAGCAAACAAACAATCCAGGAAGTTGATTGGGTTTAATAGTGCATACTTGTAATCTTAGCATTTAGGATGATGAGGCGGGATGATACTATGGACAATCAGGGTTATACTGTAAGACCTGGTTTCAAAATCAAGCAAGTATGGGGCTGGAGAGATGGCTTGATGATTAAGAACACTTGTTGCTCTTGCAGAGAACCTCATTTTGGTTCCCAGCACTCTGGTACAGAGGCCCACAGTGGCCTGTAACTCCAGCTCCAAAGAATCTATTGCCCTCATCTAGCCTCAGGTACCATACACACACACATGCATGCACGTGTGCGTGCATATATATTTAAAATAAGCAAAAACCAGTAAGTAGGTTATTAGTTAACCCCATTTTAAAATAAAAGTGTAGTTCTTTGTTTTAAGCAAATACTAAACACACCCAAGGCAGTATGAACATACATGGACATACATGTACTTGATTCCTGCCTTACTAGGAATTTTCATTACTTCCTTTAGAGTGTAAGCCTACTGACAGCAGAATGTATTTCCAGCACAGCATTGCACTCAGCAGCTGCTTGGAGCTCGCTGCGTGAATGACTTGCTGTTAGGACTGGATGATGCTTGGCGCCTCCACCTAAGTTCTTTTCCTTCTTTCTTTTAGGCAGAGACCACTAATACCAGCCTCCTGAGGGTGCAACTGGAATGCAGTTTACATAATAAAGTGTGTCAGCAATTAAAGGTACAATGGTATTTAGCAAATCTGTTTTCTTTCCTGCCTCTTAAAAATCAAAATCAAAACTGCAGTGTATTCTCACCTAAGCAGGCTCTTGCCTTGACTGTTTCTTCTTTTCAAAAATATGCAGTCACAGAGTTCAGATGATTTTTGTTTTGTTCTGTTTTGTTTTGTTTTTGAGTTTTTCTTCTTCCCCTATGCCTCCCATTTCAGAGTTGCTATCTGGGATCTGATGACGCATTGCACTTGGAGATGAACATCGTTGTAGCAGTGGAAAACTCCTCAAAGCAGCCTGAAGAGAACACTCAAGCACTATTAGATCATCTCTCTATCATTTATGTAGCCACTGATGAGTCTGAGACCTCAGGTGAGGTGGGGGCTCTACTGTGTCTGTTGTGGGGCCAGCTCAGTTGAGTGCGCACTGTGTCCTGGCTTGTCTCGAATAATTGAAGCTACAACCTTCTTGCAGCATGAATAGGCTTCCCTGACTCATTATTCAGTCTGTCAACGACTAAAGACAGACTCTGCTTGGGGTAGATTGCAGCAGGCACTGCTTCTCAGTCTGCAGCTACTCTTGCCTGTGCCGCTCCAGGGAGGTTAAGTAATCACAGCCAGCTTTTTGAGTCTCCTTGGGAATAATTTTTCTTGGCATTTTGCAGATAGTAAGCAAATGAAATGGACATGACTGCCTAAAATAAATGTTCACGAAGGGTTTGAGGTCCCGAGTCTTGCTCCAGAGTTATTGAGTTGCAGAAGCTCAGTTGAACAGATCATGCTGTTTCGTATTCTTAGCTGGTTGTTTCTGGATGTTTGACAACTTGGAGGAGAATTCTTTGGAAATGTGTATTCTACTTACTAGAAATAGCCTATTTTGGCAGTCCAGCTTCTGAAGAACACTTGCAGGAGTTACATACTATCTGATATATGAGATGCAAAATATGGAATTTGTGGTTACATATTGGTTATAACAGCTGTGTTCTTATGTGAGCATATATTTATTACTCATTCAAAGAAAGAACAACAAAGAGAGAAAGGAAAGCATGGTTACTTAGCAGCGGTCAGCAGTGTCGAGTGTGTCATGCCCACCTTCCTTCCCGGCTACCAGGCTCATGCTGGGGACTGAACCTGTGGCTTCCCACACGCATCACTGTGCTCGACAGTTATAATTGTTGAGCAAGCATCATTTGCCTTCCAGTTTTTAGAACTGGATGTAGTAGCAATGGCCAGAACTCCCCTGCCCTCTGGTTTATAGTTTGTTGGGATTTTTACCGGCCAGGTGGGTACCCAGAGTGAGAAGACCCCTGTCTCTGGGGAACACATTTAGATGATGGATAAAGGGGAGCCTGCCTTCTCTGAGACACTAGAGTTTCATTCCTCCCAAGTGTGTTGCTTTAAGGAAACACAAGGCTCTCCAGATGACTGAAGAGAATAGCTTTGCTTAAAACTATCTAGTTGGTTACTGTTATTCAAAGAGCTTAGTATGTCAGTTTCTGTTCTGCATGTTCTTCAGCATGTGAAAACCTACATGCTCAGGCCAGGTGTGTGTGTGTGTGTGTGTGTGTGTGTGTGTGTGTGTGTGCGCGCGCGCGCGCGCATCTTCCTTCCTGAGACTTAAAAGACCCATCCCAAGTACATAAAGCTCTGTCTTTGATTTCCAGCATTGAAGTCACCCATGCACGCATCCCAGAAGGTGCCAAAGAAAATGTATCTTCCATTGAAGTTCAGTGTTGTAGTGATGTTTTCCTCTTTTTAGAAATGTATACTGTGTATAACTGTGTAGATTCTATTGCTTTTTTTAAACCTCATTGCTCTGATTCTTTTGGGCAGATGAATCTGCAGTAAATATGTATGTACTGCACTCCGGAAACAGCCTTATTTGGATACAGGTAATTGCTGAGTTGCACCTAAAGTAATTTGAAAGTACAAATGTGCATTTTCTGCAGGCCCTTGGGATTCCCAGGAGCAGAGACTTTTGTGTCCATTTTCTTTTGCTGTCATTTAACCCCTCTGTCCTTCGATTGAGCACCCTGTTGTGTGAAGGTTGTCAGCTCCCCTCTCTGCTGTTGCAGACACGGCTGCTGCTGGCCAGTTGCTGGGAATTTTACTAAGTGTTGTTTTCTGATGTTCTCCTGGTTGAGAGGAATAACTTGGATTTATTGCTTGTTGTTACAGGATATACATCATTTCTCACAGAAAAATGTCCTGTCTCTGCAGTTTGAACCAGTACTGCTATCTTCGTCCACAACAAACTTTACAAAAATTGCCTCATTTACTTGCAGAGGTACTCAGTTAAGATCTGGGGTGCTCCCCTGTTCTGTCGGTGCAGTTGGTAGTCTCGTTGACTGTAGTTCCAGCTGCAGGCAGGTGCAGCTTTGAGAAGTTGAGTAGGTTCTGTCCCTGTAAACCAAAGCCATTGATGTGATCTAAAACTGCTTGGGATGCAGCCTGGATTTTGCCATGCCTATAGGATTTTGAGTTTCACGCTTGACTTGGTAGTGACATGTAGTTCAGTATGCGCATTCTCTTGCTTTCCTAGGGAGCAGAGTCGCAGGGCCTCTGTTCAGTTTACTTGATAGAATGTGATGGTGAATGTCCGTAGTGAGTTTATATCCAGTCCTGTGTTTAGATTCTTGCAGTGTTCTTTAAAAAGAATTCTCATGGATCCAAATTGCAGGGAAACGTACCCAAATTCATTCATATTTAAAGAATTTAAAACAAGAGATGTAATTTATTATAGAGTTCAATACGAATTTTAAAATGGCGTTAATATTCTGTTTTTAATAATGAGGAAGGAAAAAAATGTGTGTATGTTTTAGCTGAGAACTGATGCAGGCTGTTGAGAATGAAACTGCTTATATCTTGATGACAATTTTAAATGCCTCAGTCCTTACCTCCATTCTAACAGTGTACTCTACAGACATTTGTGGTTTCAAATCTGTCCCTATCCAGACATGGTGGCATGTGCCTGTATTTAGTTACTGTGGTAGT
The DNA here is from genome assembly GCA_036184795.1 of Tokudaia tokunoshimensis. Lineage (NCBI taxonomy): Eukaryota > Metazoa > Chordata > Mammalia > Rodentia > Muridae > Tokudaia > Tokudaia tokunoshimensis. The sequence continues at coordinate 75,408,559 of BTHU01000003.1, forward strand.
GGAGACAGGAAGATCTCTTGAGCCCAAGGAATTGGAGGCCAGCTATGGTACCCCCTCCCCCTTCTCTAAAAACCAAAGCCTATGAGCAGAAACAGGCTTTGACAGCAGAGCAGCCTAAGAGCCCAGTGGCAGATGCTGGTTCAGCTGCGTCCCTGTGCGGGGCAGCCACTAGGAGACGTCCAGGCACACACTGCAGGCAGAATGCGGACAGTAGGTGTTTAAAGGGCTCTGAGTGCCCCTGAGCACGCATAGTGTTCCTGCAAGAGTGTTCAAGAAGGCACTGGGGTTTGCTGCCTGAGGTAACTGAGAAGTGGGCTGAAGGCGACTCTACTTTGATGGGTTTTTGTTAATGTTTGGTTTGGAACCATGTGGACTTTAAGTAGAAATAGTTAGAATGTGTGAGTTAAGAATCCAGCAGCAGTGATTTGATACTATGACCTGGATCAAAAGCAGCCTGGAGCTAGTGTTTGTGTAAGCATGCTCTGCACGGTTCCCCAGGGCTATGGGGTCTCAGTCTCCTCCAGTCTCCCCAAACTCTCCTTTCCTCCGCCCAATGAGCTGCTCTCTCCTCCCTCTCATCTGTGGAGAAGACAGATCTTTGTAAAGGAGAAGCTTCAAAGTACTGACTCCATCGTTCTTCCCTGAGGGAACTGAGAGGCTGGTTAAAAAGAAGGGAGGGAAGGGTGACTATAATTCCAGATGACTCTGACAGCTGGCCAGGAAGAAAACTGGGAACAAAAAGGAGCTATTTCCTTCTGTACTATCTTAATGGAGACAGCAAAAGCAATTAAAATGGGCAAACTGTCTTATTTTGTTCAGGTTTAATGAAAAGAATGATACTAATTTCACATTTATTTCTCTGTACCCACAGCAGGTACCTCATGTGACAGTGGAATTGTGGGTTTGAGGAAAAGAAAAGATACCCCAGCAATGAAAACATGCCTATTCTCTCCTGTGGTTCAGGGGTAGGTGCACTCTGCCTCTTCCTGAACTCCAGGTTTCGGTTTGCTCTTATAGTTTTTTTGTTTGCTTGTTTGTTTGTTTTTGTTGTTGTTTTACTGTCATCTAGCAGTGCTTTAAAAGTGTGACTGTTGTTACTGCATGACTTTCTGGACTGGCATCTAGCACAGTTGGCTTTTGTATTTGTAGCAAAATGGAGAAGAGAGGCTAAATAGCTCATGGGGCGGGGGTGGTAGGTTTGAACCAGGTAATCAGAAGAAATTGCTCCTGTGGTATTTCCTGAGTTGTATTTGGATCCGAGTCTTGCCCTGGTCATGTTCAGGTCACCTCAGCCTTGCCTGCATTGCTCTGGGAGAGCCAGGAGGCTGAGGGAGATGCTGTTGATAGTCATGCTCCACAAGAATGTTTTCTGCACCCATTTCCACGTTTGGAGGCTCCATAGAGAACAGATAGCTGTGCTGCGTCCTGGGCTGGCCACATGCGTGCCTTTTCTTCACAGGTATTTCCGAGTGGATGCTTCTACAGCCCAGTTTCACATAGAGAGTCATGAGACTGCAGCAGGAGTGTGGTCAATATGGTACCGCAGCCATTTTGACCAGAGCATTGTATTAAAAGATGTGTTTGTTTCCAAGGAGACCAAGCACATTTTAAAGGTATACACAGTCCCTTTTCTTCAACCTTTAACCTAGTTTAAGCTTTGTTTAATATCATGCTATGAAACCAGTATCTATAACACCTAATTCTGATTTTAAAATTTTAAAGCAAATACAGTTTCTTTATAACATTTCAGAGTTGCTTATAGGAGTTTAGTTGTGGCTCTCTGTACTTTCCCTCTTTCAGAATAAGCAGTGTTTAAGATTAAAATATGTGGTTTGACAAAGTACTTTAAAATTTCTGCAGTATCACTTAAAATACCATCTATTGAAAAATAAACTTCATTTACAATCACAAATAAATATGGAATAAATTTCTAATTTCTAGACTACAGAGCAAATTTAACATTATGCTATAATGATTTTAGTCATAGCAAGTGCTAGAAAGTAACTTCTCCTGCGTCTTTTCTTTTTAGGTTCTGAGTTTCCGTGGCCCTTTATTTCTACCCCCAGGCTGTTGGAATATATTTTCTCTGAAACTTGCTGTTAAAGGCATTGTCTTAAACCTGTTCACCAATGTATTTCTGACTACTAACACAGGTGCCATTTTTGCAATACCTCTGCAGATTTTCTCGGCCCCAACCAAGGTATCGTGCCCAGTGCCATGTGCTGTACTGTCATTTACAGTCAGAGTTGCCTTGTGTCCCCTGTGCTAAGTTCCTCTTTAAGGCTATCTAAGAAATATAAGACATCACCAAACTAGTCTGAGATGGTAGACTTGCTTAGATGTGAAATCTTGATTTAGAAAGGTTACTTCTCAGGGAGTAGTGATTGTTTAATAAGGTAAATCATCATGAGGAGATTGATGAGTTCCACTTCTCTCTTTGCTGCTGAGGAACCGACACAGGGTCCTGTATTTGCCAGGCGGTGGCTCCTGTCTCCCATCCCCAAAGCTGGGAATAACATTTGCTGACCCTAGAAAGCATGGTTGAACTTGTAATACCTATTTATAGGGACTTCAGTTTAAATCAGTTTATTCAGTGTTTTAAATTGATTTAAGTGGTTCTTAGTAGTTCAGTCAGAAGCCTAAAAGGTTCATGAGGTAATTCTTCCTAAAATCTGGGCAAATTGTGTTCAACTTAGATTATTTTAAGCATGTCTCATTTTTTTCTTAATGTTTATTTTCATTTAGTTATTGCTTCCTTTGAGCCAAGCTATTCTGTATAACACTGAGTTCTGATTTTTCACAATGAGACATTCATGCAATCATCTTTATGGTTTTTTTCTCACTTATTAGTGTTGATTTCATAGTTAGAAATGCCTCACCCTTAGCTGAGGGTGTGAAGGTAGGACTTTACACATCCAATTCAGTAAGAGTGTGAGGTACATTCATTTAGTCATATTTTGAGCCGGAGGGATTTCTTAGAAAATACCCATTTCCAATCAAGCCATGCATATAAAAACAGTGTCTAAAGAGACGAGGCAGGAGGCAGGCTTCAGGAGCAGATGGAAGTAGAACGTAAACACTGTCCAAACCTGCAGGAGGGGTAGCTGCAGGTTAGCAGAGATTGGCATACCCTGTCTAGAAGATTAGAGTTAAAGACAAACAGAACCCAAAACCACCAGAAATGTTCCACGTCTAATCCATATGGTAGCTTGGTGTCTTGTGGGTCCACTGGTTGTACTTCTAGTCATTGACGGTTGTACAGAAGCCACTGTAAGTTGTTACTGTAGACACTGATGATTGTCCAGAGGTCATGGTAATGACCCTGTGAGACTCTCAGCCCAGACACCTCCGAGTTGACAAAGGAACAAAGAAATTGCTTCTTAGTTGTTTGGCTTCTGGTTAAGGGGAGTCCTTTGAGGTAGGGGCCACTGTCTGCTTTGTATTGTAGTGTTTAGGATTTTTATGCTGAGTGTTGTGTTTTAAGTTATTCATATATTACTTTTCAATCTAGGAAGGGAGTCTGGGTTTTGAAGTGATAGCACATTGTGGCATGCATTATTTCATGGGAAAATCAAAAACAGGTAAGTGGTTTGCTTTAGGGTTTCTGTAGCACTGCAGTTTGGGGGGAATGGAAAGCAGTGATAGAAATTAGCATTTGGAGATGGAATTAATAATTAATTCTGTTAAAGCGATTGCATCATACTGGATGCCGAGAGAACATGATCACTAACAGACAGAATGACCTGACATTGTTGGTAACCCTGCAGATGCAGTCAGGGTCCTTGGAGAAATAAGCATGCCCTCTTTTTCTTATATAGCTTGTGCTTTTGTGAGAGATTACAAAATAATAGGGTTCGGTCGGTCGTAAAGGCCCTATCACCAGGAAAAACTGGGAAGCTGGGATTCTTATCTGAAAGCTGAGGGATAGAAGTCAGTCATTGGGAATTCCCAGCCTTGGGTCATAGGGCTGAATGCATCAGCAGGTGCTGAGTGTGACGTGAGACCGAAGGAAGGCCTGGATAGGGAGTTGGAAGTTGTTCCTAGGTTTTGGTTTATTTTTACTTTTGTATTTTGACTTACCAAGATTTCTGATGTAAGGAGAGTTTTATAGTACAGACTTACCTTTGGGAGAACTCCCTTTTTCTCCCCAGCACCCCAGTTAGTAGAGACAGGCTAGGGCAGATGTATGCAGTTGAAGTAATAATCATAGACCAGTTGGTGGACATGCGTTGTAGAGGATCAGCCCCCTGGCCCGTGCTGGCTTCTGAGAACCATTATTTGTCCCTCCATATCTCCGACCTACGTAGTACCCTGAAAGATGCAGCTGGCAGACGGTGTTTCCATGGACGCAGCTGTGCACTTGAGAGCCACACTGTTGAAAATGCCGCACGCATAGTTTTGATTTCTCTCAGGCTGTATCATAAGCCATGTGTCTTTTATGTTACTGCCTTCACATGATTCGCTTGAATTTTGTTTTGTACATGTTCGTTTAATTTGATGTTATCACGTGCCATTGAGTTAGCAGGGATTTGGGGGAAGCAACAGACGTTATCCTCTCCACTGTCCTCGCAGTTTGTGAAGTTTGGTCAGCCCTTGACATTACTTACTAATTTAATTGTACTTTATAAATCTTTTTTTAATTTGATCTGACTTTTAGAAAATCCTAATTGGGAAAGAAGCCTTTCTCTGGATCGGTTTACCTGGGACGTGGATTCTGAACTTGCAAATAAGCTGTATGAAAGATGGAAGAAATATAAAAATGGTGATGCTTGCAGGTGCGTTCCTGGTCAGTATGCACTGGACTGTTAGTGACGGGACAAACTGGCAAGCCTCAGAGGCTCCGGCAGGGCGGTGCAGTAGATAGTCCTTGGCTCTTCCTCAGCTGGGGTTGCTCATCAGCTGTGAAAACTGCACTTTTCTTTATGATTTCTGTGTTTATGCATACACACATGTTCACTGGCTTTTTTTCCTCCGTTGTTTGAAAATAAGCAGTGAATGTCATCCTCGAACCCTCAGTTCTGTATTGGGAAAGCCTCTACCCATCCACTGAGGCTCTCGGTACTTCATTAGAAAAGAACTGGAGAATCGTCTTTTATATGTAACGTTACAACTGCAACCAACAGTTGCACAATAATATATCATAGATAGTTCATACTAAAAGCTTCCTAGTTAGCCTATAATACCTGTTGCAGGACCCTCACTCCCCCCCCCCCCCTTTTCCTTTGTTTTAATTCAGGATCATTCAGAGCTACACCTTCTTGTTCTGTTTCTGTACCCTATAGAGTAGAGTCCCATCTGTCATCAGTTTTTATCATGTTGACAAACTTTTGAGTCTAGGCCAGTTGTCTTATAGAAAGTACCACACTGTGGGATTTCTCAAGTTTACATCTATTTTAATAAGACTACTGAGTCCCTGCTGACGGGATGACTGTGTCATTCTGTCCAGTGGTTAGTTAGCATCGTTAAGTTAAATCATTTGCTTTAGGTGATGAATTTGGCAATTCAGTAGTCTGATCATATAACCTTGCTGATCCCTCAGACTGCACCATGCTTGTAGTGTTCATGGACAAGCCGTGTCTCAGTAGATAGTGACTGAAATGGGAGGGCTGAGGTTTAGTTTATGTGGTCCACTTTGTTACCACACACTGTGCTTTTAAAGCCACCTTTGAGCATCACCATAGTTTCCAATTTATGTGTGTACTTTATTTCTGTCATCATTTGTCAGTCTGTGAGTGGGTGTATGTGTGAGAGCATGTGTGTACACACCTGTTCACATAAGCAGGAGCCAGAGGAGGGTGCGGGAGTGTCTTCTGCCTCTCTCCACCTGTTCCCCTGAGACAGTCTCTCACTGAACTTGGAGCTCATCAGTGTTGGTACTCAGCCCCAGGCGTGCTTGCGTCATGCCCAGCTGCTTTGTGGTGGCCAAGAACCCAAACCCAGTTCCCCGCACTCAGCATGCTCTCTGGCCGAACCTGCTCCCCTGCCTCATAATTATTGGTTTTGATGACGAATCCTGAGTTCACTGTATCTGTCTTTCTGGGTTGCTTGTGTGTGTCTTTGATGTGGTGCCAGAATAGCAGTCATTCTCTGAACACTTGCTTTCCAGTAGAGCAGGTTTTTCTGTTTCAGTGTGTGTGCTTATGTGTGCTTGTGTGTGTGTTTAATGTCAGACATTGAACCTGGGGCACTGATATGTAAAACACGTGCTCAGCTCAGGATGACATCAACAGACCGCTAGGATCAATTGTACACTTGTCTTTCCAAATTCTACCAAAAGTCATTTCCCAAGAGTTCTGTTCCTTTTAGGGGGTATTTAGCATTTCCTTCTTCTTTTTCCTCCTAAATGTTGAGGTTGTTTATCATAAACACTTATTATTACTATTCTTTTTTCTTTGTCAATTACACAGAAGAAACGTTTTGGGAATGGCTCAGTTTGCATTTGCTAAGAAATCCAAGGAAGCAGAGCGGTTTGTCTCCTTTTTGCCTCGTGTGGTCCTGGAACCCGGCCTTGTGTTGGACTTCAGTGCCACTGCGCTCAGGAACAGCGTGGTAAGGATGGTGCAGCTCGAGCTCCTTTGTCAGTGACAAGTGCCAAGCCTGGGGCTCTCGGGTCTTTATACCTGGAGGTTTGCTTTAGAAGAAACTAATTGAAATTTAGCATGAGTGTCCAGAGGACATCAGAGGACTACTCTCAGGAGTGAATGCTGTCTTTCACCATGTGGGTTCTAGGAATTGAACTGACTGTATGAGGCTTGGTGACAAGAATCTTTATCCCAGGAGTCCTCACTGTTTAATGTGCCACAGTTTCCTGATCATTCCCCCTCTCCTTTGACAAATGTGTAGTTTAGTGAACCACTGACTATTAGACATTGGGCTGTCCCTCCTCTGACTGACTGTATCCTCTTTTGGCAGGAATATTTTAAGAGGCTACTGTGTTCTTGGCCATGTTAACCCTCCTCTCCCCGAATCTAGGTGAAATACTTTGTGGTGAGGAACCCGTCTCCTCGGCCTGTCTCCCTGCAGTTGCTGCCTCTCTCCCTATACCCGAGACCGGAAGCCGCAGTGCGCCTGCTGCACAAATGGTAGGAAGAGCCCCTCGGGGGCCTTTAGGAGTCACTGCTAAGACTCACTTTGTCCATGCTTTGTGCAGAGCACCTGGGAGCCTAATCCCTTGAGGCTTGTGGCTTGATGGAAATCTTGGCATTGTTTCATGTGGCACCCTCATTGTCACTATGCCTGGTCTGTCATCCAATGGAACATTCTCTTCTTGAACTAAAGAAACTATCACAAATTTTCATATATACTTCTAAAGTTGAGAATCTTTTAAATTAAGATGATCTTTGGAAGCACAGGAAGTGAGTTTAAAGGCAGGTACAGGGGTGCCTGCCTGTAATTTACTACTTTAGAGCCTGAGACGGAAAGGCCATGAGTTTGAAATTAGCTTGGACAACAGAGTGATACACCTATCTCAGGAACAAGAAATGAGCTGAGTACAGCGGTAAACAGGGAGATGGCGAAGCATGAGCTCTGCCGTTAACCCCACCAGAATGGAGTTGTAGGTGCGTTTGGGATGTTCCTCGTCTTGGCTAGGAAAATGGCTGGCAAACTTGATCTTGGAATTTCTCAGCTTTCGTCCTGTTGACACTTCATCACAGATGCTGCCGTTTAGAAGCAGGGACCAAACAGTACTAGAGGACCTTCAGTACTGTCGCTGGTTTCTGCTCACTTGTGGCCAGCAAGGCTTCCCCTGTCTTGTTAACCAATGTGTCCAGATACTGCCGGTTCTCACAGGCATAAAGCTGCCATTGGTTGAGAGCCACTTACTCTCACAGTAAGCCAAATGGATGCAACTGTATCCTTGTCTATGTAGATCTCTGTGGCTATGGGGTTTTTGTATTCTGGGCTGCCTACGTCATTCATTGAGCAATACTTACCTAGCACTTACAGCTGCAGGTAGGTGTGGAGAGGGCTGAGGTAGATTGGCTGTAGGATGAGGTCAGATGTGGGAGTAAGCCTGTGAGCACACGTGTGCTCCTCTATTGCTCATCTCAATGCTGGTTTGAACACTGGAGTTTTTGGTTTCGTTTGTAGGTTTGGCACAGATATGCAGACGGTTAATCTCTCAACTGGTGAATTCCAGCTCACTAAAGCTTGCCCTTACCAGGTAGGAGGACATTCAGACATTGAATGTACTGACTTGCTAGCCACAGAAGCAGCTGGCCTTAGCTCTCGTGTTCTGGGGTCTGTGTTCAGGTCGGCTCTTACTTCCCTCCTCTGGGCAGGAGGCATATGCAGCAGGGTTTGTTTGTTTTTTAATTACATAGTGCTATAGGATGAGTTTAGCCTGGGCATCATTTTAATGCGATGGATTAGATTCATGCACAAGAACTACCAACTGAATTGGAACCATGTAAAAACAAAACAAAATACAACTAGAGATCTAAGAATTAATTTATAAATCTCTTAGAATCCCTTGGTCCCTTCATGTTCCCTTTTAGTGCATTGTAAAGAAAAAGGAGATACATTTTAAAAATGTGCAGCAGGTGTGGCAGTACACAGCTTTAATTCCAGCGCTTGGAAGGCAGATCTCTGCAAGTTCAAGGCCAGCCTAGTCTACATAGTGAGTTCCAGGACAGCCAGGGCTATATGGAGAGAAATCTTGCTGAAAAGGCAAGCAAACAAACAAAAAGTTTTCACAGGACTTAATGCGTCACCAGATTTCTGTGATACTCAGATTCTTTTTAAAAAGTTTCTTTAAAATTCTTAGGGTTGAGGCAGCCATGATGCCTTTTCTAGACATTAGGAGCAGGAATCAAAATGAATATGATGAGGTCGTGTGTGCCAGTGGCCATAGCAGCTTCATTTCGTAGTCTCCATGCAGTAGTGGAGGATGAATCTTGTCTGTTCAGAACCAAGGTTAAAGTGACTGGGAGAAGAATGTATACAGCTGTGCACAGGGTCTCTTCGAATCCCTCTAAAACTGCACTTGATACAGTGTATGGGGAAGAGGGGAGGGAGGACACAGACAGCCTGGAAGGTTCAGCTAGAACAAATCAGAGCAGGCTTTAAATACACTTGCAGTAGAGACTTGTTGACAGTAATGAACAAGTCATTCCTTAGCTCTGGAGGGGCAAAGCCCTGTGCTGAGGAGCAGGGGGTCACTTATTCTCCATGGCCCCTCTGCTTCTCCTTCCCAGGGAGCGTCCAGAGTGATGGAGGTTATTTTAGTTCAGAATACTGAGAAATGATTTGCCTACATTTCTGCCTACAGTCATTTGTAATTTGAAATTGAAAAAAAAAACAATTTATTTTATGTCTTAATTATTTTGTCCAGATTTGAACAAATTGAGTAACTCATCTAGATAATGGTTATATTGGCTACTAGAGATTGTTTTTTCCCCCTAAGAAATAACACCTTTGTGATGGGGGGGAATAATCTTTTTTAACTTACTGCATTAACCAAAAAAAAAAAAACAAAAACAAAAAGCTGAAATTTTAACTGGAAATTGTTAACACTCTTTTTCATGAGGCTGGAGAGATGACTTAGTTAAGAGCACCCCCTCCCCCAACCCCTTGCAGAGAACCCAGGCTTAGTTCCTAGGAGCTCCCATGGTGGCTCATGTTGCCTGTAACTGCAGTCCAAGGGGTTTCCATGGCCTCCTCTAATCTCCATAGGTGCTTGCACATAAGTGGCGCATGTGTATACAACAGGACAAACATATATGCACATAAATAAAAATAATATTTTAAAAAGCTTAAAACCTTTTAAATGAAAAAGGGGGCCTTTGGCATTGTAATTTTGCTGACTTGGTTGTGGAAGCATATTGTCTTTTGTTAAGATGTGTGGAACTGGCTGGTGCAGGCTCGACCCCGGCTACCTTTGTGATTTGGGGCAGCTGTTTCAGCCCATCTTTGATCTTCATAACAAAATTTGACTATTCAATATGCTTTATAAAATAGAGTGCCTGGTGTTTTATGTGGGTGAAATAATCCTGGCATAGAAGAACACTTAGAGTGCTGGTGCTGTTGATATTATTACAGATTTAATACGGAAGATTGGCAGTGTTTTGCTTCACTGTTCACACTTATAAAGCAAGGTTTTGTCTCTCGGGGTTTATCATTTTAATGGATGGACCCAGGCCCGTCACCATTTGTTCCCCAAGGTGGCACAGGGAATGGCAGCAGGCTTGAGGATGGAGCCACAGAGAGTATGTTACCATGCAGACTGTATACTAGACCTGCCAAAACCCAGTCACTGTTCATGAGCTGGACGAAGCTGCAGGAAAATTCATAAAATAGTCAGCAGTATTGATTCAGAGGAACACCAGAGGATAAACTGTGGTCTCTCTCCCTACTAGAGAATCTAGTTTCTGTAGATGGTTTCTATAAAACATAAATTCACTATGAAAGACAATCTATGCTTGTCTGACGTGGGAGGGGGATCTTGTTCAATTGCTATAGAGTTAAGCAGAGAAAATCTATTTTCTGGTAACTGTTATATAGTCAAGGCATTTGGTATAGAAGGTTTCTAACTCCAACTTCCATCTAAGCCGGGGGGCAAATCCACTTTGCAGTATCCTACTAGATTGTTGTGCAGTTACCAGAGTTTCTCAAATAAGGTGTAGGAAGCATTTGTTAGCTTGACAGCTTCAGAACAAACAAGTCCAGCTAGGTTGAGAGGATGGGTGGAGCCCAGTGGCATAGCCCTTGTCCACATAGCATGTAGAGAGGATGGGTGGAGCCCAGTGGCATAGCCCTTGTCCACATAGCATGTAGAGAGGATGGGTGGAGCCCAGTGGCATAGCCCTTGTCCACATAGCATGTAGAGAGGATGGGTGGAGCTCAGTGGCATAGCCCTTGTCCACATAGCATGTAGAGAGGATGGGTGGAGCCCAGTGGCATAGCCCTTGTCCATATAGCATGTAGAGAGGATGGGTGGAGCCCAGTGGCATAGCCCTTGTCCACATAGCATGTAGAGAGGATGGGTGGAGCTCAGTGGCATAGCCCTTGTCTACATAGCATTTTGATGGCCTTGAATGCCATCCCCAGCACAAGTACAAGCAGCGGAAAGAAATCAGTTGGTGAGGATGGATGGAGTCAAGCTCCTAACGGGTGTGCTTAGTGAAACCCTACTCTGCGGGGCTGAGATGCTTAACCGTGTCCTCTGTGACCGGCAGGGAGAACCCTCTGAGGAGCCCAGTTTGGGCGCTCTTCATATGCACTTGCAGCCGTTGGAAACGAGGAGGGTTGGTGTTGTGTTCACACCAGCAGACTATGGGAAAGTCACCTCCCTCATCCTGATCAGGTGGGTGTGTCTCTTTCTCACTGAGTGTTGACAATTTTCAGAGTGTAGTGATGGGACTGTGTGATAGGTTAGGAAGAGGTGGGGACTGAAGAGACGGACCCTCGCTTAATCCTTGGACTTTAGTTACGTCCTGCCTCTAGTAAGCTAGTGTCTCTAAAAGGGAGCGTATTTCACTCAGTCCCTAGTCAGATATATTCCCAAAAGGCAGAGCAGTCCCACCCACAGACACACACTTACTTCTTTGTGTTTAGCAATAAAGATAATTGCAACACTGCTGTAGACTCTCCCATGAGTAGATTGGGACCACCCATCTCGGCTCTGTAGCCCCAAGGACAGTGGAAAAAGTGCCTCAGGTGGCAGACCCACTGGCTCATTTCTCTTTTCCTGGATGACAGACAGTTACTGCTTGCTGCCTGGAGCAGGACAACTGCATTTCATTCTTTACTTTCCCATTGGGTAGTCTTTATGAGAGTCTTCTTGCAAAGGTTACAGAATAGACCTGAACTGAAGCTCTCTGCAGTGGTGAGCCTAACCCAAATGTAACTCTGGATAAATTATACTTTAGTTACTTTTCAATGACTCTTCTAGGATCAGACCAATTGTCCAAAGTTTACTGGAGTTTTCCTTTAATGTACCGGTGTAAGTTCTGTAGCTTAATGAGACTAAAAAGAAAATATACTAAAGTAAAGACAGAGCCTTTGTGCTCATAAGCTCTGACCCAAGAGACTCCCCAGCGTCCTGTAGAGTCGCATGCTTCATTTAGATCCTGTTCCTGAAGAATGAGTTCAGACAACATATAAGTAAACTTTGCTTACCTAGACTTTAAAGTTGAGGTTTTTATAGTGGTTCATTTAATTTTGATAGCTTCTTTATTGATACAGTATTTTCTATAAATCAGCCACTTATCGATAAAGGCTTTACATCACTAACCAAATTTTGCATAATTAGACATATAGATAAATCCTCTCTGCTTCTGTGGCATTGCCTTCCTAGTGCTGGGAATTCAGTCTGGTGTGTACCCTTTAAACTTTTCACGTAATATTTCATCTTAGCAAGCATGGTGTCTGTTAATAAAACAATAAACACTAGCCTGTACCACTGCATTAATAAGAATCTGACTATGTATATGTAATGTATGACTATGTATATGTAAGTTGTGAGGTTATTTTTGGAGTGTCTGATTCTAGGGCCATCCTATAAGGCAGTATTTCTTCTCACCACAGTCACTATGAAAACTTCTTAATTCACTCTAAAAGTAGTTTTATCATTTTGTCAAGTTTGTTAGCATCTGGGTCTGCCACTGTATTTCGTGTCTTGGTGTTTGGCCATCACCCCAGTGCCAGTTTGTTAGAAAACTGAACTGGCATTGGTGATAGGCGGTTGGAGAGTGATGTCACTCACCCCTTCTGCTGCCAGTTGGCTGAGTACGCAGGACTAGCATTCATTCCTGGAGGCATCTTAGTCTGTGAGAGACAGGAGATGGCACCACACTTGTAAGAGATTATTGCTGGCTAGGAGCAGTGCCAGGTAAACTGAGTTTCTCTCTGGGGCCAGGATGTGTTTTAGTTCTCTGTTGACTTAGGCCTGGGGTGATGCTGCTGTGTTTCCCTTTCCTGTAGGAATAACTTGACTATCATTGACATGGTTGGTGTGGAAGGATTTGGAGCACAAGAGCTCTTGAAAGTGGGGGGAAGACTTCCTGGTACAGGAGGCTCACTCCGATTTAAGGTGCCCGAGTCCACCCTGATGGATTGTCATCGACGTGAGTTCACAGGCTTGGCACTGCAACACAGGCTTTTTCATTCATTGAATAGCTTATTCTTGAGTGATTGAATTAAGGACGGATACAGAAACCATAGAACTAGTGAGAGTGTGTTAATAACTTTACAGTTACATTTTAAGTTGTTGATTCTTTCCCAAAACTCCCAATATAAAATAGGCTTTCATTTATTTTCAGAGGTTTGATATCATATCTGAACTGTGTCTAGTAACTGTGATGTTAAAGCAAAAGTGTATGTAAACCCTGGGGTGGTGGGACACACCTGTAATCCCAGGACCTGGGAAGTAGAGGCAGGAAGTTCAGAAGTTTAAGGCCATCTCTTGCTACTCCATAGCAAGTTTGAGGCCAGCCTGGGATACATGAGACCCTGTCTCTTACCTCATCCCTGGTTCAATATAAATGAAAGTTCCAGGGTCTCAGGGTACATGATACATTGTAGTAAATGCAAACTATTAGCCTCTTGGAAGAATAAAACATTCAAGTATCACTTGAGAAGAATTTGGGCTTCTGTATTTTTATTGTTTCCTCCTTGTATAGCAAAATCTAGAGATGATAGAATAAGAAACTATTCTACAAACAAGGTAGAAATCAGTCTTTGAGCTATGTTCAGCTTTTCACACTTTCGTAGCATTTTGATTTCAGTAAATTATTAAAGTTAGTTTTGAAGTTTATGTATATTAACTAAAATACTTTGTTCCTCACTAGAACTGAAAGACAGCAAGCAAATTTTATCTATTACAAAGAACTTCAAAGTTGAGAATATCGGACCTCTTCCCATAACTGTGACATCCTTGAAAATCAATGGGTATAACTGCCAGGGTTATGGATTTGAAGTGCTAGATTGCCATCCGTTTTCACTGAGCCCAAACACATCCCGAGACATCAGTATCGTGTAAGTGCTGGGTTTCAGTTCATGGTGCACCACTGGGGAGATACCAGCCCATTAGTAAGACAGCTTAGGCTGCTATATGAATATCTGGGTTTTTAATTTTTTTTTGCTGGCTTTTATTTTCTGTTTTTTTTTTGTGTGTGTGTGTGTGTTTGTTTGTTTGTTTGTTTTTTGCTTCTTTTTTTTTTTTTTTTGAGACAGGGTTTCTCTGTGTAGCCCTGGCTGTCCTGGAAATCACTCTGTAGACCAGGCTAGCCTCAACCTCAGAAATCCGCCTGCCTCTGCCTCCCAAGTGCTGGGATTAAAGGCATGTGCCACCACTGCCCGGCGTTTTTTTTTAATTTTTAAAAATTAATTTTTGTGTGGGCATTTTGTTAGCATGTGTATCTGTCCCCCAAGTGAGTGCTTGGTACCCAGGGAGGCTAGAAGAAGGTATCTGATTCACCGGAACTAGAGTTGACAGCTGTGAGCTGCCACGTGGGTGCTGGGAATAGAGCCCAGGTCCTCTGGAAGAGCAGCCAGTGCTGTTAACCATTGAGCCATCTCCCTAGTCCTGAGTATTATTTTGTGGGACTATATTTGGCTTCTGTTCTTATTCTGCTTTGTAGTGAGAATTAAAACCAATAAATACTCATAACAGTGAGCCATTCACCCCTGTAATCAGTAAATAATGGAGCCACTCTTCCTAGGTTTACTCCAGACTTTACCTCTTCCTGGGTCATCCGTGAGCTGACGCTGGTCACTGCAGCAGACCTAGAATTCCACTTTACACTCAACGTGACCCTCCCTCACCACATGCTGCCCTTGTGTGCGGAGGTGGTTCCAGGTCCCAGCTGGGAGGAGTCCTTTTGGAGGCTCACCGTCTTCTTTGTCAGGTAAGACAGCTACCTTCCCATCCTCCTTCTCAGGCACATTGTAGACTTGCTTGGAGATACGAAGTGCCCGAGTATAAGAATGGACAGGCGGGCTGGAGGGATGGCTCAGCGGTTAAGAGCACTGTCTGCTCTTCCCGAGTTCAAATCCCAGCAACCACATGGTGCCTCACAACCATCTGTAAGGAGACCTGATGCCCTCTTCTGGGGCGTCTGAAGACAGCTACGGTGCACTTATATAATAGTAAATAAATAAATAAATAAATCTTTAAAAAAAAAAAAGAATGGACAGGCGATTTTACGGCTTTGAGTCCTCTGCCGTATGATCAGAGACAAGGCAGTGATGGGAACTGTAGGCCGATTTTAGGAAACTGCCTGGGAGGCTGTAGGACCTGACCTGTAGTTCATGATTGTGTTCTACATACGTTCTCAGCAACCTCAGAGGCAGATCCAAGAGCTTACTAGCTATCTACAGTCTTACTAGCTCAGCCCGGTCACTATTTGACATTACAAGACCACAGTGATCCCTTAACAGTAACTTTATTTGGAAAATACTTTTAAACATTGAATTGTCAGGTCAACCTTATGAATTTTCACATTTTAAAAAAGCTGAGTTTTTTTTTTAAATTTTTTTAAGAAATATCAGAAATTATATCATACATTTAATGAAATGTGTTACCATATCTGTAGCTGTTTTCTAGTATTCATCTACCACTGTTCTGTAATTAAAAAAAAAGTCTGTTAGCTTTGTTTTAGGGGTATTTTTTGTTTGTTGTTTTGTTTTTTCTTTTTGAAGTAGCCTCATTATTTTACCCAAACTAGACTCAAGCAATCCTCCTGCCTCAGCTTCTGAGTAGCTAGAACCACAGCTGTGTTCTATGCCTGGCTCATAGTGGGTCTTCTTCATGCTGTTCAGTGCCGTCCAGTAAAGAATAGCATTGTTTTCTCCCCAGTTTGTCCCTGCTCGGTGTGATTTTAATAGCCTTCCAACAAGCACAGTACATTTTGATGGAATTCATGAAGACAAGACAGAGGCAAAATGGTAGCCCCTCTTCACAGCAGAGCGGTGATCCAGTGGATGTGATCAGCTCGCATTCTCAAAAGTAAGCAGCCTCCCTGTGTGCTGACGGGGGCTCATCTGCCCAGTTCTGATTCCTCTCCAGGTAATGGAGGGTTGAATCACACTTGTGTAGCTTGTGTGAACAGCTGCATTATTTTCTTAGACAGTCTTTGTGTGAGGGCGTGGCTCACGGGTAGCCTTGTCAGTGGAAACCTCATGGGGCTTTGGAAGGCAGGGGAAGCTGGAACCACTGGGCACCTGCCACCAATTGCTCCTAGCCTCGTGTATTAGAAACAGAAGGGAAGTTTGGTTTACTTTGCCTTCATACTAAATGTTTTTCTTCTTGTATTCAGAAGCACTTGCAAGAACTTCCTCGACACATACAGCCCATCTGATAAAGGCAGAGGGAAGAGCTGCCTTCCAGTGGGCCCACCCCTGAGCAGGCTCCAGAATGCTGCTAAGAGGAGCCCGGCCACCTATGGTCATTCTCAGAAGAAGCATAGGTGCTCCTTCTACTACAGCAAACAGAAACCCAATGTGGCTACGGCCAGCAGTGCCAATGTTACCACTGAGGAGAAGCAGACTGTGACCCTGGCAAGCTCCCTGTCTGCAGCCAAGGAAGACATTTGCCCTAATGTCCTCAGTGAGAACTGGGTCACCCTCAGATATGCCAGTGGCGTGAATGGCAGTTTGCAGAAGAATTTAAGCCTTCCCAAAAATGTACTGAACAAAGAGGAAAGCTCATTGAAAAACACAGTTGTCAATAATACTTCTTCAGAATGTAGTATGAAGGAGGGAATACAGACATGTATGTTTCCTAAGGAAACTGACATTAAAGTTTCAGACAGTGTGGCTGAGCCCAAGGAGCAAGAGCCCTGTCCACAGAAGACTTCTAAGAAGCCACCTGAAAGTACTTTGCCCAAACCCCCACCTCAGTACCTTCAGTCAGACTTGCCAGATGTTTCCAGGAAACATGGTAATCTTGGTCTATAAATCTTGGTCACTCCATGATGGTGGTTCTCCTTTGGTGTCTTGTCTATTCCCAGTGAGATTTGGTCTCCCCTGTAACCTTGAGAGCAGTGTGGTGCTATCCCCTTCCCTCTCCCTCTCCCAGTCTCTCTCTTTTTTCAGATGCTTTTTTTTTAAAGATGTATTTATTTTTATTTATATGAGTACACTATAGCTATCTTCAGACACACCAGAACGGGGTATCAGATCCTGTTACAGATGGTTGTGAGCCACCATGTAGTTGCTGGGAATTGAACTCAGGACCTCCAGAAGAGCAGTCAATTCTCTTAACCCCCGAGCCATCTCTCCAGCCCTCAGATTCTTGTCTGACTTACCACAGGACTCTTCAGTCATCCTCCCAAGTCATGGAGTCACAGGGGAAAACTACTGTACTCTGCTGAGACCTTTGATCTAAATTGTGTGAACTGACTGCATTTGTGCACAATTTTAGGAAAGGCACAAATACTGAAATTCAAACTGGAGTTTTAATATGAGGCACCTATTTTATAGAATGCTGTGGCTAAGTAGTTCAACTTTAGAACAAAGTAGGATGTTACTATCATATGTCACTGTGGGGAGGATACTGATATATTTCTAATTTGTTCTCAGCTTTAGGCTTTAAAAAAATGTAGTCACCCTATACAGGGTTCATAACTAAATAGATCTATACCAACTTTTCTTTCCTTTTAGTTTTTTATTGTTTCTTTTTTTTTCTATATTTTTAAAAAGATTTACTTATTTATTATATGTAAGTACACTGTAGCTGTCTTCAGACACCAGAAGAGGGCGTCAGATCTCATTACAGATGGTTCTGAACCACTATGTGGGTGCTGGGATTTGAACTCATGACCTTCGGAAGAGCAGTCAGTGCTCTTACCCACTGAGCCATCTCTCCAGCCCCTGTTTCTTAAATCTTTTTTATTTTTGTTTTCGTTTTTGTTTATGAGACGGTTTCTTTGTGTAGCCCTGGCTATCCTGGAATTCACTCTGTAGACCTGGTCTTGAATTCAGACATCTGCCTGCCTCTGCCTTCTGGTGCTGGGGTTAAAGGTGTACACCACCACTGCTCCGTTCCACCAACTTTTCTAATAGCTGCAGTATCTCCTATTCCCTGGTCTTGCTTCTTTAATAGCATCTCTTATTGAAAGAAATACAGATGCTTTTGACTGGAGGAGGAAATCGTCAGTATACCCTAGTTTATGCCTCAGCACTACCTCATCTCTGCCCTCCTCCCTTTTCTCTGGTCAATATATTAGCACATTCCTGTATCTGGTGGGGAAACTCAGTTTGTTTCTTTGTTTAGATAAGATCTCATTAGGTAGCCCTGGAACTAACTATGTAGACAAGGCGGACACAGACTCACAGAGATCCACCTGGCTCATCCTCCTGAGTACTGGAATTAAATCCTGTACTACAATATCAGTCTTTAATCTTAGCATTTAGTGACTAGGACTTGCTGGCCAACTTCATGTTACTGCAGTGAAGTATCTCTTAAACAGTGAACTTTTTTAGATTTACTCGGCAAAGTTCTGGAGCTTCTAGTCCAAAGTCAACTGGCCTGTTGTCTTAGCATCTGATTGGTATTCAGCCAGCAAGGTGGAAAGCATGCTTCAGAAGAATACACCCACTTCACGAGCCAGGAAACAAAAACTAGTGTAGGGGGAATAGATCAAGTCTCAGGACCCACTTTGAGGGCACACTCCAGGGATCTGAACATCTCCCAGGACGCCTGCCCCCTAAATATCTACTGCCCCTCCCAATAGCCAATCTTGGGGCCAAGGCCCATGTTCAAACCCAGCAAATCTCATTATTGTCACTTGTTGGTACTGAAGCAAAGGTTTGGAAAAGCTCTAAACTAATTCTAAAGAGCTTTATGCATTTGGCACAATCCTTAAGTGGAATTTTGACTATACCATAAAGACTATTGTGATGTATAAAAATAGTTGGGGTTCTCTGAGAGGAACGAGCACTATGATTTGAGTTGTTAGACAACCATCCCCTCAGTCTACCATCAGGATGTCCCTATCATCCCAAACAATGGCTCGGTGTCTACCTAGTAGTAAATTAAACACTAGTTGCTCCCTCTCACTCTCTTCGTCTGATTGTGACTACATTAAGTTTCTCTTTTTGCCTGGCTTATTTCATTTAGTATAAAGGTTCCTCAGACTGTGTCTTCTAACCAGGATTTTAATCCCACATAAAAAAAAATCATATTAACTAATGTAAGTGTTTGGTTTGATAGTGTTAAATATAGCCCCATTATACAGTTTTTCACTCCCTTGCTGGGGACAGCAGGTTTCCTCCCTTGGAATACTGTGAATAGTGACAACAATAATTGTCAGTGACCCCCCCCACTTTGACACCTTTTAAAGATTGGAGAACTTTTATATAAGTATGTTTCACTTGTAAGCAAAGTCAGTTTCTGCAGAATCATGGTTATAAAATAATTGTGCCTAAATCTCATTAAATGAAAAAAAACATTTAACTATGGAGAACATGGATGGGAAAATACTAGAAGCTGAATTTTTTATTTATTCAAGGAAATAACCAGCAAGTGCCTGTCAAGAATGAGGTGGACAGCTTTGAGACTGTGAAAGCAGCTGATACAAAGCTGTCTTCAGTAAAGAAGACGCAGAGAGCATCTCCAGAGGACACATGCTCAGAGAAGCAGGACACGCCTTCAGCAGAGGTCTGCATTCCCCATTCTCTGTCCTATTCAGAAGAACATAGCACACACTGCAGGCAGACAGGACAGATAAGGTTTGATGTCATTGCTCAGAAAGTTTTATTATATGGGTGATAGAACAATGATTTGTAGTGAATCCAGGTGGCTTTTATTCCCTGGGAGAACCAGTCATCAGCAATGGTTTAATTCCTGGTGAGCTTAGTAGAGCAAACTGGCCCAGAACCTGTTCCATCTAGTTAGTCCTGACATCTCTTCCTCAAAGCGGTCTGGGTGAATTGCTTATCTATTCTTGTCCTATAGCTATTATCATCTTTCTTTTCTCTAAAATATCAGAAAAGTTATTATTAATAGAAGAACATTTTCTTACAGTGAGGGAAGAGTTCAGTTCATAGATGACAGCGGCCCACTGTGTAGTTCTGAGAACACTGATGCATAACAGGCAAAGGTGCATCTACGTAATTCTCGAGGCATCAAGTTGGCCCAGAGTAAAGAACACAAGAAACACAAGCTTCAGCTTGCTACAGACATCTGTATGGGATCAAATAATGTCAGAAAATGGTTGCAGTAATTCCCAATCCCAATAGTCCCCTACAAACAGCACACAATTCAGTTATTATACTTACAAGTGATAAGCCTAGATTAGACAGATCTAGCACTATACTAACTTACTCCCCAGCTATGAGACCCTCTGCTACCTGCAGTTTCTCTTGTCCTCGTGTTTCTGCTCCTTCTCCACTTCTTCCTTTTCCTCCGCCCCGTCTCCTTCCTTCTCGCACTTCTCTCTCTGCCTGCCCGCCCCGACTCTCCAAGACCTCCCAGCCCACCTTTCCCATCCACTGCCCAGTTACAGGCTTTAGCCTAAATTAACCAATAAATGGGAGAAGGTTCACATGAGATCCAGAGTATGTGATTGTCTGAGAGCCGCCTCTCTTGAGGAAGAGAATTAACATCAGAATTCAAACAGTATCAGGACAGCCCACAACAGAAAATATTGATGAGCAAAGAATATTTGTCCAGTCAAGTTGAGATGCAAATACAGCAGATATTTTTAAGTGAAAAATGATCCTGTAAACTTGTCCTGAGAAAATCGGGTTAATGAAAACCCACCAAGTAGAAATGAAGATTCAGGGCTGCAGAAGCTACATTAAAGGTCTGTTATTGACATTGGCTTATTTTATGTCCAGTACTAAAACTAAACAACAATAAAACCAGATAGCAAATACTAAAAACCTTAGTAGATATAGTAATATCTAAAAGATACTACTGAAGATACAGTAATATCTAAAAATGTATAGAAGGTGGAGGTGATCAAAGGCAGGTGGAAGTAAATTTTAACTGTTATCATTGCAGTGGAGGGCAGTCTTGTGTGTGGGTCTGTTTGTCTCTCCCTGTGGCACTGGAGATCAAACCCAGAACCTATGGATGATAAGTACCACTGGGATATAACCCAACAATCTTATTCTTAATATTCTTGTTGTTTTGCTTTGGAGACAGGGTCTCTACATAGCTCTGGCTATCCTGAAACTCACTATGTAGACCAGGCTGGCCTCAAACTCGCAGTGATCCTCTTGCCTCTGCCTCTTGAGTGTTGGGATTAAAGGCATATGCCATAATGTCTGGCCCTTAAAGAGATCTTTAATGAACTAATATGTAATGTAGAAAAAAAAGTTATAAAGTTGGTGATTACTTTGGTTCTGCTTTGGTTACTTAAAAAACATTAGATTCTTATAAAATTGGACAGTAATGTTTGATCTAAAAGTAACTCACTGTCTTGATGTCACTCTGCCCATTACCTGTTCTGTCACCCTTATGTATGTGTAAGCCTACATATCTACCTCATGGAGAAATATTCAGAAGGAAGGATTATGAGATAGTGAGCCTGGTTGTTTCTACATTTCAGGCTGTTCTGTATTCTTTAAACTTTACATAGCAAGCACGACTCTTGTTTAAATTAAATGGAAGTACTGCAAACTAAGTAAACTGTAGACCTTCCAAAGTGGGTTGGGAAAGGCACAGGAACATGGGTGTAATCAAGCATCAAGACTACTACTGGGCTACAGGGTTCTGGAAAGCCTGCTCGGGATGGCATCTTGTACAGGTATAGCACATAGAAAGGCCAAAGAAGGCAGGCAGCAAGCACTGCAGAATCTCCAAGAGGACCCAACAGGGCAGACAGCTGGGAGTGTCTAGGGAGCCCATCTGGTTGAAAGGCAGGCACTCACAGGGAAACATGGGCAGGAAGGCTCTTGGGCTCTCCATATTGGGGCTGCCAGACAGGAGTTAGGAATAGGGGTTACCTCTATGGATCTGAACCTGAAGCAGCCTGATTTATTACTCAAAGTTCGTTCTCTCTCTCTCTCTCTCTCTCCCCCCCCTCTTCTCTCTATCTCTCTCTCTCTTTCTCTCTTTCTCTGTCTGTCTCTGTCTCTCTCTCTCCTCTCCTCTCCTCTCCTCTCCTCTCCTCTCCTCTCCTCTCCTCTCCTCTCCTCTCCTCTCCTCTCCTCTTCTCTTCTCTTCTCTCTCTTCTCTCTCTTCTCTCTCTCTCCCCCCTCTCTTCTCTCTTCTCTCTCTCTCTCTCTCTCTCTCTCTCTCTCTCTCTCTCTCTCTCTCACACACACACACACACACACATGCAATATGTTTGGATATATATGCATTATGAATATATGAACTGATAAAGTGAAGATATGAATATACACACATGTATATGTATACACACACATATATAAGTCTGAGAATTCCGTAGTTGTTTAGTCCGTGCGACTGAATGTCTCTGCAGCCCCAGTCTGGTGCTGGACTCCCAGAGGATTCCTTGGCAGCCGCTGGTTTTCAGTTTGTGTTGGAATCCTGAAGGAGTTGGATTTAAAACTGGGTACAGCATCCGGATAGACAAACTCACCAGTAAAATTGAGAGCCAGAACTTCCTTTCCCCATATCCTTTTATGTGGGCTGCCATTGTAGGGCCCAGATTTAGGGGACTATTCCTACCTAAAGCAATCCAATCAAGAAGACCTCTCACAGGCGTGCCCTACTTTGGGGGTTTCATTTGATCCCAGATGTAGGTCAGAGGGACAATCAAGATCAGCCGTCACACCTTCTCTACAGCATGAGCAAAGGTGTGGCCCGAGTCTGAATGCTGGGTGCTGTTGGGTGCATGTGAGGCAGAGGAAGGTACACAGAAGCAAATCACCACGTTTAGGAGTTGAGCATGGAGCCAGTGAGGAGAAGATTCCCTTGGTCTCGTGTGGCCCTGAGAGGCAGAGGTGATGCTGCTGGCTCCCTCTGCCACACACGTGTACCAGGACCTGATGAGCCTGTGTATGCTGGCCCTTCATCATGACGGTTTTGTTTTGTTTTGTGTTTTAGTTTGATAATTTCTTCCATTCATCTCAACCACCAAATCATGTGAGGGCTTCACCGGCCCCTGATCAGTACTGTGCTTGCATACATTCTGGGTTTGTGCAGCTGTCCTTCTGCATACAGTGTTGGCAGCTTGCTTAGGAGGCTGCCAGACCAAAGGTTTGGGACATTCAGAATGGACCTTGGGACCTAAGGATGTGCCCTTGGTTGCAAGGTAGATATTCTGGTGCCATCATGTGTCTGACCTTGGTCATTGCCTTGGTGTTTCTGTGTCCTGATTCTGTGGGTTTGTTTCTTCAAGTTAGTGGAATCTCTCTGTACTGCACTGTCCATTAGAGACAGTCACTCAGTGAGCACACCCCCTCGGTGAGCACGGTGTGCATGCAGTTTGCAGGTTTCTTTTTCTTGCTCCTTCTTAGGGCCTAACTTGATAGCTTGGAAGATTCTATAAATCTGCTGTACACAGACAGTGTTCCTCTAGCTCTCTGTTGACAAGGAGGGGTGAAGACCTGGCTTGGAAGCCATAGACTAAATTTAAACCTTAGCTCTGGGTTTTTATTTTCTCTTAAGTGCTTTTTTTTTTAAAGGAAAGCAATTTGTGATTACAAAAACAAAAAAGAAGGGGGAAAGATGTATCTTGTATCCAAAATGTTCTGTTTTAATGAGATTTTTAGGTTTTTTTAGTGTATGATAGCTAAAAGAGAGTAACTTATTATTGCACATATATGGAAGTTGTAATCCTGATTTTCCCATGTGGTTGAGTGTAGAGTGGGAAACGGCTACTCCACCATCCTCTTGCAGGCTGCATTTCCTCTTCACTTCATAAATAACTCTGTGATGAGTGACTGTAGTTCTGACTCCCCTGTGACGGTTGCGAGCAGGGCTGACTAGTTCAGCTTCCTCAGCGCTGTGAGACTGCCTTCCAGGAGGTTGACTCCAGCTGACTTTCTCCTGGGTGGCAGTTGAATGAGCTGGCCTCATTCTCGAAGAAGCATCATTTGTTTGAACAATCTTCAGTTGTTGGACTCAAGGCCACCACAAGCTAAACTCATGCCCTACCACTGAGGTTACCCCTAGAAGCTATACCCCTAGACCATTTAGCAAAATAGTGGGCATGTGATAGACGAACAGTAGTGTTTGCTTTGTGGGTGTTGTTGTTGTTGTTGTTTTGGTGATGGGAATTGGATCCAGGACTACTTCTGGGTGGAAACAGTTGTTTTATCTTTTTATTTTATCTGGGGAAAGATAAGCATTTTCCTCCATTTTGTCTGTGTGTAAAATTGAGTGGTAGAGGGAAGTTTTTTAATCATCCATCCGAATCCCACCATTGGAAACAAACTCTAAATTAGGTAGGCAAGCATTGTTCCAGTATCCTGCTGCCCACCCAACCTGAATGTAATGAATGTTCATGAATGTAAACATACTATTATAAACACACTTGCTTTTTTAAAAAGCAATACACGATACAAGCTTCCCTACATTGATCTAAGCACATTGTTTTATTATGAAAGATTCTGGATAAACTCAACTTTTTTCATCTCTTCTCTTTCTTCCTCAAAGTTGATATCCTTTGCCTATTTTGTAGTGGATGTTAGCCCCCTCCCACTCCCCCCACTCCCCTCTACTTCCCCACTCCTCACCCCCCCCCCTTCATGAAAGCTCTGGGACTCTTTCTCCATCTCGACTTCCATTAAATCTCCTCCTGTCCCGGGGAGCTCATGGAGTAGTTAGTAGAGAGGGGTGGAGAGCGAGGAGTAAGGTTTAGGCTCACAGACACTTGTGCATGCTCGTGGCCCTTTCCCAGCTTGCCTGCCTTCTCCTCAGGAGACCCTTTTCAGCAGAACCTGTCAGCCCTGGCTTCCTCTTGCTCTTGGTTCCCTGCTGGACTCCCTGCCCACTTGTATAGCAGCGGCTTGCTCCTGACTCCGGAACCCCTCTCTGCTGACGCTTGGCTAGCTCTGGCTTCCCAAGTCTAAGGTCCTCATGCACTGCGCCCTCCGTTCTCTGACTTTCCTGTTTGTGCCCTCACATTTCCCCTGGCAAGTGGCTCATGGACTCTGCTCCTCAGACATCTCACTTGGCCCGAGTCCCCCATGTCTGCATTCTCCATGGACTGTCATGCTTTAGACCCCCACATCCTAGAGATGTTCATCCTCTCGCTTATACAGGCTGACAATTCCAACCATGCTGATTTCAGAAAGGCAGACAAATGTTAGTGACCACTGACCACCCCCACTCTCTGACCCCATTTCAAGACCAACCCTTGACCTTGACCAGTGCTTGTTCTTGGACAGCAAGGCTTCAGTACTTGAGTTGACAAGCCTTTGTTGGCTCTTACAGACAAGGTAGGCACAGTGGGGGGCACAGACAAAGCACCTCAACTGCAATTGTGGGAAAAAAACAATGAGTGTATGGGAACCATTATTCTACCCAAGCAGTCTCTCCTGTGCCTGTTTACCATCAGACTAAAGCCCTGGGGAATGGGTCTTTCTGTGTGGGACTTACAGTATTTTTAAATACATTTAGAGTAAAAAAAAATCACTTATTTGATATTGGGAGGATTAAAAGAATATAAAAAGAAAGCAAAATTGCATGGCCCCACTCTGTGTGACCAAAGCTCTCTGCCATTGCTAGGCCCCCCTTTCATGTTACAGATGCAGGAGGGTCTGATATCCTGGACTTAGGACAAGTAGGGAATTGAACACTTCACCTTTTCTCTTTGTCCTTCCAAGTCCCATTAGCCAAATGTCTATTAGCTTGACAAATGCTCCTTCCCTGATTTCTGGGCCATCATTCTGAAAAGGATGGTGAAATGCGCCTTTGCTTTGTTCACAAGAGAAGTCTTAACCAATAGAAAAGTTCTGGTCCAGGGATACACCTCTGGTCTGGGGGTACTCCTTTGTACTTGTGGGTATCTCAACCCTGTGAAGTCCACAAGTCCTTCCAAGCTGCAGGAGTGCTGTTAATCCTGAGTCTTTGCCTATGCTCTGCTTTAGGGGGTGGGGAGAGATGGGGAAGATGCTTTAAAGGACCTTCAGACAAGGGACCATCCCACTGCCACTAACTGAGCCTATGTATAGACCACAGCTGACAAGGTTTTAAATGTATGTCTATGTAGCACCTATATCTGTAACTGTCAGTATGTCGCCCACTGGATTGAGTTCTTCATAACCACATTTGCACATGAAACATGTTCTGACTTTATTTCCCCAAGAAGCTGTACCTAGTTTGGAACATTCTCTGGTGGTTTGGCTGTTCACAAAAAGTTCATCTCAAACAAGTTAGAGCAGAGGCGCAGCTCCTGCCTTCCTGGGTTATTCTGATTTTGCTTGAACAGTTGATTCAATGAGTTACAGACACCAAATGACCAAGTGGAGGCAGAAGGTTTACCACAGCCACCTGAGTATCACTGGAAGATCTTACCCCTCTCAGCCTTGGGGGTTTTGTAAGCAACAATTACTTTTTCTTCTCTGTCTGCCAAACCTAAGGAAGCAGACACAAGGGAATGGGAAGGAAGCAGAGACAGAGAAAGGCCATTTCGAGTCTCCAGAGCTGAGGTGTTCTGAATGCAGATACTTGGTCCTCAAAGTTAAAGGTAGTCATGAGTTTCTCTTCAGATATAGTCTCTTGAAACCCCAAATGTTTCCTTTTTCCTCTTCAGCAGGAAGATCCTTACAGGAAGAGGAAGCTTCAGGAGAAAAGAGAAGGAAGCACACAAACCCTCAATTGGAATAAAACTCGAACATGCAGGAAAAACAAGAAAAGGGCCTCTGCCCAGGCCTCCAGGTACGCCATTTTACAGCCCCTTCCCAGTTCAACCAGATCTCCATCGCCACAGCAGCGTTGCCTCTCTGCGGGCTTAGGGCCAATACAGGACAGGGGGCAGGGCAGTGTTGTATTCAGACTGAAAGGTATTTGCCGAAGCAGTAGAGTTCTCATTGTAATTGTACTCCTTAAAAATACTGTGACATGATCTTTTAAGACTTATATTTTTACCTGCCCCTTATAAAATGCTAAAAGCTGTGAGAAGTTTTAGAGAAAGGACCTAAGCTGTCCCTTATAACATGCTACCTATGAAGTTGGGCACTATGCCTTAGGAACCCTGCTGCTTGGAGACAGACACTATCTTCTCAGACTTGTATTTCTTTATCTGGAAGAGTAGGGGACTAAACGGTGTCTGTGGAAGACACCAGAAATAATCCCTAGTTTATTGTGCTGTAAATTCCCAGCTTGAAGATATCTTTAACCAGATGAGCAGCATTGTGTACATTCATTCTGTCTCCACATTCAGCACAGTGGCCTTTGAGTTCTAGTTTTGTTTCTTCGATTACCAGCACAGCACACACATGTTGGAGCCTCTAACAGATGTGTTCTTCTTCCTTTCCTTGTCTACAGTTAGACTTTTCCAGTTCCACAGTTCTCCCTTGTCTGCAGGACGCCCCCTGCAGTGCCCAGTTTCCTATAGAAAACTCCATTCTAAGATCCTGACACCTGTCCTCAGCAGGCTCTAAACAGCATGAAAGCCAAGGCAGGAGTCCTCTCATCCTTTGAATCCTGTCATCCAGAGGCATCACCACCTTGTGAGCTTGGTTAGGTGCCCCAGCATGCTTGTTTATAAGGTCCCCTAGCCCTTGCACATTTGAGTGGGTGTGAGGTTCCACTGTGTTATAATTGATCATTCTGAGGGCTCAGAGCACCCAGGAAGGCTGCCTGGGCTCAGCACTGCAGGAGGCAGATGCCACTGGGCTTAGCACTGCAGGAGACAGATGTCACTGGGCTCAGCACTGCAGGAGGCAGATGTCACTGGGCTCAGCACTGCAGGAGACAGATGTCACTGGGCTCAGCACTGCAGGAGACAGATGCCACTGGGCTCAGCACTGCAGGAGACAGATGCCACTGGGCTCAGCACTGCAGGAGACAGATGTCACTGGGCTCAGCACTGCAGGAGACAGATGCCACTGGGCTTAGCACTGCAGGAGACAGATGTCACTGGGCTCAGCAGCAGGAGGCAGATGTCACTGGACTCAGCACTGCAGGAGGCTGTCACCGAGCTCAGAGCCTGTGGTTCAGCATTGTACAACTCCTCCCAGGTCCTAGTCTGTATTCCAGGAAGACAGTCAGGTGGCAGTTCCAGTGGTGGCAGTTCCAGGGCAGCTTTCAGGTTCCACTCTATACCTAATCCACACAAAGCAGTCCGCACAGTGGAAATAAACATGTTATATACCACATCATATATGGTTATTTATTTGAGAATTGGAGTGCAGTATTCTATATAAAGGAAACATCGGGCCTTTTTATATTCTCCTATGTTTTCATAAATTTTACTCATCACTTTAATGTACTATATTTTCTTAAATAGGAACATATAGAAACATAAGAGTACAACTTCACCAAGTAATCTTAGGAAACTTCTTAAAGCTTATTTCTGAGATTCAAGCAAATAATCGAATTGTTTAAAAGTAACTAGCAAGGATTCTGTGTCTGCTCATAATTGAGAACATGGAGACATAGGCAGGCGCTGCTGGACTGTATCTCTGGGTACCTGTTCTGTCCACATCTTTCTGCCTTGTTCAGAGGCCAGTGACATCCTGCTCTGTATCTCCCGTGTCTGGGCTGTTTTCTTGTCATCCCACACCCCTCACACGGGCACTGCCATGACCTGTGCGGAGAACTGTTTCATTACTCACAGTGTGTTTCTATATGTTTTCTTCAGTTAAAACAAAAATGTATTGGTTGTGTGCACACATGTGGGTATGTGGTGGGAGTACATGTTAATGTGTGTTCAGAACACATGTGGGTATGTGGTGGGGGTACATGTTAATATGTGTTCAGAACACATGTGGGTATGTGGTGGGAGTACATGTTAATGTGTGTTCAGAACACATGTGGGTATGTGGTGGGGGTACATGTTAATGTGTGTTCAGAACACATGTGGGTATGTGGTGGGGGTACATGTTAATGTGTGTTCAGAACACATGTGGGTATGTGGTGGGGGTACATGTTAATGTGTGTTCAGAACACATGTGGGTATGTGGTGGGGGTACATGTTAATGTGTGTTCAGAACACATGTGGGTATGTGGTGGGGGTACATGTTAATGTGTGTTCAGAACACATGTGGGTATGTGGTGGGGGTACATGTTAATGTGTGTTCAGAACACATGTGGGTATGTGGTGGGGGTACATGTTAATGTGTGTTCAGAACACACGTGGGTATGTGGTGGGAGTACATGTTAATGTGTGTTCAGAACACACGTGGGTATTTGGTGGGAGTACATGTTAATGTGTGTTCAGAACACATGTGGGTATGTGGCAGGAGTACATGTTAATGTGTGTGCCCACATGTGGGTATGTGGTGGGAGTACATGTTAATGTGGTATGTGGGCACACATGTGGAATTCAGAGGCTGATGGCAGTGTCTTCCTCAATCACTTCTCCTTACATATTGAGACAGTTTCTCACTGAGCCTGGATAGCTCATCTGCCTGGCCAGTGAGCTCTAGGAATCCTGTCTCTACTGCTTCTAATCTGGGTGTAAAGGCTGCTGTGTCTAGTTTTTTACATGTGTGTTAGGGGTGGAATTCTGGTTTCCATGCTTATATACTGAGTACTTTATCAAGTGAGCAATATTCCCCGCTGTGCATTTGTATGTTCTGCTTAGACAATAGTGTTGTAAATATTTCCTTGAGTTCATGGCCCCATAGCAGAGGTGTGGTTTAACTTAAGAGCTTTTGGGGCAAGAGCCTTATTCTTTGTACTGACTGCACTTTCACAACAGTGTGCTTGTAAGCAAATGTTTGCAAATGAGGAAGAATATATTGAAATGAACACTCAGACCTTCATGAGACACAAAGCAGCAGGTTCACACACTGAGGATCCAGGAAAACAGGCCAAGAGCCCTGGCTCTGCTCTGAACTAACTGCCAGGCGACTCTGAACAACACTGGAATCTGTTCTTCTCACTGTCAAATATGAGAATAGACTATCCCTAAATTCATTCCAATTCAAAATGGTAACCCTTTGGGGGATGCAGGAGTGCAAAAAAAAAAAAAATTTACCTGACCTATCTCAAGCAGAAAGTGTGTCTGTGTAATGAGATAGAGATGTGATCTTTTTCACAGTTCTCCCAGGCCTTCCGAACAGAGCGAACAGAGACTTGTCTGCAGTGACGTCAGAAGCTGGTGCACACAGGACAGCGCTGGGGAGACTTGTAAAGCTGGCATGGAAATTGCGGGCAGCTCCCCTGTACGGAGAGAGGAGGGTATGTAGCACAGAGCTACCAATGGTGTCCTTGTGATCTATCCTCTGAACTTTCAAGAAATGTCATTTCAGCTGTCGTTTTATAGGCCACGTAGCTGTTGGCAACTCCACCAGAAAGGTGTCAGGGTTAGATCAAAAAGCACATGCCCTTTAGAGCATGAACATGGCTGCTGTCCCTCAGGTCTGTCCATTCTCGCCTGTCTTTGTGCATACTGTTGAAGGTACAGGACCAGTGTGGATGGGCCTTAGGCAGGGCCCCTTGGGGAAAGGGCGGAGCCAGGTAAGGCAGGGTGTCCCACTTTTAAACTGGTGATTTCCGCATGGCTCTGTAGTTTCTGGATCAAACTGCTGGCAGTGCCCTGGGAGTGGGAGCTGTGGGGACACCAATGCCAGTGTAGGAGGGAGGACAGGGGTCAGGAGGCCACTAAAGGTGGCAGTCGGGGTATAATCTGTGATCCAGTCCACACTGACATACCCACATACTACCTCCACTGTGCACACTGGACACCAAGGCAACAACGGTCTCTGTCCCTCTTCCTTGGGGATCCTTGAAAGACAGGTGTTGCCCCTCAGTCCCAATCGGACATCAGTAGTCAGCAGTATTTTGAAACCTGAAATAAACATTTTAATAATAAAGGGGTACATTATGAGTCTCTCATCTATTCAGTAGAATAGACTCAGTTTTCTTGATAGAAATTTTGTTTGTTATTCCTAGAACCATTTGCGTGTAATTCAGTCTGTTTTGCAGTTTGAGGCTCAAATCCCTTGCTAGGCAAGTGCCCCTCTGCTGAGCTCCACAGAGCCCTGGAGCCATTCTCAGATGAAGGTTCTACCTGGTCCTGCTGTCTGTCCGCAGGCAAGCCAGACTTATCTTGTGCCCTGCTGGTTCCTCAAGTCTGTGGTCATTTTCACTAGCTGAGCATACCCTGCCCTTCTTACCCCCGTGTCTGTCCACTTGCTCCCACGGCACTAATGGGAACCGCCTTGGTGCAGCACAGCCCCTCTTCTGCCTCTCCAGACAGTTGCTACCCGAAGTCTGAGAAGAAGTGTGCAGACAAGTCTTGCTCGGACTCTAGCTCTGACTGGGGCAGCTCCTCTGGCAGTGTGCGGGCCAGCCGGGGCAGCTGGGGCAGCTGGAGCAGTAGCAGCTCCGACTGTGACAGGAGGCCAGTGGTGGACATACAGCAGTTCCTGCCACCTGGTGAGTCGGAGGCCCCGTCCTGCCTGCAGCCAGTGCAGGGACCTTGCAGGGGACCGAGCGCTTGCCTTGCCTCAGACTGTCTGCTTAGCTCTCCTCCTTTCTCCTCCCGATCTTCATTGTTACTCGTACTATTCCTGTCTTTGAAACACTGAACAATTGTATATCTTTTTTATTATACTAAAGTATTTCACAGAACTGTTTTTTTAACCATTTTAAATGCACAGAGTGGCAGCAGGCATAAAGCATGTTCTTTCACACTGTACAGCTGTCACCACCAGAGCTCTCCATCCTTCCGAACTGAGACTCTGCCCATTAAGTAGTAGCTGCTGTTCCCCTCCCAGCCCCTGCTTATTACCTGCTTCTGCTCTCTGCCCCTAACATATGACTGCTTGGATAGCTCAAGTAATTAAGTCATGGATGATCGTAGACATGCATGATTGTCGAATGTGCAGCGTATGGTTGTCCTGTGTGGAGATCATGGATGATTATGACCCATGTATGTCTTTGTGTGGAACAAATGATTTTGGCTTATGCTGTTGGTTATATATGTGGGTCAGATAGGATTATTTTTTTGCTGAAAGATTGATTTCACCCAGTGACATTCTCAGGACTCATCTATATTACAGAACATGTCAGTTCCCTTTGCCATCAAGGGTTAATGGCATTCCATTATGCATGTATAATATGTTTGTTTATTGCAGTTCATCAGTGGGCAGTTGGTCGCTTTTACCTTTTGGCTATTGTGGATAAGAATAATGCTGTTATTGGCATGTATCCTCCCTTATTTTTGAGAATTTAGTGACAAGAGATCAGTCGTGATGATATTCCTGTCTCCTTGAATTAATATCTTTTTTGCCCACATTTAGTATTTCACAGTTTTTGTTGTTATGGTGGTATTACATTTATTTTTTATTAGGCATGTGCATGCCTGTGTGTGTGTGTTAAGTGTTTGTATGCATATACCCCACACATACACACCCATGTTTCATATGTGGATGTTAGAGGACAACTTGTGGAAGTTGGCTCTCTCCTTATGATCCTTTGAGCCCCAAGGATTAAACTGAGGCCATTAGGTATGACTGCAAGTACTTTCTCTCTCTCTCACACACACACACACACACACACACACACACACACACACACACAGAGAGAGAGAGAGAGAGAGAGAGAGAGGAGAGATTGAGAGTTTTTTTAAAGGGAAGAAAGCCCTTGATCATCTACCCACTTTTCCCAACAGAATCACTATCATGATTTTTTTTTGTGTGTACTTTTAGTATAATTTTTTATGCTCTTAATTCCATCAGAATTATGGGGAATTGTTTGTTCTTAGGTTGTATAAATGAAACCATAGCTCAAAATAGCATTCTTCTTTTTGCTTTTTTTTTTTAATTTTTTTATTGAGTCAGCAGCCCATTTTGTGAAGTTGTTTTCAACACAGTGAAGGAGACATGCAAAGACTCAGTAGCGCTCATTCCATGATTCCCCGTGTATGTAGAAATGTTTACCTTGGACCCTGAGAAAATGCAGGCGTGTCTCTGCTCCCAATCTGGGTATGCAAGAGGCCTCAAAGCAATACATGCTTGCCCCATACTATGCAGTGTGCTGGGTGGCAGTTCATGCTTGAGCTCAGTATTTCCCTGAAGTCCAGGGTACTTGCCTCCCATTTCCTACCCTCCCCATTATGGATGCCTATAATGGAAGCTGGTAGACAGATGTGGTGACCCAGCCCTGGACAGGAACCCAACACTGACACTCAGGCTTGTTAGTGGGGATCACAACTTTCAGATCATAATGTAAGACCCTGACTCAAAACCTGTAACAAAAAACAGGGATGTGGAATAGTTCAGTGGCTTAGCATGTGCAAGATTCAGGCTTCAAATCCAAATCCAAATCCAAATCCCAAAGGGAAAAGATGGATGTGAGACATAAGTCCTGGGCAAGGCTTACCCGTGACGCCAGCCCGGGTCCTCAGAGTCCTCCTGTCACCTTCCTTGTTCTCCACTCACCCCTTCAGTGTTTCCCTGATGCTCCCACTGTTTCAGTGTCACAGATACATGTCGTGTGTCTGTTTGGTAATGTGCTTCATGTATAAAAAGGTTACAGTTTTCTCAGCCTCCGTGAACAGATCGACCCCCTCCTTGGAGAAAGTCTCAACCTTGTGGAAACACAGGCCAGATGAGTGATAGGCTTTTGGCATTTTGGTGGGTGAGGAGGATTTTCATGGCTAGAGGCAGCCTGGTTTTCACACACTTGTTTTGTACTCTGTTTACCAAAGGACCAAGAGTTTGCCAAGCAGTACACACACGGGGCTTGAATTGAAAACTAACTTCTAGGAAACATAGAAGGGCAGATTTGGGGGGAAGAGAGGGTGACATTTAAAGAGCAGTAGCACAGTCTTCACATTGTCTTCACATTCCTGCATGGCAGGAAACCTTCCCCGGGCTTGGATGCCCAGCACCCACATAGAAACTGCTGTGGTGAAGCCCTGGGGGTGGGGCAGGGCAGATCCTTGGAGCTCATGGGCTTAGCTCTATGTGTAGGGGCAGGCCTTGTCTCAAAATCCAAGAAAATAACAGAAGAAGACATCCAACATTGACCTCTGCCATCCACATGCATGTGAACATACACCTGTACACACACATGCAAAATCCACAATTCAAAGAATGAGCGAATGTGTGTTGGTTTAGAATGAAACGTAAGTCCCTCGTTAGGGGCTGATATGAACACCGTCTGCATCTGAACACAGAATGTGCACAGTTGAATTGAGGCAGTAGGCTCTGATAATGCCTTGCTTTTAATGCAGGAGACGGTGCTTCCCCACAGGATTTCCCTTCAGAAGCTTCTGTCCCCTTGAGCCTCCCACAGCATGTCTGCAGCTCCACGTGAGTATTGTGGAGTATTGTGGGTTCTTGCTCCTCGCCGCCACCATGACATGTATGCTTTTCTGTCAGTGAGGAGCTTCTTGGTGCTTTGCTATATAGGCTGAAATAGAAAAGCCTTTTAAAGACAGAGAAGCCAGATCTGGTTATATTAGTAACTTAAATGAGTGATCATGATCAGGTCTCTGGTTTCGTTGTCTTTTCAGCGATGTGGCCACATTGGGAACCATTTCCCCTGAGTAAGACTTGAATTCAGTCTGAGAACCAATACTTCAGTGCTTCCAAGGGCCTGGAAGACACATTCACGGTCTCTTTGTACAGTGCTTTCTTCAGCACTGGATGAGAGAGAGAGAGAGAGAGGGGGAGAAAGAGAGAGAGAGAGAGAGAGAGAGAAAGGGAGGGGGAGAGAGAGAGAGAGAGATGCAGAGAGGCAGTCGCCCCTCAGCTTCTGTACACAGCAGGCTCTAGAATCTACACACACTCCCAACTCTACAGATTCCTCATATAACATGGATAGTGACATGCGCCTGTCATCCTGGCACTCAAGAGACTGAGGCAGGAGGATTGTCATGAATTTGAGCAGCCTGGCTTTGTACTACTAAGGACTAGACTGATTAGCCAATATTATGTATCAAAACCCTGTCTCAAAATGGGAACAAAATGACAATATTTTCGTAGGACTATTTTTGCCAGTCCTCCCATGTACATCAAGTCATCCCAGATACTGAGAGTGCTAATGCAATATAAACGCCTTATGATAGAAGTGTCAGACTACCTTTTTGGGGTATCCTGATACGAGAAAAACGTGTGGATTTTCAGTACCTACACAGCCTTTGTAGGTCTGAGTCCACAGCACATGGTAGTTGCGGTGCTTTACTTCCTCCAGATGTTCTTAGGCCACCCATGTGGAGCCTGCGATGACTGAGGGTCAGCTGTAC
The DNA here is from genome assembly GCA_036184795.1 of Tokudaia tokunoshimensis. Lineage (NCBI taxonomy): Eukaryota > Metazoa > Chordata > Mammalia > Rodentia > Muridae > Tokudaia > Tokudaia tokunoshimensis. The sequence continues at coordinate 75,443,793 of BTHU01000003.1, forward strand.
CTCCTAATGAGAGGAATGTGGCATCAGCATGCAGGGCACACTTTGGTGTGACACCCAGGTCCCCTGGATGCCTTGTGAGAGGGCAGTGTATGAGTATGTGAGGAAGACTTGGCTCACACACAGGAAAGCTCCCTGGGTGTCTATTAGAGCCACTGAGCAGTGAAGACTGCTTCTGGCTGTACTGGAATATTGGAAGCTGCAGCTGACCTCACGGTAGTCCAGTTGGTTTGTTCAGGCAAGACGTCATAGTATTCCTCAGCTCTTGCCTGGCTCTGTGCATCTTTAATATCTGTGTTTCTGAAGAGACTATGGTGAGACTCAAGTGAGATTTGGTGACATGGTTCTTGGATTTCCTGCATGGAAGTCACGGTTTTCTGTCTTCCCTTTGCCCGCAGAGATGTGAGTGGCCTGTCTGAGTTCACAGAGTCCTCCTGTCCTGGTCTTCCTGCTGCACCTGTAGGTGCTGGAGAAGACAAAGGTGAGGCTCACAACGGCAGGCATCAGCCAAGCTCTGTGCTGGGAGCTGGAGAAGGCACCTCAGGTGGGGCCCTGCTCTGTGGATAGACATCAGTTGTCCCAGCCAAGCATTCTGCATCCATGTGAACACCTTCAGTAGCCATGACACAGCCAGCCAGAGATGTTCCAGAGCTCTCAGCAGAGTCTCCCGCTGCACTGAACTCACTTACCCAGTCAGAGTTAACAGAGAAAAGAGAAGCAAAGCTGAGGTGGGCAGCAGGCCAGGACAGCGGGCTTGCTCTCCTCACCTGGTCCTCCACTGGGCATCAGCAGCCTAGGTGGACAGGCAGACTCCTGAACCAGGATTGAGGCAGAGCTGAGCCCCAGCTCTCTACACCTCCTGCAGGTGGGTTAGATCGTGGAAACTGAGACGGCCAGAAGAAACCCTGCCTCCCGCTGGGGCCTCCAGTGAGGAGTCGCTCTCTCCTCACCATCCATCCCAACTTTAACATTCTCTTTTTCTTCATCGTCTAGCTGCCTTTTCTCTAGCATCCTGTCTTATTCTGGGGCTCTTCCAAATCAGGGTCAGGAATCATGGCATGGCATGAATTTTTCTCTTCGTGGCAGCATTAGGTTTGACATGTCCTTGTTTCTGTGCATAGAAATCCGTGACACACAGAGTGCTGCCCAGAGGGAGGAGACTTCCAGGTCAGCTTGAGCTACACAGCAAGGCAAAAGCTGGTACCCAGTGGAGAATAAGGAGGGAAGATTGAGCCTCTGTGCCATCTCGCAAATGTTCTGAACTTGTCAGATCGTTAATGGAAACAGATTGTTGGTGAACTGGACCTAGTCATTAATCCATACAACACAAATGTTTCCGATGAAAGAAAATGCAAAATTCAGTCATTTCTATTTTGCCAAGCCACAGTTTGGATGAAGGTTTGTCTGGATTACTGTCATTTCTGTGAGCTACTAGAAGGTAGGATTTAGTTAATCCTATCCTCTTTAAGAAACAGCAACCAGCTCCAGATACCAGGGCCAGCAGAGCCGAGCAGATCACCCGCTTGGTAAGCACAAGACTCTGGGTTCATCCCCACTACCAAAAGCTGGACCTCCCTGAGCCTCTGCTACTCCGCTTTTGTTCTGTCCACTCGAGTGTCTGTGAATCCTGGTGTCCCACTCTGGGTTTACAGGTGTGCTACCCGCTAAGACTCTACAACCACTTTTTTAAAATCACCTCTCATACTCCTTGGCTGGGTTCTAATGAAGTCCAGACCTTCAGAAGTTCCCCTCACCCACACTGGCCTACCATGGAAGGCCATCTGCTTCTCTCCTGTTGCCACCTTCTGTCCTGGGAGTCTCGCCCCTCTTTAATACCCCAGCAGTAGCCATACAGTGCCTCAGGATGCCCTTCTCTGCCTGCTGTTGGGTCTCCTGGCTCCTGTCCCAGAGGCCTCCTTGGAGAATCTGTGTTGGTGACGGCGGCTCCCTCTGTCCTTGCCCTCCGCTTGCCTTCTCGCCTCCCACTGCTGCTCCCCTGAAGCAGGAGTCAGGTCCCTGGCATGGCTGTGCTGCCCGTCCTTGGACCCGTTTGTCTTCAGTTCCCATAGACCAGTTTCAGTTGTGGTTCCTCATTCAGTTCCTCGTCACTCCAGAGTAACCCAGGTTCTTCAGAGCCTGAGCCTTGGCGCCTGCTCATCTCTCTCTTCTGTGGTTGACTCCTCTGCCAGTCATCTCCACATTTAAAACTTCAGGTCTCTACTAGAATTCCACATCTCGCAGATTTGTGTCTATAGCTTGGGCCTCGATCCTGAACTGTGAACCCTTCTTACAGCCAACTTCTGGTTGAACACCTTTGTTTTGGATTCTAGCAGCGAATGTACACCAAGCACTCGGATGTCCATTCCCTCTTCCTAACTGCCTGGGCCCCAGACCCCAGTCATCCTGGGGCTTTTCTTTCCTGTGTCTCACATGTAGCCTGCTGTCTTATTCTGGTCACCCTCCCCTTCTCAGTCTGTAGAGTCTGGCAGCTTTCTCCCCACCTCCTCCCTGACTACCTGCTCCCGGAAGTCCGTACTGGACACTTGCCTTGTCAGCCACGGCCTGACAGATGACCTGCTTCTGCCTCCCCACTCTTATGTGTTACGCAAAAATGGGATCACATGACTGTCAGGGCTGGGAAGCCCCTGAGATTTTCTTCCTACTTAGAAGTTAACATCTTGTCCAGAAACAGACTCTGGCTCAGACAAGTCTTAGAACATCAAGAGGCATGAGCTTCATTCTCTCAGTTCATCCTCCATTGCACCAGGGATAGCACAGACCTGAATGGACTCCTGGTTTTAGAGAGCCCAAGACTTGATGGGTGGGAAGCATTGTTCTCCAGAGCTTGCCACATGTCTGTGGTGCAGCCACAGGTGGACGTTGGTTCTGCCCTGTGTGGCATGGCCAAGCCTACTATCTGGCAGGCAGCAGTGGTCCCATACCAGAAATGTAGTACTTCCTTCAGCTGGTTGTGAAAGCTAGGCATGTTACGTGCAGTGCAGAGACGGCCTGGCAGTGAAGGTGTGGTCCTCCTAGGCTGGCAGCTTGTATGACAGAATGAGACACGGGTTTCCCTAGAGGGATAGTTGCCATTTTGTCTCAGACATTGCCCAGAAAGACACCTGAACAAGATGGATGTAGATGTGGCAGGAGGGGAACCCATATCTGTCTGGCAGCAGGCATGTCTTCCTGTTCCGCTGCAGGCCCTGTGCTCCAAGGCTTTGCCTTAGCAAATGTCTGTGGAAAGATAGTCCATCAGGCTCCCAGTACATCAGCTGGCTGAATGTGCAAAACAGGCGTAGCCACGGGGACTTGTGCCCAGCACTCCTGCTGCTTAGCAGCCAGGCTTTCCTACCAAAGCACAGTGCTAATCCAGTCAGCCTCTAGTCCCTCCCTCTGTCCTTTACCATTTAATCACTGGCTTTTCTCTGTGGAGACCCAGTCACACCCACCTTGGGGCCTTTGTGGACTGTTCCCCGCCTAGCGGGAGCTTCCAGACACATATGACTCATTCCCTGTCCTCAGTCACATCTTCAGCAGAACGTCCCCTCAGAGAGGCCTGAACCACCACACTTAAAATTAACACATGGACTCTGCCATGTTGTGTCCTGCTCACTTAAACATTCCTCCTTAAACCCTCAGGTCTGTATCCACCTGGAGGCCTGTGGCCTTCCCAGCCAGTGTGTCTGACCAGCAGCTTCAACTGCCCAGTGGAGAACGGTGCCCCAGGGGTGTCGCAGGAGCCCACCTCCATCCCTGACAGGTAGGCCCCACCGCTCTGATACAGCTCTGCTTAGCCTAAGGCCCTGCAGATGGGGCTGGAGCTCAGGGTATCCTCATGGAAACTAGGACTGTGCCTGGGAGCTGTGTATTTCCTGCCTTCTGGAGTTGCACTGTGCTGTCAAACAGACCAGCCACTGTGAGAAACATGAAGTCAGAGCAGTACAGCTGGCAGCCCCATCTGACATTCCCATGTAGGTTGAAAGCATGACGTCATACATGGAGCAAATTTAAAAGTGTTCCTGTTACCTTCTCCCTGGTAGATCTTCCTTTTCCCACGGCTCATTCTTGAACACACTTATAAACTAAAACCGATCAGAAACCTGATATCAGAAAATTGTTACCCAATAGCAGTTGCTTTGGTATGTCATGCAGTACTGTGTTACGCAGTCAGGAGACCTGGCAAATGTCGATGTCTGTGGTCACAGAACCCACTTGAAGGCTTTTGGTTTAGCTCATTGTAACAGTATTCCCTCCTTATCCCATAATGCACATCCCGTGTGCACTGACCACAATACCAGACAGATTATAGTAGTAACCCTTTCAAGCTGAATGCTGCTTGCGTTCTCGGAGCAGCGGGGTGTTTGATTAGCAGGACCAGCATGGCAAAGCTCTTCAGGTGTATACTGAGGCGCTGAGGTACTCCTTGTGTTTCCATGGTGCTAAGACAGCTGCAGCCAGATTCTGTGTCTAGCTAACAAATGCAGTTTGGAAGGCAGCTTGCTTTTGGCCCAGCCAACCATCCTGCAGGTAGAATGTCCTTGGCAAAAAGCTAAGCCTCTGCCTCTGACTTGACAGAGCACACCGTTTATGTCCCTCACCTGGAGATTTGTGGATGAGGACGTAGGGCAGTAGAGCCATTCCTTGGTCTTTACTCATCTCTTGGTGTCCTGTACTTGAAGCTAGCCCTTGATTTTTGTTTCGTTTTTGTAGCGGTTTCATCGATTGGAGTGCGTCCTGTGAAGGCCAGCTTCCCAGTGTGTACTGCCCTCTGGAACTGAACGACTACAATGCCTTTCCAGGAGGTAAAGCACTTAACCAAGGCTAGTGGCACTCTTGCATCCTCAGACGTCAAAGCAAGGTGTGCGTGTACTGAACAGTGAGCAGGCGTGATGGTCCTTTAGGGGGCTGCTACTTGGATCCACTTGAGCACACGGAAAGAGGCAATTCTGAATGACCCTCCCAGTAGCTCTGGTGCCTGGGGGCTTCTGTGTGTAACCTCATCCCACTGAGTCCTGTAAATTAGGTAGAACTAAGTCATTTATAGCCTTAACAAGGCAGCTGTTCTATTGGGCAGCGGGGGCACTAACTTATCAGGAGGTGAATCTCCTATCACTCATTCTTTAGCATGTCCTGACTCTACCCATTGATCTGGGGAGCCCTGAAAGAAGAAAACAAGTCTGGAGCAGGAATAGTGGGCACATACAGGTGCTCCATCAAGAGACATGCCATAATAAGTAACGTAAGAGTTAGGAAATACCTGATCATCTGGAATCTGCAGGATACAGCTGGGCCAGGATTTCTCTTGCTAGCAGGCACTGTCTGTCCCAGTCATGTGTCCTGTGTTGATTCTGACACTGCATTACAGCCAGATAACCACAAGAGGGAGCTACAGCAACTGTCTCCCTAGGATTAAGGCTTTATGTCTATTTTCTTGGAGATATGTAGAAGTACTTGGTTTACAAGTACTTTACCAGGCCATGTGGTCCACATGCAGGTTGATGAGGTTGGGGGACTGGTAATTAACAAAATGGAAAGCAAACTAACTGGGTGGTGTAGCCAAGAATGCCTGAGACCCAAGGGTTCCATCCCCGCCCAGCACTGAATGTGTGGTGGGGATTGAGGGCAGGCAGGTAAGAATGTTGGCACTGTTCACTTCTTTAGAAATGCTCTGAGTAAACCTTGTGCTTTAGAAATATCTTTGTGTAATGAACGGGTGCAGACACGTCAGCCCTGCCAGGTGCTCTGTCTTTACATGCAGACTGGACTCAGTGTTAGGGCTGCCTTTGTCCTAGACTGAGAATTCAGCACATCTACCATTCTTCACAGAAAACATGAATTACACCAATGGCTTCCCCTGCTCTTCAAAAGTTCAGACGGACTTCCTTGGCCACAGCAACCCCTCTACCTGGAACACTGCAGCCAGCATGCCCGCTGCCTGGGGCCACGCCAGTCTCGTCAACTCTCCAGTGAGTGTCACCCTTCCTGTTCCCCACACTGTTTCCTATCCCTGTGTTCTGCTCCCTTCAGCACAGAGTTCAGGTCAGGCAGAGCCGTGAGATTTATACACGAGAGTAGAGGCCACATCCTGAAGCCTGTGACATGGAGACAGGCAGGAAGTCTGTGTCACAGGAAGCCTTCAGTGGCCTCCACAACCTTCAGTGGGGTTGGAGGTGAAGGGGAGCTCTTCAGGTCCATCTGTAGTGCCCACACTGCCTCTCCTCGAGCTCACACCACACATTTCACATGTAACATGTGACTGAACCCTTTAGATTTCAAGTAGACTTAACAGATCAGATGAAAACATCATAACCTCCTCAAACAACCCAGAATGTTTGGGACAGTTTAACTGCTCTCAGGTAGCCATCACACGACATCACAGCTGTGTCCCCTGGGGTATCTGTTCAGTCTGTGTTGTGTCTGGAAAGCCCATTCTTGGTTTCTAACCTTTGACTCTTGTTTCCACCTTTACTTCCACTTCAGTCCTACCTCACGAGCACCCGAAGTTTGTCTCCCATGTCTGGACTTTTTGGTTCCATCTGGGCCCCACAAAGTGACGTGTATGAAAACTGCTGCCCCGTCGGTCCTGCCCCAGAGCATTCAACGCACATGGAAAACCAGGTCATGTGCAAGGAGTACTACCTGGGCTTTAACCCATTCCGTGCCTACATGAACCTGGACATATGGACTAGCACAGCAAATCGCAATGCAAGCTTCCCCCTGTCCAGAGACTCCAGCTACTGTGGGAACGTGTGAGGGACTGAGTTTTGAGCAACGTGAATAAAGGGCCTTGTGTTTTGATTCCTAGCGTAAACTGGTTGTTGCGATAGAGTACAACATTGTCGGATATTTTGGCACTTTTATATAAAAATAAATGTTTTGTTTGTTTGTTTGTTTGTTTTTTTGTTTTTTAAAGTCTGGGTGTTTGGTTTTTTTTAACCCTTCGTAAATGAATTTTACAGACTTGGCATCCCTGGATTGTAACTTCCACCATTCAGGAAGGGCTGGCTGTGGCTTCGGTCCCAGCATCCCAAGTATCCCTGGGGTACTACGGAGAGTGTGACTTAGTCCATCAGTGCTCTGGCAGTCAGTGCTTTGGAAGAGGACCTTGTGGACTGGTGAAGGCTGGCAAGGAGAGCCCACCTAGCAGGGCGTCCCCTCCTGACGGAGGCCGTCCAGGAAAGGGCAAGCCTTCTGGTCCTGGTGCTGCTTCCGTTACCCTCACGGTAACAGTTGTCCTTGCTGCTCTGCTGGGCAGTCAGGGTTGGACGTCTGGGAAGCAGGGCACTTCCTTCCTCAGCACTAGTACCTCGGGGAGTCGGGTGCTGGGGGTAGAGCCCTTGGCTTGTCACTGGCATTGGAAGCCTGCTATGAAGTGGCAGTGTGTGGTGCTAGGTATAAACGCTGAGAACATTTCCAGCTTTGAATAAAAGTTTCTTATTTTTATACCCCACTTTGTCTTTATTGGATTGAATAATATTAATTTATTTTTATTTTTGCTTCTATAGAACAAAAAACAAGGCCTTAGATACCTTAACAGCCACGCATGCCCCTGTGGCTCTTCATAAAAACCAAAGAGCAGAAACAGCACACGTTTGTTGACAGATTATAAACAGTGGTACATCCAAGGAATGAATACTACCCCATCTGAAAAAGGAGTGGAATTGATCCATGCCGGAAGGGTAAGCTTTGAAAACAGTATGCTGAGTGGAATAGCCAGGTAAATGCTGGCTGGGTCTGCCTGAGGTGGCCTGACTGATAGTGGAAGTCACTTCCTGGGATGAGGACAAAAGGGGGGGGGCGTAGGGAATTAGCCTTGAGTGGCATAGAGCTCCTGTTTGGGATGACAAATTCTGCGGATGGATAATGGTTACATAGCACCGTGAACAAACAGTGCCCATGAACACGGTTAAAATGGTTTCGAATGGTGACTTGTGCTTTGTGTGTCCACCACAGTCAAAGCACCATGGGGTACAGGAAGAGCCGCAAAGCCTTTGCAGCATCAGATTCACACTTCGCTTCTAGAGTATGAGACATGAGATGTTAGCGCTGCTTCAGAACCGCTACATCTAGGGCTGGCATTATCTTAATTTCCCACTGGGCAAGTGAGATGACACTTTTTTTTAATTTCTTTTCTATTATGCACCCAAAATAAAAATTTTTACTTTTACTGGAATGTTATCTTTAACCTTAAGACTAAAGAAACATGGAATTAGTTATTATTTGTTTAATATTTGCTAAGCAGTTTCTCAGCAGCTGGGAGCTGTCTTGGACTGTGGACAGGACAAACAGTTCTAGCAAAGAATAAGATGCCATCCAGAAGCAGACCAGGCCAAAAAAAACCCAAAAAACAAAAAAACCCTCAGGGATTACTTGAGATGCTCAGTGCCCTGAGGGTTGGTGAGAGATGGGCTGGGATGAGGGAATGGGTGGCAGGTCCTCCGAAGTGATCAGGGCATCTCAGGTACATTTGAGGTAAAAGCTTTGACTGCAAGAAAGCTGTGGGCAAAGATTTGAGATGGGGACACAATGGGGACAAAGGCCCTGAGGCAGGCTGCTGGTGTAGCTGGGCTTATTGGTCTGGAGGTCACAATAGGAGGGCAGGGAAGGGCACCTTCTTGAATGCTTTAGGGACCAAGAGAAGGGTGGGTTTTCCTCCTGAGCGCAGTAGTACTGTTCATCCAAGTTTGAAAACCAGAAGTCAGCTGCTGTGGTCGAGTGAAGGCGGCGGATGGGAACTAGGGGGTGATGTGCAGTAGTGCTGAGCTCTTAGTCCATGTGGTGGGCCCACTGAGGAGAAGGGAGTCCCTACAGCCACAGGGAGGGAGGCACAGAAGTCACTGCAGGAGGAGGAGGCCTGGCCTGTCTCCCTGCCCTCCTGCCTGTCCTAACTGCAGCTCAGCTGTGACCTCTCTGTACCCTTGTCTTCCTCTGTAAAGTGGGGATAATAGCACATCATGCTTCAGAGACCCATAAGCATTAACAGACTTTATTGCAATGCACTGAGACCCTCAGCTACTGTTAGTGACTGATGCAGATACTGACATCCTTTAAAGGAACCAGGGTAGGTAGAATACCAGATCCCAGCTCTGGCTGAGGCAAACTAATATACTGAGTTATTTTAATTAAATAAAATCACAGAATTTTCTTCCTTCCCTTCCTCCCTGTTGCCCCTCCTATGTATCTTTCCAATTCATGGAGCCTCCTTTAACTATGGTTGTTAAATATACATGTAACAAACATGAACACAGTCTCCTGAATCTATTCAGCACTGCCTGCAGGTATATGTCTCTAGAGCTGACTCGGTATTGGATTGATCATCAGGGTGCTCGTCCCTGGGGAAGGCTAATTCTCCCTCTCTCAAGAGTTGTTCATCTACGGGTGGTGCCACGGAGATTGCCCCCGTCTGTTGGGATGTCAACAGGTGTTGGAGTCGTCCGCATCCTCTCTAGACAGCCATGCTGCCAAGGTTTCATGGCTGAGGCTTCCCTGTCAAAGCTAGACTAACCTCACAGCACCCTTCCTGGTCCTCACTCTTAGTTATTCAGCTTCTTCTGCAACATTCCCTGAACCTTAGGTGTGGTTGCATTGAAGATGTATCAATTAGAGTCAGATACCCTGTGCTTAATTGTTCTCTGCATTTTGACTAGTGGCTTTCTCTAAGGATTCCCTGCTACAAAGGGAAGCTTCTTTGATAAATGGTGAAAATTACCTGTATCTGAGACTATACAGATAATTATTTAGAATCCAGTTAGGAATCATTCATCATTAGGCAAGGGGCTGTAGTAGATTCTCCTCTGGGGTCTCTCCAGCCACTAATAGCTAGCTAGCCCTACAGTATCTAGCTTCATTTCATGTCTGCTCACCAATGGACCATTGTCCTTCCAATTAGACAGCTGTTGGTAACTCCCAAGATAAAACCACACTGTTGCACTATGTTGCCAATCCAATCATTGTTGTGATTGATAGGCTAAAGCTGGATAGGGCTATCAGCTTCTTGGCCGCTTGCATAGCACCTTCTGTTACTACCAGAACAACTCCTCAAGAACGAGCTTCCATACCAGTTCTAGTGTGATGACTCCAAGTCCTACATCCCAAGAATGTCATGTCTACAGCAACAGAGACTTACTTTCAAATTCTGCTAGGCAACTAATGATAATGACAATAACCTACATTGCTTTGGGGTTTCATGGTCTTGGCAGGGGATTTTTATACTTTCCTGGTAGACTTTCAGATTGTCCCATCTTGTGTGTTGGGTGTCTTAACTTGTGGCTTCCAAGGAAAATATTGATTTGTGCACCCAAAACTTTTGCATTTGTTCATTCTTATTACAACTAATTTTCAAAAAGACTTGCAGCATTTTATAATTAAAACACAAATATAGCAGTAATTTATTTTACACGCACACGCACACACATGTTAGGTGCTTGTTTTGGGTTTTGGGTTTATGGCAGTGGGAATTGAACTTAGTCACACCTGCCCTTCATCCTTTTGTATTTTTCATTTTGAGATAGGATCTCACTAAATTACCCTGGCTGGCCTTGAATTTCCAAACCTCCTGCCTGTTCACTCAAGTAGCTGAAATCAAGAGGCCTGTGTCCCACAGCCAGCTGAAGTGTTCATTTTAATCTGCTGCTAAGTATGCAGCTGCTAAGGCCTTGCTTGCTTTCCCTGACAAGACATCCCTCTCCAGACATCAGGGTTTTCAAATGTCCTTCACGATGATGTGCGGAGACTCTCAGACGAGGATTGGATCTACTTGATGTTTCTCAAAAACTTATGAGAAAAATGCCCAAGACTTCATTTAGATTTTTCTATTAAGATGATGACTTAGCCTTGCTTCCCTAAAGTGGGATGAATTACTGGAGAGCTTGGGCAGGAATTCCAGCACTTATCTTCCTGACATCCGTCAGCTTGGCCCATTTTCTTTGCTCCACACCTTCACGTGGCTCTGCGCTGTGTGCCTGTCAAGGGCATGCTGTCCTCTGATGATTCCTAGGAACACAAGAGAAAGCCAGGAGACCCATAACCTCTCATAACTTCATTATGGAGACTTCTGTGTCCTACAGACTCCACGTGGTATCCCCACCCTTTCCATTGGCTGTTTGCCTGTCCATACTATCAAATGAAACCCTGCTCTGTATTTGTTCAAAAGACGAAAAGCAGATCGAGCAAACACTAATCAAGGAAGTAATATATAAAGATATTCTTAAACAAGAAAGAGAACTAATCTTTAGCTATTTCTAGCTAGTTTGTGTATGTGTGTGTATAATCAGAGAAGTATGGCCTATTAAAAGGTAGTCACTTTTCTTTAGTTTTCCTGAATATAAGACATAAAACATAACCAATGTGTGATGGGGGGAAATACTAAGCAGTGTATTCCAATGGTGTCTAACCAAAATTAGCCAGTAATACGCGTTGGAACGATGTCAGGAAGGTTATGAAGGGTGATCTTGGTTATCAACTTAGCAGACTTTAGAATCAACTAAGAGTTAAGCTGGTAGATACACCTGTAAGTGATTTTATTGATGAGGTTATTTGAACTAGAAGGAACTACCCACAACATAGGTGATACTTTTGGTGCCAGCCAGGTGAAAGGTGGGCAAGGGATAGGCCTTGCTTTTTGCCTGTTGACCTCGGGTCTAACTGCTTTCCTTGGCTGGTATCAGAACCTGTGTTCTTTGGGCTTCCAACACAGACTGAAGATAAGCAGCTCTCCAGACATCCTCCAGGCTTTCAGCTCTAGGTCGGGACGCCGAGATGTCCCGCCTTGTGGACTGCACATTTCCTTTCTTAGACTCTCCAGAGGGAAGCAGCCATGGTTGGCCTGCTCAGGCAGTTATCGTACGAGCCAGCCAACATACGGGTTTTGATCGTCCATTCTGTGAACTGCTCCTCTGCAGAGCACTAAGGGATGTAAAGGTTTTTCTTATCCCTTTGGTGTTTCAGTTTATTTCATGGGAAAGAACTTGTAAATCTGTAAATCCCTCTTTAAATATTTTCATGTAAGGGTGTTGGTGACTTTGGGAGAGATTGTGTGTGAGGTGCATTGTGTGCTTTTTACTTTGTGTGTGTGTGTGCACTTGTGTGGGTTGGTGCACGGGCCTATGTTGGTGCACGTGCACATATATTCAAGCACATGTCAACGTTGTGCGTCTTCAATCACTCACCACTTTGAGACAGAATCTCTCAATGAACCCAGAACTCAGTGACTTGGCCAGGGGGGTTGGCTAGCAAGCCCCAGGGACCCTTCTGTCTCTGCTCCTTGACACTAGGATTATAGGCAAGTGCCTGTAACAGCTGGGGGTTTTATGTGGGGTTGGGATTGGGTATCTAATTCAGAAACTATGCCTGCACAGTTAGCACTTCACTGACTGAGCCACCTCCCCAGCCCGTTTTTACTTTTAAAAAAATCTGTATTTTAAGGTCTTATGTAGTGAGAAGTTTGTTCATAGTAGTTCAAAGTGTCATTTCTTTTAGACAGTTGGATTGAAAATAATCTTTTTAGTTTCAAAAAGGATTACATTTTAGACTATGTATTAGTTTGTTATATTGCTGTTAAATATTCCCACAAAACTTTGTGCTTTCTTTAGAGTTTTGTAGGCCCAAATTTCAAACCAGGGTCACAGTGAACTAAAATCAAACATTGGCTACTACCAAACTAGACCAATTACCAAGGGTGAGGGGGCAGAGAGAAGCAAAATGGACTTTATTTGACAGTCAACAGAGTCAAATAGGGGTCTCTGAGTTGTTACAAGCTGTTCAGGTTGATGGTAACTAGATGCCCTTGCTTGAAGTAGTTGATCTTTGAAGTTGCATTAAGGGAGGTCCTACTGAACAGAAATTGGCCTTAGGAGATTCCTGCAGAATGCTGAATTTAGGCTTTTGTTAATTCAATGTAGTGGTTTGAATAAGAACGGCCCCTATAGGATCATATATTTGAATGGTTAATCATCAGGGAGTGGCACTATTTGAAAGGATTAGAAGGATGAGGAGGCATGGCCTTGGTGGAGTGGGTGTGGCCTTGGTGGTAGAAGTGTGTTGCTGTGGGTGGGTTTTGAGGTTTCAAAAGCTCATGCCAGGCCTACCACACTCTCTGTCTGCCTACTGATTAATGTGTAACTCTCAGCTACTACTCCAACATCTGTCTGCATGCCACCATGCTCCCTGCCGTGATGATCATGGACTCACCCTACAAAAATGTAAGCAAGCCCCAGTTACATGCTTTCTTTCATAAGAGTTTCCTTGGTCAGGGTGTCTCTTCACAGCAGTAGAACAGTGATGAAGACACCCAGTAAGGGTCCTTCTGTTTACCCAGAGTCCTTCTAATTATGATGTCACCAGCACTGCCATTTTGGGAGGAACACTTTGGACCTAACAGACAGGTTATTTCCCTCTCTGGAGTCTCAGGAGGTTCTGCTGCCTTGTCTGCCTCCTCCAGCTTTCAACCATAGCCCCTTGCCTCAGACCCTTTCTTCAGAGCTTCAGGGTAGCATCTATCAACTCTGCTTCCGTGGCTGCATCTTTTACTCTGACCACAGGCAGGCAAGGATCTCCTGCTTTAGGACCCTGTGACTGGAGCTGGTCTCTCCTGGATCACCGATAGCTCAAAGTCCTTAGTCTAACCTTGTCTTTGCTATACAAAGCCACTTATTCATAGGATCCAGATACAGAGTGTCGTCCCTGGGTCATCATTCTGCCTATGACAAGTTCTATAAGAGTGTGGTCACTACAGCATTTAAGGAACTGGAAATAAACATTCCAAAGAACATTTTAAATGATGGTCATACAGATGCTGGGGACACTGGTGTCCCCCTATTCACAGTCTGACTTCCTGTGTTTTCTGTAAACCTGTAGCCAACTATGGTCAGGAAACATTAAGTGGAATATTCTAGAAAACCGCGCCATACTGTACTGAGTAGCATAGTGAGCTTTTCCCTTTCCCCTCCATCCCGATGGGAACATGAACCATACTGTTTCCCAGGCATCTGTGCCTCCACCATTCATCAGCAAGCACCATTCTTGGTTGTCAGATTGACTCCTTCAGCATCAATCGATGGTGAGCCCACATGGTGGACAGTGAATGAATTCACCCAAGCCAGAACAGAGTAGGACAAGCCAAGTTTGTTAGCTACACTGCAAGGGAGCAGGATCAAGATAGTGGAAGAACTAGCTACCTCCAGACAGTGGGCATGTGGCTGGTTTTATATGGGATCCGCCTGTCCACCTTTTGGTTCTTGCTGTGCAAATGAGGGGCTGAAACATGGCAGTTCTGGTTAGCTGGTGTTTGACTCTGGGCAGAAGAGAGGTTGAAGGTCAACAGCTCTATAGTACAAGGACATAGCTAATTTGGCTGTTTCAAATCATCAGATAGAACCTTTAGGAGACTGTTCAAGTCATGACAGAAGAACAGTTTAGCAGACTGAGGAACAACATTGGTTTCTATGTCCAAGAAAGTCCCCAGCTCTGATCATGCTGGGCCAGGCTATGCTACTTCTGTATGTACAAATGTGGGACTTGTCTGTTCTCCCATCTAATGCTTATTCTGCTTAATGGTGGCCACAAAGCACATGGGGAGCTGTTGCCAAGGAGATCACAGGGTCCAAAGTGTGGAAGGAGTGAGCGACTCTGGAGTCAACATGATGCTGCAGGATATCAGGGAAAACTGTGTGTGGTTTGCTACTCCAACATTTCAGGCATCTACAGGGATTTTAGAAAGCATCCCTTCAGAGAGGCTAGGAAGATGACTCCGTGGGTAAAAGAACTTGCATGCAAGCCAGATGACCCAAGTTTGATCCCCAGACGCCACATAAAGCCATGTTAAACTCAATGTCTTGAGTTTAATTTCTGGGACTCAGGAGGTAGAGGAAAAGAACCAAGTCCTGCAGGTTGTCCTCAGACCTCCACGCATGTGCCGTGGCATACCTGCCCAAGAGCTCACATGAGCACACATATGCAAATCAATGTAACAAAATGTAAGTAGGATGTGGTGTTGTGCATCTGTGATACCTACAGCAAGATGGAGGGGTGGATAAGGGAGAATCAGTCAGAAGTCCACTCTGGCACGCTAGCAGGGAAGCGACAGAAAGACCAAAGGCAACACTAGTGCCTCAATAAGGTTGAAGGAGAGAACTGAACCCCTAAAGTTATTCTCTGACCTCCACATGTGTGTCATGGCATGTGAGCACGCACACACACACACACACACACCCCACATACGCACACACACTCCACACCACACCCCCTACGCACACAGAGTTTTCTCTTCAAATAAATCCCTTGAGGATAAATGGGGGTCTGCTATACTAGGAAGTCTTTAAAACTTACTGTGAAAGCCGGGCATGGTGGCATTTCTCTGTAATCCCAGCACTCAAGAGGTTGATGCAGGAGTATAAAATTCAAGACCAGCCTGGGCTAAGTAGTGAAACTGTGTCTCAGAAAACAAAAACAAAACAAAAACCCACCACCAGCACAGTAGATGGAAAAGAAAGTCATGGGCAATACTGGAGGTAGACTAGGGGCTACTCACAGCACAAAGGGTCGGAGAGCCATCATGAGCAGGATTCCAAGTGATTCCCACTTGTTTGTGTTTTTTTCCCCTGCTTTATGGGGAAGGCATCTCTGTTATAAGCATGTTTACAGCTACTACCCCCTACATTCCCTGAAACTTTTAATTAAATCTTGGGGGAATTTTATTTAACAATGTTGAAAAGTATCTTAAAAACAAATGTTAAAGTCCTAATAAAGCTTACGACATCGTTCTGTAAAGCACATGATTTAAAGACAGAGGGAAAGTGCAACTTTGGTATGTGTTACCCAATGAAGTCCCATAAACTTAGGTATGTAGTAATGAATGACTTGGCTGGCACTAAAGGCACACAGCAAGGTCTTTAAACAGAGTATAGTCAGCATACAAAATGCATGCAATCTAATTACAGTTAATCAAAAGGATGGAAGAGTTTTCTAAAAGCTACCTTAATATCATAGCTTTGTCAAATGCATCTCCCATGATTCCGGTGCAAACTCCAGTACTACGTCCTGTTGTGTGTAGTTCTCACTGCTTTAAGCTTGGGGTGATCACACTACCAATCCTTTCCAAGTTCCCTCAGATCTTCAGATGAAAGACACACACACACACACACACACACACACACACACACTCGCTAGCTTAATTTTCAACCTGCCTTAATGACTCAATTGCTGAGTGATTCTAATCTCCCATGGGTAGTGTGCTCTTCCCAATACTCTTAGCTCAGCACCCTAAATCTGCCCTCCACTTTAGTTGCTCAGTAACATTTAGTCCCAGCTCAACACCCTAAATCTGCCCTCAGCTTTAGTTGCTACCCCAGGCTCAGTTGGGGAAGTGGCCGATGACCACTGCACCCTAGATCTCACATGGCTAGTGGCCTTTTCTCCCTCTGAAGCATGGAGAAATATTCCTCCCTCCTCCTGTTTCCCTTAGCCTCCTGCAGGGACCCAGAAGTCCTGCCTCTTTCCTTCCTCCCAGCATTTAGTCCCTGGCATCTTTATTGATCTATCAAGAACCAAATGGGGAACAGGACCTTAGCATCAGAACTCCTCCCCTCTACAACATCCAAAGTTACTACTTCATGACCTAGACATTTGAATGTTTTCTTTGCAGTGCTTGGAATTGAACCCAAGGCCTTGTGCATGCTAGGCAAATGCTTTCCTGATGAGCTATATGAGCTATATTCCCCAATCCTCAGACGTTTCAACAATTCAGTGTTCCTGTTGGAGTAAGACTAACAATAAAATATACTTGGATTTCAGCCAATTATTTGATTTAAAATCTTAACTTAGCTGTGTACCTGTGTATGGAATGTGTGCTTGTGCATATAAATAAAGTTATACATACTTACATGAGTATGGTTGCATGTGTCTGTGGAAGTCTCTTGAGATGGCTGTTTTCATCAGTCACAGTTGCTTTCCAGCTTACTTCCTGAGGCGTGGTCTCAGTTGAACCCAGAGCTCACTGATCTGGCTAGTCCAGCTAGCCACCTTGTTGTAGGGATCCTTCATCCAGCCTCCCAAGCACTGAGATTACAGGCAGGCTGCCACACCTGTCTGGATCAGAACTCAGATCCTCACACTTAAACAGCAAGCAGGTTACCCACTGAGCTGTTTCCCCAACTGCACTGATCAATTATTGGCAAAGAAAATCTTTCACTTTTAGAAGAAGAAGAAGAAGAAGAAGAAGAAGAAGAAGAAGAAGAAGAAGAAGAAGAAGAAGAAGAAGAAGAAGAAGAAGAAGAAGAAGAAGAAGAAGAAGGAAAAAAAAAGCACTTGCAAACACACACCTTTGTTTGTGCCTGGTGACATTTCGTCTGACCCCATTCTCATTCACTTACCATAAAGACATGCAGCTGGCGCTGTGGCTCAGTGAGTAAAGGTGCTTGGCATGCAAACATGAACCTGAGTTCAGTCCCCAGAACCCACATAATGGTGGAAGAGAGAACTGCCTCCACATAGTTATCCTCTGCCCTCTACATGCACATTCCCCACATTATCCCCTCACAGTTTAAAAACAATTTAAAAATCCCAAAATGACTGAAAGGAACACACTTGCCACTTGTACCCTGGGGTACAACCTGGCAAGGCTCTAAGTTCTAAAGGGAGAAGGACTGGTTACTGGTGGTGCCGTTTGGATGGTCCTGGATTTTGATGGGTAGACTAGGTCAGATTCATTTTTTTCCTACTGCACATGTGCCTTCCCATAACATAACTGACTTTAACCATACACATATCCAATTATGCTTACACATAAGATAGTAAATAGGAGATGTGAATCTCTGGAAAATTTTACTTGAAGGATACAGTTTGCCTTACTGTGCATTCAGGCTGGACTGACCTTTCTGTTCTTTAAACATTACTCCCTACTCCCATTCATGTCATATATTAGGAATACATTTAAATAAAAATTACCTCAATTCAATTGTTAGGGGCAGAGAAATTACACTTTCATTCAGAGATGGATAAACATGTCCAATGCAGGTTGGCATTCAGACCGGTTTGAGGTGTTAGATGAATTATTTAAAGAAGACTGTGTGTGCATAGTATGTGCAGATGAAGGAACTAAGCTGCCAAGTGCATTATTACAAGGGGAGGTATTGTGATGTGCATAACCCTAAACCAAACAGCCATAACCCCAGGCTCAACTATTTTCTATGCTTGCCTACCTCATAATGATATTGATCTGTTTGTAAGGATGGAGACCGGAGGTTCTAAATACCTCCTATTGGGTCCTATCTCATATCTCTACACTGGGGATTTCCTTCTTATCTCATGAATCTCTTGAGGACACATTCATATCACATGACTAGAATATGATGCAATGACAGATGAGTCCCTGAAGAAGCTTAGACAATGTTCCTGTTCAGCTGTCCCCAGTGTGACTCCACCTTTCAGGGCACTTGGCTCTTATGACTGTCATCTCTACAAGAAGCTTCCCTGTCTCCCCCTGTAGAAGAAAGGCCTGGAGCTCAGCAGGCTTTTCTGTGCTGTTACAGTCCATAGGTCCCAGCCAATCAGCTCTGCTCAGTGAAGAAAGAGCTGGGGAAAAGGAAAGCATGCATGTGCCCTCCAAACAGGAGAGCCAGACATTGTTAAGAACCAGCAATGTTTAGCTTGCTGGTTAACCATTGGTCTTGGAGATGGCGTCTTTAGCAGGAAAAGTTTGGGGTTCTAAGCCTCATGCAGAAAGAGTCTCTACACTTCCAGAAGCAGTCTGGCTTGAAGCCCTGTCTCTGGTTGTGCCCTGGTAATCCCATAAAGCACGCACTTAACCAACCTCCAACCCTGCAAGCCTTCATCCAAGCCACACATTGCAGCAGGAGCTCATGTCGCCTGGGTGCACAATCAGCCTCTACAAATACAGAATGCGTATAAAGCAGGAAAACAGTCTTTCAGACATCAGAGACAAATACATGGAAACATGGGTGTTCAACAAGTCAAACATACTAGCAGCTCACAAAAGGACTATATGTCTGACAGCTGGGTAGCCCCGGTGAACTGATTCCCAAGCAGAACTTAGTGGTTGTCCTGGAGTTAAAACACTGACTCTGTGTAGGGTAGTAACAGCATCAATCTCTTCTAGGTAGAGACACAATAATGGCAGATTCATGGTTAGTTCATAGTTTCCTGCATAGCTGAATAAGAGGATATTCAAAATGTCTAGGCATAGCACTGTAGCTTTTGTATGGAGACACCATCAGGGCTAGGAAACATCTGGATGACCAATAGGTGTGAGGCAAACAGGTTGGGCCTGAAAGATGTAAAGAGTTTGGTGAAAACGTTGAAGATGACGCTTGGCGCCCCTGAGGCGGCCATGCCTTTGGCAGTCAGAACAAAGCACTGTTTCTCTTACTCAGCCAGGTCCACAGCTACAGAAACAACACTAAGTCCTTGCCTACCGTGACCACTGGCTTCTGGCCTCCCTTTCCTCTGGGTTACCTCTTCCACCCCATTGCTTCATTAACTCTTCTGTGATGCTCACTTTTAAGGCCACTGGGTGATCCTTATCTACTTCTTATGAATGAGTTAAGGGACAGGAGTAGGTGTCCATGGTAGAGTGTTTGCTTTGCATTTGTAGGGCCCCAGATTCAATCCTCAGTACTGACTCCCCAAAAGAATCCAAAAGTTGAAGTAACTTTATTACTTGTTCCACTAGTGTTAGGAAATACAGCTAACTAACAGAAAAATGTCCTCTAAAGTGCATGGCTTTTGGTGCACAGCCATGAGTCACTCAACTGCAGGGTTGTAACCTGAGAAGGTACTTACACAAAGCAAGAGGGTGAGGGTGGGCAATAGTGTAGAGATACAGAGGCACATCCAAGAGTAAACACCAGATGCACGAGGCTGCCGCTCATACAACATGCGCGCTGTGTCAATAAGAACTGTAACTGACATGTAACCAAGTTGTTTCTTATCATCATAAGTGCTGTGTGCTGTGCATAAATGGACTTTTATACGACGGTGTGCAGCAGATTGGTTTCCGCATGATAAGGAATAGCACTTGGATCCCATAGCTATACTGTCGTGTCACGAGGAGAGAGAATGGTCTAGCCCTGTTATGATCTTTGTTTTTAAGATTGCTTATTTGGAGTTTATCTCAGGTGCACACATGTCATGGTGTTCATGTGGGGATCAGAGGACAACTTATTAAAGTTAGTTCTCTCTTCCTATCAGGGGGATTCCAGGAATTGAGCTCATATTGTTAGACTTGTGTTAGGCTTGGTGGCAAGTGCCTTTGCCCACTGAACCACCTTGTCAAGCCTCCATTATAATCTTGAAAAACTGTTTTTATGATCTGATGTGACTCACGACCTATGTGTGATCATGTAGACATGAAGTGTGTCACTCTCCAGGTGTGTGTGCACGCGCACCTGTGTGCGTGAGCATGCATACTCTGAGCTACTCTGTATTGTGTGAAAATGTTTTTTTTTTGTTTTTTGTTTATTTTTGATTTTTTTTGTATGCTGTGCCTTGCAGTCAGTGACTCCATTTTATAAACAGCTTTGGGTCCATTTTGAAGAAAGAGGAGGACTATAGCCCTTGGGTGTACCTACAAATTACAGGGTCAGGCACCACCCAACCAGCACAGACTAATAAGGGACTTATTCCTTGGGAGTAGAAAGGAGACACCCTACAAATTTGTTGTGGTGACTTGCAACTTTGAGAACAATCCCCTTCCAATATTAGGCACCCCAGACAGAGGAAAGATGGTAATTCCCTTCCTGGGATCCCATAAAGTGATGGACTCCTAAGACTATGATGTCATGGCCCCACAGCAATCTATCACCGATGCCTGGGGTTGGTGTCAAAGACTGACAAGCAGAGGACTCTCAACTGTCCCTGGGGCCCCTACGACTGACATGGCCTGCTCAACTACCCATCTGTCTACCTTTTAACCTGAGTGGGTGAAAGACACTTTAACCAATGCAAGTTTTATAAAAGACAACATTTAATTGAGGCTGGCTTACAGGTTCAGAGGTTCAGTCCATTGTCATCAAGGCAGAAACATGGCAACATCCAGGCAGGCATGGTGCAGGAGGAGCTGAGGGTTCTAACCTCAGCTAACACTTTAACCTGGTCCTGCGCACTCTGTTTCCTGCTCTTGGAGCCCATTGTAGCCTTTCACCTTGCAACTGGAATCTGAGGCTCTTCTCTCAAATCCTGATTCCAGCAGCTCCAGTAGCATCTTCCTCACTGCAATGGTCTGTTGTGTTATCTTCTCCATACAGAACCACTCAGCCACTTCTGTAATATATGTGTGTGATGGTTTGTATATGCTTGTCCCAGGGAGTGGCACTATTAGAAGGTGTGGCCTTGTTGGAGGAAGTGTGTCACTGTAGGGTTGGGCTTAGAGATCTTCCTCTTAAATGCGTGAAGATGCCTAGTCTGTTCCTGGTTTCCTTTAGATAAAGGTGTAGAACCCTCAGCTCTTCCTGCACCATGCCTGCCTGGATGTTGCCATGTTTCTGCCTTGATGACAATGGACTGAACCTCTGAACCTGTAAGCCAGCTTCAATTAAATGTTGTCTTTTATAAAACTTGCATTGGTTATGGTGTCTGTTCACAGCATTAAAACCCTAACTAATACAATGTGCACATGGGCTTATAGATATATTTACTGTCTGCTATGTGATAGAATTAGTGTTAGTAACTAAGATTGGGATAAAAGAACCTGCATTTTCTTTGGCCAGGTTATCGAGATAGATGGGATTATCAGTCAAACTATTGCCACTGAAATGGCTGAACCTTGTGAATTTATTGCTATTCAATATATACTGACACCGTGTAAAGAAACAAGCATGTTTGTGTTTCTGGTATAGTGTACCCAGGAAAGTGAATGTGTTAAAATATATGATGTTCACACTCTTCTGAAAATTATTTTTCTCACTATCCTGTGAACAGCCAGGCTATTTCAGAATGTCCATAAGACATTTGGCATCTCACACTCAAAGTACCGACCTCATCCACTCTAACCTCCTCCTAACACAAAGTTAGGCCTAGCTTGTTTATTATTTATTTATTTCTTCAGTGTATTTCAAGTCCATAGCAGGTACCTGGACACCTGATAGCTCAAATAAATAAACAAGTCCAGATGCACTCTTGGACTGAACCCTTGTTTATGAAGGCTATGAATTAAGGCATGGTACCTTACTGTTTCTGTTGTGAAAAGGAACCATGATGACAGCAATTCTTTTTTTTTTTTTCATTTTCATTTTTTTTATTTTCTATATTTTTTTTATTATTTACATTCCAAATGATTTCCCCTTTCCCGTTTCCTCCCTCTCTGAAAGTCCCATAAGCCCTCTTCCCTCCCCCTGTTCCCCATTCAACCCCCTCTCGCTTCTCTGTCCTGGTATTCCCCTACATCCAGTCTTTCCAGGACCTGGGGTCTCTCCTTCCATCTTCTTGATATATATTGGAATGTGAATTGTGTCTTGGGTATTCCGAGATTCTGGATTAATATCCCCTTATCAGTGACTGCATACCATGTGTGTTCTTTTGTGATTGGGTTACCTCACTAAGGATGATATTTTCCAGTTCTGACCATTTGCCTAAGAATTCCGTGAATTCATTGTTTTTAATTACAGAGTAGTATTCCATTGTGTAAATATACCACATCTTCTGAATCCATTCCTCCGTTGAGGGACATCTGGATTCTTTCCAGCTTCTGGCTATTATAAATAAGGCTGCTATGAACACAGTGGAACATGTGTCCTTACTGCATACAGGGGATGCCTCTGGGTATATGCCCAGGAGTGGTATAGCAGGATCCTCCGGAAGTGTCATGCCCAGTTTTCTGAGGAACCTCCAGACTGCTTTCCAGAGTGGTTGTACCAGCTTGCAATTCCACCAGCAGTGGAGGAGTGTTCCTCTTTCTCCACATCCTCACTAACAACTGCTGTCTCCTGTGTTTTTGATCTTAGCCATTCTGACTGGTGTGAGGTGGAATCTCAGGGTTGTTTTGATTTGCATTTCCCTAATGACTAAGGATGCTGAACATTTCTCTAGGTGCTTCTCAGCCATTAGATATTCTTCAGGTGAGAACTCTTTGTTTAGCTCTGTACCCCATTTTTAATAGGGTTACTTGCCTCTCTGGAGTTTAACTTCTTGAGTTCTTTGTATATATTGGATATTAGCCCTCTGTCGGATGTAGGGTTGGTAAAGATCTTTTCCCAGTTTGTTGACTACTGCTTTGTCCTTTTGACAGTGTCCTTTGCCTTACAGAAATTTTGTAATTTTATGAGGTCCCTTTTGTCAATTCTTGATCTAAGAGCATAAGCTATTGGTGTTCTGTTCAGGAAATTTTCCCAGGTGCCCATATGTTCAAGGTTCTTCCCTAGTTTCCTTCCTATTAGTTTCAGTGTGTATGGTTTTATGTGGAGGTCCTTGATCCACTTGGAATTGAGCTTAGTGCAAGGAGATAAGAATGGATCGATTTGCATTCTTCTGCATGTTGACCTCCAGTTGAACCAGCACCATTTGTTGAAAAGGCTATCTTTTTTCCACTGGATGGTTTTAGCTCCTTTGTCAAAGATCAAGTGACCATAGGAGTGTGGATTCATTTCTGGGTCTTCAATTCTGTTCCATTGATCTACATGCCTGTCACTGTACCAATACCATACAGTTTTTAACACTATTGCTCTGGAGTACAGCTTGAGGTCCGGGATACTGATTCCCCCAGAAGTTCTTTTACTCTTGAGAATAGTTTTAGCTATCCTGGGTTTTCTGTTATTCCAGATGAATTTTTGAATTGCTCTTTCTAACTCTATGAAGAATTGAGTTGGGATTTTGATGGGGATTGCATTGAATCTGTATATTGCTTTTGGCATGATGATACAAATTGGAAAGGAAGAAGTCAAACTATCACTATTTGCAGATGATATGATAGTATACTTAAGTGACCCAAAGAACTCCACCAGAGAACTCCTACAGCTGATAAACAACTTCAGCAAAGTGACTGGATATAAAATCAACTCAAGTTAATCAGTAGCCTTCCTATACTCAAAGGATAAGCAGGCTGAGATAGAAATAAGAGAAATGATACCCTTCACGATAGCCACAAACAATATAAAGTATCTTGGTGTGACTCAAACCAAACAAGTGAAAGATCTGTATGACAAGAACTTCAAGTCTCTGAAGAAAGAAATTGAAGAAGACCTCAGAAGATGGAAAAATCTTCCATGCTCATAGTTTGTCAGGATTAATACAGTAAAAATGACCATCACGACAGCAGTTCTTATAAAGAAAACATTTTATTGGGGACTGGCTTACAGGCTCAGACGTTTAGCCCATTGTAGTTGGGGCAGGAAGCATGGTAGAGTACAGGCAGACATGGTGCTGGAGGGGCAGCTGAGAGTTCTACATCTAGATCTGCAGGCAACAGGATGAGAGAGTGACAGTGGGCTTGGCTTGAGCTTCTGGAACCTCAAATCCTCCCCTCCCAGCTACCATACTTCTTCCAATAAGGCCATACCTACTCCAACAAGGCTACACCTCCAATAATGCCACTCCCTATGAGTCTATGGGGGCCATTTTCATTCAAACCACCTCACATGGCTTCTGGGCTCCTGTCATGGAAGTAGTAGAAGTAACTTCCCAGGCTGAGTACATCTAGATTTAGTAGGTGTGGGGAGTAGGACAGGCATGGATTTGCCTCCAGGTTCCATTATGTGGCTGCTGTTAGCAGTATTTGGCTTCAGGCTAGATACTGACTGCAGGTCGCCTTTAGTGTAGGCAACAGGTATTTCTTTATGCATTTATGCATTGGGGCAGCTGACTGATAATCAGAGCAAGCACCAGAAGGGGGGAAAGGGGAGAGAACAGGAGAGTGAGGAGAAGAAACAAAGGAGGGAAGACATGGCCTTTCCTAGAAGTGACCCAGTCACCTCAGTGGGAAAGGTTGATCTCAGTCCTGCTAGGACTGGATGTCCCAGTAGGGTGGTATCCAAGGGGGGGGGCTCCCCTGCTCTGAGGAGACAGGGAGTGGGTAGTGGGGGAGGGGGTTGTAAGGGTGGGAGGGGGACTGCAATCAGGATGTAAAGTGAATAAATAAAATAATTTTGTTTTTTATAAAACGCAACCCAGTCTTAGAAGTGACATGATATTACTTTGCTGCTCATCTTCTGTGGATAGGATCACATGGTATTAGAGGAGCAGTAGGCTCTAGGTGTTCAGGCACAGCACTAGGGTAAGGGTGGGAAACTACACTTCACAATGGCCTACTAACGCTTAACAGTAATTGGAAGGGATGCACTGAAAGACTCCAAGCACAAAGATAAGACAGAAATGGTATTGGACTGATTGGATCAGTACATACTGCATTTATGCATGGACAGGCCATGCTGTGCCCTATAAAAACACAGAATTACTAAGTAGCAATCAAATGATTTTTAAAATGTTGAAAGAGATGGAAACGACCCTGATTTGGTCCTTATACACTCTATGGAGGCATCCAGTTGCTGTGCTGTGCTTCATATGTTTGTACAATTAAGATAATAATTCATAGCTGAAAGAAAGAAGCAGGTCTAGTCTTTCTTTTTTAGACAAAGCACATCTGGAAGCCTGGAGAGGACACTTCTCTGGCGTGTAGCGGGTAAGCAGAGAAGAGCTGTGGGGAGGGGCCCTCCTGAGAGAGTCTCTTTCAGAGCAAGCAAGGAAGACAGGGAGACACTGATGGCTCAACCGGGAGTGAAGAAGAGGGAGCCTGATGAGGGGAGGAGGTGCACACTGGGTTTTGAAATCTTCAGCAACTTCCCTAAGACCACACAGCACGACAGAGACAACACAGACAAGGATTTAAACCTCAGTTTAGCTAATGCTCAACCCACATTTAGGCCACACCCGTGTCTGGAAAGCTGACTACAGAATCTACTAGAAAGGATGAAGCAACGCTGTCCTGTAACCAGCAGCACATCATTTCTCAGCTTATAAGACTCGGGCTAATACCAGGACAGAACTGAGGACATGGGGACAGTCCTGCAGTGACAGTGTGACCATGAGTTCTTTGCTACGATGATGTAAACCCAGATGAGCTAGTGGCCTTACATCAGCCTGACAGGGACTCAACTGTGTCTTCTGTTGCCAGGAGAATAAACTATGGCCGACCCTACCCTGCTGAATCACTTCCGGTCAGATGTTTCTCTTTCTGCAGTTGTTCTCCCATATCGGTCCTGTGAGAAATGAGGAGTCTGGGCAAGCCCTTTGGATCCTCAGTCACCACTGGCTGAGGGCCGCAGGAACAGGATCCTCACATACTTAGTCACTATTGCCTCCTGGCGTCTGCTTCATGCTGGGTTGACACAAGCTCCTTGAGTTCTTTCCTGATTTGTGTTATCCACCATCCAGCAAGATGGCTTAGCAGGTAAAAGTAGGCAAGATGGCTCAGGGAGGGAAAGAGCTTACAGCATAAACCTGATGGCCAGCGCGTGATCCCCAGAACCCACTGTGGAAGGAGAGGACATCTGAAAATTGTTATCTAACTTCTACTTATGCATGTGCAGATGCATGTATCCATATACTCCATGCCATGCATACATGCACAATGCACACACACCCAATGATATAATAATGATAATGATAATAATAATAATAATAAATTATAACAGTCCATGGCTGAAGAGTATGCATTGACACATAATTGATTTCAAAAGTCACATCAACCAGTATCAGCTGAGCTACAAGTCCTTTTATCTTTTGTCCTTTTGACTATATCCCAGGGTGCTTAAAGATAGAAGTTGGCCACTATAGTGACATCTCTCCTGTCAATCTGTAGCCATGAGCTCAGGGCTTCATTTCTGTTCCTTCCCTACAGGACTCTGCAGACTCAGCTCTAACTGTCAGCTCTGTGTCTTGACTCCCTTAGAGGCCTCTGACTGTGGAAGTCATGTCCACTGTCCTTCCTGTGAAGAACTGTACTTCTCTGTGGGTAGACTAAGCTCCTTACCCCATTATCAGTCTTAACCCAGTGTCTTTTGTTGACTGTGAACCGAGGAGCTGAGCGACAACCTGCCATCTTCCAACCCCATTCTCAGTGGGCCCTGCTAACCAACCCCTTTAGTCTGTGACTCTTTCCCTCTACCCTAGAGTGGCAGATTCAGACCTAGGCTGCTTTTTGAGCCTGGGAAAAGAATAAGACAATCTAATGTCTACAGGCAACATCTCAAGTTGGCAGCAGAATGTCTCTGTCCCTGTATGTGGGGTTTTGGGTCCCATGTCTGCTCTGCCACAGGGCTCAGTCGCTCAGGAAGGCTGGATGTAGGACGTTGACCGCACTTACCCTGTGTCATCTCAGGGCTGGTAGTGGAGTTGTTGGGCTTTAGGGAAGCCCCGGGACCCCAGGATGCTGCTCTGGGGGTGGGGAAGCACTGTCTGAGGCACCAGACAGCAGAGCTGGTTGGAGGGTCCCTGGGCCTGCAAGGAGATGGGGCCGTCTGGCTTTCAGGCTCTTGGACACCCAGGTACCGCTGGATGCCCTGGAAGAACTGAGAACGGAGTAGGGGAACCACCCCCCCACATCCCCTGCAGGCTGGATCTAGCCTGGGGCAGGGGGGAAAAGGGGAGAGCTCCGGCTGGTGTGTGCGCGGGGTCCTTGGCTTGAAGGTGGTAAGTTTAAGCTTGAGTTGGGTGACAGCCATAGCTGGCAGCTCAGAGAGGCCTTCTCCAGGAGATTAGACGGGGACTCCATGAGTAAAAGCCTTCTCTATGGCTCCCGATGAAAAGAGGCATCCATGGTTTTAAGGCATTTATTGTCATGGCGGAATGTGGATGAGTAAAACCATACCCTACTTCTCAGGATGGTCTTGAGATTAGATACCTTTTGCAAGGAAGAATGTCTGGGAAGGAAAGTTTATTGGTTCTAGGCCTTTAGGTATCTCATTAAAATGGGGATCTGTTGCAAGCCTAAGGTCATGTCCTCTACATGTGGAGAGACTTGGGGCATTGCCCATATGTGACTGATGGCCACAAATCTATGGGGGACTGTGGCTAGTGACAGGGGCCTGGTGCCCGGGAACAGGCAAAATACCTACTGTCTCTTCAAGGTCTCTGGGGTTTCAAGCCTCGGCTCAACCAGGAACCAAGATACCTTTTGAGGTCCCATGCCTGCAAAGCTGGATTTGTAGGTACTTAGAATGCAAGAAAAATGGAGTCACAGGGCTTACATTTGATGAGGCCAGGCAGTGTTCTACAGGTACAGATTTCCTGGATAAGGACCCTGAATATCCTCTGTGTGAAGGGGTTAGAGTGAAGCCTATGTTGCTGTGGTGACTTGGGGATGTTGGAGGCCAGGAACAAGGGGCATTTTCTAAGGAGACCTGTAGACACCAGTGAAATTGGCCAAAGAAAAAACCCATATGTCCTGGGGACAGCAGTCCATAGGCACAGGCTCTGCAAGAGCTCAGATGATGTCATCTTGGATGATGAATACGGAGCTTTCCCTGCTGAGTGTCTGCCTTACTTTGGTTCAATCTTTACTTGCTTGTGTACTTTTATTTCTCTATTCTTGGCCCATTTAGAAAGAGAATATTACTCTGTGTTATTATATAGTAGAATGAGGCATATATATATTATATATAATATATTATATATAATATATATTATATTATATATATATATAATAGGAATTCATAGTTAACAGTTTATCTTGAGTATTAGAAAAGACTTTTGGAAACATTGAAACTATTAAGACTATGGTAACTTTTAAAGTTGGAAAGAATGGGTTTTGCAATGTGAGATGCCCATGAGCCTATAAGGTGAGATGAATGGGCTTTTCATTATGAGATACCCATGAGCTTATGAGGTTCAGGAGTGAATGTTATGGTTTGAGCATGAAGTATTTCCCACAGGCTCATGTATTCAAATACTTGGTCTCTAGTTAGTGGTGCTGTTCTGAGAGACTGTGAAGCCTTCAAGACATAGGACCTTACTGGAAGAGGTAGGGCACTTGGGAAGGAACTTTGAGGGTTGTAGCTCAGCCCTGCTGCTGAAATGACGTCTCTGCCTCTTGGTTGGCTCTGAGTTTCTCCCACTGCAAGCTTCTGCCTCCATGGATCAAGCCATTCTACCATGCTTTCTTCATCATGGTGGATCATGAGCCAAAATCAACTTCACTCCTCTAAGTTATTTCTCTCAAATATGTTTTGACCTGACAATGAGAAAAGTAACTGATACACCAAACAAAGTTTCAACCACAGAGTAAAGAAGCTTTAGAGCCAAAGACGGGCTATTGGGATAGTTCAAAGAACATCTATGATGGCAGTAATGGTTCACATCTGCAATTCAGGGTTGAGAGACAGAGCTTGGAGGATTGCTTGTCTACACAGTGAGTTTCAGGGCAGCTTGGCCAGCAGAGCATGACACTTCCTCAAAAACCCAAAGCAAAGAAGAGCAAAAGAGCAGCTGTGAGTGTCCTTTCCTGAATGTGGAACCAGCTCACACTTCCGTCTCAATACCAAGTTGTAGCTTTCCAATTACACTGAAGCGCCATAGCCCCCAAGGGGTTCACACCTTTCCCTTCCACCTCTCTATTTCCGGCTGCTGGCTGTCCTGACTCCTTGCCATCTCTTCTACACACTAAGAATGCTCTGACCCACAAGTCTTTGTGAGTTCTATTCTGTCTGAAGCACTCATTTCCTAGGTTTCTGTGTGACATTTCCTGTATTCTGATAGCTACCTGTGATTTTATTAGGGGACTTTCTTGGTTGTGGCCACATAGAGATGCTACTTTCTTGGATATTATTGCTTTAGACAATGAATTTGAGCAGAAGTTACATCTGTAACTTCTAGGAAGAAGCATGTATAAGAGTAATCCTTGCCCTGGGCTGGTCAGGTGTTTTGTTTCTGTTGTTTTTTTGGTGTTTTTGTTTTGGTTGGTTGGCTGGTTGGTTGGGGTTTGATGTTGTTAACTTGACACATGCAAGAGTCATCTGGGAAAAGGGAAAGAACCGTAGCTGAGCTTTCCTCCATCAGATTGTCTGTAGGCAAGTCTTGATTAATGATTGATGTGGGGAGGCTCAGTCTACTGTGGGTGGTGCCTGGGCAGGTGGTCCTGGATGATATAAGAAAAACAACTGAGCAAACCATGGGTAGCAAACCAGGAAGTACCATTCCTCCAAGGTCCCTGTTTCTGCCCTGACTTCCTTCAGTGATGAGCTGTGATCTGAATTGAAAGATGTAATAAACTCTTTTCTCCCCAAGTTGGTTTTGGTCAACGTTTTATCACAACAATGGAAAGCAAACTAGAATGGTCCTGTTGCGCCCATCCAGAGGGCCATATGAGTCAGGTAGCTAAATTGCAGGAGGCACAGTGACATAAGGAGAGATTACTGAGTAAACACCTAGAGGAAAACTTCCCTGAGAACCTGGATAGGTTTCCAGTAGGCTCTGTGACTATAGTCCTCCCCATACACACATGAACTGCTGTCCTTCCTTTCCCCCTGGCACCACTGTTTTCTCCGTGGTACTTACTGCCACCTAATATGCATACATTTGTTTATTTGTAGAGGTTATTAATGCTTCTTACCAGAAATTTCATCTCCCAGGAAATCCAGGAGAACCGTGGTAAGGACATAACATATGACTGTGGTTAGGTGGGACCATAACCCAGAGTCTCCCCTCAGTACAACTGGCCCCTTGGGATCATTATGGGGTGTTGAGTATGGCTTCAGTGGTCTCCATGATTCCTGGCTCCTGGTGTGTATCCTTGTAAAGTTCCTTCCCCTTGATAGTGGCAGTGATTATAATTGGCCTTTAGCCAACGGAATATCATAAAGGTGATAGGTTGTTACCCCATGGCTATGCTATGTAAGATTCTGCCTTGTTAGCTGACTCTGATTTTGGTTCTGGCTTTGAAGAAATAGTTCTCAAGCAAGTCAGCCATTTTTGAGAAATCCAGGTGATAAGAAGACTGCAGAAAGCCAAAGCAACCTTAAGAAAGGACCAACCCTTTGCCCACTGCCTCAGGGAATGGATGGTGCTCTAAACTAAGAGCTTTCTGTGCATGCTTTCTCTGTTTAGCTGGAAACCATCTAGTTGGTGGTGCCAACCTGTCCTATTCCCTTACTGGGAAGGGATCTTCTAGCCAAAGTGGGAGTCTCTATTTCCTTTGCTCCCTACCACCGTTCACTTGAACTCAGGCTTACCAGCGGCCCTTCTCCTTTTCTTACACACCCAACCTACTGGTTCCAACACATAAAGCTTTGCCAGCCTCCCAGATGGACCCCCATGTCTGGGAAGTCCAAAACCCTGTTGCCAAACATCGTCCCCTCATTGTCATCCAATTACAGGATCATACTGGTACATCACCCAAGCTCAGTAACTCCCTCCCTACACTCTGTCTCTAGAGCCTCAGGGAACTTAAGGATATTATCTCTGACTTCCTATGAAAAAACTACTTGGCCCCCACATCTTTGCCCTATAGCACCCCTACACTTGCAGTTAAGAAGCCCAATTACCTACTGCCTGTTTCAAGATTTTTAGCTTATCAGTTCCACAGTGTTCTCCCTCTACCCTGTCATACATAACCAACCTATATACACTCATTTCTACTTTTCCCTCAGGGACCTCCATTTCTCAGTTCTGGACCTCAAGGATGCCTTCTTCTCTATCCCTCTCAACACCTGGTCACAAAACATTTTTTCTTTATTTCTTCCCAAGTCCAAGCTCATACAGTATGTAAATGACATTCTTCTCTGCAGTCCATCCCTACAAATTAGCCAAACTGACACTTCTGCTCTTGTCCAGCCGAGGCTACAGAGTCTCACCATCTAAATCCAATTGTCCATTCCTCAGGTCACCTACTTGGGGCTAACAATTACTCTAATCCACAAAGCTGTTACTTTGAATAGAAAACACTTACCCAGCCTTTCACAGTCCCCTCTGTAAAAGAGGAAATTTTTATCATTCCTAGGAATAACTGGCCCTTTTGTCTGTTTACTCTTTGGCCTGACAGAAAGTAATGGTAAAGGATGGCCAGACAGATATGGAAGCTGCCCATACTGGTCTTGTCAATACCATTCACCATACTTAAAGTCTCCTCCTGATTCCCTCTTCTATCTACAAGATAAGACTCTCTACCTCTATATACAGGACTCATGAAATTCCAGATGGGAAATGGGCACTTCTGGTAACCTCTACATCTCTTCAATCCCAGTCTCCCAGTAAGCACAATTAATATCCAGAGAAAATAACCCACCTGGAACTAGCTCACATGTACCACTTACAGCCTCTCCTGTGACCCTATCAAATAATCCTACCTCACCATTCACCAGCTTCCCTGAGCCTGGTGGTGCCATGACTCCCAACCTTTTCCTTATCACTGTCTTTGGCAATCTGTTCTAAGGCATCTGGGACTTATTCTGTAGGAGCATTACCCTCTGCATCCCCCTATAGCAACAAAAGTATAACCCTTGATGCCTCATCTCAGCTCCAGTGCCCTACAGTCCACAGACCTCCATTCTTTGTAGTACTCAGGTCTACCATCGCCTATCCTCTAGCTGGTCAGGAGTTTGCATGCTAGTATTTCTCTTCCCCAAGTTGGGGTTGATAACATGGACAGAATCCCCACTGATTCCAATTGTGGACTCAGTAGCTGCCTGGCATAATAAAAGAGCAGTTCAAATCTTGTACCTCCTGGTTGTCACAGGAATAACTGCAGGTGTCATCCCAGAACACTGGGATGGACCACTTCGCTGACTTTGTATCATCAGCTTTCTTCCCAGTTCATCCAGGACCTCCAGCAGGTGGCCCAAACCATACTCACTCTTCAAGGACAGATTGACTCCCTGGCTGCAGTACTCCAAAGCCAATGGGGACTAGATTTTCTTACAGCTGAAAAAGATGACCTTTGCCCCTTCCTCCAAGAGGAACTCTGCTTATATGTTAGTCAATCATATAGTACAAAGCAAAATCCAACAACTTCAAACAGACCTCCAAAATATCATTAGGAACAACTCAATGCCTCTGACCCCTAGGCATTTAGAACCTCATGTGGAAGTAGATTGCCCTTCTTGACTCCTCTCCTTCTCATTTTTCTTCGTTTATTAATTATATCCTGCTTTATCAAATTTTTGTCTTCATATTCAAAAACTCTCTAATCAAACAATTAATCAGTTATTGTTACAGGTCTACCACCCACAAACCACAGAGCCTGAAACTCATGTGCTTTGATGGTAAAGATGAAGTTTCCGGAAAATGACCACACCCAGACAGCAAGAAGTAGTCTAAAGAGCAGACTGCCCTCATTCCTGCCTTGCAATCATCCCTTTCAACTTCCTCCTCTCTTATAATAAACAAAGGGGAGGAATCAGGCATCTCCATTCCTGCTCCCAGGCACCCAGGGACAGCAGACATCACCATTAGCTGCCAAGATGTGATACATTTCCACTGTTGCCACGGTTACATATCCTCCCCCTGTTCTTGTGACACATCCCCTTATAAAAGGACAATCTCTTCTCTCCTTGCTCCCTTCTTCCCTCCACTCTCACCCAGAAGAAGCCTCTGAACACCACCTCCCCCCACAAACCTCCCACGTGAGATCTGTCCAATGGTGTGACTTTATGGCGTCTGTTGCTTAGATCCTAACAAAGACCAGGAAAGATGTTTGCTTAACATCCTTTAACCAAGTGCTCGTTGATGGCTCCTAGCAACTGTCCAACTGTGACCCCAAAAAGGAAACTTTCACCCTCTCTCCCACCCACTTATTGTGAAAACATTCCAAAGACCTTCACTCCTCATGCTGTCTGTCTGTCTGTCTGTCTGTCTTGCAGTGTTAAGAATTCTTCTAATATATCTCCTACTTTGTCTTAGTCATTGTTCTATTGCTGTGAGGAGACACTGACCAAGACATATAAAAGAAAACATTTAATTGGGAGCCTTGCTTATTGTTTCTGAGGGCTGGGAGCTGGGTAGCAGGAATAGCACTGGAGCAGAAGCTGAGAGCTTTAATCTGATCCACAGACAGCAGGCAGAAGAAAGAGAGAAAGGGAGGGAGAGAAGGTCGGGGGCTTGGAGTGGGCTTCTGAAACCTCAAAGAGAAATAAACAATTAGTATTTTCACCAAACTTGTAGAGTACGTCTGGAAGTTTTTTAATTAAAATGTAGACTATAGCTCGTCACAGTGATGTTTGCCTATAATCTAAGTACTTGGGGGCTCAGACAGGAGGATGTGAGCTTAAGGCCTAGATGACAGCAAGAAACCTTGTCTCAAAAAAAAAAACAAATAAAAACTAAACAGCAACAATAAGTGAATATATGTATATTTTATATATTTATGTTTTCCTATATAAAGTATACAGAGTCAGTGGCACCCAGGGGTTTGGAGATTTGGAACAATGGCCTCAAATGGAAAGTTGTTAGTGTATTACTGTTGGTGAGTTTTCCTTCACTGTGACAGACAATGCAGACAAACAACTTATAAAAAGATAATCTTTGTTCAGGTTCCTGATTTGAGAGATTTGGGGTCATAATTGGATAGATTTGTTGCTTTAAAGCCTCTGGTAGTAGAGGAAAAGCCCACACTGGGATTGAAGGGCAGCAGTAAAAGCCAGAGTGTGAAGGAAAAAGAGGAGGAGGATGCTGGGATCCTGCCATCTCTTCAAATACATACCCCCAGTGAACCAAGGCCTCCTACCAGCCCCAGCACTTCTATCTTAGTCAGGATTTTATTGCTGTGAAGAGACACCATGACCAAGGCAACTTCCATAAAGAACAACATTTAATTGGGGCTGGCTTACAGGTTCAGAGGTTCAGTCCATTATCATCAAGGCAGGAACATGACAGCATCCAGGCAGGCATGGTGCAGGAGGAGCTGAGAGGTCTACCTCTTGTTCTAAAGGCAGCTAGGAGAAGACTGTCTTCCAGGCAGGAGGAGGGTCTCTAAGCCCACTGCACAGTGACACACTTTCTCCAATAAGGCCATACCTCCTCATAGT